>CM061920.1:321592423-321921602 GCA_031002005.1 Vandiemenella viatica | reverse complement strand
ATCACTAGTGGCTCCTTCAGACAGTAAATCTAAAAAAGATAGCATAGTTTAAAAGACTACATAAATTTTGTTAAATAAATAAAATATAAATAATTAAAACTGGCAATGTATGAAAAAATAATTACCTTGCAGATTCACGTCATCGAGAGAAGGCAAATCTTCAATGCTTTGCGAAGACATTGTCTCTGTGTAAGTTCAGATACAACTGGCTTAGTTCCTGTTACGACGCTTCTTTTATACTGATGCACGCCAAGATAATGACAGGCCGGTGGCGCCAGCGTGGCTGCAGGGGCGGGGCGCGTGACCTACAAAGATAATGACGGCGAGAGCGGTGCCGGCGTGGCGCGTGACCTACAAAGAGCCAGGTAGATAATTCGGCACAGTAAGCCGGGTGCCTAATTATAGGGGAAGCGGCCGCAGGGGGGCGGGGCGGGTGACCTTGACGGTAAGCGGCGCCGGTAGATAATTACAGGCCGCACAGTCGGCCAGGTGCCTAATTATAGGGGAAGCGGCCGCAGGGGGGCGGGGCGCGTGACCTATTTAATACCAAACGACATATCCTTACTACTCGAATACGTTCCAAGTTCACAAAAAAATAAAAAGATGTTGTGGAGTGATTGTCGCGCAATGCACTTATTAAACCAAATGACAAAGTTATTCACATTCACTAAAATAGTTAATGAATTTCTTTTTGTTGAAACGATTTATAAATGCAGCAATTAGAGCATCTGGAAACCGCATTCGTATATATAGAAGCATTATGGGTTATTATATATTAGCAGTTAACATTGGAAATTGAATATACTAATGGTATGTGATGTAACTAATCGATAATCAACAGCTGGTAATATTATTTATTTATTAATGATTGTAAGTACTGTCCCACACCCACTAAATTACAGTATTTTGACAAGCGATCAAAGATAGCGTATGTAATTTAACCCAACCACACCACTTGCAATGTCTGTATCTAATTTGTACAACAAATCTGTGAGGCTCGGATTACGAGAAGAAATACTTACTTACTTACTTCCTCTTCATGGATAGGCCAAAAGCCTGTTCCGACCTCATTCTTCCGACCATCTCTTCCTAGGTCTTCCAATGTCCCTTCTGCCTGTGGGATGGTACTCCAGGGCAAGCTTAGGAAATCTGTCCTTTCTCATCCGTAGGACGTTGGTTCTTCCAGTTATCCCTTTTTTGGGTAATTATATCATTTTAGCGGGGAGATATTCAGTTGTTCCCTTATTTCCTCTTTCCTCCTCCTATCATTTAGGGAATACCCTTTTTACTGACCTTAAAAATTTCATTTCCGATGATTGAATTTTGCTTTTGTATTGCGTTTTATTTACCCATGTTTCGCTGCCATATAGCATATAAAACTTGAGTTGAGTCTCCTCTCGTGCTTTACCTTTCAGTGTTCGTCGAATTGTTCCACACATATACTGAAATCGGTGAAGTTTCTTCTTCACCTCGTTATCCTCATAAAAGCTAATTCACATCCGAGATAAGTAAAGCTGGAGACTTGTTCTATGGCTGATTGTCTACCACTATTTTAACTCTGATAGGGTATTTCCCCTGCCATGCCATAACTTTCGTTTTTGCACGAGACAACTGCAGATTGTAATCTTTGCTGATAATGTTTAGTATATGAATTGCTTTTTGAAGTACATCTTCATTTTCCTGGAGGATAAATTGGTCGTCTGCAAACAACATAGTATTTATGTAAGTGTTGTTGCTTATTTTTTATACCAGGATGGACATTTTCTTTCCATTACCTAACTAAGTCATCTATATATATATTAAAAAGTGTTGGAGACAGGCTACAACCTTGCCGCACTCCTTGGTTAATTGCTATTTCTTCTGTAAGTTTATTTCCTAGGTCTAAGACGATTTGTGTCCTTCTATACATATCTTGAATAACTTGTATTAAATGCTGTGGATAACCATTTCTTTGCATTATTTTCCCATAGTTTTTGTCTATTTACTTTATCGAACGCTTTTTCACAGTCTATAAAAGCAATGAAAGTCTTTAAATTAAATTCTCTTCTCTTTTCCAGTAGTTGTCTAAGGCAGAATATATTATCTATGCAGGACCTTCCTTTCCTAAACCCACATTGTTCTTCTGATAGGAGAGCATCTGCTATTACTTTTAGCCTGTTATTTATTATTTTTGCATATATTTTGTATCCCGTATTTAATAAACTAATTCCTCGATAGTTATCACATGAAATCAGAAGAAATTATTATGCAAATTATTCCACTTCGATTTCCAATAACTAAGATCCATATTGATTTGGTTCATCAATTCAATAAAATAAATACTCAGCATCTCCAGCCAAGCTCTATCGATTCCATGTATTAGAGCCTAGCTGCAATTGTGGGGAGTATAACGTCGGAATCAGTGCAGGTGGCAGAGAGCAGTTGTAACAGCCCCTACCTACCGCACTTCTGTTGTGCGCTTTTGTCGTTGTGCTCTTATGTCGTATATCCAACTAAATAACAGTTTAATCATAGATGTACTTACCTTTAGAAATTATGAAATCCTGAAGTAAATTTTATGAACTTCCAATTATCACTAAGGACGTAGTAATAAGACTAATGCTGTTGTTTAATGAAACTACTTGTATAATTAGCAATTATAAGCAAGTTGAGACAAGTCGAAGCAGCGTTCTACTCGCGTGTTAAGGCCCAATTCACACAGAAGAGACGTGGCGCGGACTTCGCCCTGATACATGGCGCGGACGCGGCGCATTTTGGATTCGCTCCTACGTTAACAAATGGCGCAATTCCCACAGAGGTGGCTGAACAACGGCGCGCCTCTTTGAGGTCCGCGCCCCGTCTCTTCGAAGTCTCGAGGGGCGCACCAAAATAGCTAAGAACTGTAATTTATATCGAACGGAAAAATCGGTATGAGGAATTTTTTTTATTAATTGAGTATTTAACACTTCAATATTATTAATATTTTTCTCACACCTACAGCCGAAATGGTGCCCCTAAATTTTAGCGCCCCGGGCAAATGCCCGGTTTGTCCCCCCCTGGAGCGGGCCCTATACTACATATCCATCAAAGATCTCGCTAGAACGCGAAAAAAACACTCCACCATTCATGTTTGCATCCAGATATTCCACCACTCCGATTATGATAATATTATGTGACTACTTAATTTTGATTGTTTATTTCTTCATCGTTCTGAAGTATGATACGTTAGAAAACACTAATGAAACCATTACATCAACTATTAACATTTCAATAATTTAGTTTATAATGAAGGTGACAAAGATATTAAATTACAAACGTCTATGGTTTGCTACTAAAAGATGAACAAATGGCAAACGCATTAGTATGCACACCAAGGATCGCGCGGAAGAAGCAGCGGTAGGAAATTCTACTATTTTTCGATTTGACTCGTAAGCCTAACCCCAGAAATGCTTCTCTGAGATGTGAATCTAGTGAATGGACTGTTGGCGGCTCAACAGGTGTGTGGCGCCAATTAGAGAACTGACATCGGGCACGTCGCCAGAGATGGACGACAAACGGCGGTCATACGTCACTGACCGGAACGGATACCACTTCACATTAGCACTGTGACAAAGGACTCAAGAGAGGTCGTCAGTGTCAAATATAAAGGCATCTCTACTTTTTCAACTTCAGAGAACTGCCACCAAATGTTGAAAACACTATGAAGCAAGGAACAGTTTCATCCTACATTCCGTTTCGTACGCAACGGAAATATTTTCAAAGAACTTTGGAAGTGACTTTTTTGAAGCCATATGTTGTAGAGCAATATATTAGAGCTAGACAGTTAATATCGATTAACAGGAAGAAAGAAATGAGTGTTCATCTGTTGGATGACAATTCAGTAATACCAGCATTTTCAAAAGATAGTTTCAAGTGACTTTACTTGTAATTGATGTTACCCAACTTCTCAACTTCGCGTCACCGAGATGCTATGACGTGTTGCGCGTATAATATGTGCATTGGAAGCTTTATGGATGGGTAAAATCTTATGAGTTCGTATCGCCAACATGCTAATGTAGCTATAAGTAGAGGGTGATTCAAAATGATTGTAGGGGTTTCATGAATTTTTTACCGGCTGTGTACTGAACATACAAGTATTATCTTTACATGGATGAATAGACAAACTCTCAAAGTTTTGTTTTGTAGCAGTCGCTAATCTTGTAGTTATGTTTTGTTCCGCCAGATGTCAGCGTTTGCAATATGGCAGCTAACGCTATAGAGAAGGCTTTTTGCACTCTAGATTTTTACCTGTGTCAATCAGTTACCGTTGTCCAACAGCTAAAAAATTTATGAAGGATGCACCTTCAGACAATTCCATTCGGAGGTGGTATGCGCAGTTCGTGGAGAAGGGCTGCTTATGCAAAGTGAAAAGCAGTGGGCGTCCTTCTGTGTCGGAAGTCGACGTGAACCACGTCAGAGAAGCTTATCAACGTAGCCCGCGGAAATCAACAAGAAGAGGCAGCAGAGAACTGAACATTCCGCAAGCCACAGTTTGGCGCGTGCTACGAAAACGCCTATAAATGAAAGCCTATCGCCTAGGGCTGCTTCAGGCTTAAACACCTGACGACCATCGCAAACGTCTCACGTTTTGCAACATTATGCAAGAAAAAATGGAAGAAGATGGGTTTTGTAAAAAACTCTTTTTTAGTGATGAAGCGAACTTTCACTTGTGCGGGATTTGGGGGACAGAAAATCCCAGTGCTTTTATTGAACACCAGAGTGATTCTCCAAAAGTGTGTGTGTTCGCTGCTGTTTCCAAGGCGAAAGTGTACGGCCCGTTCTTCTTCAATGAACAGACATTAACAGGACTACCTCGATATGGTCTCTGAGTGGTTGCTGCCTCAGCTAAAAGAGGTGGGTGATTTCATATTCCAACAAGATGGTGCGCTACCTCATTTCCATCGGGAGGTCAGAACATTTCTCAACGAACAATTGCCGCAGCGATGGATAGGACGCGGAGCCGACAGTGACCAAATGCTCATGGCTTGGCCACCTCGTTCTTCAGATTTAACCCCAAGTGATTTTTTTCTGTGGGGTTACGTCAAGGATCAAGTTTATCTTCCTCCTCTCTGCGACTATCCCACAACTGAGAGAACGGATCAGGGCCGCCTTTCTAAACATTTCTGATGACATGCTGCGTCGCGTGTGGGATGAAATGGACTATCGCATAGATGTGTGCAGAGTGACACAGGGCGCACATATCGAACAATTGTAATGGACGTAAAAAAAACTTGATGAGTTTCTTTACACATCAAAATAAGATTCAAATTCGTATCTCAATTGTGCTAAGTGTAGGATTTTTTGAAACCCCGACAATCATTTCGAATCACCCTGTATAACGTGTTGCGCTTGGACAGCCATGAAGGTATAATTCATACTCGTATCTAATAAATAAAAATTAATTATTTTTTTAACTAATGTTTTTCATATAAACGCACAGTTTTTATCCAATTTTGAAGGAACTTTGCATATGTATACATTAAAACAAATAGAAAAACACTGTTTACGTTTGATTTACAAAAACCTAAACTCTCTTCTCCTTTCCCCCCTAACCTTAATTTCTGTCAGCGTTGTTCATACAAACCCACTGTTTTTATCCGATTTTGATAGTACTTAGCACGCGTATAGTTCAAAGAAGCCGGTCTGGTAGATCAGCGGTTAAGGCGCTTACTTCCGAAAGTTTCTCTCTTCGGTCGCCGGTTCAAATCCCGTGGTGAGCAGGAATTTTTAGTTGTATTTGATTATATGAGCTACGCCAGAACGCTTCCGTGGTTCGGATTCCACGTTAAATCCCTGTACCTGGTAGCACTACCGGGTTAGGTTAAGGCGGTTAAGACAGGGGCAGAATGTGCAGGCAATAGAAGCCCTGCCGCCAGCTCATTAAGACCACACAGAATGATTTTATTTAGTATATCTGTAACTACGACGTGTTGCGCGTATGATGTTCATAGTTTTAAGGTTTCTCTTCTGCTGGCAGTCCCCAATGACAGCGAATTGGTTTTTTCCCCCCCTAAGCTGCGCAGCCAAGAATAACGTTCCCATTCGACGGACGAGCAACCAGCAACAGTGTCCTATGCACCCATTCCAAACACACTGCGGAGAGATTTGGGATTCAACCAATGACTCTGGTGCACAATCTGATTATGAATTGTGCATCACCACCTCTCCTAACCAGCTGTTGATGAAAATTACATTAGGACTCGAACCAGTTCAAAGAACGTTAGCGCCAGACACTCTCAGGGCGCGTGCGCCGCAACCAACTGAGACAACGGGGACGGGCATAGTTTTGCATATCGTTGGTAGAGCGGTTAAAACTCAGTAATAGTAGGAATGAAGGGGAAGTTTCTTTCTTTTTGGTCTAGTACTCGGGGATGAGTAAATGGGAAGATGGAGACTTTTTATCGATCGATTCTCAACCTGTTATCCGCGAAAATGGGTCACATAGTCCGCAGACAGAATATTAAAAATTTAATTCTAACAGAATTAAATGTTATCATGATAAAAAAATAAATTAGTAAAAAATTTTCTCGTAAAATGGATAAAGTACCCTTACAGAGAGTATAAGCCATTAGTTTATAAACCAAATTTTCTAATAGCAACCATGCAAAAATCTGGTATTTTCATAGGATATGAATATATGACTGGACGGTTACTTTGATAAAATATGTTTCAAATTTGTATATATATATATATATACATTTTTTTTTTTTAAAGTCATTCGGCAACTAAGGCCATACAGCCAGCCCAGTGTGAATATATCTTCCAGTAAGTCAGTATCTCCAGTATATGTTGTAACTTCTACGTATGGACACCACAGGAGGAACACGGCATTCCCACACCCATGCTCTCTGCCGGACTCGAACCGGCTACCTTCGGCACCAAGTAGTCTATCCCCTACGCTACAGAGGCCACCTAGTATACACTTAGGCCCATATAATTTAATGGTTCTTAGAATTATTTTTGGCACTGATCCTCTGGTTGAAAAAGGTTGAGAAACGCTGGTCTAGTCTAATGGACGAACTGACTGTCGCCATTCTACTATGAATCATGTTTTATACGTCAAGTCTATCTAATTGAGATGTGTAATTTTTGAAGCGGAAGTGATCCTTCCGGCACTCTCGTAGATACGGGTACGTTACACTTAATACATACCACACAATGCACACGTAATACATTCCACATACAGTCGTCTATCCAAACGCACACTGAGGGAAGCAATAACGAACAATCTCACAAGGGACACCTTTGACCTAGAACGCTCGGAACCGCACGAAAACATGTTTAGAATAACAAGCAATCATAAACAAAACAATGGTGTGTGTCGTTTCCATACAAAACTCCACACTTGTCTGCTAGCGCCATTAAAGAGCCATGAAAAGAGTCTATTGTTGTGTGTTTCCTGGTCAGGTCATACAGATCATACCCTTCTAGATGCAACTTTTCCAAACAAAGATGTTATGCTGAAGATATTGCAATCGAAACAACAAAATATTGGCACCGAAAGCAACAAAATGTGGCCAAACCCTTGATGTTTACTTCTATCAGCAATATAAGCTCTATATCAGCAGGATTACTGATTTTGTAATACTAGAATGAGGCAAACCACAAGTGAAGATACATGATCGTTATTTCATCATGAAACTTCACTCTGTGATTTAAGTTATTTGCTGCACCTACTATAAGCCTATGCTGCAATACCGGTATGATTGACGAAAGCCAGGTTATGACATTGACATACCAATATCATCGTTTGGAAATGTAATTATTGTAATTAGTGTGATACTGAACTGCGAAAGTGATTTGAAATGTGATATCGTGACTTTAGTGAAGTGTGCACTGTAAGCTACCTTACTCTTTGTATTTTCAATAAGTACGCATAAACTAAGGAGAATTGGGGTTAACTTTGATACATGATACTGCAGCTTAAAACTGAATCCACAACACATTTAAGCCAAAAAAGTAGATAAACCGGTTATAATAATACTAAATAAACAGTTTCTAATAAAACATCACTTGTAAACTTTCCGAAATAAGCGTAATCCTTAACCATCCAAAAATGTAAATAAACAGGTTTGGTTACGTGAAAATATCACTAATATTCCACACTTCTCTCCACTATAAAGCACTTTTGTAATAATAATTATGCCAAGGAGAATAAAAATTCACTGATAACTCATAGTTTCTGATAGATTTAAAGCAGTAATATGATCTTTAAAACATTGAACCATATGCCCATCTTAAATAAAAGATTTCAATCCGGCGAAGTAATTTCAGAGCTTAAAAAGTAGTTTTTATACCTCCAAATAATATTTCCACTAATATTCCATAAGTTTCAAGTAGCTACCAACCGTTTAAGAAAGGATATAAATAAGAGTCGCAAAATTAAGATGCATAAACAGTCACCTATAAAGTGGAATTTTGAACCGGCAAACATATTTCAGCAACTAAAAACATTTGGAAATCACTTAAATAAATTACAGAAAGGTTTTAAAAATAATATCCGGGCCTAATAAGCTGTAAATAAAAAATTAGTAAATTTGAGTAAAGTTAGAAAAACACCAATTTTAGAAAAATTAATAACTTGTGATCCACCCAACCAATTTTAAAGATTGTTAGCTCATTGTAATCAGCAGGCACGTAAGAACATTTTGGCAATAGTTTAAACTCAAAATTATAAACTTGAAAAACCAACTCAAATTAATTGTACTATTCCTCCAACTTAATAAATGTTTTACACCGATTTGGAAGCATTTAGAGAAAACACACACAAAACACTTTTTGGAACACGCTCTACACATTGTGATTTTTTGGAAGCCCTCCGTGAACACTAAAATTTTGAACACCTGTTGATCCTCGCAGTATAAGGCATTTTTCGATAAAGGGAAGTCCAGGATCGTCCATTTTTCAGTATTTAGAAGTCCACGGTGCTGGGAACACGTATTGCTCGCCAAGCGAATTCGGCGCTGAGCCGCGCAAGTGTTCATGGGAACTGTGGCTTACCGGAAATAGTAATGGCGCGGGTCAGGGAGGTAATCTTTGAAATATTGAACTTTTCAGACATGTGATACTACAGTAGAAGGATTTTAATTTTCCGATCGGGGTTTGCGCGGTTCTGTTCTACTTCATTACTTGTGATCTTTCGTGTGATGGTTAGACTGATGCCTTAACTAACTGCCATTGATTGTACTTTGTGGAATTTTAAGAATATATGGTTTTCGTGACATGAACTTCACCAGCTTTCATTTCTAAATTAGTACCCTACTTACATAGGGTTTGTTTATGTAAGTGGCGGCCGTTTCTATTGTGCAGTTAGTAATTTCCATAGGTGATTCAGAACATTTCCTTGACTTTTATCAGAATTTTGAAGGTACTACAGTTTAGGTGGACAAGCCGATACACACCCCGGTATGGGTTTTGATCCTAACAGCACTTTGTTTTGACCACTTCATTGAAATTCCGCATCTGCAGTTTGATGACTCAAATAAGCACTATCAGGTGTGTGGTACTGCTGTACATGCGTGTTTTGCGCTATATTAAGTACTTTAAACAGAGGGTTTTTGGCACTGTCGATTGAAAATGTAATGATACACAGACGTCATTGAATTATGTATAATTTCCTTCACATAGTATTGATATCTTGTTACTTTGTTTCTCCCTATTAAAATGTTACTTGAGATAGAATGAAACGTTTTGCATGGAAATGACACACGGTTTTGTTTGTGATCGCTTGTTATTCTAAGCATGTTTTCGTGCGGTTCCGAGTGTTTGATGTCGAAGGTGTCCCTTGTCAAAATGAAAAATTCGCTGTTCGTCCATACGGAATTAGGAAGGCCGGTACACCATGCCCAAAGTTTGAAGTTGCATCCGATGTTCTTCCGTGGCTCATTACGACGCCCCATGAACTTTCATTCACAACTTTGCGGGCTAGATCGAAGAAGAAGAAGGAAAAGGATCATCCAGCCTGATTTCAAAGTTTTCCACATTTATCAGGAATAATTTAGAACAAAGGAACGAACTGAAGGAAGATCGTTCCAAAAATAGAAAGAAAAGATTGTATAGCGGCAGAAACAACGCTTGTAAGATTGAAGACGGAAAAATATCCGATTTATAGGTAATATACTACACTATGAACTTTAAGCCATTGTTGAATCTCTCTTGAAAGCATACAAGAATTTAGGGGAAGGCGGAATATATAGGACTCGTTTGTTAAGGCATACATGACAATATGCGTTGAGTTATGTATATTACTTGTTGCTAAGTAAATAGATTGTTATTCGTTACGAAATTTTGTTCATTTAGGAAAGAATGTAACCCAAGTCTAGCAACTCAAGAGGAAACTTCAAAACTGGGGTAGATTCGCGGTGTCTTCCCGTTTTTCGTTTTTAATAGGCGTCTCAAGGTCACTCTGTTTCATCCCCCTCCGCTGCACCTGCGTGTATGTGCGCAGGAGAGAGAGAGAGAGAGAGAGAGAGAGAACATGCGCAGACGTGTATAAACATGCTTACGTAAACGAAGTTAGTGGTCAGCTCGGAGGGGTAGGTAACGGGAGGGTATGATAAGGTGAGGCGTGGGGCTCGGGGAATATGACCTTGAACAGCCAACTCGAAGATGATATAGAATAACTGTTAGCGTATTAAGGACTGTAAAATATTTTGTATGGCCATGAAAGTGTCAAATTAGGATTCGTTACTAGACCCGCAGGATTAATTTTACAAAGGAGATAAACGTGCAATCACGTTTAACGTTCCGTTCTATGTACGAATCAGCATCAATGTCGTAGAAATTCATATGCACTATGGAGGCATTTGGTGTGCAATCTGTGATTAGAAATTATACATCATGGTATTTCATACCTTGCTGGCCAATTACTTCCATCAATTTCTTCCACTACTGGTCTCGGAATAGATAACGTCCTATCCAGGCGCAGCAGCTATCTCGGCTGTAAGGGAGCGTGCACAAACTACGTGGCTCGATCCAGGGGGGAGGGAGGGGTTGGCTGGAAGGCTACGCTGGGCTAAGTGGGGGGAGGGGGGATCCGAGCCAGGCGACGTAGCTTTCCTTTCATAACATTTTTCACAGTTAAAATGAGGAACAGAACTCACAACAGCATGAAAATATTTATTTCCCTTAGTTAATTATCTCCGTATGTAATTTACAATCGTCTTACAAGAGAAAACAGTACAAAATGTCTTCTGGAATCAAAAGGGAAAAAAGCTACGTGCTACCTGTTACGTGATACAAGGGGGGGGGGGGCAGGGTAGAGGAAAAACCCACGTAGGGCTACGTGGGCGATAGGGTGAGTTCACAGGAGGCCAAAATGGAGCTACGTGGTGTATGCACGCTCCCTAAGGTGGGTTGAAATCGAAAGTAAAAAAAATAAAGTTTCATAGCGAATGACAGTTTATTTACTGAGAAACACTCGATGCGCAGTATTACGTATATTTTAACGAAATTCTTGTAAACTGAACTGTACCATAAATCCATGTTTGTTTTCAAGGAATATTACACCATCCTCTAAATATAACGTTTGAAATGAAGATTGGTGACTATATAATTTGATATTTTTTGCGTCTTCAATCTAACGTGCGTTATGTCTATTATTAAACAGAGGTATTTTTACGTGTTATAAACAGTCTTCCTTGAATTTATTTGCTTATTCCTAAATTATTTCGGACAGTTATGAATTAAGCCTTCTAGTTATATTCCTTCCACCTTCTTCCACAGCATATTAGTTTCAGTAAAATAACGTCGTGTGTTATTAACGACTTGCTGACAATTTGCTACACATTCCGCCTTTGTCGTGTCACCTGATCTAGCCGTTGCCTTGTCTGATAAACAATTTTTAATGTTCAATCTGAACCACGGAGTGTTACAGCTTCCATTATATGTTTGGTTATTGTAGAGTTCGATTTCGTCTACACGTGTTGTTGGACCAAGTTTGAGACTATTAGTATTTTATTTCTGATCGCATGGATACGATCATAAAAACTCAGCGTCGTAAGCACAGAGGTCATTCATTAGAGGCAGGACAAAACTACAGGACGGAATTCGGCCATGGCTATTTGAGGGAGCCATTACGGCATTCGCCAGAAGTGAACTAGAAAAACTGAAAAATCGAAATCCGGATGACCAAACCGGAGATAGAAACCGCTTCCTGCAGAATTCCAGGCCCGAGAGATAACTAAAGCCCGTTCATTTAACAGAGGTGACTTAAGATCAATCTGATCTATCTTCACTGCAGACCCCGCTATGAAGAGAAAATCTGCCACTAGCCGAAATGGACACAGCGATGAGATCTGAGCTGTGGGAATGGAAGGAGGTGGTGAGTTGAGGAGAGGGGGTCAGATATCATGACCTTGAGCCGCTAGTTCAGAACAAGGAGGGTATACTTCTCTAAAAAGCTCTGTCCATTGCAGGATTCGGCTGTATTGCGTTGCACAGCGTCTTTCGATTTCTGTTCTATATGCAAGAGTTCATCACAATCGTTAGAGAGGTTTGATTAAAGTTAAACTTTTTTCTTGAAGGCTTCCTAGGCATTTTGAAGTACTTCCTTGCTCTAACTAAAGAGAAACTTAACTAATATGAATAGGCTTACAGGTATATCAAAATTCTACGAGATAGAGTGACGTTACAAATTTCTTTTGTGCAAAACTGCGTTTTTCAGGGATGTCACCAATGTTATTAATTTTTTATTCGAGATGAATCTTGACTGGATGAAGTTTGGTTAAAGTTAAACGTTTTTCTTTAGGGCTACCTAGGAATTATGAAGCCCACAGTTCCTTGCTCTAACCAAAGAGAAACTTAACTAACATCAGTAGGCTTACTGGTACCTGAAACCTATACAAGATGGCGTTAGAGCTGTTTTAGAGAAACCAAATACAAAAATTACTCGTAAAATCGCGATTTTTCAGGTAAGACAACTCTATAGATAAACTTGAAAAGCAAAACTTTATTTAGGTATGAAATGTCATCCAAATCGTTAGAGCCGTTTCGGAAATACCAAGTATATACAAGAATTGCTCGTTTAAAGATATAAGATGATTACTATTGTTATTTAGGGTGCAGATAACTAATTTGTCGACGGGTTCTAAAGACCCAGATGCAACCAGTGTCGACTATGTTCCTAAGTTACATAACTGATACAAAGAATGGGCTATGACTAGCAAACACCTCACCGTCCTCAGGTCAAACGTGCGAAACGATTAATCTGTTTTTGCCGCAGTTAACATCTACAAAGTATGTTATTGCACTTATTAAACTATATTTTAATGTTAAATGTAATCGTAATATCTATTTAGAATCGCACAGAAAAATTCAAGTATGTGGTAGGTAGCGCATTCAGCTGAGAAAGGCGTAATTTATATTGCGATTAAGGTAAACAATGCGGGAATACGGAGGTAACAAAAAACCCACGCTTCGAAATACATAGATTTAAAAAAATAACGCTAGTATAGAAAAGCATTAACCGTGCATGAAAAAAAAGTTTCTGTTTTGTAAAAGAAAGAATATATGTCTGCTGTAACAACTAAAGGCAAGTGAAACAATTTTAAAACAAGACTACTATCTTTCAGATAGATTTAGTGTACAGGCCGTTCTTACCATGGAGGAAAGAAATATATCCTCCATGGTTCTTACAGCCTATTGTCTGTCGTTTCTTGTTGGCTGACTAATAGTGGGGAACACAAGATTTGTTTACGCTTTCTCTGCCAGGATGGTACATAAGCTTGGTCATATGCCACATTGCTTGAGGTTTTTGATATTTCTAGGACGCAGGTTCACAGAAGTTGTATGCCTCTAAATATCACAACGGATTTTCTTAGGTGTTTTTCTAATTGGGGTCTACAGCTTAAAATGTCTAGGTTCGTTATGCTGAGAAAACATTTACGTGCATGAGATGGAAGATTTAATTATTAAAAAATTTCTTTTAATATTTATTTTCTAATTGCAAAAAGCAGGCTTAAATTTAAATTACACTCTCTAATTACAAAAGGACAACACGAGTGCGGAATTGAAAGAAAAGAGTACATTTATAAAATAAAACACAAAGAAATACATGTTTGTTTAAGATTACACAAAAAATTAAAACTCAGCCAGCAAAGAAAAAAATGAAACGAAGCAAACAGACAATAAACACAATGTTCCCGGCTAGGGAGAGCAAGAAACACCTTCAGTTTGGGCGTATACTGAGTCAACATTGTTCATATGAAATCTGTCACTTATCGTAACTACAGGCGGCTGCCAGCGACCTTGATGTTTCCCTCGCGATGAAGAAACACTTAACACCCTCCACCAACTGAGATGAGTTCACTCGTGGAAGCACATGAAGAAAAAGTCGTGACAAAAACGCGATCTCCACGTTTCTTTGAAAAATCAGCGTACACACACACACGTGCGGACTATACGGGGTCTCGCCCCAAAGTGTCCTCTCGCTACCGCACGTCCACTAACAGCCCTCCAGCCGTCGAGGGCTCCATCTGTACCTGCGTCAAACAAAGCAATCCAGCCGACAACATGATGCCAGACAGGAATTCCACATTCCGTCGTCTCACAAAACGGCTGGGCGAAATGTCTCACAAAAATACATGGAGAGGCTACGAAAAATTAGACAGCAGAGGCTGGACATTACAAGCTTGTCAGCAAAATGAGAATACACCGTAACAAGAATCTCCTGGAAGGAAAAATTACTGTAGGTGGCAAATATTGTCGTGGCTACACTATTTTCAAGAATTACATTCGGTAATATTTTAATTTAAAATAGTGACTTTAATACTATACTATTATGACTTATAAATAGTTTAAGATGTTTTGGAGTACCAAATGTTCCTAGTGCAATTTGAGGAGGTTTCTATTAAGTGGCTACATACAATATCCCTGAAAGTAGAATAACATCTAACAACCGTAAGAGGGGAGAGTGAGGCGGTTTGGCAGCCGTCCTTTCTTCTGTCATTGGTTCAAACGAAACAAGCATACTTGGTATAGACGTTTTGGATCTAGAACTAAAACTTCGGACAAGCTCGTTACGTGAGCAGAGTGCGTGGCTATTGAAAAAATATTAAATTCCATACCTCTAGCATACCTTCTAAGTTGTGACAAAAAAACACCTTAAATTCTTCTCTGCGTTTCGTCTTTTCACTATTTTTTCCGCAACAGGCAATGGGAGCCAAACGGAGTACTCAATCATTAGACTCGCAGTGAGAAAAATTAACATCTCATTATAACGTTTTTTATCTCTACCCTCCATTTTTGTGCAACTTACAACTAATTCCGTTACTAAAGAACCAAAGACAAATAATTGTTTTATATTTCACGGTTTTTTTTTTAAAACTTTTTGGGTAAACGTTTTCTGTATTTTTAATTAAGTTTCCTGTTTCCTATTTTCTGTCCAAAAAAAATCTTAGTTTATGTTGTGACCTAGTAACTGCAACAGCGAATAGATTGTGTACATCAGATTCTATTCTCATGTATTTATACTTTTAACTGTCGTAATTAGACGCATAGCAACATGTAATATTTTTTTGCCTCTCATTGTAACTGTTTGTCACCACCCTTCGTATTTGTGTGGAATTAATTACTTCCTCAACTACAGTTACCTTTCAACTGGCATTAGATACACGGTGTCGATCAAAAGTATCGGAAAGAAAAAGTATCGTACTCAACAAAGTATTAAAAAAGTGTCGATACCTCGAAGTATCGAAAGAAAAGTATCGATAACATGATATTTTTCAAACAATGCAGTGTGATTGACTTTTTATTTTAGGGTTAAAGGTTTACACCTGCGCGTTGATTTCAAATGTTATCCCTTTTCTTAATTTTTGTGGTTGAATCGGTCAGTATTTTTATATTTTAAGCAATAACTCAAGTTATTTTTTGTACTCCTAATGTATGAAAAAATAAATTATAAATTAAAACAAGGTTAAACTTAATCAGACTCAATTTTTGTTTTAGTTATCAAAGCAACAGCAAATTTCATGACTCATTAAACTGTGGAACTAAGTAGTTAAAATATTTCCATTATTCTTCCGTTCAGTCACTTAAAAACAATGATTTGTATACTTTTGTGGTTAACTTAACTTAGTCCTCAACCCGAAGGTTGGTTGGATCCTCCAGAAGGAGGCATACTAAGCCATTGTGTCAGAGGTAGGACGGCCAGTTCCTTTCCTTTGGGACCTACAGTTTAACGTGGAATCCGAACCACGGAGCGTCCTGGCATAGCTCATATGATTAAACACAACTCTCAAAATTCCTGCGCCTGCCGGGGCAGAAGAAGCACTTAGTCACTGAGCTACCAGAACGCTCGCTTTTGTGGTACACTTTTTGAAAAAACTGCTGCACCTGTAGATGTGAAACTGAGCACACTAATTCAAAGTCATTTTTAGATGTGGCATCAGTCATTATTTTTGTAATAAATAAACAAATAAAATAAATTGTATTAATTTTTATTTCTTCAAGCTGACTAGGAGAGGTCTTCGGTGTGGAAATCGCTATCGTAGAACGAACAAGTCTGGTAAATAGTACGTCACCTCTGGTTTCTCCCACAAAGCAATTCTGCACAGTGGGCCTCCGTTTAAAAGAAATCGGGAATTAAAAAAATGTAAAAATTGTGTTTGAATGACTTATACATTTACGGAAGACCGTTCGTTAATTTCACTGGTTTAGCCGTGCGAGTTGTGGTGGTGTGCTCTTGAGCAAGGTATCCTAAGTTCGATCCCAGAACTCGCACAATATTTTTTTCTTGTTTGCATTTTTTGATTGCTTTTCGAACTTGTAGCATTAAAAATTTGTTTTGAAACAAATCCTCCAAGTTATTTATTTTCCTTTGGATGATGTAAAAACATTTGAAACAAAAATTACTTGCACACAAGGAAAATTTTATAAAGGATATCTTTCCCCAGCCACTTACAGTATTTATTATTGATGTAGGGAAGCAGATTTCGTTAAGATTTGTAAATTCATAATTTCAATTCAAAATTTATTATTAATACTGGCCATATTGGATGTGCCTGTGAATGTGCTTATAACCGCACTCTGGAATTCAGTCATGCAGACTGTGTTCGTGCTCATTCATACACGGGGCAGTATGGTTTGAAACTATCTGGAGAACTGCTACCACACATATTCCTTCGTGCTCAGGAACCAGACAACCAGTTTGGTCCAAGTATATATGAAGCAATTCGGCGCTTGGAGCTGTAGTATGGAAACGTTTCTGTGACCTGTTCAAAATTGAAAAAGCGGCCGAGAGAACTGTATAAAATTGTTTTGGACTTGGTCACTGAACCATACATTATAAATGAATAATTTTTGTTGTTGATTCATGAAGTGGTCCCGTTGATACGGCGGATTATGATCAAGTCTTCTCAAATGAAAATGGAAATGTTACTTGCACGGTAAAAGTGATACCACCCAAATGTACACATTAATGTCAGTCATGTGATGTTAATTTCTATCGTCGGGTAAAAATAATAAAAAAAGGCTTCATAACGCGCCAGAACTGTTGCAAGATAATCTGAAATATCTTTCCGGAACCAAGTTCGGTGCGTTCGCTGGGGGTGAAACCACAGCGTGCTGGTGTGCATCAGATCGCTCGACGCGACACCAACTTGAGCTAACTGCGCCACGGACCACGCGGCCAGCTATGGGGGCTGCAAGCGGCCGTCAACAGGAGCCGCCCCCACACCAGCACAGAGAAGATCATGACGCCACCAAGATCGACAAAGGATAAGACCACCCACGGTCACCTGACCAATCATAACCACCTGAGCAGACCACTGTTGTCAATGCCAGCCACAAGAAAATCAACTAGGGATGGTCGTACAACTGCTTACGCAGTTGGTAACTACGCTCATCCCCACCAGGCGATAAGAATAAGCAAGGGTTTTTCCCTAATGAATATATTAATGATCCCAAAACCTAACCTATATGATCCAGTAGACAGAGCTACATACAGTAGCGGGGCTACATAACGCCGTTGAGGCAGTGAAAAAAAAACCGTTATCATACTGTTAAGGTACAATCAATTTATTAACCACATGTATTTTATGAAATGGTAATATATGCCTGATATGGTTCAAAATTAACGAAGGAAATGCTGGAATTTGCAAATGTTATCGAAATCTGCTTTCCTACATAAATAATAAATACTGTATGTGGCTGTGAAAGGATACCCCTTACAAAATTTTTCTGGAGTGCACGTAATTTTTGTTTCAAATATTTTTTATGATTTACATCACAAAGGAAAATAAATAATTTAAACAAATTTGTAATGCTACAAGATCGAATAGAAAAAAAACATTACAAATAGAAAATAAATTATTACGCGTGTCGTGGGATCGAATTTAGGTCCTCCCATTCAGGAACACACCGCCTTAACAAGCACGGCAAAATCAATGTTGATCTTCCGTCCAGGTATAAGTCACTGAAACACAATTTTTACACTTTTTAATCCCCAATTTCTCTTAAACCGAGGCCCACCAGTCACAACAGCTCTAGGGCAAGAAACTAGATGAGAAGTACAATTTACCAGACTTGTTCGTTCTACGATAGCGATTTCCACACCGAAGACGTCTCCTAGCGAGATTACCAAGCCACTAATTATTATATCGAATTTGTGTCGGTAAAGGGATTCAACGAAAGATGTTTTCATCATCATATGTTCATAAAAATACGCCGTCATTTTTTTATTGTTCCTCTCTCACCTCGAATGCCCAGTATTGAGAGATAATTATTTCCCTGTCGGCCGGCGATTCCAAAGCCTGATAGAGTCTCACTATTTAGACATTTTTGACAGTCAACTACAGCCAGTCAAGTATATTAAAATGTAGAAAACAGGAAGAAACTAGAATGAGAAATTTTCTACCTGATTAAAACCAAATTAAATAAATTGTTCTTTTTTTAAATATTTAACGATTGTGTCTTAATACAAATGTGCCTAATTATCTCTTGTAAACAAACTGAAACCACCGATTTTGATGATATTTTAATTAGTAAAATTCTTATGGTTATTTATTAGTTTCTTTAGTTGTATATAATATTTCTCATAACAAAACTTCGCGAGCCACCACAAAGCCATGCTTTTAGCTAATCGGTGATAATTTGTTTCTTGCCTTTGACATTGCACTGTCTGCCTTTTAAGTTCAGCGGGGACTGACGTTGCTGAAACTGTTAGGTATTGATGGTCTAACGTATACACGTAAGGGAATACTACTTTCATATCTTTCCATTGCTCCAAATGGTCAGTCGGCAATGGATCATTGGAGGAGGTGACATTAGTGTTTACTGCTGATAAATACCTTGGAAGTAAATGTTTTTGAATGTAGCATCTAGATAGCAGGACATTGCGATTAAATGATTTCAACAACGCGTTTGACTCCATTCTTAATGTATATTCCATAAAAACCAAGCAAGTGACAACGTTGATAACCAAAGATAATGTAACCTAATCCCCAAGTTTTGGAGTCGAGAGTTCTAAACTCCTTCCTTCCTTTTTTTTTTTTTTTTTTTTAAAAAAAAAAAAAAAAAGAAACTGGAAAAAACTAAGTTTTCATAACATTTACCAGTTCTACGACAATGTTAGCAAAACAGAAAGTCATCTTGATTCTTGCATTGGGGCCATACATGCGTGTTGAATTATATTTTCTATCTTCCATTGAGTGGCTTTGTAGTAATTTTTCCAGTGTATTTTGGTATCGATACCGACCATACTGTTATGAGTAAAAGTATCGCATGAAAAGTAGCGTGTACAAACGTATAGGTATCAAAAGAAAGGTACTCGATACCAAAAGTATCGATACTTTTTCCCTGCCTCTAGCTGTCATCGCAGTTACACTTCCTGAAAATTAAATCAAATGCAGTAATTTATTTGAAAGTCCCTGGTTAGCGAAGCAGCGTTATGGTGATAGCCAGTGTAAGTAACACTTGGGGCGCCATCGCTCGCCGAATGTAGCCGAGCCTTTGAGTTCACGTCCTGTCTTCAGGAACACTTATTAAAGTGCATAACGTCAACAAGCATTGTGTTAATTGGAAACACTCTGTATGTTCGTGGGATTTTCCAGGTTATAGAAAAAGTGCTGTTCAAGCAACTATCAGATGTTAAGAAATATTCTTCTATCCATATTCAAATGTCTCAGTGTTTTGCTATTATTAATAAATTTGAAGTTATGATGGCATAAAATCTCTGAAATATTAAGGAAAATTTTATACTAAGTTTATTGGCTACGGGAATTGAGTTTAAAACGTGTATATATATATCTTTGCAGCTTTGGTGGACTACTGTAGGTGGGAATATGGGCGCCAGTTGCGTCAACAACGATATGAGATTGGACACTTGACCAGACAGACAGCTCATACAGGATTCCAGATAGCACACTGATGTTATCGATTACAACCAGTGTTGCGTGTCTAGTAAATACGTGCAATTCAGACTCAAGGCATACAGTAGTCACAGCCGTTGCCCCCGCATCTTCTTCTTACATGAGTGGCATACCCGTATTAGAGTGTAGACGGTTACCATGGGAGGATGATGGCAACGTCCCGCGGGAGATGAAATGGAGTGGTTTAACGTTTCCATCACCATTGCCTCAGTATTCGTGTTACTGTAAGTGCGTGTGACTGTGATGACGTGTCTGTTCTGTGTATTGTTTGTGTTGTGGATGCGAGATGAAATACCATAAGTGAAAAGGTGAAACCAGGAGCCGGTCATTCAGCTCTTACTAAATACACCGGAGCGACCACCAAGCTTATCGTCCCCATCTGACACACGAATCACCATCAACATTTTCGTTTTCTCTCATTCCATACCAACTACGGGACTGTGGTGCACAACATGGTGATTAAGATTTGCCCAACACCACCTCTCCTACCGTACAGGCTAAGTGCTGATGGTGAAAATTTCCTACGCCATTAGCACTCGAACCAACCCCCTAACAGGGCCGGACGCCATCACGGCACCGCGTACAACTGAGCCTCGGGAGTGTGCTAAACCCACATCAACAACACTCATTTTTGGGTTCCCTATTAGTTTTTTGATCAAACCTGGTCTCCGATAGGCGCCTTATGGTACCTCTGCAAAAGTCTTATCTCACGCTGACTTTGAAATTCGTGAATTATATTAATGGCCCGGCAACCTCTCACAATACGACCCACCGTTAGTCCTTTGGCACGAAAAAGCATAGTGAGGCACTGATTTTTATTTGTCACCTTGAAAGTCCGGGCTCCGCTCTAGCGAGAATTGTAACACACTGAAGTGAAACAAAGGGATTATCGAGCCCTTACCGGCAACTGTGAGGCTGTCGTATTGGTCATCTTATGGTTTTGTAGGTCGCGTCATGCAGCCGAATTGTATAGATCAGCACGCACCACAGGCTAGTCCTCGCCAACTCGCAGCCACCTCCCCACCACGTTGCCTAGTGTCTTTTCAGCTACCCGGGCGTTTGATTTTTACCGACGGGGCGACGGATAGAGGCGCGTCATCCCTGCCAGCAGAGACGGCTCCCTTCCCACGGCCCGCTGTTGACAGCTGGACCGGCGCGGCCGGCAAATGCATGGCCCGTGGGAAGCCACTTTTACTTTGCCTCACAATTCAAACGGTTTGTTCGGTCTCTGGCGAGCTTTTGCGGGCGTCCAGCTATAGAATACGCATATAATTGTCAGTACTTGACTGCGTTAGCGAATTAATGTAGCGTCATTTTTTGTGACGCTACTGTATCTTTAAAACAAGTTAATATTTAAATGAATGACTCGAGAACATTCCCTCATTAGACAGCCAAGACACTAATTATGGGAATACTAATGCATCTGAGGTCCAGTGTTAGGAAACAAAAAAAAAAAGAAGAAATTATGAGGTTTAACTAGAAGCTACAAAACCTAATCATGCCGATAATTTGAGAATACATTAATAAAAGTTCAAATAAAGTAATTAATCGCAATGGAAAATCAGAATACATATTCGATCGACGAAAGTTACTGCTGATTTTCATATCGGCTGGTTTGATTAATTAACTAAAAGTATTTGACCATGTGAAACTATTTAAAAAAATACTAAAATAGACCTGGAATCTTAATTACTGCATCTTTGGTTCCGAATAGTAGTTATTTGAACAATTTTTTTTAATAAGGTCAATATATGTAACTTTAATTAGCGTATTCAAAAAGTTAAACGTGCAGACGCGATGTAAAACAATTGAAGTAGCTGCACGAAACCACAAAAAATCATAATGCTGTCCTCAGAATTTTTAATTACTACCTAGTTAAATTAAATTCTAATGTAAAACAAAAGCATATGTACAAATGGGATTGATCACTAATTAATTGCTAGTAATGAAATTTATGTGTGAAATCTGAAATAAAGAGAAAACTAAACCATATATATAGTTATTGCTTCGCTGCTACGAATTAACATTCCGTTAGCTGGTCACAAGCCTGTGCGGTTGTCGGGATGTGGTAGATTTATAACAAGGAAATGTGGAGACAAATTATCTTGGTGAGTACGAAGCAAATATATTAAGGTGAACTCATTGCTAAAGATAATTCGTACTTAATCTGTTCCAGAAATGTTGCGACAAAGCCGCCATATAAACTTTAAAAGCAAGGAAAACGTCGACACCAAGAAGAAACAATGGCGAATAGATCAGCCGCGGCAATTTATCTGGTCACACTTCAAGAAGGAAGTTAGTGGGGCCAAACGAAACGTAGTTCATTTTCATGTATCCTCATCACAAGTGTGTTGAACGTCAGAAATTACAGTCAATTTTACAGAGAAGCATCTGTAACAAAAATGTATAACCAGCAGCGCGATAAAGGAAATCTGTAGCTCACGTTGTGTAAGTTCACTGTCCCAAAGAAAATTGCCTTGAAGGAGGAGGTTCATTTAGGAATGTATGATTGCACATAACGTAGATAAAATACTAACATATTCAACAGGATTGTGAAAATTTTTGTAAAAATATATGCCAGACAATGGATCGAACGCAAATGTTAAGAATTTCACCTTCGTGGTCATTTGCATTAGGGTGAGCCATTACGAAACATTCTCCCAAACAAGGAAAGGTAGTACTCTTGTTTGTTTGATTTTCGTTTTGAAGCTTAGGTTTCTAAGGTAGCAGTAAATTGAGGATGAACCCTTCCGCTTACAACGTACAGGGAGGCTTGTTATAATTAATACTTCACGCTGTACGGGGAGACCATAGAGCAATATCCTAAGTACCGGCGACTTTGAAGTTACGGGGGTCCAGGCGAGTGTTTGCTCGTAACGGAATAACATGATCGAAGAAAGATTTTTTTTGCTAAGGCTTTATGCCTCGTTGACATCGAGGTCATTAGAGGCGGAAAAGGACTGGCAACAAGGATCGGCCTTTTGAAGGAAGCATCCTGCATTCGCCTAGAGTGATTTGGAGAAACCACGGAAAGCACAAATCCGATCTGTATGCCCGAACGGGTATTCGAACCTGCGTCCTCCCGAATGCGAAGCCAGAGCGTTACCGCTCACCCACCACGCTCGGTAATGAAAGAAAGGTTAAACTACTAAAATTAGGCTTAGGGTTTTTGTAGTTTGGATGTTAAGCGTGAAATTGCAAATCAGATAAGTTCCTTGGTAATTCTTACAATACTATGGATATTAGTAGCACCAAGAAACAGAAGCACTTTCTAAAATAACTAATTCTTCCACATTTAGGAGATATTTATATACCACGTAGTAGAAGTTAACATATTGCGTTTTATTTTCTTTATGTAATGAGTCAAAGGGACCAGCGACTTACAATGGCTATACAACCACAAAGAGAACGCATGTTGATAGGTAAGGTTACAATGGCCAATTGCTTCTAGACATATTCTTATAAAAATCTGTGTTTATCAACTTGATTGTTATTTGTCACCAAATTATATTTATTATGGTTATTATTATTATTTAATATGATGTAGCTTATTCACCAGGTGGGAATTTCTTAAATATCTGCTTTTGGATTATGCGCATTATTTCTATAAATACTTTTGAGGATGTGAAGTTTATTCATCAGCAACGTCTCAGTAATTTATTCTAATTTCTGATTCCATTAAACAGAAATAAATCCTGGAAAATCCTTTCAAATACAATTAGAAACAGAATTCATAGCCCAGGAAAGACAAAACAGAACTAATTGGAAACAATATACCTTAAAATCAGGAGGTTGTATATGTTCTTTTTAGGGATATGTTTCCTTCTGCCTACTGTAATATATGGGGGTAATCGGCATCTTTAGATTTCATTGAAATTTGATATTTAATAGTGTGGCGGTAGTATCTTCGCATGGACCGAGACCGCAACTTTTCGAACCATGTACCTACGACAAATCTAAAAAGCATACAGTTCTTACTGGCTAGTGACTTACAAGGGTAAATGGAAAAGAGCGTTGCCTAGTAGTGAATGGGTGTTTTTTTATAGTTCAAAATGCATTTATTTTTCTACGTGTTCTCACTTTAGTTCAATTCACTTTCTCAAACGATTATGCAATTAATGTGTTCTATCTCTTAAGTGGGACTGCAGATTGCTCGAAAAATAGTCATGTATGGTTGGTACCCTCACTTAATTTGACTTAAAACGTTTCACAACCATAAAGTCAGAGGGGGAGAAATCTCGAGAGTAGGGTGGAAGATTCAGCAATTCGTACTTTAGAACCCTCAGGTTTCCGATTATCAAACACCATTGTGGATAGGTTCATTGTCTTGATAAAAAATGTTTTTTCTTTCTTTGTGTAACAGGTCTACAGAAATCTTGCGTAGTATTCGCTAATTATTGTTTTACCATTTTAAGGGTAATAAAATAAAGCAATCGCTTTTCCATCACAGAAAACTCTGGCTATGACTTTTCCGACAGATAAAATATATTACGCTATTTTTTTTACCGAGTTATCTGTTTTGATTACTGTTTCCTTTCTGGCGTGCTGTTCTGGACCCAAGTCTTATCCGTACTAACAAATCGGCGTTCAAACTTGATAGGGTCCTTATTAAAAAGGTCCAAACGTTTTGAGAAATTCGTTTCCGCATTTGTTTTTGATCAGAATTTAACAAATGTGATTTCCATTTGCACAAATAGTCATATTTAATTCTTGATGTATTGCACCCTATCCTTTCTGATATGCTTGTGATTTCAGTTACTTAATTTACCGATCATGAATTATGATGTTGTGCACCTCCTCGATGTTTTAACCTGTGGCTGCAACTTTTGGTCATCCTTAACATAAATCTCCTTCAAGAGATGAAAAACGACAGTTAAATTGTGCCGAACATTTTTTCACTGTTGAAAATGAAGGAGCAGGCTGCCTATGAATTTTTACTAACTTCGGATGTATTGCCGAGGCACATACAACAAGTCTTTAAAATGCTTTACGCCTTGTCGACGTCGAAGTCACTAGAGACAGGAAAGGACTGGGGGCAAGGAGTGGGAAGGAATTCTGCCTTGGCCTTTTGGAGGAACCATCCAGGCATTCGCTTGTAGTGATTTGGGGAAACCATGGAAAACTCAAATCTGGATGGCCAATTCTTCCCGAATGCGACGCAAGAGCTTTACCGCTCATGCTCTACATTCAGTTTAAAATGCCGTATAAAGAAAATTACTTCATACATTAAGCTGAAACTTGACGTTCGTTATTGCGACATGTATAGTAACAAAATAAAAATGCATTGATACCAATGTCAAGCACAGAACGTTTAACCTCACCCTGGCACTTGAATACTGGAACCAGGCAGCAATGTGTAACAGCCCTCAGTCTTAGCCCTTTAAATGTAATTTTATTTAAAAAATTACGCTTAGCAAGATGGGTGTTGATTAATTGTGGATCTGTATGTTTTTCGTGTGATTAATTGTGAATATGTGTATATTCGTCATTTAAATGAACATTGTTTTATGGAGAGAAACTATGCAAAGAATAAGTAATGCGATCAAGGATGGTATTATGTATAAAACATAAATTAAAACTTTGTGATTGTAAGTGCTGATAGGAGCCACGATGTTTGTAGGACAATTCTCAACTGTTTGGATTGGTTTACGTCTATAATTTTGTGTGTAAATACCTGAAGATAGCTTTAATTTCCATTTTAAGGCGTTTTCTAATGATTGTAAGTGATTTAGTACAAGCTGTAATTGCTTAAGTACGATTTTGGCTGTTAGTGGGACTGTTGGCGCTCTACAAACGTCTGTCGGCACTCTTTGTGGTGCTCTGGATCTTTCTATGGCGCTTATTCAAACACGCTCAAATGACGAGCAGAGGCAACTGTCAGAAGCTTTGCTTGTTGTTCTCCAAGCGGTTCGTTTGCCGTTTCAAATATTCAACCATGGTCAAAATGTATTTGTGTTTTAGTATCTTTGGACGAGTCTAATGCTTTATCCACATGTAATGTAACTATGGAGCTCACGGAGAAATAAGTAGGATGTGAAAAGGGATTCGTCGGTGTTATAATTTCGCGGAATTATACAACCCATTCAAAGCAGAAGTGATTAACCTTTGGGGCAAGATTAATCCTCCTGGCTACCAACGACAGTATTCTGGGAATTGGAGGATGAAGCAATTAAAGGTAATCATCATCGAATGAGCGATCTGGTGGTTCAGTGGTTAAGGCGTCTGACTGGAGATCGAAAGGTCCCCGGTTAGAATCCCTGTCTCGGCGGGGATTTTCATAGGCACTTAACCCGGCCTTCACCTCTGGAAGTACGCAAGTACGCCAGTACGCTTCCGTGTTTCAGATTCCACGTTAAACTGTAGGTCCCCTGTACCCGGCAGGACTGCTGGGCTAGGTTAAGGTGGCATGACAGGGGCGGAATGCGCAGCCAATGGAAACCCTGTCACCAGGTCATTACGACCACACGAAATTATTATTATTTATCATCGAATGATGGCAGGACGAATTAATTAATTACCAAGTAGCGTATCGAGCAGCATCCCGCAGGTGCTGTTAGGTTTCTTTCTGACGACGAAACCTAATGACCTTTCCAACGGACGATGATGGGGATGGCGGTAATGCACGAGCGTGATTTGCGGTTTGCTGCCAGGCTGAGTTGCACAGGTCTGGAACCTTGCGCCAGCAGTTCTGGCCTACGGCCACCCGGAGCTTCGCCTTCCCAAAATACGTTTTTATGTGAGCAAGGAGGTTGAGTGCGACCACGTGTGGCAGAGCCCCAGCAGATAAACGTTACTTCACATAACGCAGCTCCTGTAAAACGCACAGTGCAAATGACATACTTTTTTAGTTATCACATTCGCACATATCTTTGTCTCTTACTAGAGATGACATACAAAAGGATAAGAGAGCCACAAAAGACATACCCCATCTAGATGGTCAAAACTGATCCTCTCCATATCAATAGGGATCAATGATGATTACATTTAATCAACAACGTCTCATGCAACATATTTATATAGTGAATTAGTAGCGGCCTGGTGGCTCAGCGGTTAAAGCGTTTGAGTGGATATCGAAAGATCCCCTGTTCTAATCCCCGTCTCGGTGGGGATTTTCATAACCTCTTAACCAGACCTTCACCTCTGGCACAGCTTGCAGAACGCTCCGAAGTTCGGATTCCAAGTTAAACTGTAAAGTCACCTATAGGGAGGGCACACAATCCTAGTTGTGACACGCACGTGTACACATACAGAGATAAATCAAGCCAACGTAGGCTTGATGTGTTCCTAGTTGGCACAAACGAACATGAAGGAAATTAGGTTTTGCATTCCTCTGGATAACTTATTAAGTTTTTTCGTCATTTTCTGCTCTTCATAAATGCAATATGATATTTAATAACTTGTACCAAAAATAAACTGTACTTTAACATAGAGGGAGAGCTCATTTTAGTGGATGTCACAAGATTTCAAAAAGTGAGAATATTTCACGTTTATAACCACTTTCGTATCTCTAAGTTTACCCGCCATCTTCATCCAGTTCTCCAATTCCTGGTGAAACCTGACAAGAATCAACTACTTTCTTATCCTTTGTTCTGATCTAGAATCAAGTATCCCCTATATACCATAGATAGTAACTGTTGTATAAAACCAAATTATGTGTATTTTACCAACTTAAAATATTTGGCTCACTTCTTCATTTCACACGTTTTCTGTGGTTACTACCTCAAGCAATCCATTTCTTAATTCTCAGATCAATATAATTTCAATTCATTATTCTTGATGATATGTCTGGTGTTAGAACAATGATATTTGTTCGCCGATATGTCTTTTACTTCTTAAGCTGTGACTTTCTGAAAGTCCAAAGTGATTGTGTACTCATGGAGGTAACATTAGCTGTGTCCTTAACAGATTCCAGATCTTGGTATTAAGATCTTGTTTTCCGTAGTTTTTCGTGACATTTAGTCTTAGTCTTTACTGGGTAGAGGTGATAAGAAGTTTCTATTACAAAAACTCACAGTAAAGTCTCAACAACAGAAAGTGTCACTTATCCCAAATGAGTGACAGAGATCCGATGTATCATACATCTGTCCTGGCTTACCTTAAGGCGGCACTCTACCGGACAAAGAGAACCAAGCGACGGTTCAAGTTACAGCTTGAATCATGGAGCGTCCTAGCTTATTTTACATGAACAAACCGAAGTTTTGACAGAGGTTAGGTCGTTATAATGCCCCGTGAAATCGGATACGGGTACCTATGAATCAATGAAGCACCATAAACCGCTAAGTTTGATAATGAATAACGTCATTCTTCTTTCCAAGCAGAATGCTGTGTATTCAACAACAGCTGGCAGTAAGCAAACAATTCCGAATTCAAAATCTTTTTTTCCCAACACATAATTAAGAATCTTTAATTTCATCTTATTCCAGTGCACGTTCGATCACGAGATGTGTATTAATGTCCAAATTCTGTACTTTAATTTTCTTTACCATTTTAGTTGATGTATCGCATATAATGATGCACTACACTGAAGATATATATACATATATATTTGTTCTAAGTTTCGAGTTTGATTAAATTATTTATTATATCGTGATTGGAACTGTAAGTTTATAAAAAAAGTGTTATTTATAGAATAACATCTCCAAGTAACTTTCATTTTGTCGTAGGCGATAAGATGAATGACAAGAGGCCTATGCACTTGCCTGAAGTGAAACACTTTTCTGCAACATTGTTCCTACTTATAATTTTCGATTACGTGTCCAGTCTGAAAAACTCGTAATAAAATAGAGGTTACAGTTATATATCAACACGGTAAATGCATTTTATTTTTTTATTTTTATTTTTTTAAATCCCCAGTGGTGGCGTTGTTGAAGATAGTGTGGCTGGATGCATATTGTGAGTTTTGCACTGAACCCTGTTACAGGAAAAGGACCCGTGGGGTGATTGGAAGAGCTGTAGTGGAGGTATTTGTGGTCAAGTATATTTTTGAGGTTGGAAGCCTTAGAAAAAGACTTTTGAACGATGAATGAAGCCGCCTAAAAGCCTCAGAGGTCACGTTTAATGGTTTTGATCTTTGCAGTCTGGTCTGCTTCTGGCTGCTGGCTGTAATTATTTTGCAGCAAGGGCTGTCAGCAAAGCTTTCAATGGCGATTAGAGAACTTAGGGCGCCTGACAGCGTGCCAGGCCGACTTTGAATACACATTACACAAACTGCAGAAATATCGTTGGCTCCATTCCTGGATCTTGCAGCTGGTGACATCTGCCTCTGTTGGCCGTGTCTCCTACACGCGATAATCGGAAACCGGAGACAGCAACCCCTTGCACTTAAACTTATAAGCTTTCACCTAATTAGCATGACAATGGCGAGCCAAATATAAGCTTCACCACTATTCAAGACATCCCTCGAAGATTGATTTATTAGTATTGTCACACTAATCGGTGATGACGGCGTGTTTTTGGATGACTTAGGCCCATTTTATCATCACTCAACACGTGCGAGCCGTCATCTTACACATTTTTTCAAATTAAATAGTTAATAACGTAACCACCATCAAACTAACTTACAAATGAAAATACAATGTTCTGATCAAATACCCATGACTTTAATTACCTCCATTCAATGAATCATTTATTTATACTCATTTAATATCCAAATAAACTTGTTGACACATTTTGTAATCTATTACAGTTCCGTTTTATAAGCACAAACTCTGGTCACGCGACATTATCTACGCGCTGCATCACTCCCCTCGCCCGCTCGGCCAGCGAACACTTAATAATGAGGCCAGTTGTCGCCATGGAGGAAAGAAATATATGGACACCCGCAAGAGACCTTCACCACGCATTGAAGTGACGCCACGGGGTATATGTGCAAAAACCTCAAGGGGACTCTAGGATAAACGTAACGCCGCAATCTGGTGATAGATTATTATGTAACTCGATGAGACAAATAGAAAATGAAGATAATTTTTTTTTGTAATTCTGCTTAGTTTTCGAGATATACTGTCTCAAACGTGAAATGTTTTTGGTTGAAATTCAGAAGAAAAAATTGGTCAAAGTCAAATTTGATGATGGATTCTTATTTAAAAAGACGAGACAAATAAAAAATAAAGAATAAAATTTTTCTATATCTCGCCTAGTTGTCGAGATATACTGTATCAAAAGTGAGGTGTCTTGAGTTGAAATACAGAAGAAAAATTTCGCAAAAGTCAAATTTAATGATCGATTCTTATGTAACACGACGAGACAAATCGGAAATGAAGAATAAAATTTTTCGATATCTTGGTTAGTTTTCGGGATATACTGGGATTGGGTTGATATGCGGCCTGAACCAAAAATTAATTCTGCCAAAGCCACAATGAATTACATGATGGACATTCAGAATGGATATTTCAGTTTTTTTACTACCACTTATGGTTAGGTTGAAATGCGGCCTAGACCAGAATAAAAATAGTTATCTTGTTATCATACAGCGTAAGCTTAATTGGGAATAGCTGGAAGTAGTTTTCATCGCGATACACGTTTTGTAACTAACTTGGTTCTCATGAAATTACCAGCAGTAATAGATAAATTCTTTGTCCCTTATGGAACAACAAAACCATTCTGGTACAGACTGCATTTAGACCTAACCACAATCTCCATTAAATTGCCGCTACAGAATCAAACTATGTATACACAACCACACACGCGTATTTGAATCGCAAACTGTATTTGCGGTAACAACATCGTTTGTTCATCAAGATTCCTAGATTGCATAGCATAATTTAACACATTTAATTTCATAATACACTGTCCGTATAAACTGCAACGTGACGAAAGAAAGCACAATACTAAATTCACTGAATTGCGATGTAAAACACACCCTTTTAAATCTCATTTTCAACACTCGTTAAAAAGTAATGCTAGTCTATTATGTGCAAAATAGCAAGGTATGCTGATTTTCTACACTGCACCAACAAAAATTTGAGAACAAAGTCATCCCATTGAGTGCTATGACTAAATATTTATAGACGGGCATCAAAGTTTGCCATTCCTACTGCCCACTTCAACAACGATAATTAGAATTCAACTTACTTATGAAATGATATTCCAGGTTCTTTCCTCTCTTGCCTATTTGTGCAACCGTATGCAACACAAGATGCCATTATAAAACACTTATAAACATTACAAAATGAAATAATCACAGCATCTAACACAATGTGAACATCGCATTTGTTTGGGACCGCAATATCGCCGCTGCCGCCACTGCGCATGCGCGAGAGTTTTGAGCCGGTTTCACAGATTTAACGTCAGTTCTCCTCTATATATTTCCTTCCTCCATGGTTGTCGCAAGCCAAAGATACTACAATACACAATTCTTAAAGACTACATCAAACTAAAGCTACCCCGATTACAGCACAAATTACCCTCCGTGGAAACCCTGAAATTATATACAACAGGTTACAGACATTTATGCAAATATTCAAGATACCTGAAATTAATAAAAAATTAAAATAAACTGGATTCATATGCTCAAAGACAGAAATAGCAAGTTTGAGAACAAAATACGGTTAAATCAACAGGGTCCCATACTTTAAATACCTCGGAGTTCGGAGAATTCATCGAACTGACAGGCCTTGAGAACATCTCGCAGCAAAATCGCCTACAAAAAGTAAAAAAAGCGTTAGGGTTAGTCCAAAATCTCTACAACAAAAAATCCGTTTCATGACAGACCAAAATTCGGCACAACAACACAGTCATAAAACCAGCAGTCCTCTATGCAAGTGAAAAGCTAACACTTAACGGAAAACATAACCTTGAAGAAATAAATAAAGTAGAGAGAAAAATCATTAGAAAAATTCTAGGAGCAAGACTCACTAAAGATGGTTACAGACTACAATCAATCAAAACAACAGAAAAGTAATCAAACATCAAAATTGACATCAAGAAAAGGCGAATGAAATTCTTAGGTCACCTTAAAAGGTTACCAGAAAATCAATTGACAAAAAAAAAAAAAGATTATGTAACTTCACTTAAAAATCTAATACCTTGACTGATTGAAATTCGGAAGGATCTTAAAAGTGCAAACATAGGAGCAACAGACATCTTAGAAAGAGACACTTTCAAACACAAAGTAGATAAATGGGAAGTTATAACTGAGAAACCAAAAAAAAAAAAAAAAAAACAATATAGACCCACGTGGTAGGAAGAACGAAAACAAGCTTTCTCAGAAAGAATGAAAGCCTACTGGAACAACAAGAGAACTCAAAGAAATCTTGATTGGGTCATTTGCTTGACGACTTCTATTTATTGTGAGAATTCGCCAATAACAATAATAATAATAATATTAATAGCGAAAAATGATTGGGGAGGGTTGTGATAATGTTATAAATTCTACTACATTTTAAACTAAACAATCTACCTGACCACTGCAATCTTTGCGGCTACTTATAAGCGGAATACATAAATGTATACATCGGTAACATATCAGCCATTACAAACAATACAAAGGAACAGGAATTGTGATCCGACAATAACATGGTTCTTTGGGAAGACTAATTCTGTACTGCGGTTTATATATCGGATTTTGATGATCTGTAACGTGCCTATAAAGAACATAGCGTATAAAATTCTTGCATGTCCTCATCTGATCTATTATTGTTTGGTACGGGATTGGAATTGTAAATGTTAACAGCATGGAGAATCTACGGCGTGATTTATGAGCGCTTGATACAGTCCTTACCAAAATGTTACAGGCTTGATTCAAAAAATGGTCGGGGGTTCTGTCGCAGACAGACGATGTGGTTTCCGGATGAATGTGTTGACTAAAATGTGAACCACTTCAATCATTGACGAATGCAATGAAAAACTTCTCCCACCAATGTCGCACTAAAACCACAATGATAGAAAATATGCGATCAAGCAAGTAAGGTGCCGTACTGTTGCCTATAATGACTCACTTTACGCCATTTGCTGTCCATTACTTTCTTGGGCAGAATGGGGTGGAGTTTTTGTCTTGTCGATAATTACTTTTAGTCTTATTGGTGGTCTGAAGCTTATGGTTGGATATGACATAGAGTTTGGCGTATTTCATTTGACAGATGGTTTGAGGAGTATACCGTATGAGAGAGATAGGTCCTTTAAGTGGTACTATTCCTGTAGGATAATTCCCCCGATCCTTGATTAATGAATTTATTGATTTGTGTACTGCATTGTAGAGTTTAACGGCAAGCTCCATTAACCTTTATCGTAGTGTAGGTTTCCCTGTGGCTTCATGAATGGCTGCTGTCGTGATCTCTTCAGAGCGCGGTTTTGGATTACCTGAAGTCGTTTAAGGTTTGTTTTGACTGTGTGCCGCCACACAGGGCAGGCATATTCCGAGACCGGCCTTACTAGGGTGCAGTAGATCCCAGCTCCTAAAGGTGCGGAGAATTTACTGTGCCTGTTTAGCACGGGTACAATACTTGAAGCCTGGCACTGGCTCTTCTGCGGAGGTCGTTGCTGTGGGCCCTGTAGGTCACCCTCGAATCAAGTGTAACTCCGAGGTAGCGTACTGTTTGGCTGTTGTGAAGTCTTTCTTCATTCGTACCGTTAGAGATTGGAATTTACAGAGCAGAGAATAGTTTGGTGCAAAGCACTCTTTGCCTACCACAGTTTTCTGCGGATTGCGGAGGATACAGATGTGGCTGTTAACATACCGACCCGCGTATCGCGAGAACGCAGTTTCGGTTCCCACTCAAGCTATATTTCGACTTTCCATAATTTCCTGAGATCATTCAACGTGCATACCGAGATGGTTGCTACAGAATGGTAAAGAACTAGTATCTTCCCCTTCCTCTCTTTTTGCTCTAAATACTTCGACGTAGACGAGCCATAAAGCATTAACACATCATCAAAAATCTGATGATCTAATCATCGAAATAGTTTCTCTGTCATCAAGACTGTCATTGTGTCCTGAAACTACAGACACAGTCCCATTACTCTCGAATGTTAACGAATTTGTAGGCGGTAATAATAGCCTAAGACCCTCTGCATGATTTTTACATCCGTCTCTTATTTGATTGAAATGCAATTTTTAAGTATAATTATTAGTAGTAGAATACGATTCTTCCGGGTTGCCTATCCAATAGACCCACAAGTATTTTTAATTAAATTTAAAAAATTCGAAAAATTTCTTGCATTTGTTTTTTTTTTTTTAAAATACATTACAATTCATTTCAAAGAGAAACATATAAAGAACAAAAAGTTTGTGTTGCTTGTGTAAAAGTGGCCGCAATTAGGAATTGCTAGCTGTTAAAGTTAGAGCACCACACTCTCTTACAGACCCCTACTTTTACACAGGCAACCAAACTTTTTATATTCTTTACATGTCTCTCTTTGAAATAAATTATAATTTATTTAAAAAAATTAACGAAAGCTTTAGATTTGCCCTTGAAAATTTAATTAAACATACTTGCATATTTGGATAGGCAACTCAACAGAATCATATTCTGCTATTAATAGTTACACATAAAAATTGCACTATAAGACAGTCGTTGTTGAAGTACATTCTTATATTTTCCCGTAAGTCTTTTAACCAAGTTGTTGGTGCATTGAATCCTCTGCACTGTTTATAGCATTCGGAGCAAGGTAATTCGGATCAAAATTTAGCCGCTGTGTGATCACTTTCGTTGTTTTTATCGAACATTTATCTTGATCGTTTCACACGAATTTAGCTACATTGTCCGTGAGGTGCGGAGCTTCGAGGATAGAACCACCAGCAGCTTCTATAGTGCTCTCCTGAAAACCTGAATGCATGGTCTCTTAGAATCTGCTCCGCACTCGAACCCTACCGTCAACTCATACCAACTGACATCATGACTCATATGACCATACAAACTTTTTCCAGTCATATGTTAGAGATCCCGGGAGAATATGGCGTTTTATTCTCAAAGGCACTCACGCCAGTTTTTTGCTGCCATATCGCTTTAACGCCTAATTTCGCTGCATTTACTGCACGAACACGTGTGTCATACGTCCAATGTTGAGTGTTGCTGTTATTTGGCGCAGTGTTGATGTCTATCAGCAAAGACATCTCGATGCACATGTCGCTGGTCGCGGTCATTAAGTAGGCGTTGTTCATGACGGGTGGTAATCCCGAAAATTACATATTTACCCCGCATTCTTAACACTGTGGATTGAAGAATGTTGAATCCACAAATAATTTCCCATACGCCTGGTGCCAGCTACCCTTCCGCATATTTAAGTCTGTTAATTCGTGTCGGGTGGCCATTATGAAATCAGAAAACCTGTAAAACGACTCACGAAAGCACAAATTAAAGCCCCGACTCTTCACGGCATATTTAAACGTTTTTTTCCGCGGTACTACCGCCATCTGAACATTCGCGTCTTACTTTTCTGTGACTTTTGACATTTCAATGTATAAGATGATTCTATTGGTAAGTGAAGGAGTTTTCTTTTCTTAACCTGTAATTCTTATTCCACTTCAGATAAGTGACAAAGGTATGCAGATAGCACAAATGTCGCTACAAATCTCAACAACTGATCTATCAAGATTGTTTCAAATTTGTATGTGCAACTGATTGTCAAGGAATGCTTCATAAGTGGACGAATTAGTCTACAAAGCGACTTTGGCGTTTCTACTCGAACAGGAATCCTGGAAACTGTTATTGCGGCAACAATGTTTCTCATAAATTTCACGAATGACTATACCCTTTCTAAAAACCGTATGGAAAAGGCAGTGTTTTCCCTTGAAAGGCAGATGGCATACTAATACTGATCCATTTCACTTTTAAACTTACATTTTCTTAACTTTCCACAAAATCACAAACACTTTCTGTAATTTTCGAGGTATGAGGATTAAAAAAAAAAAAAAAATGTCAACAAAGAAACATTCTCCAAAGTGCTCCAAAGTTGTTGGCCTGCTTTTTAGGCTAATGAGTAGATGCACTTAGAATTTTGGAGTTACGTGGCACTTCTAGTCATCTATGGCTTCTAGAGTGATTACAATAGGCAGGTTAAGAAATAATATCCTTTATCAGTTACTAGGCAAAGTCAAATGATATAAAAAAATGTAAGAATTACAGAATCACCATAAAATCATTATTAGTAATAAAAATATTTAATATATTAATTTGGTTGAAACAGGACTGTTACTAGGGGCACTGTTGAAATACAGTAACTTACATACAACTGACCGTAGATAAATATAGCATGCAGCTGTTAAACTTAATTCAGCCCATCGTTGATGGTGGTAATAGTTTTGCACAGTCATATAAAATTTCATTTTGACCAGAATAAAGAGTAAAAAATATGCAGAACGATTTGAGGGAACTATGTAATGCCGATTAGCATTGACAGGGGCGTCATTTATGAACGTAAACGTTGACAGAATAGCAGGAAACAATCTTCCTAAATGGTGTGCCTAGAACACAATACATTGCAGAAGGAGGCTTCAATAACTGGGAGACCGTAAAAAAGGCAGAATAGAACACTTTGAAGTATGGTGTTATAAAAGGATTTTGAGAGTAGATTGATATTTCCGCAAATATAAAGAACTACGTTCAAAAAGAAACGAGCCTATCTGGAATGTGTAAACCGGTGACAGAATGGTAATATCGTTGCGTCACAATGGTAATATCGTTGCGTCAGTAACAAAGGGTTTCCGACAAGAGTGCGGAAGTCCACATGCCCGCCGCTATCGGGTCACGTGTGCAAGTCACGTGACTACAATGCTAGCATAAGCATGCGTCAATTGTCCAGCACTCGTTCGTGTTGTAAACAGTGAAATGGAGGCGTCAAAATAACAGCAAAGAGGTGTTGTTCGTTTTCTGATGGCGGAAGGATTAAGGGCAACGGACATTCATCGAAGAATGTTACAAGCGTGTCCCTTGCAAGGGTCAAGGCGTGGCACAAATGCTTCAGGGAAGGACGAGTGTCGTTTGTCTATGATGCACGGTCTGGAACACCGCACCGCATTACCGATGACATCGTCTAGCTGGTTGATGGACTCATTACCCAGGACCGCCGAGTGACAGTGAAAACCATAGCCTCCAATGTCGGATTGAGCGTCATCATGACGCAAGGTGTGGGCCCAATGGGTGCCCCACAGTCGTCATTCAACCACAACAGGAAACACGTCGAATGGCCCACTGTCTTGATCATCTGCAGCACTATGCCAAGGAAGGGAATGAGTTCCTGGCACGAATGGTGGCTGGAGATGAGCCTTGGTGTCATCACTTAGAACCAGAATCGAAACGACAGTCTCAACTGGAAGCGTCGAGGGTCACCACCACCAACAAAATCCAAGGCCATCCATTCAAGTGCAGGGGATGGATATGCTGACGTTCTTCTTTGACCAAGACTGCCCCCTTTCCTTTACTTCAGGCAATAGTGAATGCTCAGCGTTACTCGCCAATCTTGACCAATATTCGCCAAACGATGAGCAGAAAATCAAGTGGGAGGTTCTCGGTCACCCTACATACAGTTCAGACCTCTCTCGCTGCGATTACGCCATTTTTGATCCACTGAAAAAGGCTCTGAGGGGCAAACGATTCACCGCAGTAAGTGCGGAACTGGTTCACATCGCACCCCAGAAATTTTATGAGACAGCCATTCACCTCGTTGTGTCGCAGTGAGACAAGTGCCTTAACGGCCAGGGGCAATATTTCTTAAATATAGGTACTGGTCTCTGTTCCTAGGCCTCCGGCTCGTTACTTTTTGAACCAGCCTTCTAAAAGATATTTATGTACGTACGTTAAGAAAAAGAGAAGATTGTTTTGCGAACTCATTTTGAAACATATATAATTGGTCAGTTCGCGATAGGAGGGAGAACGGAAGAACTGCAGTAAATGAAGAGACAGGTAACAATGGCTGTATGAAAACACAGAGATTAACTCAAAGAAACATTATTAATTTCTCGCCGTTTGTACTCACTGTATTCGTCAAATTAATAATCACTCATGTCACGAAACCTTTACGTAGGTTGCACCATATTGATATTATTTTGAGATTACGCTGTGGTGAAAGAGTGTTTTCACTATCTGTTATTAATTTTAATTGTTTATGTTTGAATTTCGGTACTATTTGTAATTAATACATTTGTAACAATCCTTATATCAGAATTGTTTATCGTTTTCATCTTTCTGGTTGCTTGAGAACCTCCTGACTTTTCGATCGCTAATGATATGTAAAAGACGCTTCTCGTGTTCAGCAAGGAAGCGCACGGAATACCCAGTATACGAATTGGTTTCTGTTTGTGTCATATAGCTGTAGCTTGTCATGTCATTGGACGGGACTTGGTCCGGTGCATTAGCAACGCAACGAACCGCGCCACGTCATTGTCCCAGTGCACATAGTTGCTGCGACGGAGTCACGTGATGGCAGTGGTCTCGACCTTTAAAATGCGAAATGGTAGATCTGTCCGCCGCTAATATCGGTATATTTGTACCAAAAATCGGCATATGAAAAAAAGATACAACCCAAATAACACATTTTGCTGGGCAAGATGTGCTGTCGAAGAATTCTATCAGTTTGACACCAATTTAACTACCAGACTTGGAACTTCAAGACTTACTACCAATTTAACGCCAAACTCTGCAACAAACTGATGGCAATCTGCTGCCGCAACTGGACGACAAATTAGTCATTAAAAGTTAAAAAGAAAATTTTGCTTTTAACCTGCATTAAAAAATGGGCTTGATTTTCATATTACCTTTTTAGCTTCGTATAGTATAAACTGAAGTCAGAAGACGGGAGTGAGAGTATTTTTTTAAGTTAAATTATGAAATATAAGTTTATTTAAAACTTTATTACATTACTACATTACATTATATTGAACTTCTTTATCTTTGTCAAATAATAGGGAAATTACAGGGGATATTATTAATTTAAAACTAATACCAGAATGTTTTTAATAAAAATTTCACATCGTGAATAACCACTAGTCAATACTAGTAAACCATAACCAAAATAAAAAACAGACGTAGTAATTTATAATTCGTTAATTAAGTAACTTAGCAAAAAGATATTAATCTTGGAAGGCTTATTCCGTTAGCTGCGGGTGATTGACCTGACCAAGGTAGTCGACTGTGGGAATATCTCGACAGTGCAAATAATTCAACAAATACGGCGTATTGCCTCTGTAAGCGCTGCCCATCACATTGCCTTTAATAACATGTATGTACATTTTCTTAACAAAATGTATTTATGGTAATGTTTACCAATAGAATATAGACCAGCGAACTTGCTCGGGAATCCCCTAAAAACGTTCATTATGTAGGGTACAAACTCACAGGGGTAGTTCCCAAAAGATGTACGGTACATTCTGAAAAAGGTAACTAACTACCTATTAAACAATCGACGGAATAAATCTCCGTAAAACATAAACGAAATGGGTTGCCAACCCGAAAATGTAAAATCGGAAAAAATTCTGGAAAATATCGTTGTATTCTCAGAAATCATAAAAAAAGGTTACATTTCGGTGTTTCGGTAGGACAGACTCCATATCGGTAGAAATACTGAAAAATCGGTCGGTTCGAGACACTGCGTGATGATAGTCAGCCACTGAATTACGGCGCCACATACTACTCTTATCAGTGAACGGTAAATACTAAATTCGCGCCTAAGTTTGCCGGAGCTCAGTTTTCAAAACCCATTAGCATCTGTGTGATATTTTGTGCTCCCCACTGAGCTGCTCTATGAATTGTGAATTAGCAAGATCTCTGTTTGCAGTTAATAACTTCAGATACGTCTTGTTTCTGTTCTCTTGTGGATTTACATTTACACTAGCTAGTAAATTTATTTTAATTTATGAACGGGAAATAAACATGTTCGCATTTGATTATAAATCCGTGGGTTTTAATTCTAATACGACAATGTTGCCCTGCCTTTCCATACGCAACATTATTAATATACAGGGCGTTCGCCGGGAAACACTACCCTCCCAGTCTCTTGCCGTCGGCAACTTGCTTGGACAGTGGAGCCAGCAACTCCCGCCACACGGCGCCGTGAATCACCGCACTGTTTAACACCTCCGCTGCCCCAACAGTGTTGTGATTAAATGTTTCTTTGCGGTTTGGCTGGTTTGGGGATTCATACTCTTATTAATCTGTACCGTGTTTGAGTGTGAGTAAAATTATGGTACGTTACAGTTTGCAACAAAGAATATTTCTCTACATATGTGAAGAAGAAGTCGTTTAAAAAGTGTCACAGTAAATTTCGTCGCGAATTTCCTGGCTCTTTACTGCCAGCTAAATCAACAATTCTGCGTCTGGTTAAAAAAGTAAGAGAAACGGGTTCATTTTTTAACAAAAAGAGACCGTCGGTCAACCGTATTCTCACAGAGGAGAAAATTGACGATATCGCTTTTCGAGTAGAACAGTCACCCAAAAAATCATTAAGTCAGTTAGGGCATCAGGCAGGCGTATCTAAGACGTCAGCTTGGAAAGTAACAAAGCTAGTTCACTTAAAGCCGTACAAAACAATTGTGGTGCATAAAATTAGAGAAATAGACCCTGGGCCTAGGATTAGATTTTGCAACTGGTACCTGCAGGGTGTCCACGATGGCACTGTTGATCCGCAACTGACGTCACATTTAAATGCTTAGCACATACAAGGTTATGAAGCGTAATTATTATGAAATAGTCCGCGGCCGACGGTCGAACAATGCCGGAAGCTGAACGCCCGCTTGCCGGGAGCACTTTCTTCCTTGTAGCGCTAACAGTGGGTAGCGTTTCCCGGCGAACGCCCTGTATATATATTCAGCAGCATATAGATTGAATCTACTAGCGCGAAAAGATTATGCCACACAAAGAAGGTAATGACCGAAATGAATTAATAATCACCTCGAGTAAAGTAAGACTTTAATTGACACCCAGAATGATAAAACATTTTTTCCTTAAATCACTTATCAATTTTTAAATCACTTATCAATTTTTAAATAACCGCTCCAGAACTGAAGAAGCACTTCAATTGCCACCTATAAACTATTGAGGAATTATTTTTTATTAACATAATGTAACACTTAACGTTTAAAAATGCTGGTTACTATAATTTTAAAAGACTTATTATGTTTCAATTGATTGCTCTAAAATTTTAAAACATGCACATATACACTTTCAAAAATAAACGATTTATTTATGCGTTGAATCACACTTGTAGTCATTTCTATTGTTGCCACCACTTACGGTTGAAGCGTTCCACCTTCTGAAGGTCTATTGTAATCAAGCATCTTCTCTATGACTGGGTAACAACTGCTTATATTTTCAGTAAAATCAGTTTTATTTTGGAAATAGCGGGGAACCATAACAACTGTTGCATAGATTAATCAGAAAATGTTCTAAATCGGAGAAGGAATGAGCGTTCTTAATCGCTAGTCGTGGTGCCAAAACAAAATAAATGAAATACGGTTCGTATGTTAGTTTCTTAATGGTTTATCATTCGTTTAGGAAATTTCATATACTCTTACAGAAATAACCGCTGTATATTACGACTCATAAGGGCTGAACTTTGGTCACTAACCCGTTAGTCTTACAGCTTAAATTTGTTTCAGAAAAAATTTAACAATAACTACAACAAATTTTTTGTATTATGTTTCTACGTCTAGTTTATTAGTGCCGGGAACGGATGGGGAGGCAAACAGTGAGAAGGAATTCAACCACGGCCTTCTACAAGAAACATCCTGGCAAATTATCGCTCATCTACTTAATGCTATAATTCGTACTGTTAACATTCCATATTATTTTTCCATCGCAAACATGTATAGAAGTGCACGTTATATTCGTTTCTCCATTGGTGTAACGTGTAGCACATTGACCATCGCCAGTTGACGCTTGCTCACCGACAGCTATTGTAGCTGATACAACACAACCGCCTCCTATATTTAAATGTGAACATTGAAAAAGTACTCTTCAAAAGTCACCCAGCGTAGGCTCTTCGTTATTCGTATTTTCAATTCAGTATTTCACTGTTAAACGTCATGAAACAATTTTTAAAAGCATCTAATTGAGTGGAAGATATGGCAATGCATAGAATTTGAAACTCATGAGTGATTCTGTTGGTGACGTCATAAGCAGTAGACCAATAACAACGCATGGGGCAGGCATATAACTGGGCCAGGACGTTGTTCCTCTCTCTCAAACAGTTGTCTACGAAGTGTTGCGCTGAGTGTGTTGCTTCGTTTGTCAACCAACGTTGTCGAGATGAGGGAGATAATTCATGTCCAAGCTGGGCAGTGTGGTAACCAGATTGGAACAAAGGCTAGTAAAAATCGGAAGTTTAAATTTTTTTTTTTCGTATGTGTTGTAACATGGCAGCATTATTCGTCTCGTCGTTGTTAACGGTTTAATTCTAGACTGTTATGTCAAACGCTACAAAATTGATGCGTATGTCTTGCAGTGTTTGTTGTAATGTGTTCTTCATAGAACTTTGCAGAAGTTATAAGAAATTTAAGACAGTAAAATGTCTTTTACTGCATGCAAAAGCCTCATTTTCATAGCTTCTACGAAATTTTTCTGTCGAGGTCACTTTTTTACCTAAGCAACAGCTAGCAAGAAAACAAAACGATTAAGAATAATGCTTATATCGGTAATACTATCGTACGAGTGTATTGATGTTTTTCATGATGTGATTGAATATTTGCGTCTATGCATGGTTGTAGATTGCTTTATTTATTCATTGATTTCTCCGCCTAAACGTCAGAATATACTTATTGGCAATCTTAAAGTGCGTGTACAGTGGTGTCTTCAGTTTGTATTTTACCTCAGTTGTTGGGAACTCTTTTGTCCTGTACAGTAACGGATGTTTCAACATGTTTAGTGGGTTGCTATGTATAAATTTCTTAATATTTGTGTACTTATTTAAGGTATATTAGCATACTAGTTTGAATTTTTGTCTGTATATGTTCAAAACGAAAACCGCTGAAGTTGTGAATTTTCTAGTACAATAAAAGAGGTAAATGATCTAGGCCTCCTATGTCATCATTCGTAATATAGAATTAAGAATAAATATTTCGCAGGGAAACTTTGTTACACTAAAATTCGTCTGACCCCGAGAAGCCTACAAATTATTTTGTAATTGCATCAGGAATACTGTTAGTTGCAACAAATGTCAACGCTATTAAAACCGGATTACAAACACATTTAAAATATATCTAGATGAGACCTAAATAGAAATTGAAGTATTGTTTTGTTATTGTATAGTAGTATTTTTTTTATTTTTAAATTTTTGCCTGGTTAGGAAATACAGGGCGTTCGCCGGAAAACACTACCCTCCCAGTCTGTTGCCGTCGGCAACTTGCTCGGTCATTCGAGCCAGCAGTTTCCGCCACACGGCACCGTGAATCACCGCACTGTTTAACACCTCCGCTGCCCCAACAGTGCAGTGCAGTGACCCTTACATTGTTAAGAACGGTTTCTTTGCATTGTAGATAGTTTGTGACTTCAGTCTCTTATTAATCAGTGTTATGAATAAACGTTTCTTTGCGGTTTGGCTGGTTTGGGGCTTCATACTCTTATTAATCTGTACCGTGTTTGAGTGTGAGTAAAATTATGGTACGTTACAGTTTGCAACAAAGAATATTTCTCTACGATACATATGTGAAGAAGAAGTCGTTTAAAAAGTGTTGCAGTAAATTTCGTCGCGAATTTCCTGGCGCTTTACTGCCAGCTAAATCAACAATTCTGCGTCTGGTTAAAAAAGTAAGAGAAACGGGTTCATTTTTTAACAAAAAGAGACTGTCGGTCAACCGTATTCTCACAGAGGAGAAAATTGACGATATCACTTTTCGACTAGAACAGTCACCCAAAAAATCATTAAGTCAGTTACGGCAGCGTGTGTCTCGAAATACGTTCAGAAGATGTGAAATGTGCATTACACAAGAGGGTCAACACTTCCAGCATCTTTTATAAGGTAAGCTAATGAATTACGTCACATTTAAATGCTTAGCACACAAGTTTATGAAGTTTATGAAGCGTAATTATTATGAAATAGTCCGCGGCCGACGGTCGAACAATGCCGGAAACTGAGCGCTCGCTCGCCGGGAGCAGTTTCTTCCTTGTAGCGCTAACAGTGGGTTGCGTTTCCCGGCGAACGCCCTGTATAATGATTTAGCGTTATTGGTAACGTAGGGAATGTAAAAGTTGTCTTCAAACACATTTCGGCGCAGTTTGAAGCTCGTGGGTTTTATCAGTCTGGTAGTTTCAAAGAAATTAAAATTGAAATTTTCTTTAGTTTCCGTACACTTTGTCAAAGCAACCCAAGAAGCTAAGCCATCGCAGCTGCCATGGGTAAACACTAGATCGCGATACCGCTACAACCATTTACGTCCTAGCAGACAACAGTGTTGTAAGCACAAATTTCAACCTGGTGTATATGACGTCATTGTTTCAGTGTGATTTATTCAGTCTCCGCTAAGAAACAAATGTCACTTCCGGGGCTGCACGTAAAACGGGTATTCGTACAGTGAGAAATTTAATATCAAAGTTCTGTTAACTAAAAATATTGTCTTCTGCATGAAACTAAATATTTATTAGAAATTTTAATCGCAGTTTTGAAGATGTACCGTATGGTATCGGTATCTAGAATTTTGTCCCATTCTATATTGCGATACCTTTATGTAATTACGAATTTCAAAATTCAATTCTAGATTTAACATTGATTAATTTACACATTACGTGTGATAAAAAAATATTATGAACATCCGATTTCTCCATAGAATGAATTGTCAATTTTCAACGTTCTTGGTAGTTCTAGAATTAAATCAATCCGCGTAATTTTATATCGCGATAACGATATTGCATTCCTCCTCCCCATAACAGCATCTTTGCTAGGAATAAAATAAACAGTCTACCATTTCTAGTTGCAAAGTGAACAGGAAATTCTCTAAAGGGTGGGCGACGATTTCCTTTCGGTCGTAGTTGGCTCGTCGATATAAGTTGACGAGAGGAATATTGCTGCGTCATTCAGCAACATAAGGAATACATACTACTCTCCATCCGGAATTGTTTACATTACGAGGCGCTAGGTGGTTGTAGCGTATTGTCACTAGTTTTGCCACTGCCATTTTGAATATATATATGAATAGTTATTGGCGTATTTTAATATGAACTTTGTATATTTCAGTTCTGGGAAATCATTTCAGATGAGCATGGAATTGATCCCACCGGAGCATATAATGGACAATCGAAACTGCAGCTGGAAAGGATTGATGTATACTACAATGAATCTTCAAGGGGAAAGTATGTGCCCCGTGCTATCCTTGTTGACTTGGAGCCTGGCACAATGGACTGTGCTCGATGTGGTCGCTTTGGTCAACTGTTCCGCCCTGACAATTTTTTGTTTGGCCAGAGTGGTGCAGGAAACAACTGGGCCAAAGGCCACTACACAGAAGGTGCAGAGCTTGTAGACTCTGTGCTAGATATCGTTCGTAAAGAAGCGGAGAGCTGCGATTGTCTGCAGGGCTTCCAAATAACGCATTCACTTGGTGGTGGCACTGGTTCTGGCATGGGGACACTGCTGATCTCTAAAATTCGAGAGGAATATCCAGACAGGATTATGAACACTTATTCTGTTGTCCCATCGCCTAAGGTACGTATTTCGTTTATTAAATTACTGCTTTACATTTAGTATTTTATAACCTGGATGGCAGCAGTATTTGAGTAACGGGAAGATAAGTTTGTCAGACTGAAGGTTTTATCGGTTTTGAATGTGAATAAAATCATCTGGTAACTAGCAAAGTGAAACGCTACATTTCAGCGATGATTGTCATATAACTATGGCGGCTGAGTTTAATATTTAGTACACAGATAAAAAAAAGGTTGATTATTATAAGGTCGGGAAAGAGTTGCATGTTGAAGACTTGAAATGTAAGTATCTTGGGATATTATTTGACAACAAACTGGTCAGAATAAATTCTACAGGTGATGTGAAAGTTTCGTACTCCTGTGCCTGCTGAGAAAGTGTTAGAAGTAGTTAACGAAATGGTTTTCATAACATTGTCCAGAACATGGCTTGAATGTGATGTAGTATGGAATTCACATCTTGGCTATCAGATATGGTGGTTGGAGGGGGTGGAAAAAAGTTCTGCCAGATTTGTCTCTGGTACTTACTGCAGAACACAATCGGTAAGTGATATGAGAAGCGGGCTGGAACGATGTTCATTCGAAGACAGGAGCGTGAAGTCGCTGAAGTGTGCAAGGCGAATTTTGGTGGTGAGTCTTTTGGGAAAATTTTCTTTGGTAGGTGAAAGGGTCAGGGTTTGGGATAAGTTACGAAGAGAAGTGATGAATAATTAACAAAAATAAAATTTGCACAGGATAAATGTAGGTGAGTACAGGGAAAATGGGGGGGGGGGGGGAGAAATGTGAGTGTGTAGGGAAATAGCCAGTACTTTGAGTGTTTTAAAGCCATCGAAAGATATTTAGTTTGATTTTAATCTTTTCAGAGCATAATTCCTGTTACTGGTTGTTTAATAGAGATAAATTTTTTTACACATTCTCTTCTTATAGTCCGTGTAAACAGATTTGAATCATAATTTGATTTGTAGGTACCATATTAGCTCGGATAATTTTAAGCTTTCTAAATTCGGTAGTGTCAAATCATTTTATTAAAAACTGATAATGCTTTCTCTTTTAGACATAAACTTGTAGGCAAAGAGCACTGTTAATTCATAGTAATTTTATCAATAGCGTTAGTTGATAAATAGCATCAAAGCATAATATTAAGCTGTTACTGATTTTCCACACTATTTGCAGGTTTCAGACACCGTTGTTGAGCCTTACAACGCGACGCTGTCTGTACATCAGCTGGTTGAAAATACTGATGAGACATTCTGTATAGATAATGAGGCGCTGTACGACATCTGCTTCCGCACACTGAAGCTTGTCACTCCAACCTATGGTGATCTGAACCACTTGATTTCCCTGACCATGTCTGGAGTGACGACATGTCTCAGGTTCCCAGGTCAGCTCAATGCTGATCTGAGAAAGCTTGCAGTCAACATGGTGCCTTTCCCGCGTCTTCATTTCTTCATGCCTGGTTTTGCCCCACTCACGTCTCGTGACTCTCGGCAGTATTGTGCCTTGAGTGTTGCAGAGCTTACTCAGCAAATGTTTAATGCTAAAAATATGATGGCTGCCTGTGACCCACGCCATGGACGTTACCTCACAGTTGCAGCCATATTCCGTGGTCCCATGTCTGTGAAGGATGTTGATGAACAAATGTTAAACGTTCAAAATAAAAATAGCAGTTACTTTGTGGAATGGATACCAAATAACGTGAAAACTGCAGTCTGCAATATTCCTCCTCGTGGTCTGAAGATGGCAGCCACATTTATAGCTAATTCCACTGCCATTCAGGAGCTGTTTAAGCGAATCTCTGAACAGTTCACTGCTATGTTCCGCCGTAAAGCCTTCTTGCATTGGTATACTGCAGAAGGTATGGACGAGATGGAATTCACGGAAGCGGAGTCTAACATGAATGACCTTATATCTGAATACCAACAGTATCAGGAGGCTACTGCAGACGAAGATGCCGAATTTGATGACGAGGAAGATGTTGCAGAAATAACAGCAAAACTACGAAACTTTGAAGATTCATAAAATGTTTGATAAAGTAATGTTTCTTTAGTCGTCTGTTCAAAAATCTGTTTAAAGTTTGTATTGTATTGTTTGGCATTATTGTTAATTTTGTATCTAGGTCTAAGGTTTGGAGAAATAAATAATGAATAATACTGTGACTTCCATTTTTTTCATTTTTTAATGGATTTAGTGACTGAAAAGTACCAAACCAATACTTAGGTAATTAGCACCCCATTCTCTCCTCACATTACTAGCCATATTAAGATCATAGTTCATTTGAGTTTTCAGCTGGAAAAGGTGGGAGATTTAGAAGTTTCGATTTTGATTTGAGTGGTATGGTGAAATATACTGTATAGAAAGTTGTGGTGTGGGACTACTGCAATGAGTGACACTTCGCAACATGTGATAAGAGTGTAGCTTTTAAAATTGGTATGATTATTTACTGTCATTGAATGTTGTGAAAGAGCTATACCAAAGCAAATTGGTTTCGTATTCACTACCATCTAGTGTGCTGTTTCTCAATAGCAGCTGGAAAATTATAAAGTTGAAACCTTTTCGTCGGAAGCTGACTATATCATTGCTTTAGTATCTTAATACTGATCGTTCGGGGGCCATCCTAAAATTACGTCCTACGAATTTCTTGATTTTAGAAAGCCCTCTCCTTGTCACAGGTGGTTACATTTATGACCACCCCGCTCCCCCAGTATGTCGTAAGTTTACTGGTAGGAATTATTAATTAAAAAGGTACTTCCAAAATTATTCATATCTATATTTAAAATATTATTTCATGACTAGCATAGAAGTCGCTTAGGTCTCGATTTGGATAATGTTAGGAACATTCGATGTGTCAGCAATACATCATTCAACCATATAGCATCATTGTTTATCGAACAAAGAACTTCCCTGTCACTAGCAGCTGTAGTTTAAAAACTACGTGAACTCGCGTGACCGCCACGTGCCACAAAGCGATACAAAATAATCATGTGAGATCACTAAGTTTATGGGCCCTCCCCTTGTCCACACGATGTCACTTTAACTCCCTCCCTTCCCCTTACGGTGTGACGTAATTTATGGATGGTCCCCTTACATAGTTGTCTCTAAAACAAATCTAAATTACGTTACTTTTACCTTCTTACATCTTCTAATTAGTTTCTGCCTGGATGTGATCATTTATCACCACTCGGGCATAGATGCACACATTTAATGTTAGCCCTCCCAGTTACAATTATAAATATCTTCGAACTTTCCTGCTTATGATCTGAAAGAGAATGTATACCATATATTCTTGCTCTTGCTCTTACCTCTTATCTGTCAATTATCTTACCACTATTGATCTCTGTTACACCTAGTCACTTTTATTTTGCAGCTTTTCATATGTTCCAATAAATTCAATAAAGCGTTTACATATTCTGTTTTGTAAAACTATCACTATTCACGGGTAATGAAAGCTATTTCAGGAACCTCATATCCATCATTGTAGTGGTGCTACATCTTCATATAGTCACGCGAATATTCAAAGTTTTCATCGTTAACAATGGAAAAAAAGAAGGCTGAGCTATAGAAATATATGCCGAGATATCACCGAGCATGGTGGTTGAGTTGTAACTTTCTGGCATAGCATTTGGTAGGACGATAGTTCAAATCCCCGTCCGACCATCCAGATTTCGGTTTTCCATTGATTTCCGAAGTCACTCCAGGTAAATGCCAGGATGGATCTTTCAAAGGACCTAGGCTGAATTCCTTCAGGTTCCATGCATACATCCTTTACTACCTCCCTAATGATACAGACTTCGACGAGGCGTAAAGACACCAAGAATAAAGCACATATCAATTCTGCTTTACTACTAATAAAAATAGAAAAATGTCTGAAACTTAATCTGACGGGTACCATGAGGCCTGTAGGAAACAATGCAGATTATGCACCGGGTGCCGATTTTAGTAACGCTGATCGTGTACTGGCAGAGAGGGCATCGAGCAGAAAGATGGCAGGGACGCTATAATTGGAATATCGTCTGCAACATTGATGGTTAATAGGACCATGCATGTAAAACTGAAATTGGATTTGGGTATTTTTTTAAATTCTTTTCCTTATTGCCAGTTGTCTGCAGCTACAGGAGAGATAGCGAACTTCGCAAATGGAGTCGCATAGGCTGAATACGAGATGAAGCATTTAACTGATGAAACACTGAAACAAAACAGAGGCTCTTACAGTTAGAGGTAAAGTTCTACATTTGAAGCCTTAAGTGGTAATACACACAAAAAAATTTCAGTACAGGGAGCATTCATGAACGCACTGGAAGACTATAATATGCAAATACCTTAATAAATATAATCGTAGGCTACCGCGGCCAGAGTCAGTTGATTCTTGGCTGTCCGGGTGGCGCCGCGTTATGTTCATTGTGGCCGACGTTTCGACCCTCATTCTGGGGTCTTCAGAAGACACAATGAACATGACGCGGTGCCACCCGGACAGCCAAGAATCAACCACCTTAACAAATACTTCCGGACCCAACAAGATTTCGCTAACCTAGTAAAACGGATATTCTTGATCAAAATACGTAATTTAATGCTGTGTATTTGTTAACTCGAGTATCCGTTCTTCCAAAGATTTTGCTCTAATTTAATATCTGATGATTAAAAACAGCTGTAACATATTCTACCTCGTGCATATTATTACTTGCTGTATCTCTAGCTTCAGATATGAAGGGTAACAGCATTGTATTATGTTGCATTAAAACTAACGGTGATGAAAAACTGAGCTGTACATCAATTCGTGTAGCTTCTAAATATTTTAACCCTGACATCAGATGTTCCAAATCTGTAGAATATAAGATCCAAACTATGCCTTCATATTATTTTCCTAGATCTAAACATGACAGTTTTACACTGTTTCGTTTATCTGGTAAAACTTCTAAAATATTTAAAAACTGCTATAAATTGGCGTGCAGTACTTTAAGATTCAAAGATGCTCTACCTATCGCTAAATAACAGTTCGAATTGGTATAAAGAACTTATATGACTTCGAATGGACCTTCCAATTTATTTTGAATTTGTGTTTTTGTCTGTTCTCAAAATGGTGTACTCAACATCACAAATAACCCAACGCTGATTTTTTTTGTTTTGACTTTTTGTGTTGTAAAACAAAATAGTCTTTAAATGTTTCTTCGAACCTCTGATCATACCTTCTTCAGTTTGAAAGTTAAGCTACGAATTTCAGGTAACCTACATTAAGATTTGAATAGTTGCGAAGTGATGTCATCTCTCAACTATACATGATTTCAATAGATGTCATCTGAGTGCTGAAATGAACTTTTGTATTGTATGCTGAAAATATATATGGTAGCAGTAATTCCTAATCACAACGAGATTTGTTCACATAATGATCAATATCCAATTGCTCTACGGAATTTTTCCGTTTTATCTAATTTTCGAAACTCAGTAATTTACAAAATTTAGTAAACAACGCCTACATAAAATTAAATTTAGATTCGTATTTATTGATTCTTGTACACCGAATTCTAATATCCAATCTATTACAAAAGTTCTTATTACTGAAGTTGCTATTCATCTTCTGATGGAATTACACAGGAAAAACATTAAAAAAAAAGAAGGTATCTGTGATGATGGGAATGTTACTGCAACGTGACTTAGCGACCGCTTTCATATAAACGAACTCTTTCAAAATGTTCCGTTGTTCGAAGTACACCTTGCACCTTTCCCCTAGGTTTTCCATTGCCTTGTCTCTCATTACACTTTATACAAGTTTTCACATATTTTATATCATTTGCTTTAAAACCCGGCATTCGATAATTAGTAGTTTTTCAATGGTAGTATCCAGACAAAAATAAATTATGGTATAGCTCCAAGACTTGTTCACGTAATACATTTATAACTGCGCTTGGTTATACGTTGCAACAAACTGACGAGTTGATCTTTCTGTTCCTTCTAAGACATGAGGTATTATTGATTCTATACTTATATTTCTCCTGTAGAAACATTTGAAAGTGAGTTCCGTGTTGGCATCCGCTAAGTCTAGGTGTGCGACAAGGAAAGTGCTCGCCGCGCTGCCGCGTCGGGCGGGTCGAGTGCCCCACCGGACTCGGCTTTGCCGGCGGCAGTAGCGGCCACGTTGACGACCCGGCTATCGGAAACTGACTTGGCAACGGATATGAATCGGACGGCTACGGAACGTGGTACGACGACCTGGCAACCGAACTCGGACCCGTGTATGGATACAACTGAGACCGTTCACACAACGCCAACGACAACCGGGCCTGCCCAAGGACACGACTCCCGTGGAAACAAGCGGTGCACCTCACCGCTCCTCTGTGGTAAAGCGAAGTTGTCGAGGAGTGAGAAGAGAGCCAGCCACAGTAAAATCAGCATCCCTGTGTCGCAGCTCGCCACCACCAGCAAAGACAAAAAGGCGGGAAAAAAGAAGATTGTAGGTGCCTTCTCTTTCCCAGAACCATCCGCTACACTGCAGTATCGTGGAACATCTACGACCAAACACCGAAAAGCGAGCTCAGCCGGAGATAAACCGGACGGCGAAGGGTTCACGCTGGTGCGACGCACGAACAAGCCTCCGCCGACACTCGACCCCGGCAGAATAGAACTTAGAAACAGATACGACGTGCTGTACCAGGAAGGACCTGAGCAGCAGCAGCCGCAGCAGCAACAACAGCAACCACAGCAGCAACAACAGCAACCGCAGCAGCAACAACAGCAGCCGCAGCAGCAACAACAAGAGCTGCAGCAACAACAACAGCAGTTGCAGCAACTAATAGAGCCACAGCAGCAGCAACAACAGCAGCCGCAGCAACAACAGCAGCCGCAGCAACAGCAGCAGCAACAGCAAATACAACAACAACAGCAGCAGCTACAACAGCAGCAGCAATCAAAGTATTTGATTCCTCCTATTGTGGTACAATTTCAAAACAGTTATAAGGAACTGTACCAAATGATCAAAGACACTCTGGAAAATCAACCCTTCCAAGCCAAGTCGGCCGGAGGCGATAAGGTCAAGCTAACCTTCAGTTCGACCAATCACTACCTTAAGGTGACCACAGCGTTGCAGAGGAAGGGCATACCCTATTATACCTTCCCTTCTGCTGCCGAGAAGATACTGAAGGTCGTCCTCCGTGGGATGCCCTCAACCTTGCCAACTGATGATATCAAGGAAGAGCTTGAAGATCTCGGACTTGACATACGCACAGTGGCCCAGCTGAAGAGACCTGGCACTTCAGACACTATGCCACTCTTCTTGGTGGTCATGCCCGACAGGCCCCAAAATAGAAAAATCTTTCAAATGGAGTCTCTAATGTCACTGCGCATCTCAGTTGAAAAACTGAGATCCTCCAATGGCCCAGTCCAATGCTTCAACTGTCAGGCCATAGGACATGTCGCTCGCCACTGCAACATGCCCTCAAAGTGTGTAAAGTGTGCAGGAGCACACTTATCAAACGACTGCACTCTAAAGAAGGGGGAGGGCAGTCCCAAATGTGCAAATTGCGGTGACCAGCATGTGGCCAGCTATAAAGGCTGCGTTGCCTTCAAACGGGCAAGGGACAGGCAGCGTGGGGTCGCTGCAGAACAAGCTGTCAACGCGCAGAAGCAACGCGAGGAAAAGAAAAAACAGGATTCCGGGAACACCCAGCCACTGGCTGACAAACCCACCACAGAGCAAAACCAACCACGACGGGGCGACAATAACGCAACCTCCACGACGTCTAAGAAGTCATCCAAGACATCTCAGAAGCCACCAAAGCGCCAAATCCCGCAGGAAAAGGCACAAGGACCCAATAAGAAGAAGAACAACACCAAACCGTCAAAGAAAACATCTCCAACGACCTCATATGCGGAGGCAACTACTAGCCAGTCGCGAGACCCTAAAGAAGCACTGCCACCAGTGGCAGAAACTCAAGACCTGCCTACTCAAGCAAGGCAAAACCACCAACAGCACCACCCACTCCCCACACAAATCAATGAGGGAGGAGCAGCTATAGATCGTCTGTTCGACATTGTTGGGTCGCTTCTGACAATGTTAACGACACTACTGACAAAGTTCGATCAACTGGCCGCGGATATTAAATCCGCAATAACGACAGCTCACCGAGCCGACCTTCCACAGAACTCCCACACCAGTCATGGACAGAGTTAACATAGACGGCATATCAATATGCATATGGAATGCCGACGGCATTTTCCAACAACTCGGCGAGTTTCGGCAATTCCTACGGGAAGAGAACGTAGACATGTGTCTAGTAGCCGAAACTCACCTAAAACCTGGTCTCAGAGCAACGGTAGCCAACTACCTGTGCTACCGTCACGACAGACCCACTGCGGGAGGAGGAGTGGCCATATACATTAAAAGAGGCATCCCTCACCACACGGTACACACTCCACCACTGCAAATAATCGAAGCAACAGCAATCGAAATGGCAACCACATCGGGACCGGTCACCGTCGTCTCAGCATATAGACCTCCACGGAGAGTACCGATTGAAGATGACATCCGCAAGCTGCTCACCCTTAGGGGTAAGCTCATCATTGGAGGAGACTTCAACGCAAAACATCCAGCATGGAAGTCAAGAGTCAGCAATCCAGCGGGAAACCAGCTATACAGAATGAGTGCCAGAAACAATCTCCAGGTCTGGGGCCCGGACGAGCCGACCCACCATCCCTGGAGCGGCAACCGCCCTGATGTCCTTGACATAGTAATCACCAGAGGCATCGTTGGCTTCGTCTCCGCCACCACCATGAACAGGCTCTCATCAGACCACTCTCCGGTCATGATGAATATTGACGTTGGATCATGGAGACGAATTGTTCCAAATGAAATTAATTATAACCGGACAAACTGGGAACGGTTCCGTGAAGAAGTCTCAGAATCCCTCCAGCGTCTGCGCCCACTGGACGAGAGACAAATTGAGGCGGCGATAAAACAAGTCTCATCTGTCATCCTTGACGCAGCGAATTCTGCAACGCCCCCTCCGGTGACAAGACAACAGTCACGTCAATTACCGCCACATCTGTTGGCTCAGATTAGACACAAGAACAGAGTGGCTAAGGAGTGGAGGCTTACAAGACAGCCCAACACCAGGCGCCTCCTAAATCGCCTGCAGCGTGAGCTGAAGGTCAGTCTCCAGGAACACCGCAACAGAGAGTGGGCCGCTCGCCTGGCGTCGCTGAACGTCACCGACGGTAATCTGTGGGTCGAGACCCGGCGGTTCACCAAGAAGCGAACAAGATTGCCCCCGCTACATGGTGAGAGGGGACTAGTGTTCAGCGATAAAGACAAGGCCAATGCCCTCGCCGATCACTTTGAGAAGCAGTTTCGGCCTGCGCAGGACGATGACGAGGAAGAATCTGCGGATATCCGCAGAAGACTGCGGCGCTTCCTTGCCGCTGATGACGACGGCTACCAGATCGACGAGATCTCTGCAGAAGAAGTTCGCCGAATCATCTCCAGATTAAACATCAAAAAGGCACCTGGAAATGATAACTTGGGAAATAGGCTGCTGAAAAACCTTCCAGCTCCAGCAGTAGAACGCATAACCGAGCTGTTCAACTGTATATTACGCACTCAGCACTACCCCCGATGCTGGAAGCAGGCAACGGTGATCGGAGTCCATAAGCCAGGGAAGAACGGAACTTTCCCCCAAAACTACAGGCCCATAAGCCTCCTCCCGTCCCTAAGCAAGGTTTTTGAGAGGCTCCTTCTGAAGAGGATGGAAGAACACATCCGCAGAGAGAACATCATCCCGGAGTTCCAGTTCGGCTTCCAGAGGGGTCACTCCGCCACCCAGCAGATCATGCGCGCGCCACGACCGCATTCAACCATCGGAGCTACTGTCCGCTAGTCCTGCTAGATGTGGCACGAGCATTTGACTCCGTTTGGCACAGCGGACTACTTTATAAGCTTTACAATCAGGGACTCCCAGGCCCGCTTGTGAAGCTAATTAAGAGTTACATCACTGGAAGATCCTTCAGAGTGAGAGTTGGGAATGAACTATCTTCTCGCCGCCCAATCAATGCAGGTGTGCCACAAGGGTCAGTACTAGGGCCGGTACTGTACAACCTGTATACTGCCGACATCCCTGCTCCAGCAACGGTTCGCACAGCCCTATACGCGGACGACACGGCCTTCTTCACCGCGCATAGATGTAAAGCTGCTGCCATTCGGCGTCTACAACAAGTACTTCAACAAACTGAAGCCTGGGCCAGGCGGTGGAGGATTACCATAAACTCGACCAAGACCCAAGCAATAATGCTGACGAGACGTCTGGGGAAACGTGATCGCCAGCGCAACCAGACACCAAAACTACGACTCCACGGAGAGGACATCGAGTGGTCAACCACTGTAAAATACCTGGGTGTGACGCTTGACTCCAGGCTCACATGGAAGCGTCACATTGAGGAGACCCGACTCAAAGCCGCAACGAGGCTGAGGGAGCTGTACCCTATTCTAAATACGGACAGTGCACTGGCAGCCAATACCGGAGTGAGCGTATATTGCAGCCTGATAAGACCGGTAATTGAGTACGCGTGTCCCGTATGGGGCTACGCCTCCAGGTCCTCGTTAAAAAGGCTGCAGACAATGCAGAATCGTGCGCTTCGGCGAGCACTACATGTGCCTCCCCGGTTTCCTACAGCTGACCTGCATGAAGCCGCAGGTATCCCGATGCTTGAAGAAAGAATCGCACAGATTACAAGATCTTTCTACCGAGCATCCAGAAACTCAAACAATCCCTTAATTGCCAACTTAGGGCAATACTACACAATATATGACAAGCACAAGAGACCGCTGTCAATATTGACATAAAACTAAATATAGAACCGAGCAAACCAAAAGACACACCAAAAGTAATGCAACTGACCTTTTAACGTTTGAAGGAAGTGTCAACAGACAAACTCTTCGCAATAAACTGCTTAAAAAGATAAAGCAGAAAATGCTCAGGACGACGGAACATTTGAAAGTTTCAAAAAACATTTAAACTCCGTAACTAGGCATGTTGTGATAGCTTCTTTCTTATGTTCATTGCTGGATCACAATCAGATGACCATTCAGATTTTGTTCCTATTCTCAACGACTTGGTTAATGGTAATTTAGAATAAATTTTTTCTATTAGACAGCAGGACCAAGAAAATATTGCAATTACTTGCTACAAGTGGGGGGAGGATGGGGGGATAGAAATTTTTCCATTCCGTCACTAGAAAGATCACGACGCAGGCATTCTAAATTTAAAACTACTAGGTTATATTTTTCAAGCGGCAATGTTAAGTCCGCCTTCCGCAATCATTCAAACTGACATCTGAATCTTTTTTGATTATTAGTACTTAAGTGCCACCTGGCACTATGTAGCCGTTAGCCATTTGTACAGATTATCAGGGCGTTGTACAGGTAAGCATGTCATTGTACAGGATAATTATACACAGACGGAAAAAAAAATCCCAACACCAAGAAAGACTTGTGTTAGATAAACGAAATTTGGTAGGCGTGTTTATACATCTGAAAGATGACATCGATTCAAATTTCGCGCTTCGCGCATAAGTGTGGCGCTAGTAGCGCTACTCAGAGCTTGCAAATCAGGTTTGCTTTAAATACGCGCTGTAAAGTTTGTGAACGTTATTTACCGCTGAGATTTGACATAGTGAGTTGATGTTAGCCAAGAATGCCTTTAAGAAGACGAAGAAGCCATTATCAACAGCTCACCGAGTTTGAACGAGGTCGTGTAATAGGGCTACGAGAAGGTGGATTTTCTTTTCGCGATATTGCAGAAAGACTTGGCCGGAATGTATCCACTGTGCATGATTGTTGGGTGCAGTGGTCAAGGGATGGTACTGCCTCAAGAAGACCGGGTTCCGGGAGGCCACGTGGCACTACTGAGAGGGAAGACCGCCGTATTCGGCGTACAGCTGTGGCGCATCGTACTGCGTCTGCGGCAGAAATTCGAGCTGCAGTTGGTACCACAGTGACACAACGAACTGTTAGAAATCGGTTACTTCAAGGACAGCTCCGAGCCAGGCGCCCTGTAGCGTGCATTCCACTGACTACAAGCCATCGCCGTTTGCGACTCCAGTGGTGTCAAGCCAGAGCTCATTGGAGGACGGAGTGGAGATCTGTTGTGTTTTCTGATGAAAGCAGGTTCTGCCTTGGTGCCAGTGATGGCCGAGTGTTGGTCAGAAGGAGGCCAGGGGAACGCCTGCAACCAAACTGTCTGCGGCCTAGACACACTGGACCTACACCTGGAGTCATGGTCTGGGGAGCAATTTCCTATGACAGCAGGAGCACTCTTGTGGTTATACCAAACACACTGACTGCAAATTTGTACGTCAGTCTGGTAATTCAACCTGTAGTGCTGCCATTCATGAACAGCATTCAAGGGGGAGTTTTTCAACAGGATAACGCTCGCCCTCATACCGCTGTTGTCTCGCAACGTGCTCTACAGAGTGTCGACATGTTACCTTGGCCTGCGAGATCACCAGATCTGTCTCCAATTGAACACGTATGGGATATCATTGGACGACAACTCCAGCATCATCCACAGCCAGCACTGACCGTCCCAGTATTGACAACACAAGTACAACAAGCATGGAACTCCATACCACAAAGTGACATTCGAAACCTGTATGACACAATGCATTCACGTTTGCAGGCTTGCATTCAAAATTCTGGAGGTTACACCGGCTATTAATTTAACAGTATTTCACATTTGAAATGCATTTTCTTGAGCTTAAATTAACCTGTGATCTTGAAAATTTAATCAATTAAACATGTTAACTTGACAAATGCATTGTCCAAATTTCATTACTCTACAATAATTTTTTCTTGGTGTTGGGATTTTTTTTTCCGTCTGTGTATTTCAAATAAAAAATTGTCTAAATCAGGTCGATTACACTGTGCAACAAGTTGCAAGGACGCAAAAGCTTTTTTTACAAAAATGGAGGTGTTCTTTATGTACTTCGAATTCCTGACTTCGAAAATGATACTCAAAATGTCGTATCACCCACAGTTTTTGCACAGATCGCATATATTTGTATTAAACGATGATGCAATAGAATCACAATATACACGAAAACATCGTAAGAAGCTCAGAAGCCTGCGCCCGTAGCGGTACACAGCGAACTGCACGTTACAAATGACGCTGACTGTCCGACACTGTTGTGTTTGAGTGTTGGTGTACTATGTCTACCGGATGCTGTGTAAACTCTCCTAGCAGTTTGTTATACTAGCCAATAACCGCGACTTCGTTCACGTGGACTTAGAATTTAATTGCCAGAATATAAAAAGCTATTAGTAACTTATGGTTTGTCCCAAACAACACCAAGTCGGCATAATGTAACAGGAAAGCCATCACTATATCATTCTATCGTCGAACCTATTTCATAAAGAGAATCAGTTTCCAACATATTTACAAACAGAAAAACAAACGAAGGTGCGTGGATGTGGAAAGGGAGGGAGTGGACAGCTTTATTTCAGATTGGTCTTTTCATCTTCAACATGAACATCCGATTCTAGGATTTTCTAATAACTTTTGCTGCTCATGCTCTGCTAGAGCAACCACTTAGGCCAGGTTTACGTCTGCAAGGCATGTCAAAAAAGGAGACAAAATAAACTGGTGCAAGAAACATTTAGGCAGACATAAAGTAATGGTACAGTGCAGAGCAAATCGACATCTATACTAAAATACGTTTTGTCTCTAAAGGAAATTTACTAACAAATCGTACGCTAACAGACTGTGGGAGTAACCGACGTAACATTGCAGATTAACACACGCAGCCGTCCGTCTGTCACCATTCGATAAGTTCTCAAACCATAGTGTCTAAAACTGTTATTCATGTCGTGTGTCCTTCCTAAAGATATGAAGTATTTCCATGTCAAATTCCATTAATATCAGTATAGCCATTTAGACGACAAACCGTACAAAAAGACAAGGACTTAGTTTGGTATATATAATATAATTAGTGCAGGTCACACATACACACTGGCTGCAAGAGAAACAACGACTGAGTGATCAATACAGCTTAAAAATGTGTACACATACAGCATTGTTAGACCGCGTACGATTTGCTAACCATTTCACCCCTAAATTTGTGATATCTACAGTTTAATATGGAATCTGAAAAACTGACCGTCCAGCCACGGCTCATACGATCAAAAACCAATCTTAAAAACATTTGCCTCCATCGGCATTTGAACCGGGAACTACGGTCCAAGCATTGGTAAGCCAGCGCGTAAAACACTGAGCCACCAGCCTGCGATACTGTACGGTACTACAGAGTTTTACACATTATTAGCCTCGTTCTATGTTCATTTCGGTAATTTTTCGAAATTACATTACAATATATATCATTTACCAAGAAAAAGTATCCTATGTCCATCCTAATGCCAAATCGCATCTCCTTGTCAAATTTCATCACGATCAGATTAGCCGTTTAGCCCAAGAAATGTAACAAACAGACAGACAGAAGTTACTTTCGCATTTATAGTATTAGTGTAGATTTTTAGTGAACTTGTAGTGAAAAACCGAAGAAACATTACTGCTATTTTGTAGTGAAACTAGGCAACATCAATAAACCTTGGGCTCCACAGGTCGTGTGTTCAACGTGTGTAGAAGATTTACGACGGTGAGCGGTAGGAAAGAAGAAGTCATTATGATTTGGCATCCCTATGTTTTGGCGGGAGCAATGGAATCTTGCCGACGACTGCTACTTCTGCTCTTCTATGGTAACTGGTTTCAACAAGAAAAACAAGAAGACTATTGAGTACCCAAACAACATTCTCTCAGTGATTCGTCCTTTTCCATGTAGCCCGGGTATACCCATACCGTGGCTCAATCATTCTTCCCTAGACCTTCAGCAAGGAAATTCGTTGTAGGAATCACCTTCCTTCGTTTTTGTTGTTTTTTTTTTGCGTACTTCCTTCCATTTGGAGTGTTATTGTTCCGAAGGCGTTGCACATAACACGCGTTGGCTTGACTTGAGTAGGGGTGCCTATCGCTCTACGGCGACAGTTGCTGATGGTGGGTTGCTGCGGTAGCTACGGTTTATGCAGTCGCTGCCGCGACCATCTCGGGAATTTGCTTAATGGTGCCAGTCGCTGCTTGCGCCAACTGGTGCAGCTGGCGCATCAGCCGACGCATCTGCGGCCGGAGCAGATGTAGGCGCGGGTGGCCTGCGCGATCCACTCGCCTCTGCGTCTGCCGGCCGAGTGGTGTTAGCAGCAGCCATGCTGCCCTTTTCTTTCGGTGGGCAGTATATATAGGAGGATTTGGCTTTCGACATTTACTCCTAGTTATTGAGAAGGGTTAAAACGTCAGTTTGGGTTTGTCTTTGGTTTATGGCGTGCTTTGTTGTGTCTTAAGTTTGTAGCATGATTAGTTGTGGCATGAGGTGTTTATAGTTGAAGTACTGGCAACTAGTGTCCGACACGCGGTTCTGACCACATAGGATATATCCCCTGCTTGTTTATTAGGGGGTTCTGTGACTGTTGAGCAGCTTTATAGAATTTAATCTTTAGTTCCTTGAATCTTTCTGCTAGCATAGGTAACCTTGTTGCTTCTTGGATGGCTTTATTGGGAAATCTGCAATTAAGGTGTAGGGCTCGGTCCTGAGTCATTAGGAGTCTTTTGAGTTTGGTCCTGGCTGTGTGTCCCTATACTGGGCTGGCATATTCCTGTACTGGCCTTACCAGTGTACAGTATATTCGTACACCTATGGACACTGAGAGTTAGCTGTCCCTGTTTAGCAGGGGGTACAGTGCTTGTAGTCTGGCGCTGGCGCGTTTACGTAAGTCTTCGGTGTGTACTCCAAGTAAGCTTATAATCCAGTGTTTCTCTAACGTATCGTACAGATTTTTTCCAGGGTATTGTTTTATCGTATAATTTAAGTTGCTGGTCTGTCTGCTGGCGCAGCCGTGGTCCCGTCCTTCTGGTTAGGATTATGACTTGAGTTTTGTCAGGATTTATTTCTATTCACCACCGCCTCGCCCAGGACTCAGCCTTTTGCAGTATTTCTTGCAGGCGCCGGATAACAATCGCCTTGCTGTAGCTGCGGGTGAAGTAGGCTGTGTCATCCGCGTAGGTTGCAGTATCTTGAGGTTGGACATTGGTCGTGTAGAGCGAATATAACACTGAACCCAGGGTCGATCCCTGTGGCACACCAGCCTTGATTCTTCGTTTGGATGAACCCTGAATGAATGGTCCTCTAGATATAATTTCAGCAGTTTATGTATTGTCCTGGCAATCCCTGCAAGTAGAGCCATAAGCAGGACTCCAGAGGCCCTGGAGATGTCTAATAGGACTAGGCTACAGTACTCTCTGTAGTTAAAGTCTCTTCTAATATTTTCGGCCATACTCATCAGCTGTTGGGTGGTCGAGTGTCCTCTGCAGAAATGTAGTTGGCATTTTTTTTTGCCAGTCTATGTGATGATTCAGACGTAGTAGGCGGTGGCAGTCGGTTATAGCGCACCCGAGGATGGTGGTGTAACGGTTAGCGTTTTGGCCTCGCATTTGGGAGGACGGCGGTTCGAATCCCCGTCCGGGCATCCAGATTTGGGTTTTCTATGGTTTCCCAAATCACTCCAAGCCGGGATGCTTCCTTCAAAAAGGCCATGGCCAAATTTCTTTCCCATTCATTGCACCCCATATTTTCCCGTCTCTAAAGACCTCGCTGTTAAGAGACTGCAAGCAGTTAAAAAAAAACAGATATAGCCCCCATCGGTTGTGGGCCTCGTATCTACATCTACATATATACTCTGCGATTCACAATATTGTGGGTGGCAGAGGGTGCTCAGCACCAAAGCTAATCTCTTTGCTGTGCATTCCAATCCCTAATGGTACGAGGGAAAAAAGAATTCATATAAGAATCAGTCCGGCACCTTATTTCTCTAATTTTATCATTCCTGTCCTTCCGACTCAAATAGGTTGGTGGAAGAAGTATTTCACTACACTCAAAAGTGAAAGTGGGAGTACGCATGTTTACCAATAAGTTTAAACGAAACATGTGTCGTCTATCTACCAGAGACTCCCAACCTAGTCTACTAATCAGTTCTGTGACGCTTTCATAAGGACTGTAGCAAGCGGTCACGAATCGAGCGGCTCTTCTCTGTACTTTCTCTATACTTTCGACCAACCCCTTACGAAACGGATCCCAAATGGCACAACAATAGTCTAAATGTGGACGCACAAGAGATTTGTACGCTATCTCCTTTGTTTGTTCATTGCAATTTTTCGAGATTCGACCTATGAATCGCAGCCTAGAATTTGCGTTACCTACTAACGAATTAATGTGTATGTCCCATTTCATATTCTTTTGTACTGTTACTCCCAAATATTTCATAGAATCGACCATATCAATAACTGTATTGTTTAACTCGTATTTCTGAACAATTGGATTCTTTTTGTTAGTTATGCTCATTGTCTTGCACTTTTTTACAATTTAGAGTAAGTTGCCACTCAGCGCACCAAGCCGAAATAACATCCAGATCGCGCTGAATTTCTAAGCAATCGGCCAAATTTCTTACTTCCCTATAAATAACCGCATCATCAGCAAACAATCTAAAAAATGCTTTTCAATTTGTCTCCGAGATCGTTTATAAAAATTAAGAAAAGAAGTGGTCCAATTACACTTCCTTGAGGTACACCCGATGTAACATCTAGATTAGAAGAACTTTCTCCTTCACTTCGGCTTCTGGCTGGTGGAGGGCAGCGTCAGACGCGTGGGGCAGTAGCCGTACGCCGCTGTGTGCCCAGCTGTCTTGCAGTTACAGCACCAGGTTTCATGATGCCGCGGACTTGGACACTCAACAATGCGATGCCCCTCGCCGCACCTCAGACAACGCATAGCCTAGTGCACTGCCAGGACAGTTGTCGGCAGCCCTGGCAGTTAACACATTGGATTATGTCCGGCGGCGTTGGTCGTTTCTTCTCAATTCTGACGGGTTTCCCCGCCAGAATCCTGACTTCTTTCAGCGTGGCAGGGTTGTCTGTCGTCTTGATCGTGTACAGAGGAATCTTTTCCTCTGCACCCATTCGCCGAACTGGTGGACGTAGCTTGCCTCCATGCCCAGGCTGGCAAGCTCGGCGGCCACGAATTCCTCTTCTGTCTCAACCGGAAGTCAATGGACGACCAGTTCCCACTGCTGTAGGGTCGCTCGTTGGTCTTGAACGAGATGCCATCTCTCCGCATTTGTTCCTCCACGCCTTTCAGGTCGCTGGGGCACGACAAACAGAGCCGTATCCCTGTGCTGCGTGGCCATCACATAAGGGGAGTGCGTAGGAGCTCGCAATATGACATTCTGTTGCCCTCTGTAAGCACTGGTAGTGTGTCGGGGTGGCTGCTGTCCATGTCTGCATCTTGCGTGGAGTTGACGGATGCTTCATTCGGTGGACGCGTACGTGTTAGCGTGGTGGATTTCCTCGTCCGGTCCGTAACCAGATAAAAGTTGTTGTGAGCAATGCGCGTCATATCTCCGTATTAGATGGTCTTATAAACCTCTGACCGCCTTGCCACAAGCATTCGCTGATATGGCTGCTTGATCTCTTGAGGGTACACTTCCGTTCGCTCAGCAAGATCTAACTGATTTAGTTCGTGATCACGGACTGGCAAAGGATAAAGTAAATATATAAGGCCCAAAATTGTGTGAAAGACAATTATTTACACCCGGTATGTCCCTTTCATTTTACAGAAAAATATTCACACAGTGTTAGTTACTGCAGTGATGTACAAGTTCAACATTTCGTGGACACCCGGTGACTGGAGACTGTTCATGGATCATCTAAAAGAAGTTCTGGTGCACAATGGTAACATGTATGCTTCAATAGCTGTTGGTCATTCTGTGCACCTGACGCAAACGAATAATAAATAACGTTAATGATTTTCTTATTACCATTCATTATGAGGATCATAATTGGATGGTGTGTGGTGATTTGAAAGTGTAGGTTATGCTTCTAGGATAACAATCAGGATATACCAATATTCCCCATTTCATCTGTAAATGGAACAGTCGGGTTGGTGAGAAATATTAAGTGTGACCCATACTGTGCTTAAGACAGATGATATTGAGTTTGAAATAGGCACAGTCGAGGGTCCTCTTCTGTTCAGTTAGCAAGATCGAAATAATTTAGTTCGTGATGACGGCCTGACACAGGTTAAAGTGGAGCTCTAAGGTCAAAACTGCGTAATACACGTTTACTAACTCCCGGTATGTCCTTTTCATTTCACGAAAAAAACAACAACACACATACACATTTTTTGTTTCGTTTTGAAAATGACTACTTATTGTACTGCATTGATGTACTAGGTTTGATGGGTCCGTTCACCATTTCGTACGCGCCCCCTGGTTCACTGATTCGTCTGAAAGAAGCCTTAGTGCAGTTCTGCTGCACAATTGTGTCATGTATGCCTCAATACCTGTCGGCCATTCTGTGCACCTGAAGGAAACACAGAACCAACGTGAAGGCTTTTCTTGATACTATCCATTATGAGGATCATAATTGGATTGTGTGTGGTGATTTGAAAGTGTTGGCTACGCTTCTAGGACAACAATCAAGATATACCAAGTTCCACTGAATGGGACAGTCGGGCTCGTGACAAACATTGGGTGCAAAAACAGCGGCCCCAAAGGTTGGAATTGGTTGCAGTGGACAAAAATATCAAGTGTAACCCCTAGTAGAAAGAGACAAAATACACCTGCCACATTTGCACCTAAAACTGGACATATTGAAGCAGTTTTTCAAGGTGTTACCTAAGTGTAGAAATTGTTTCAAATATCTGAGTAACAAGTTTCCAAAACTGAAAGGTGTAAGTTGAAAGAGGACGTGTTCACTGGTCCCAAAATACGGAAATTAATGCTAGATTAAGATTTTCTTCATCCAATGAATGCCGTGGAGCGAGAACCGTGGACTACCTTTAAGTAAATGGTTCAAAACTTTCTGAGAACAATCGTAGCCCAAAGAATATAGTCATAATAGAGAACATGCTGACGAAACTGAAAATGCTGAGATGCTCAATGAGTTTGGAGTTACATTTTTTTATTTTTGAAGCTGGCTTTTTTTCCTCCGAACTTGGGTGCTGCAAGTGAGGGACAGGATGAAAGATTCCACAGGATATCAAGGACATGGCACGACTATACCAGGGAACTTGGGATGTTCGGTTGATGGACGACTTACGTTGGATGCATCACCCTGAGAACACGGAATTTCCCCATAAGCGGAAAAGCAGGGGCCACAAATAAGAAGAATGGGGTTAATACTCGTTATGAATCACATTCTCTGAATCTATCTGCTCACCGTGTGCTTGTTTCAAAATGTTGTTTTAAACTTGTATCCAGATATGTGTATTTGTTATGTTTAAACAATCTACATCTACATCTACATCTATACTCTGCAATTCACAATTACTGTGGGTGGCAGAGGGTGCTAAGCACCAATCCTATTTTAGGGTATTCCAATCCCGAATAGAACGAGGAAAGAAAGAATACATAAATGTATCAGTACGGCATCCTATCTCTCGAATCTTATCCCTTCTGTCATTGCGACCTAAATAGGTTGGCGGAAGAAGTATTTCGTTGCACTCGTAAATGAGAGATTTTCGCATATTCTCCAACAAATTTAAACGAAAACGACGTCGTCTGTCCGCCAAACAATCCCAGCCTAACCCACGTATCAGCTCTGTGACACTTACATAAGGACTGTAACTAGTGGTCACGAATCGAGCGGCTCTCCTCTGTACTTTCTCTAACGTGTCAATCAATCCCTTGCGATACGGAACCCAAACTGCACAACAGTATTCCAAATGCGGACGCACTAGTGTTTTGTACGCTATTTGCTTTGTATGAGCATTGCAGCTTCTCAAAATACGACCTATAAAACGTAGTTTGGAATTAGCTTTGCCTACGACCGAAGTTATGTGCAAGTCCCATTTCATGTTGCTTTGTACTGTTGCGCCTAGATACTTCAGGGAATCGACCGTGTCAACAACTGAATTGTTAACTTTGTACTCGTGAGCAAACGGGGTCTTTTTATTACTTATTTGCATTGCCTTGCACTTTTTGCAGTTAAGTGTAAGCTGCCATTTACGGCACCATTCCGAAATAACATCCAGATCGCGCTGTATTTCTAAGCAATCGTCAGAGCACCCCACTTCCCTATAAATAAGTGCATCATCGGCAAAAAATCGCATCCTGCAATTAACGTAGTCACCGAGATCGTTTATAAAAATTAAGAAAAGAAGTGGTCCTATTACACTTCCTTGAGGAATGCCCGAAGTAACATCTAGCTTTGAAGAGGCTTCCCCGTCAACAACTACATACTGCGACCGACCAGTTAGAAAATCGCGTATCCATTCGCAGATCTGATCAGATATACCGTACGCTCGGTTATGTTTTTTTTTTTTTTTGTAACAGTTTAACGTCCCTTTTTAACAACGTGGTCTTTAAAGACGGGAAAGGATGGGGGCAAGGAATGGGAAGGAATTCGGCCATGGCCTTTTGAAGGAAGCATCCCGGCATTCGCCTGGAGTGATTTGGGGAAACCATGGAAAACCCAAATCTGGATGCCCGGACGGGGATTCGAACCGCCGTCCTCCCGAATGCGAGGCCAGAACGCTATCCGTTACACCACCACGCTCGGTGTCGGTTATGTGGTACAGAGTCAAAAGCCTTCTGGAAATCCAAGAAAATAGCATCAACTTGTGATCCTTCATCGATAACCTTCATTACGTCATGCGAAAATAGAGCCAGTTGCGTTTCACACGAACGGTGCTTACGAAATCCGTGTTGGTTAGCTGTAAGTAACTCGTTTTCATCCAGAAACTTCATAACGTTAGAGCATATGACATGCTCCAGAATTCTACTGCAGACAGATGTTACAGATATGGGTCGATAATTCCTAGGATCTCTCCGATCACCTTTCTTGAAAACGGGAATCAACTGCGCTATTTTCAAGTCAGAAGGTACTTTTCTTTCTTCTAAAGATTTAAGAAATATATCTGATAGAAATGGTTCTATTTCTTCCGCGTATTCCGAAAATAATCTTACTGGAATACCATCAGGACCCGGCGCCTTCCCCCACTTCAGGAGCTTTAATTGCTTTATGATACCTACACTATCAATTCGAACTGGTTCCATCTCAAATTCTACACGCCGTGCAAAAGCGGGAATGTTTTCCATGTTTTCGTCAGTGAAAGAATTTTTAAATTCGGTGTTAAATACGGTAGCCTTTTCGCGGCTGTCATCAACTTCCCGACCGTCTTGTAGTAGAACTGACATATTGTTGTCACTACCACTAACTTTTTTTACATACAACCAAAATTTCTTTGGGTTTTCGTTGAGACTCTTAGAAAGTGAGTTGCATCTAAAGTCGTTAAAAGCCTCGCGCATCGCATTTTTAACATGTTCTCTTGTCTCAGTTAACTTTTCTAAATCACTCCTATACATCGTCGTCCTTGAGCGTGCATGTATCTTCCTTTGTTTTTTAAGTAACCGTTTAATTTCACGTGTATACCACGGGGGATCGTTCCCATCCCTGATTGTCCTTTTCGGTATATGTAAGTCCAGACCTTCCCTGACTATATGCATGAACCGAAGCCACATCTCTTCAACCGAGCCTCTTCCTTCTATAAAGGTGATGTAATTATCCCTCAAAAACGTTCTTAAACTCTCCTTTGGGGCCTTTTCAAACCTGTAAACGACCAGATGATGTGGAAATATCCCGTGATTACAAGGCATTTTGACAATTTTGGTGATAATACCTCTAGGCTCTGGCGAGATGGAAAACCTAGGATGGTTGGGAATCAGGGAGAAAAATGAATAGTGGCTAGTTTACTTTTTTGTGTCGTGAATGCGTCTCCTCGGTTGGTACTGGGTGGCAGCCCAGAATTACAAGCGGCATGAAAAGTGTCCAGTTTAAAACAACTAGTAACCAAATATTGCGCAACGGAGGACAACTGATCTATGGTGGCATCTCACAGCCCATTGTTTGTAGGCCGTGCCATGAAGCCGAGTTATACGGATCAGGACGCGCCCAGGCTACCCCTCGCCACCTCGCAGGCACCTCCACACCATGCCGCCTAGTGTCATTTCAGCTACCCGGGCGTTTGATGTTTACCGACTGGGCAGCGGGGTGGGGCTCGCCATCCCTGCCAGCAGAGGCGGCTCCCTTCCCACGGCCCGCTGTTGATAACTGGACTGGCGCAGTCGGCAAATACACGGGCCATGGGAACCCACCTTTAGACGGCGTTCGATAGAGAAACTTGGAAGGAGCAAGTATATGAGCCAACATTTCTTTGGCCCTCTGCACGACGCAAGAAATGAACATGACTGGGCACGGAACACAACGGAAAAGAAGTGCATGCCAGTTGTTCTTAGAGAACATTTCCTGCTTATTTTTCGTGTTACTTGAGCCAAAATAATATTATTTTGCATGAAATATTCTACTACGGACAATTTAATACCATCTCCAAATGAATAAAAGTAACTTTCGAAAAATTGTGACACTTTGTAAGAAAAAATGTCACGGTACATGGTGAGAAAGTGGAAGTAGAAACAGCTTAAAACAGGTATATTTCGTATTATATTTACGTCCAAAAATGTTCTCTTTGTTTTCCTCAATATTCCTCTGATATATTGTATAGTAAAAAGGCGTCACATTATTGTTAACCAGGTTAATGTTGTGTCAGAAGAGGCGCTAATAGCGTCAGGTGATTTAAAACGCTCCTCGGAGTCTCAACCCGACCATTTCTAGAAGCCGTTCAGCGCTCTAAAATTGGCAGCCCTGGCGAAGCGAGCGCTGTCCGGCTCTGCTCTCGGGCCGAGTGTAAACATTCGTCCGACCGGTAAACAGTCAGTTATTTCAGGAGGCGTTAGAGTGTCTTGGAACTTGCCATAAATCAGATGAGTAAATATTTGATAGCCTCTGGCTTCCTGGCTGGCGTTATCTCAACTCTGGATCCCTTCCCTCACCCGACTTGGGAGAAAATATTTGGCAGTTTATTTTGTGGGGTCTTCTGGTCCTGTAGTGACAAAAATTGGGGGGTATTTTAGACTGAAGATACAAGAGACGCTAATTAAAAGGGATAAATATTTTAAGTAGCCGGCCCTGGCAGTGTAGTGGCTAGCGCGCTGGCTTCGCATTGCAAGGGCCGCCGGTTCGAGTCCGGCCTCGGGCATGGGTGGTTTTAATTAAATGTTGTGTTCGTCTTGTGCTGTCCTCACTGTAGTGTCCACAATATCATGATTAGAGCCTGATACAATACTCTGTACAAAAACAAATTGGAGCTGGCTAAATGGTCGCAATGACCGAAGGCCAAAATTAAAAAAAAATATATATATTTTAAGTATAAGATATATGTCAATTGCGCTTTCCATCCGGGATTATATAGAGCTGGAGTGATTTCCGGAAACTACGAAAAATCTAAATGGCCAGGAGGTAAGATACAAAAAAAAAAAAAAAACTTAAAAAAAAAAACAGGTATTTGTTTATTACAGCATATCCTAGTTACAAACGAAATACTGTTTTATGGCTTATAGGAAACACTAATTACTGTGTTTTCTCTTAAAAAACAAATCGTATCATTTAGCCCTTTAATATCACAGAATACAATAAAGAATTATAAGACATAATTCGCATACTTCGCTTGGATATTATTTCACCAAACAAACAAACTAAACCAAAATACATTAAAATTATTTTAAAAATTCTAGTAGACGACACTAAAGCAAGACAACATAATATTTTCTATTTGTAGTACGTGAAAAACCATCTACAAAAAGTGTTTTTTTTTTTATTTAAGACAAATTTAAGAGTATGTACAATTATTAAAAACAGAAGTGAATTAAAAAAGAAATACTACGAGAAAATGAAGTGAAAATAAATTTTCACTTGCTGTTATACGGTACATTACTAATTTTTCATAAATATTTAAATAAATTCCCGTCATGAAAATCCACGATGCACAATAAATAGAAAAACCTATCGAAAGTCTCAACGTCCAAACTGATATTGCATGTTACTTCCTGAAATGTGGTGAATACCGTTAAAAAACAATTTAAAACATAAGACTTTCCTTCGTCTTAGAAGGATATTTTTTTCTGAATAATCCTGTTGGACAAAACAATTTAAAATTTAGTGAAAGCAGTTGTGTGTTTAAATTCAAATTCCGGTCGCGGCCAAAGTTTTAGGGTCCCTAAACTTCCCTACTTTCCTTTCAAAGTTTTATGTTTGTTAAGTGTTCCGTTAACGTTGGTTGATTCGGATTTCACGTTTAATTGCAGATCTTGTTTTGTGATTGTGAAGTACTCCATGAAAGCTTCATGTTTGTATATACTTTGCGGAGTAAAGGATCTGTCTGTTTTACTGCTCACACACTGACTTCGTGTTGGACACTATGTTTAATTAAAACATTGCTCAAAGCATCAGATTGGTGAAAGGATGTTAAAATAGTTTTCAAAAAATATGTTAAACCAGCATTTTCTCACTGCTTATCCCTCCTTATCCTTGGTGTTTGTCTTCTAGAAGGAAACAAACGTTTGTAATGCAGTGTCTTTGTAACCTTCACTGTATATTAAATTACACAATTTGGTTATGCTTATTGGAGTGATAATATTTGATTTATTAATGTTTCCCTATTTTTTGACATGCTGTATTTGAAAAAAACTGAAGAAATAAATAAACAAAGATATGTAGTCAAAAAACAATATTAACAGAGTCTGAAGGGTGGAGTGTTTATATGTATTGTAGCGTGATCTTTGGTGAGTATCTGGTAAAGGATTGCTTATCTCAGATGCATAGTGATCTAAGGCACCAATCTGTTCCCGGTACGAAAGAATTGTCATTGCTTGTTCCGTACCACGGTCTCGCGGAATATTAAAATTTATCGTGGATTTTAAACTAGAATATAATCTTTCAATCTGTCAAAACCCCATCCAATTTTTTTTTCGCGATACCTCTATAAAAGAACAGACAGATGTAGTCCAATTACAGATTTATACCGAGGATGGCGGTGTAACGGTTAGCGTTCTCGCCTCGCATTCGGGAGGACGGCGGCTCGAATCCCCATCCGGGCATCCAGATTTGGGTTTTCCATGGTTTCCCAAATCACTCCAGGCAAATGCCGGGATGCTTCCTTAAAAAAGGCCATGGCCGAATTCCTTCCAATTCCTTGCCCCCATCCTTGCCCCCCCCATCCCTTCCCGTTTCTAAAGACCTCGCTGTTGAGAGACGTAAAGCAGTTTTTTTTTTAAAAAAAGATTTATAACAATATAAATAGATTAATAAAAGTAGGCCTAATTGGATTCATGAGTCAGGAAAGTAAATGACAGGTTTTACGCAAATACACGGTTAGCATAACCTTGTACTAAACCGGAATTATGTGTGATACTAACATGAAATTTGGCACTACTGAGGCAATTGATAGCGCTGCGAAGTAAACAAAATAGCGAAATGCCTGCTAATGCTACAGCGAATAGTATTGTGTATTTCAACTCTCCCGAACGAATTACAAAACTACTGTCAAAGACATTTTAAAAAACGTTTAGGAAAATCACCACCTAGCAGACAGTGAATTTTCGATCTGAAACCACAGGATGTAAAGGTACGACCACAGGTATCAAAACTAACGGACTGTGGATATGCTGCTTACAAAAGAAGCCCTCGAAAATGAACAATGAGAGCGAGTTTCAAATTACAAATAAGTTTCAGGGAAGCTATTGAAAATGTGTTATAAATCATCCGTACCGTAATAACGCTCTTCCTTCCCGTTTATTAAACTATTAATTATTATTTATCGATAGAGGAATATGAATTGAAAGATTTGAAATAAAAGTGATTTCACTTGAATATGCAAAACGTCCATAAATAAACAAAAGAATTTTTACAAATATCTTATCTTTCAAAACGTGCAAAATAAACTTGATCAAAACCTGGGCCTCTCCTCCTCCAAACTTGGATTTATTTATTTCTCACATACTGTTTAAAATAAAAGAACGTGAAATTAAATCTTATGTTACGATTAAATTACAATAAAGCTAACATTACATTTCCGATTCGTTCGGTGCTACAAAATTAGTTGCACATACAAATATACGGAATCATTACATCATTAAACCAGCTACCATTATAATCAATAATGCACATAATATATCGAGATTCCTGGTCAGACAACTTAAAGATCCCACGGGTGCTTTAAGATTACGTCATAGCTAGATGAAGTCACTTAACGGGGATAGCTCGTTTGAACAATGTTTACGATGTAGTTTACCGTTAACTGCTTCACAGCTGACGGTTCGCTGTTGGATCAGGTAGACAATGCCATTTATCGTTACCTCCTGCATTCGGTTGCGTCTCAGAACGGCCGAGTCCCCTCGTTTGCCACCATAGTGCTACATAGCAGCACTATGTCACGTAAAAGCGTCTATTAGCTATATGCGCAAGTTGCAGACAGATCTTGAAACACTTTGCCATCTCATCGGAAATATATCTTGCGAATCAGGTTAATTAATAATTGCTGATCTGGATGAGACCAAAATTCTACCTCTCTCTCCCTACTTGTGAACGACTTTGCTGTTATTAAGATGCTAGGTAACAGCAGAGTATCTCTAGCTAACTAAAAGTTAACAATGCTGTATTCATTACAGACTAGACACTAGAGTCAAGTGAGTTTAATATGGCTGGATGCACATCTCCCCCCCTTTTCTCCCCGAGAATCGACTCCAAAAACAAATAGCTTAATGCGTTAACTGTCCCATTTCTTAATGTTTGCTAATTGCTGGGAAAATCTAGATGGTTGCACGGGGATTTGAACCCGTGTACTCCCGAATGTCAGGTTCCAGCGTTATCGCTTACCCAGCAGGCTCGGACCGTGGTTTGTTTGCGACTTTGATCTGTATGTCCGTGAAGAAAAATAAAGGCACCATGTCTCAAGCACTCAGCAGTATACAACGATCATTTGGGTCATGGACAAGGTTTTCACTTATACACACAGTCACACACTCCAAAACAAAAAAAAAAAAACAAAAAAACAAAAAAAAAAAAAAAAAAAAAAAACAAAAAACAAAAAAACAAAAAAGCAAAAAAACAAAAAAACAAAAAAACAAAAAACAAAAACTATGAATATCATACGCGCAACACGTCATACTTATAGTTACAGATTTACTAAATAATAATGTTGAACGTGGAATCCGAAACACAGAACCGTTCTGGCGTACTTCACATTAAACAGTATCCTGTGCCAGAGGTGAAGGTCGGGTTGCAGGTCTATAAAAACCCCAACCGAGACAGGGATTAGAACCGGGAATCTTTTGTTCCCCAGTCAGAAACCTTTATCACTGAGGCACCAGTCCGCTACAAATTTAGTCTTAACATTAGCATGTCAGTGACGCGAACTCATGAGATTTAAAACCATCAAAAATTCGTTCCTAAAGAAGTTTTCAATTGAAAAACTAAAAATCTAACTTAGTCTACAACCCGAAGGTTGGTCGAATCTTTCCGAAGGAGATATATCAAGCTATTGTGTCAGAGGCAGGAAGGCCAATTCCTTTCTTCGGGGGCCTGCAGTTTAACGTGGAATCAGAACACGGTCGTCCCGGCGTAGCTGACATAATCAAATGCAACTCCTGAAAATTCGTACTCACCATGGGATTTGAACCTGCGGCCGTAGGGAGAAACTTTCAGAAGTAAGGGAGCGTCCATAAACTATGTAGCTCCGTCTAGGGGGGAGAGGGGTTGGCTAGAAAGCTACGCTGGGCTACGTGGGAAAAGGGGGGGGGGTTTGTTCCAAGCCAAGCCACGTAGCTTCTTATTCATATTATTTGTATCAGTTAAAATAAGGTATAGAACACACAACCGCATGTGAGTATTTATTTGTGACATTTAACTATCTCCAAATGTAATTTACGACAGTCTGACAACAGAAAACAGTACAAAATATCTTCTGGAATCAATAGGGGAAAAAGTTATGTGCTAGGTGGGAAGCGCGGGGGGGGGGGGGGTAGAGCTCGTTGGGCTACGTGGGGGAAGGGGGGGGGGGAGTTTACAGGAGAGCAAAATGGAGCTACGTGGTTTGTGGACGCTCCCTAATCTCCTTAACTGCTGAGCTAGCAGACCACCATGTTTTCAAGCAGGGTCTATACGTGTTCTAAGTACTATGAAAATCGGATGAAAGCTGTGGGTTTGTATGAACAACGGTGGCAGAAAATTGAGTGGGGGGTAGAGGGAGAGGAGGAAAGGAGGAGAGGGTTTAGGTTTTCAAAAATCAAACGCAAACAGTGTTTTTCTATTTGTTTTAAAGCATATACATTCAAAGTTCCATCAAAATTGGATAAAAACTACGTATGTGTTTGTATGAAGAACAAAAAAGGCAAAAAAAAACAAAAAAAAACAAAAAAACTCTAACATTCACTTTTACATATTAGATACAAGTATAATCTATAGTATCACTGTTTTCGAAACGCAGCACGTTATACTTATAGGTACAGGTATACTGTTAACATTAGCATGTTGGTGACGCGTCCAACGTGCATGTGATACGCGCAACGCGTCGTAGCATGTTGATGACGGGAAGTCGTGAACTCATATCCAAACATCGCTTTACGCAACTATAGAAGTTTTCACTTAAAAGATCCGCAAATTCATATCACAATGTTCCACCTATAACCAGCAGTATTCACATTTCATCAATACTGATATCCCGCCTTGAACTATTGTCAGAGTCCCAATAAATGGTGCAGACATGTATACAATGCTATAGTGAAAGCCACGAGTTAAAGCCTCCGGTTCACTGAACGAGACGCGTCCATGTTGGCCTGCGGGGTGGGTGGGTGCGGTCACCCTATGAATGGTCTCTTCTGGAGGCATGCGGCCAGAGCAGTGACGTCAGCAGATCTATTTCAGACGACCGTGGCGACTGTAACGAGAGACCGATAAAAATCAACGTCTTGGTGCGCCCCTCCCCACCACAGCGACGATTATTTTAATCCGGCATCGTCCTCGCGCCAGATCGTCTGACGGAAGGAGTAACAGAAACATCCTGCAGGTTTCACCAGACTGCCCGGCTTCTGGAGCACCATCTGTTCCTTGACACGTGGAGACTATGAAGTTTGAGGGATATAACTGCTTAACATTTGTTGACATCAATAACACGCATCGTAACTCTGTCTGCGTCTCTGAACTTATAGAGAATGTGTGCGAAACATAAGAACTTCGCATTTTATTTTTTACCAAAAGACTTTCACCTGGTTTGATACAATGTCTTTTCCTTTCCGGAGCTATCTCCTGTTCCTCATATACCTTCTTTGGTCGTCAAAAGTCTCTAGATTAGCTTGGTGGATTCTTCCATCACTTGCTATCTTTATCTCAAGAAAAACTTTACAACTTGCTTCCTTAATTATCTGCTTCATATATTCTAATCTCTGTCTTTCTCTACAGTTCTTAACTTTGATTGATCTCTCCACTATAAATTTAACCAATTCCACGTCTCTTCAAAATTGACCCACCTTACTGTTTCTTCTTTCTGTAAGATTTTTCCGCAAACTTCTTCTTTCCTCATCCATCATTTCCAAGATGCGTTAATTCCGTACTTTATCTGTTAACTTAATTTTCAGCTTGCTACAATAACACCATATTCAAAATCGTCATATACCTACGTTCTCGAAAATTGTAATATCCATATAGTCTAAAGTCTTTATTGTTTATTCCTATATTTTTTCAGTTCAGCTGTCACTTCTATTATCAAATGAATGACGAAGGTATAAAACCTTTTCGCTATTGGTCCGAAAGGTACAACGAGTCCCAGTTGATATCAGTTACTAAGCGGTTTTGAGTAGTAACCTAGGCAAACCCGGGGGCGGTCCCTAAATTTCGCCTCATAAACTGCATATTTCACAAATAAAAATACCCTCATCATGCAGAACACAAGGTACACGATTCATAGGAAAATTGCAAATCTTAGCTCTCCACATCCACGGGAATAGGTTCAACAGGCCTTCACTAAAGTAAGTTTAGTGATTACAAGCTTCACATTCTTAAAACTTCATCAGATTTCCGTTATTTGTAATTAAAATTTCGTTGCGTTACCGGAACATGAGACTAATTATTGGGGTATTGTGCTTTTAAAGAGATGGCCTTAGAAGAGTAACATTGTCACTGCCGATTGAGTGATGCTCAGTTACCGAGCAGGGTGGTGACACACGAGAGAAATTCTTTAAAAAAATAATTGTTAAAAATTAGAAACAGACGTTCTTATGAAACAACATCCTACTGAAGAAACTGCCGTCAATTTCGAGAACGAACCCGTTGTGTTGATCATTAGTTAACATAATCGTACTTTCGGTATCCGTAAGTAATCTAAATGTTAGTCGTTGAACCAACCGCCATACAAATATACGAGATATTTTTATAGTTAATGGTCTGAATAATTCAATTCTCCCTAGTCAAGAGAGGGTGATCATAGACGCGAACTAGTAGAGCGGTCCGTCTCTAAAGACCTCGCTGTTAGATAGAGAGACGTTAAGTAGACAAAAAAAAAAAAAAAAAAACATGAAAAAGAATTTTCAAGAAAAAATTCCGAAAAAGAAATTTAGCAATATACATACTGTTGAACAAAAACATTATAGCCACTGGGAAATTGAACGCCCTGTTATAACTTTGCTGGTCGGTAAAGACAATAAATACTAACGAAGCAGCGACGAATGGAGAGTCACTCCAATGACGTTTGGCAAATGGAGAAATCCACCGAAATATGTGACTTCAACAAGTGGCAGATCATAATTACTTGTCGTCTTGCAACGAGAATCTCGGAAACGGCGAGGCTGGTTGGCTGTTCGCGTTCTACTGTTGTGCGCACCTATGCAATGTGGTTCAGGAACGGTAAAACCACGATTAGGCGACAAGGTGGTGGACGTTCATGTCTCACCGCAGAACGAGGAGGTCGGAGGCTTTCCCGCTCTGTAAAGTAGGATAGTGGGCGATCTGTGGCAGATCTGGCAGCAGAGTTCAATGATGGTGCAGATACAAGTATTTCGAAGAACGCCGTTCAGCGCCCACTGTTGAACACGGGGCTCCACAGCGGAGGGTTCCCATGTATTCCCGCGTTGACGAAACGACATCTTCGATTACGACCACAGTTGGCACTAGGTCATAGAGATTGGGCCATGGTTTAATAGAAACGTGTCGCCAGATGAATCACATTTCTTGTTACACCAGGTCGATAGTCCTCGTACGTCGTCTGTTCGAAACATGCGCCACGCCATGGACACAGGTCGGCGGGGACAGTATTATGCTGTGGGATATATTCACCTAGGCTTCCGTGGGACTTGATGGGTATTGATCGAAGGCACCATGGCAGCTGTGGACTAAGTGAAAATTATTGCTGACCACCTGCATCCTTTCATGCTTCATGTATTCCGTAGTGGCATCTTCCAGCAGGATAGCTGTGTGTGTCAAAAGGCCCAAATCGTGCTATAGTGGTTTGAGGGGCATGGTAGGGAACTCATATTGATGTCTTGGCACCAAATTCATCTGATTTAAACCCGATAGAACACATCTGGGACGATATTGGACGCCAGATACCACCGGCCCGTAATTTAAGGGAATTGCGATGGCTCAGTGGTTAAGGTGTCTGGCTTGAGATTAAAAGGTTCCCGGTTCGAATTCCTGTTTTGGCGGGGATTTTCATAGGCTCTTAACACGACATTCACCTCTGGCACAGCTTGTTGTGTAATGTGTAGTACGCCAGAACGCTTCCGCATTTTGGATTCCACGTTAAACTGTAGGACCGCTATAACCGGTAGGAGTGCCTCGTTGTGTTAAGGCGGCTACGTCAGGGACGCAATGCGCAGCCAATAGAAACCCTGTCACCAGGTCATTACGACCACACAGAGTTGTTATTATAATTAGATGACCCGCGCCAAAATTTCACGAATATAGTGATTAGTAAGGTTTGTTGATTGTATAGAATGAAAGAAGAACCGCCTCATTTGTGGCAATTGTTTATTTGTTTATGGTTGTATTCCAAAAAATTTCTTTCTTAATACATAATGTCGCCAAAGCGGAGACATTACTATTTATAATGCTACTTCATTTATCAATTTCGGTTAGGAATCCAGGGAGATGCCTCGAGACACAAAAACGCATTTTAGAAATATTGAAATTTTTGCCCTTTAAGGGTCGAATTTGGAAAAATTAGTTTCTTAAAATATGATGTCACATAAAGCGGATACCTTAAACTTTGAAATTATACCTCATTTATCGATCAGAACGAAGGGCAATAATTGTTTGTAAAAAAAAAAAAAAAAAAAAAAAAAAACCGCCTTATATATGATAGGGAATTGAGTGACCTGTGCATATACGTCCGATCATAACTTATAAAGGAACTGTCAAATCCATGCCGGGCTGGATCACTGCTGTACTGCGTTCAAAAGATGGACTAACACGCTGTTAAGCAGGTGGTAGTATTGTTTTGGTTCATTAGTGCATATCATGCAACGTAACATTCAGACGAAACGATTCACAGCAAACTAGCTGGCACTGTGTAACAACACATAATACCAGTATTATTTGTTCTTCGGTTTCTTCCACCAACAAATTTGTACGCAGCTGATAGCTTGTCAACGTTCAGATAGGAACTTTTTGAAAGAAGTGTTATGTGATTATTAACTTCAACTCATCCACCACAAAATGACGAAACAATACGGAACCATAAATTTTCTTAAATAAAGAAACTTGATCGCGAGATTAAAGTCACATCAAAACTGTCTGTAAGGAAAGATTGTCGTTTGTAAACCAGCAGACTGTATCATGGAGGTACAACGGACCGGGAACGAGTCCAGGTACCCGCGTAATAGCCGTTCTGACTGTGGTTCTTAGGCGGTTTTTCCGCAGCCACCAAGGTGAATACTGGGACGGTCCCCGATCTCTGCCTCATAAACTACAAAAACAAATGATACACTTATCAATCGCTGACCATAGTTACACGTTCCCCAGGCAGATGGCAACATTTCATTTCCCTCCTTACTTACAAAGGAACACCTTTGACCACGAACGCTAGGAACCGCACGAAAACATGCTTAGAATAACCAGCGATCATATACAAAACAGTGGTGTGTGTGTCATTTCCATGCAAAACCTTGCGTTCTACCTCAAGTAACATTTTAATAGAGAAAAACAAAGTAATAATATGTAAATACCATATGAAGGAAATTATACGTAATTCAATAACGTCAGTGTATCATCACATTTTCAGTCAACAATGCCAAAAACTCTCTACTTTTAGTACTTAATATAGAGCGAAAACACGTATATACAGCACTACCACACACATGATAGTGCTTATATTAGTCCTTAAAATGCATATGCGGGATTTCGATGAAGTGGTTAAAACATAGTGCAAGAGAACAATCTGCTCACTAAAGTCACGTTATCATATTCCAAATCACTTTCGCTTTTACGCAGACCAATATCAAACGCCACACTATTTAAACATTCAAATGATGTCAATCTCATAACCTGGCTTTCGCCAAGCATAATGCAACATTCATCCTGAGGAAGTCATGAAGGAAACAAGAAAGCTGAAAAAACATAAAGGGGCTGGTGTAGATAATATTACTACAGATATCTTAAAGATAGCCGGATGTGACATTGTACCTTATCTTGAAATACTATTTAAATTGAGTCTGGATACTTGCTGCTTACCACAGGACTGGAAAAGTGCGATAGTAGTACCGGTACATAAAGGAGGGGTGAGAAATAGAGTAAAAAATTACAGACCAATCAGCTTAACTTCAGTGGTAGGTAAATTAATGGAAAGACTGATATGCAACCACATCAGAAATGTATGTGAGGAGCGTAAGTAGTTTTCAAGTAGGTAACATGGCTTTGGGCAAGGATATTCATGCGAATCTCAGTTGGTGGGATATATGCAAGATATTTCAGATTAAATGGACAAGGGAGGCCAAATTGATAGTGTAGCACTAGATCTTTCAAAGGATTTTGACAGAGTGAGCCATAAAATGGTAGTAAATAAAGTAAAAACTATTGGAGTGGATGAGAAAGTGATTTTCTGGGTAGAAGAATTTTTAAAAGGTAGAAAACAGAAAGTTAGGGTAGGAAATGCGGTATCAAAGGAAGTGGAAGTAAAAATGCGAGTGCCGCAGGGTAGCGTACTGGGACCATTGCTATTCATTATTCTAATGAATAATTGTGTTGATTGTTTACTATATGAAATTAGATCGTTTGCAGATGACATAATGCTGTATAAAAGGAAGAAAACGATAGAGGACTGTAAACAGTTGCAGGGTGATCTGGTTAGGATATCTAGTTGGGTTGGTAAATATGGGATGAAGATAAATGCAAAGAGGAGTCAGCTTATTAAATACACAAATAAAAAACAAAAGGTTAATTATGAATATAAAGTTGTGAAAGAATTGCTTGCTGAAGACTTGAAATGTAAATATCTTGGCATTACATTTGATAACAAGCTTAACAGGGCAAGACACATTGGACAGATGGTAGGAAAAGGTTTCAAAATTCTGCACTTGTTGGAGAGAGTGATGAGGGGATGCAAGAGAGAAGTAAAGGAATGGGTTTACAAAACATTGGTCAGACCATTGCTCGAATATGGTTGTGTAGTATGGGACCCGCATTTTGCGTATCATATATAGGAATTGGGGATGGTGCAAAAAAGAGATGTTAGATGTGTTTCTGAAAATTATCGCAGAATGAAATCAGTGACAGATATGATAAAGAAGCTGGAATTGGATTCATTGCAAGACAGGAGGAGGATGAGGAGGGTCATGGGAGTGTACAGGGCGTATACTGGCGATGAGGCATGGAAAGATATTGCAATAGGTATGAAAAGTAGTGCATGGAAGGGAAAAGATAACCATGACCACAAGCTGGCGCTCGATTTCAGGCACAAGGGTTTGGGAAGATTATTTTTTTTTTAAGTAAGGGTGTCAGTGTTTGGAATGAGTTACCGAGGGAAATGATGAATAACTCACCTAAAACGTTAAAAGAATTTAAAGTTAAAATTTTTAGAGGGCAAATGTAGGTGGGTGAAGGATAGGGGGTAGATGGGTGTGTAGGGAAATTGCCACCGGATCGTGTGCTCCATTGCAATTAAATCAAATTAAATTAAAGCTTAAACTTAGGTACAGAAAATTGATTGTAAATCACAGAGTGTAGTTTCATGAAGAAATAACCATCAAGTACCTTCACTTGTGGTTTGGCACGTTGTGGTATTTCAAAATCAGTAATCCTTATGATATAGAGCTTATATTGCCGAAAGAAGTAAACATCAAGGGGTTGGCAATATTTTGTTGTTTTCGATGGAAATATCTTCAACATAATATATTTGTTTGGAAAATTTGCATCTAGAAGGGTACGATCTGTATGACCTAACCAGGAATCACACAGCAATAGGCTCTTTTCATGGCTCTTTAATGGCGCTAGCAAACAAGTGTGGAGATCGGCATGGAAATGACACACACCACTGTTTTGTTTATGATCGCTTGTTATTCTAAACACGTTTTCGTGTGGTTCCGAGTGTTGGAGGTCAAAGGTGTCCCTTGTTAGTACGGCCTGTCAGTAGGCCGCGGCAAAAACAAGCGGATGTAAAAACATAACTCCAAATTCTATCATGTCCATGGTGAGAAACACATCGCACGCAGCCAACACCAAAAAGAGACGAAGAAGAAGAAGGAAGCAAAAAGTAAGGGCAGGATATATTAGAAGAGATGGAAGTGAGAACAGGATAGCGCAGGAATCCGTATTAATACCATCTGCTGTTCATTATTTTAATCAAAGATTGCATTGGTGATATACAAACAGATGTTAGGTTGTTTGTATATGATAAAATGTCGACACCGATGTCATTAGAGGAGGGAAAGCAATGGGGGGAAGGAACGAATAAGCAACTCGGCCATGGCCTTCCGAAGGAACCATTCCGGCATTCGACTTGAATGATTTGGGGAAACAATAGAAAATTCAAATCTGGATGGTCAGATGGAGATTCGAACCCGCGTCCACCCGAATGTGAGGCCAGAGCGTTACCGCTCATCCAGCACGCTCGGTTTTTTAATATATATAAAATCAACTTATCAGGTATACAGATAGAAAAATAAATATTTTGTGCTGTTGTTGAATGGAGGAGGTGCTTGAATGAAACAGGGTAGCATGGAACCAACGCTGTAAGTATCAAATACTGGAGTTAGAGTTGTTGAAAAGAGAGGAACTACATTTGTTTTTGGAATTTACTGCTGATACGACGAAAGCGCTGAGTTGGTAAGACATAAGTTAGTGTTTACGACTGGATGGGTATTGGGTGATAATTGGGGGAAGTGGAAGGAAAATGATAACAATGAGAATATACTACCTCTTGATTTAATCCGATTTTTAGTTGTTAAAAGATTTTCATTTATAAGTAAGGTATCTCAAACAGTAGAAGAATTTCAAATAGGTATTCGTATAATACAGAAAGGAAGTGTGTGTGGATTGTTACTGTTGTATATATGTTAAGTAATTTATTAATTAATAATTAATAAACAATATTGTATTAACAAGATTTGATTTGAAACTATAACACAGAAGAATAAAATATAAGCATGTTTTTGTTCAATTAAACGCTTTTATTATTATCCTAAATATAAAATGGATCCATGCTACCTTCGATAGAGATAAGTGGCTGAAGATTTAGTCACAGCGTCCAAGGCGAAAGTAACGCATTCAGTCAAATATGGTAATGATCTGTTTTATGTCGTGCTTCACAACGATTATGTATTCCTTCAGAAAACGCTAGACTGTCAAAATTAGTTCTGCTTTGTCACTCTTTGACACAAATGGCAATACTTTTTACGGTCTCCATACTTTGGAACATTGGTATTACATAATTATAACTAATTAGTAGCTCCCCATTTTTGTTACTTTGATGGGTACTATCAGTTAAATTCACAAGAGAATCTTTTAGTGTGTCTGTCGGTTGATAAATCGATCTCTTTAATTAGTGATGTGCAAATCAGAGACTACGGAATTAATAGCATACTTACATGCAGAATTTACTATTGCTCGAAAGATTAACAAGTATGACTGTCTTCTGTGAACGGTGAAATTTACTAAACAAATTAAGAAAATTTTAAAATCAAGGAAGATTATTTGGATTCTAAGCGGAAGACGTACTACGAGCAGGAATATCCTCAAAAGTTTTCTGAAGTATAAAACCAAAATTTATTTAATTTGCATATGCATTATATGCGGTGTAAAAAGAGCAAGCAAGAGATTAGTGAACTGATATGTATCTGTGGAGCACGTCGAAATTGTTGGGTTGCATGTTGACGACTGTACTTGACCTATTACGTACCAAAAATTACCTTTGAAGCTTAGCGTGAAGCAAGTGTCGATTCTTGAAGGTTCTGGAAGTTGTCCAAGACGAGATGGACAAACCTGCTTCGCTCGATGGTTTGGTTCACAGCTAGGAATACGATCTGCAGTTTAGCTGAAAAAAATGTGACTGCTACCAGACTAAAACCGAAGATATCAAGAAGAATTGTCTTTTGTTGTTACATGATCAAAAGTCTCGGCACCCTCTCGTCTCGTCCAAAATGTTAGGTCTGCCCACACGATTGGCTACTTCCGGTCAAAACATTTATTGGATAGCGCTCATTTCAGAGCGAAGTTCTGCCTCGTTACAATTACGCTTATACACGTCAACGGACCTTTCGGTAAATTTGCGGCTCTGGCGATTGTAACTACGGAAGACAGTTTAAAGGGCTGTGCGCTTTCTTAAAATGACACAAATGAGAGAGTGGTATAGATCACCACCACATTCCAGCAACTGTGCATCTGAGTTTCTTTATTTCCCAGTTTCCTTTCAAGGTATATTTCCGTTGACACAGATCCAGTGCTCGTATAAACATTTATTATTTGGTTCATTCTTTCATTGCGATATTAATAAATTTGAACTGAGTTATCTTTCTCTCCAGTTCCCAACGGATGCATTAAAATATTTGCTTCTATACCATTATTTTATTAATTTATGAGGCTATTTTAAAAGTTTCCTTTGCTACATTTTGACATATATACACGGATAAGTCAGAACATTATGACCACCTACCTCACAGCCTTTGGCATGGAAAACAGCGGCGACGCGTCTTGGCATGGAAGCAATGAGGCCTTGGTAGATCGCTGGAGGGAGCTGGCACCACATTTGCACACACAAGTCACAAATTCCCGTAAATGGGAACGGGGAGGATGAGGTCTGACTCTAAGTTCAATCACATGCCAGATGTGTTCGATCGGTTTCAGGTTTTCCGAGCTGGGGGGTCAGCACATCAATTGCAACTCGCCATTGTGTTCCTCGAACCACTCCATCACACGCCTGGCCTTGTGACATGGAGCATTATCTTCTTGAAACATGCTACTGCCGTTGGGAAACATGGTCGTCATGAAGGGGGGGACGTGGTCTGCAACCAGTGTACGATACTTATTGACCATCATGGTGACTTGCACGAGCTCCACTGAACTCGTGGATGCCCACGTGAATGTTACCCAGAGCATAATTGGGCTGCCGCCAGCTTGTCTCCGTCGCGCAGTACAGGTGTCAAGAAGCTGTTCCCCTAAAAAACGACGGGTTCGCCTCTCCAATCGAAATGATGAAGAAGGTATCAGGAATCATCAGACCATGCAACGCTCTGCTACTGCGCCAACGTCCAGCGACGATGGTCACGTGCCCAATTCAGTCGTAGTTGCCGATGTCGTGGTGCTAACAATGGTACATGCATGGGTCGTCGGCTGCGGAGGCCCATCGTTAGGAGTGTTCGGTGCACTGTGTGTTCGGACAGACTTGTACTCTGCCCAGCGTTGTCTGATGTTAGTTCCACCACAGTTAGCTGCCTGTCCTGTTTTACCAGTCTGCCCAGCCTACGACGTCCGACATCTGTATTGAGGGCCACCCAATTCCTCGAAGTTTGGACATGGTTTCATCTTGGTTTCGTCACTTGTTGAAGACATTCCCCACAGCACTCCTCAAACACCCGACAAGTAGTGCATTTTCCGAAATGCTCGTGCTGAGCCTCCGGGCAATCACAATCTGCTCTTGGTCAAACTGAGATGGATCGCGCACCTTCCCCATTCTAAACACGGGTAGCACGCTCACTGATACTACATGCACCGTGCGTGTCTCTGAGTAGCAGTCATTTCACGTCAGGTGACGTTGCTGTCATCTGGACTGGTTTATATCGAAAGTAGGTGCGTGGTCATAATGTTCTGGTTGATCAGTGTATTATTCGTTTCGAAAGCTAAGCATCGGATCATAACTTTAATTGTAGCTATGTAAGTTAGCAGTTACAAAGTATCGTTTGATACTAATTTCTGTTAATTTGCATGCTTTGTATACTAAATAATGTATTATTTGAGAAAATTAAAAATGTTTCCAGAAACTTCAACTTCATGTTTAGGCTGGCATTTAACAGTACATTTTCTTCCCTACCTCCACATCCGTCATTTTTGCTATCCCAGTTGCCAATATTTTCGAGAGGTCGTATATACCTGGTTACAAGGTTTCTTACCGGCTGCATAATACGCCTATGTCGTACACAACTAACCTAGTTCATTAATCCCACCGGGTAAATGTAACCTGCAGGTTAATGTGCTATTCGAGCGTCTCAGCGTGCTTCACATTAACAAAGCAAAGCATTGAGAGAGGTGAATGTCAGTTTTAAAGACCAGTCGAATCCCGGCAGAAACCGGTAATTGGCCGGTCACCTTGCAATCCCGAGTTATGAGTTTCACCATCTGCGCTGTCAAATCAGTCATTTTAGTTACTACTGCACAAAAAAAAAAGATATGTGTTTTTTCGAGCAATTTATGTAAGCTGATCAAATTATGTGCAGATGAGCTGTGTTCGTTTCTACAGTATACCCACCACGCTCAGGCAATGTAACTCTTTTATATACATAAAATAAGACCACTTTGCAGTCACAACTACCTAGACAGACCACTGGCGTTTGTGTGTAGTAGTAGCCTCGAGTCTCCCAACGTGCTCTATGGTGGTTGCATGTCGATAGTTGCGGGGGTGTGGGAGATATGGTGTTTGAAAGTGGTCAGTATAGGTTAGTTTTATATTTCAGCCAAAGTGTTCTAAAGAAAACTTTGAAATCTTCTAGAATATACTAGAACGTTCCTGAATGTACAAAAATGTTCGAGAATACCACAAACATTTCATCCTTTTAGCTGTTAATAGATATAAATAATTTATATCCGATATACTTATTGTGTGAACCGATTTGGCGGACCTTTCAGTGGTGGGTTGCTGAATTTGCAGAGAGTAACATAGACTACTTTTTATCCTGGAAATATGTAAGGTTCAGTGAAAAAACATTAAAAAATTCATAAAAAATGTGAAGGAAGTGGTGGGCACCAGTTAGTAGATTACTAAAGAGTACGAACTCAAAATCAATACACAGTGTGGTGGTAACTTTTTGAGAAAGGGAGGGGGGTGCGGCCACTATTTTAAGTATATCGAGATGGATATTAATTTTGTCTATCTGGTTAGCCAAAATCTCGAAATGCTGTAAATTACAGGTTAATAAAATATTGAATTTATTGGGTCTTATGGCTTTTACATTGCTGGATATATTTAAATTTAATATTAAACATAAAAAAATGCAATACAAGCAAGCAATACCAAGACCTTACGATTTGCCTGATAAATGCAAATGGAACAAATGTCTTGGTTTATCGAATTAAAATTCGCTTTGAAAGGGCGTTTTGAATCCACTGGCAGCATTAAAGAAAATTAGCTAGTGGAGCAACACAGTTTCAAGGATATTCTTGTTAGTGGATCACGAATAACTGTTCTTAAGGTTGGTGCACCAATTGGACTACTTTGTGCAAGCGCGTAAACCAATTTTTCCAGCTGGTGGTCCACGGGTACTAGTGGTCCGTTACATATTCGCCTGCATAAAGGACTGTACCGCGCGCACCTCTGCTGCAGACACTGTATGTCCCACTACCCCGCGTTACCGACTGACAACGGATCGAGAGGTGCCACTAGGGGGCATCCACAAATTACGTGAGGTGTTTTTCCGGATTTCTGGACCCCCCCTCCCCCCTGGTGAGATTTCGTGAGATCTGGCCGGACCCCCCCCCCTCCCTCTGGTGAGATCTGGTCCGTGAGAAGCCCCCCCAGAAATCGCCCTCGAAACTTTCGTAGACCTTTTTTTTTTTTTTTTTTTTAGGTCACACCCTAACTTTTTTGACGAAATACCCTCCTAATCTCGACTTTGGCGCAAATTGTAGACCTTTTTTTTGGCTCTACTATCCCCAAATTTTTCGCAAAATCTCACGCCTCACGTAATTTATGGATGCCCCCCTACAGGCCACCACGGGCCGGCTTTATTCCCTTGGCCCGATGGTACGAGCTGGCCCGGCGCGATCCACAAAATCACGGGCCATGAGAAGCCGCCTTACTGTCTGTGTTCCTATTACTTACTGCCTACAGCGCAATTTAGTTGGGGAATGGTTATTTTATACTGTCCGACTTCTGTCTTAGTTTAACATACGGTAGGAATGGTGAGGCAATCGTACTAGCCTACCAGCAGCGTGCAACAGATAGAGAAAAACCGGTTCGCAGTTGAAATTTGTCTTACAATTGTAATAGTAAAAGAAATACGAGTGCAGACAGTGCCCTATTACACACATGACTTCCTATAAAAAACCTACTTTTCTTCTAGTCTACTGATTGCTCTGGCCAGATTAGGTCATAAATACAATATCGCCAAATTATGTTGGTCACTTCTCTCTAAAGTTAGTAATAAATAACACGTTAAATAGGTTTCAAAAATTCAGTTACAAGATTTAGTTTAAATTTGTTTACAACATTGAAAGTTCGGAATGAAGCCCTAGTATTTGTCTTCGAAGAATGTTGAGAGCTACTAATGAACCGCATTCAGACTTGAGGCTCCCGCTTCAGTCGTTGGGCCACCCTGAATCGCTGTCGCCGCCTAATGCCGTTGCCGCCGATGACTGTACCTGGTTCTGCTAGCGCCGTTCTCTCTGAAACAGCAACATGACGTCAGTATGTTGCGAATAAGGAGTAAGCCACTCCATCCCCCTCCGCGCACCCTGGCCCCGCCTAATTCGACCGCGGTGATCGCGGCTGCGGCGGCAGTGGGCGCAGCGTCGTGCGGCAGTGAACGCACGGCGCCGCGGTGCAGCTTGTCGCTGCGGCGCAGCGCCTGCGGCGGCTGGGTTTCTGCCGCAGCCGGCAAACGCGGTGGCCACAAACACCGAAGAACTCCAGGCTGGGATGGAACATTGCGTAAGCGCGCTGCAAACCCTGCCCTAAAAGTTTCCAGTTAGGCGACGCGCGTTTCAGGCCGAAGAATCGATGTGGCTGAGGATCCAACCCGTCTGCTCGCTGTTCCGTCCGAGGCTGGAATGCACTGAGGCCTTGTCGGACACCGCTTTATACACCCTGTCGACAATGGCGGGGACAATTTCCGCGGCAACGCGCCGTGTAGACACGGAAAACTAATGGTTACCGTAGATACGCTGGTATATTGTTTAGATTCGCACGCAGTTAGAAGTTGGAACTATTCACATCGGAGATAGTTTTAAAAGTATTTTCGTTTTAATCACAAAGACCAGAATGTTACACTTGTGGGCAGAGGAACTGCATTCTGTCTTAATTGAAGCGAAGGATTTACAAGGCGTCGCTGAATCTCCTAAGCCTCACTTTTCAAGACAATCGAGACTTCCATGATCGAAGGTGTTTACCGACATGTTCAGGTCATATTAATGACATGTTGGAATCATCGACAAAGTGTGAATGAATTTGGCTGCCACTGAATTGAATCAGCAATATGCAAGTGTACGTTCTCATATTATATTCAAATGTAAAAAAAAAAAATATTGAAAGAGATAGGAACCGGTACTGTACCCATCATATCTCTTTTTTGGGGGCCAAGGAGCGCGTAGGACCCTGGTGTTTTGAAGGAACCATCCCAGCATTCGCTGAGAATTATTTCGAGAAACCATGGAAAATGTAAATCTGGATGACCCAATGGAGATTTGAACCTACTTTCTACCAAATTCCATGTCTGAGCACAACGTTCGGTTCATCTAATAGACTAATCGAGTTGTCGGTAAAATCTGCCGTATTCCGACCTTCTTGGTGTTAGTGTAGGTGTAAGTTGCAGCTTTTAGTTTATTTTTTGAATTTATTCAGATCAAATACGAGCCTCAATGTAACTATAGCAAAATAAAATTATAGTTTAAAAAAACTTAAATACACGCTTTTGTAGCAATGTGAACTAAAAGTTTAAAGATAATCTTTAAATATAAAAATTTTGTTCAACGGCGCTAGGGTGTCCCACAATACAGTATAACTTTTTTAATAAGCTTGAAATGAGAATAAAGTAACTGATTAAAAAAAAAATTAATTTTTAAAAAAGTGTGGGGTGCTAGATATAAGTTTTTTTATTTTTAATTTTATCTCTAGCTGTTCGCAAATATTGTGTCATTATGTACAAGTGGAGAGTACATCTGGATGTGGGTTAAAATTCAGTTGCAAGATTCCATCACATTCAATCATTTTTCTATTGTTACTATCAAAGTAATTACAATATCAGCATACAGCTATGAAATTATTGAATTGTCATCCCTTCTCAATACATGTGTTTGTAAACTTTCAACCAATTTTGACATATGTATGTGGGTTAAAACTCAGTTGCAAGATTCCATCACATTCAACCATTTTTTTATACTTACTGTCAAAGTAATGAGAACTTCAGGACACAACTATGAAATTATTATATTGTCACCGGTTGCTAATATATGTGCAAAACAGATTCCGTTACTTTCCTATTGTTACTGTCAAAGTAGTGAGAATAGCAGGACGTTCCTATGAGATTATTATATTGTCACTGATTCTTAATATGTGTGTATAATTTTCAACAATTCGGATATCTGGAAGTGGGTGAAATTGAATTGACAGATTCCATTACTTTGTTATTGTTACTGTCAAAGTAATGAGAACAGCAGAACACAACTACGAAATTATTGTATTTTCATTGTTTGTTTTTTTGTATGTGTGCAAATTTTCAAACAATTCGAACGTTAGGAAATGGGTGAATATTGAAATAAAATATTCCATAGCATTCAAACGGTTTTCTGTTGTTACTGACATAGTAATGAGAATATCAGGACATAGCTATAAAATCACTGTATTTTCATAATACGTGTAAAAAATTTCAAACAATTCGGAAATCTGGAAATGAGTGAAAATTGAATGGAAAGTTTCCGTTACTTTTCTATTGTTACTGTCAACATAATGAGAATAGCAGGACGTTGCTATAAAAATATTGTATTGTCACCGGTTCTTAATATGTATACAAAATTTCAAACAACTCGGACATCTGGAAGTGGGTGAAAATTGAATTGCAAGATTCCGTTACATGGATACATATATACATAAATACAGGTCAAGCTAATATAAAACTTGTAAAAATCAACAACGTTAGCAATAGAGGAGGTGAATTTTTACGCAAGGCTCGGAGCTTTTCACGCTATCTGAATCCATAGCATGTATGGATAAAAAACTGGTAAATTGTTAAATGATTCAAATTACTGGTAATACAATATAGTTTTTTTCGTAGTCAGTTCACTTCTAGCATGTTTAACGTACTTACCAAGCCATCATTTGAAGTCTGTTGCGGGAATCCGAAAAAAATCTGAACAGAGATCTGAGATACGTAATTTGGGGATTCTACGATAACTGTGGCGTCGCAATTTGATGATGGATTCTTATGTAACTTGAAACAAATCGAAACAATTTTTTAACATCTTAGTTCTCGAGATAACGTATTTCAAAATTGAGATGGTTAGGTTGAAATGCTGCCTGGACCAGAATAAAAATTCCGCCAAAGCCACTTTTGATGGTAGATTCTTACGTAACTCGAAGAGACAAAATGAAAGTAAATGGTACAGTTGTTTGACATCTCGTTTAATTGTCGAGATATCGTATCGTAAAACTTAAGTGGTTAGGTTAAGATGCAGCCTGGACCAGAAAAAAACTCACTAAAGGTACGCAAGGAACTAACAACACGGTAGTCATACAGATATGATGATTGTTTTTTTCCTAGCAGTTGTGGTAAGGTTGAAATATGGCCTGGATCAGAAAAAAAGGTTATCAAAAGCACAAGGAACTGTACTTACAACTGATTTTTAGGTACGATATCTCGAAAACTATATATATATATTCTTTGTTTTCGATTTATTTCGTCTAGTTACACAAGAATCCATCATCAAATTGCAGCTCCACGGTTATTATAATGCTACCTACAATTTTCTGGAAAAATATAAAGTTGTCGATGCATCTACAAAATAAACCCTTTTACCAGCAGGTGAGATAAGCGACTTGAAAACGTGTCTGTAGTGAAATTTATGCGTAGTAGTGATTGAGAGGCAGTGGCGTAGCTAGGTCAACAAGGGCCCCGGTGCAAAAAATTTATTTTGGGCCCTCAGGCCAAATGGACGACCTTCTTTTTGCTTTGTGTTGCTGGGAGGGGCCCCCTGAGCTGATGCTGGAGGCCCCCCTGAGCAGAGAGGGCCCTTAGTGAGGGGCTTCCGATGTCTCAGGGCCCCCTTAGATGACGGTAGAGCTAAAAAGAAGTTCGCCAATTTGCCGTGAAGGCCCGTGGGCCCTCTTGGGGGCCCCCTGAGGACTGCTTGGGGCCCCCTGAGCGTAGGGGCCCCGGTGCACTGCACCGCCTAGCCCCATACTAGTTACGCCCCTGACGAGAGGTCCAGTACACTAGCATATCTCTGTGTGACCGAGGTATTACAGAAACAAGAGCTACACAGAATGAAATGAAGATGTGGAATAGTCAGCTTATTAGGTACCCAGATATAAAGACTACAGGTTGATTATGATCATAGGGTGGGGACAGACTTGTCTTTTGGCGAAGATTTGAGCTTACGGTATTTCGGCTCAGATTTTCGAGTGGATACATGATTTTCTAACTGGTCGATCACAGTACGTGGTTGTTGACGGGGAAGCCTCTGCTAAGATAAATGTTACTTTGGGCGTTCCTCAAGGAAGTGTAATAGGTCCACTTCTTTTCTTAATATTTATAAACGATCTAGGTGACAACGTCAAATGCTGGTTGCGATTGTTTGCCGACGATGCGGTTATCTATTGGGAAATAAGGTGCTCCGATGATTGCTTAGAAATTCAGTGTGATTTGGATGCTATTTTCGATTGGTGCCGTAAATGGCAGCTTACACTTAATTGCAAAAAGTGCAAGGCAATGCGGATAAGTAACAAGAAGAATCAGTTTGTTCACGAGTACAAAATAAACAATTCAGTTGTTGACACGGTTGATTCCGTGAAGTATCTGGGGGTGATAGTACAAAGCAACATGAAATTGGACATGCACATAACTTCCGTCGTAGGCAAGGCTAATTCTAAATTACGATACATAGATCGTATTTTGAGGAATTCTAATGCTCAAACAAAGGAGATAGCGTCCGCATCTGGATTACTGTTGTCGGGTTTGGGATCCGTATCGCAAGGTTCTGATTGACTCAGTTGAGAGGGTGCAGAGGAGAGCTGCTAGATTCGTGACTTGTTGTTACAGCCCTTATGAAAGCGTCACAGAATTGATACATTGATTGGGCTGGGATAGTTTGGAAGACAGACGACGTAGCTTGCGTTCGAATTTATTGGAGAATATGCGAAAAAATTTAAATTTCGAGTGCAATGAAATACTTCTTCCGCCAACCTATTTAGGTCGCAATGACCGGAGGGATAAGATTAGAGAAATAAGATGCCGTACTGATACTTATATGTATTCCTTCTTTCCTCGCACTATTCGGGATTGGAATGGGCGGGTTTAGGATTGGTGCTTAGCACCCTCTGCCACCCACAATGTTTGTGATTTGCAGAGTATGAATGTAGATGTAGATGTCTGTTGAATAATTGAAGTGTAAATATCTTGGCATAACATATGGTGATGAACTGAACTAGACGAGACATATTAGACAGGTGGTAGGAAAAGATTATAAAATCCTACATTTACTGGGAAAGGTACTTAGAGGATGTAGTAGAGAAGGAAGAAGTTGGGTTATAAACCTCGGTTAAACCATCGCTCGAATGTTGTTGTGTAGTTTGCAACCCACATCTTGGGTATCAAACACAGAAGTTTGAGGTTGTACGAAGAGGGATTGCTAGATTCGTCATCGCATTAGTGCTTCACGGTGTTGGATGACCACTCGAGTGTACGCCGTGCTGTAGTAAAACTGCTGACTGAAGTCCACGACATACCGATCACTCGAACACTCATCTAGCTGCAGACAAACCCCATTATTGAGCGAGAGTTGTAACAAATATTATAAATTCCGTTCTAAACTCATACGCAGTACGTCTTTTGTTGAACAGTGTGGCGATATGCGGCTTGTACACAGTGATATTTACGCCTTGGCCAAACGTGCTTTCTAATTCCATCCCAAACCAGCCTTGTGTAAGTCAACACTGCACCCACTCCAAAAAACTTGACAGTTGGCGATACAGCAGTATAGTACGTCACTCTGACAGTGCGTATACATTCACAATCCTCACGCAAGTGCTGACAACCCAACAACACTTGTTTACGATACACACATCATAGCTCCCCATCTGTTTACTCGTTGGCCAAAATGTTTTTAAAGATGTGTATTTATTTATGACGTAGGCAGACACAGAACGAATATTTATACTGAAGTTCCAAAAACCGTGGTACGTGTGGGATCCCTTGTTGCCCCACGAAGTGCAGGAAAAACAGCCCGGCATTGACTCAACAAATCTTTGGAAGTTCTCTGAAAAAGTATTCAGCCATGGTTCTTTTACAACCGTCTATAATTGCGAAAGTGTTGGCGGCGCAGGACGTTATGAACGAACTGATTTGTCGATCATATCACAGACATGTTCTATTAAATTCATGATTGGCGATATAGGTGGGCAAATATTCACTGGTACTTTCCAGAATGTTTCTCAACAACAATTTTAGCCTGGTGACATTGAGCATTGTCGTCCTGGAAAAGACCAGCGCTGTATGGTAACATGAAGACCATAATTGGTTGCAAAATATTCTCCAAGTTGCTGAACATAACCATTTCCAATCAATGGTCTGTTCAGATCGACCAGACGTCCCAGCACATGCCATGTAAACACAGCCCATAATGGAACCACCACCAGCTTGCACGGTGACTTACTGACAAACCTGGGTCGGTGACCTTTTGGGGTACGCACCACTAGAAACCTAACATCAGCTCTTACCAACTGGAATCGTGACTCATCTGACCACAAAACTTTTCTCCGGTAATTTAGAGCCTACCGATATGTCCACGAGCCCAACAGAGGCCCTGTAGTCGATGGCGTTTTGTTAGTACACGCACTCGCATCGGCTTCTGTTGACATATTCTATCAACGCCAGAATTCGCTGCATTGTCTGCACGGACACGTCTTTCGTGAGACCCACATTGAGTGTTCTGTTCTTTGTCGCAGTGTTATTGGTTTTTTATCGCAGACGTCGCTGATCTCGGTCATTAAGTCGACGTTATCGACCTCTGCGATGTCCATGGCGGGATATAAGCCCGGAAATTACATATTCACGGTACACTGTTGACACTGTGGATAGAGGGATGTTGAAATAACGAACAATTTCTGAAATGGAATGTCCCATGTGTTTAGCACCATTTCACGTTCAAAGTCTGTTAATTCAAGTCGTGGCGGCATAATGACGTCACATCAACTTTCACGCGACACACGAGAGCACAAATAAAAGCGCCGACACTGTACAGCACATTTACGTATAAGTTTCTTCCGCGGTGCTACCACTGTATAGATATTTGAATCTTCCTATTCCAAAACTTTAGGCTCTTCAGTGAATGTATACAATATTATTGCTATCGTACAGCGGATTCCTGGCTTAGTTTGGTTGGGAAATAGCCATAAACGTAGATGCACAATCTTTTTCATCTTCGTGTTTTTTTTAATCATTTTATTAAGCTTCTTGATCGCTTATACAGTAGAACATGTAAACTGAATATAGTGTGTTAAAAAATATTTTGTTGTGAATTATTTATTCCCAAAATGTTTTTGATTTTGTGGTGTGAGAAATCATAAACGGCAGTAAAAGTTTAGATATAGTTATTAGTAGTATAGAAAATTTACATGATCTGAATTCACTATCAGTTTCTATGTAAATACTTTCTACTTCCATACTTGGTACTAGCTCCAGTTACCTCATGGTCAATAGGCTAGGAGAATGTACTGAAAATATATTACAAATTGTTGCTAGGCGCACAGATTCCTGTTTGTTTAATTTATAATTTTGAAAGAAAATATGGATTATCATTAATAAAAACATAAAATTAAATTAATTACTTTCTTACCTTAGGCCACGTGACAGAAAACGCTCTACGATTGGTGGTTACTTTAGTGACGTCACGTATCACTAAAAGTTGCAGCTGCGAGTGGTGAGTTCCCTAGTTTACCAGTTTTCTGTTACTTTTATTGTTTGTTGCTGTCTATTTCTGGTTATTAATAAGTTTTTGCTATGAATAAAAAATGGAAAACAAGTCTGTAGAACCCTATAACGGGAAAATACAGAAAAAGACGCCTTATTTGTTGGACTTATTTTAAAATCTTTTATTCTGCGAAGCTTAATAACGTAAAAACTTCAATTTAAGAATCATTTATATTTCAATTCAAAGTTTTTAATTAACAGAAATAGTCCATAAGAATGAGCAAATTATAAATTATACTAGTTGTTTTGGGGCTTACAAAAAAAAAAAAAAAAAAAAAAAAAAAAAAAAAAAAAAAAAAAAGAAAAAGCTATAAAGTAGGTGAAAGCAAGGCACAACTGTTAAATTACTATATGCTATGGGATATTTTTTTAAAAAATTACAAATTAAAATTATGAATAAATGATAATACAAATTAATTTATCATTTATGTACCTAACGCATTTCACTTAATTCTCACAAGGAACTGAGACGATTTGTGTGCTGATTATTTAGGTGTAGAAACACATTTAAAAGGAAAGAGCTGCATGGTTACAGAGTGCGGTTGGATTACAGAAGGTTATGTGTACAATCCCTGGTTGTGAAAATTTTTTTGTTTGTGAATTTTCTTTCGTTATATTTGCTGTTAGTTGAATTACAGAATTTTTACAAAAATTCATCATAATATTAATTTGTTTTTATTCGAAGAATTCACAAATTTTTGGATGATAAGCGTCAAAGTAACATATGAAACATAAATTGCTGCCAAACAAATAAACTTGTATGAAAAAATATACTTCCATAACCACAAAAACTTTATTTTTGAAGTGGAGAAGCTCATTTTGTTTATATTTCTAAATTATATTTTTTCATCTGTTAATTCTGAAACGTACCAGACATACTTTAACATGGGCAAAAATGAAAGTGCCTGTTGGTGAATAATAGAACTTATTTTAATAGCAACATTACTTGTAGAAATTTTACGCTAATCTTGCAACAGATCCGGAGCGCTTTGAATCCCTTTTGATGGAATTTTTACGTGACGATACAATTACGCGTTACCTTATTGACACAAATGTGCCCATGTAGGAGATAAAACTTTTAATGTGCAAGTAATTTTCAGCTTCCAAAAAATTGTTTTTCATTGTGTAAGGAACATCCAGTTTAATTTTGGAAGCTTCTTGGATTATGCTTAAAACGTTTGTACAGTAATACGCATTTTATCCCAAAATTTGTGTAGTATTCGAAGAAAGAAAATTAAATATTTTGGTGAATTTTCGAAAAAAAAGTGAAGATGCGATGTAGTATAGTACCGAAAGCAAATGCACACAGAAACCAATAAAATATATACCGAAGCGAGGCTCGAACCTAAGGCCTTTAATATTACTGATACTCACCTTAAAACACGTAGCTGTTGATATTACGATGAATTGTGGGAGGGACATATACTACACAACTGACTTTTTCGTTCTCGGATGACGTTTTCCACGTTACAGAGAAATATTGTAAGAAGCATTCTTCCGCGATTTTTTATTGAATGTGTGAACATGTCACTGCTTTGTTTTAGTACTACATTTAATTTACCGAAATTACAATGTAAATGATCTTCACAGAATATGTCATGTGAATTAGTCGCAATATTGTCTACGTTTCAGCGAGTATGTTGCAGCGAAATTTTTTTCGTATTTCTGCTATTGTCGAACAACAGTTTTTTGCGGAATTTATATTGTTGTTTTTGTACAGTGGTGTACTACACAGCAGTTATAAGCTATATTTCCAACAATTTATACACATATTATTCGGAGAAACAAACAAGACCTAACTTACCTAGAAAGAGGGCTTCCTGACACGTGACGTCACGGGCGCCGTTGGTTCGCACCAGTTTGTAAAGGAGCGTTTTGGTTGGCTTTTAAAGACTCTAAATTTTAACTTTTTAACCGGTGAATAACATGTGTCAGTAAGCAATTTAAAACATATTTCCAAAAGCAGTCAACTAGCCTATTGCAGCAATCGTGTAGCACAATCATTAAGACTGATTTAGTACTGTAGTTCGCGAACATTCTGACTCTTCTGTTTGGTACGTTTTAGTTATTGCGCTGTTTGTACAGTATAATGCTGAAACTCTTTTTACTAGTTTCCTCTGTGCTGCTTTGTTTTTCAGTTAATCTTCTTCTTCTTTTTAATTTATTTATTATTTAGCTTGTGGCCATTGCACAAAAATAATACAATCTAACATTAAATTACAATTAAAATTCAAAATTAACATGGTGTAGCCAATCTAAAGCTTCATTTGAAATGTTAATAAAATCTATCGGTGATCCCCTGAATGCTCGAAGTGGGCAGTCAAATGTCACGTGACGGATGGTTTGTTTCTCCTCACCACAGTCGCATCTCGGTGAATCTCTCATTCCCCATGTATACAAAGATGAAGCAGATCTTCCATGACCAGTCCTAACTCTGTTAAGAGCTACCCAGGTCCTGCGAGGAAGGTCGAGTCCCTTTAGTGCCTGTTGACTGTCGAACAGGGAGTGCCATTCTGGTGGGGCTGAGGCTATCCACTGCAATTTCCAAGCTTCTCTCCCATTAAAATTATCAGATATAATCTGTTTTACAGTTTTTACACTTGGATTTCTCGATTTAAGTCTCACAAACATATTATCCATGTCGTCATGGATGGGCAGATCCAAGTTATCACAGATCTTATTATACTGGGCAATTAGGAGATTGTGTCGTCTTATCGTAGGCGGTTCGATGTTGCACAAAACAGGTAGCCAGTACAGTGGAGTGGTCTTAATACATCCGCTAATTATCCGCATTGTCTGGTTTAAAACTGTGTCGATCTTTTTGACGTGGGCGCTATTTATCCAGACAGATGAGTAATACTCAGCTGCAGAATACACTAGGCTCAGTGCTGATGTGCGGAGTGTAGAGGCGGATGCTCCCCAGGAGGTGCCAGTTAACTTCTGCAGAATATTATTCCTGGTCCTTAGTTTTGCTGCAAGGTTGTTTAGATGTTTATTGTACGACAAGGTGCGATCCATTACGACTCCCAAATACTTGGGGAAGGGGTTGTGTCGGATGGGAGTGCCATCAAGAAGAACGTCAAGTGAGAGATTCGCCACCCGATTGTTAAGATGGAAGACACTAGTTTCCGTCTTGCTGGAACTGGGTACGAGACGCCATTTCCGAAAATAGTTGCTCAGGGTTTTGAGGTCTGCTTGTAAACTATTTTCAATTTGCTGAACGTTATCAGATTGTTGTACTACTGCCAGATCGTCGGCATAAGAGAACTGTCTGGAGTCTGTTTGAGGAATGTCAGAAATATAAACATTAAAAAGAAGTGGGGCAAGAACTGAGCCTTGAGGCAGACCATTATTCACTCTTCTTACTTTGCTTATCTTTTTAATGAAAACTTTTAGATGCGGGCGATTTTGGATGGGAAAAATCTTATGAGTTCCCGTCACCCATATGTTATGACATGTAGCTCGTATGATATGCACGTTGGGTGCTTTTTGGATGGGTAAAATCTTATGAGTTTGCGTCAACGACATGATAATGTTGTCACTATATCTTGTGGCAGGTGCCTGGTTGGGAGGAAAGAACGGGTTATAACTTTGAATCTCCCATTTTTATCATTTAAAAGATAAACCCTACGTTGCTTATTTATTTGGTCCTCGCCATACAAACTGAGGTGTATTTATTTTTAATATTAATACAAAGAATCTCTAGTATCAAACAATGCCTCGTCTTACAACTGCCAAAATTAACACAAACAAAAAACAAAATTAAACCACTACTACATTAATAAATAATTTTAAAAAATCCAAAATTATTAAAATTTACATTGGATGACAAACGCTTAGCATTTGCTTTAAATTAAAATTTCCCTTTAAAACAGTCGGGAATTATTTTAATATTTTAATAATCAAATACACTACTAATATGAATCTAATTGGAATGAAAATTTATGGGCGCCAGGGTATATCTAATTTACCCACCAAACGTGGTGAAAGAGAAAAACAAGTTTGTCTGTCCTGCCGTGGCTTTAAAAAAAGTTACTAGTGCAATTTATTGTAGGAGGCGAGAACTCTGAACCATTCAAAATCGCTTTTGAAAGGTCGTTACAGGGCTGATCTCAGTGACTGTGACAAGTATCACACATTAATGTCCGTTGGGTTATTACCGCAATGCTGTAGTCTTCTCCTCGGCGAAAACGTTAGAGCACATTACCTACAACGGCCAAGTCAAACCATTGACATGAGAACTTCTGCACCAGAAACCAAGTGTGCTTTCCTTCACGGACAAGCTAAGAGTGCCCAGTACCAATTCACTGTCCGCCAGTACGTTTTGTGCAGTGGTAGTACAGAGTGACTTCAGGGTGACCTCTGATGGTCAGGAGAGCGTGCCCCATCTCCCATTCTGGAGGTTCTGCACGAAGTAACTTCCAGAAGCCAACTAGAATGTGCTTCTTCGTCGCTAGTGATAAGCCACGCCTCTCCCAGGATGTATTCCGAGCATACAGAGAAAAATTGTAGAAATTATAGTTACGCGGAGAATTATCAGCCAGCGATTGGATCCGCCATATAGCCCAGGCATTTTAGGTTTTAAGCTCAAACAAAATAATGTAGAGTTGAAATTTGGCAGAGACGTTTGCTAGTACCTTAGAAACAAGTACTAAAACGTCCCCACCTCTAGGGTGTCAGCGTCATAGTTTTTTTTAGGTAAAAAGGGCTTAAATAGGGATTGAGTGCCAAATCTGTATAAACTCGTTGTAAAATTTAAAATGTCAGACTTAGTAACGTTTTATTGCACCCTAGGTAATTAGGATAGACTAGCCACTGCATAAAAGTGTAATATCGGCACTATTATTGCTTAAAAGTAAAAGTATAGTCACATTTTATCATGAAGGCAGTACGAAACATAACTTTTTTTTTTCAATTTCTCTGCATTGCGGAAAAACTGTAAAAGTTACCGGGTCGGGACCTATGATAAAAGTTGTAGTACACACTTTCAGCATTAAAATGGTATATCGTTCATCCCCCTGCGACATATGGTTGTCGAGATACACGTTGAAACAAGCACACGCGAGTCAACGCTGGGCCGAGAGCTCCGCGCGCCGCTCCTCGGCCATTATGGGTATTAACCTGAAAAAAATATAATGTAGACCTGGAAATTGGTACAGATATTACTTACTACCTAAGAATCATGTCTTGAAAAGTCCCCATCTCTGAGGTGTCCTCTTCATAGTTTTATTAGGGCAAAAGATTTTAATTAGGGCTTAAATGTCATAATCAGTATAAACGTCTTGTAGGTCTTAAAATATCAGCTTTTGTATCATTTAATTTCAGGTTGTTACCCCTAAAATCTGTCTAAAATGCCTGTACTAATAGGCCTCTCCTGCCCAAAGCTAAAACATTGGCCAGATTGATTTCTGGCGAGACCGTACCGTGTATTGAAATTTCGCCACGTTTCACAGTGGGCCAGAATCTTGAAAACCTGGCCAAAAAGAAAAAAAAAAGTTTCTGGATGGGAATTTTCGACTATCAGGTTGGCTACAGTAATGTTGGAACTACTGAATACCGATTGTTTGGACGATCAATTGTTCATTTCCTCCTTTATATTTCATGTCAAAGTCGGCACTTCATTGCTAGCGGTGCATGCAGCCGACCAGGTTACAAAATAGCCTTGTGGTTAAAGATAAATATTTGTGTTCAGTGTAAGTAAAACGAATATTTTAAATATGGACGGTGTTCCAGGCAGTATCTACTAATTAAAATACATTTATGTCATTATTAAATCATTAATTACACATATTTTTTTTATTTAACTTAATACCAGAAAATGCGCGAGAAAATTTTAAAATGTGCTTAAAGAAATAGAGATAAGTTACGAATTCCACGATATTCCGCTTTCTTTTGCACTGTGTCCGCAAGTATATATTATTACCTTAGTAAATTAACCTTCAAATCCACCTACTAGTACCAACTCCGGCTTTGAACCACGTTTTAAGCAACGCTTACAAAATGTTTGGTTATTTTTAAAATGAAATTATTAATATTAAGTTAATTTTTTCATTAATAATCATGAAATAGTACATTTTTTAAAACACAAATATTCTATATACTTTGTGGAGTTACTTTTTAACGCTTTCAAACACGTGTTAAGAAAGAAGTATTAAATAAATTAATAATAATATGAATTGTCGGAGGATGCTCAAGATTCAACTAATAAGTTGATAAAGCAATGTCGCATAAGTTTTTCTCGAAAGTTTTCCGGACTTAACAGTATGTAAGACGTGTTCAGGAGATTGTTGGCAACCACAGACTTCAACATTTCTTATCTGCGCAAATCATCAAACAAACTGAAGAGTTTGTCGACAGAAGCCATTGCCCTCTTAGTTCCTGTGCCTGAAGATTATGAAGATTCCGATGTTGATGATGAGGAAACAGTCTTTGAAGATGATAACGATTCAGCTGAAGATGCAGAAGTAGAAGATATGAAAATAAAAAACAAGAAGAAAACGACAACTTTTAACTATAGTCACAAACACTGTACTAACTGAATAACTAGAATTGAAATAAAATTCTTTTTTGTAATATTTTATACTATCTTCTATCCTCTATTTGGTACTTTTTTCGAGCTTTCCATTTTTTGAGCTTATATTTTTAACCATTAACTACAACAACCTCTAAATATTGACTTTTATATAAATAAAAAGAATTTTACCAATTTTTGTCCGCCATATTGGATCCTCCATTTTGTTTTTTTTAAATATTTGAAGTCATAATCTTCATCATCAATCTCGATAAATCACAAAAAATTACTTTTATATGAATCAAAAGACTTTTATCAATATTTGTCCGCCATATTGGATCCGCCATATTGGATCCGCCATATTGGATCCGCCATTTTATTTTTTCACTTTTTGATACCATATTCTTAATCACCAACTTCGATAACCTTTACGTACTAACTTTGGAACAAATTGAACAACTCTAGCAACTTCGATAATTCCACAAAAATTACTTTTATATGAATAAAACGACTTTTAGCAATATTTGTCCGCCATCTTGGATCCGCCATTTTCTTTTTTTCACTTTTTAATATTATATTCTTAATCAGCAACTTCGATAACCTTTACACACTAACTTTGGTACAAATTGAACAACTTTTTATTTTTTGGCCAGCTTTTTGCGATTCTGGCCCACTGTGCGTTTGTCCTTCAGAAAGTCAGAGTCGGCGAACGTCCACGATCGTTCGTTCATCCTGGCTGGAGAATTCTAGTGGCTAAGGATTCTAAGCCTCAACTGTATCGTTACGGCCCACAGAAGAGAAACTGTCTATTGACAGGGGCGGCTGGTTGTCGTCCGGCAGTACGGCGTCTATACCTGGGGATCCCGTATCAGTCCAGCCATACCACTGACAAACACTTGAAATAACTGATCTTATTACTATTATTTATAATAAAAATGTGCGGGATGACCCACTTTGGTCATTTCGTTACAATCTGTAGCTATAAATATGAGATATTGCGTTTCGACAGCAGTGCAAGTATAGATTATACTTGTATCTTCTAATATTTAAAAATGAATGTTGTTTGTTGGTTGGTTTGTGTGTTCGTCTTCTTTGCGTTCGTATACTGATAAACCGATTGCAATGAAACTTGAATTGTTGCGCGCGTACCTGGGAAGGTTTCTGAAAAAAAAAAGGAACACCCCGTTTTCCCCCATACACCCTTCAATTTATTCAAACCTACAGTTTTTATCCAATTTGGTGAAAACTTTTTAGGCGCGTTAGGCGATTTTTGGAGGAGTAAAATCATATGAGTTTGCGTCACCGACATGCTAATGTTTGCAGTAGATATACTATAAGAATGGGTGTAATACTTGTACAGCTGTCTGGTGGATGGGATGGTTAAGGCGCGTGACTGGTTCCCGATTCGAGTATTGGTCTCGGCTCTAATTTATACGAGCCCTTAAAACTAACCACCTCTGGCGGCGCATTGTTTTGTTTATTTTTTAAAAAAATATTTAATCTCTGCAAAATATAATGCAATGAGTATTTCATAGTGGCGTAAGAATTATCTTACTAGCGTGGCAAAACGGATTTCTAGTTGTTCCATATTATTTTTGACACAGATTTTAAAATTATAAATTCTATAAAGTTTTATAATAATTTTAGATTTGAGTGTTGAATTTTGAAAATATGGTTACAAAACTAAAATTACTGTTTATTAGCTTATATTATCGAAACTTTGGATTGAATTTTTTGTTTGTAAAAAAGTCTTAAATTTTGCAATTCAAACATAAACATGCAAATCGAGTTTTACTTCTAATTTAGGATTTATTAGCATATACTATCGAAATTTTAGGTTGAAAACATGTATTTTGAAATTACAAAATGAGTGATTTGAATTTACAAATTATGAAATTTTTATTTTTGTTACTACAATTAATTTTAAAATCCATAAAACTATTATTTCATAGTTTTAAGTTATCACTTCTGTCAGCTGTCCGCATTGACTGCCAATTGTTTATTTTTCTATTGCTATGAAAGTCGCCCTGATATTCTCTAAAACTTTCTCAAACGATTAACAGGTAGAAGGGGACACTTACGGTTACCGCTATCCTCTCGGTAATGGTACCGGCAAAAAGGTAAACAACGACATAACTAGCAACCAATTTTCTCGCAGTTACGTAATGAAATAAATCCTAATAAATAGCAATAAAACACTGGAAAGATATATTGGATAGATACTATCGGTTAGTGTAGCAGACTTAGTGGATTTTTCACTAAAACTGGTGGTTTCGACCCCCCTTTTAGTGGAGAAATATTGCTTTTAGAGGCTAGTGGTTTTTTCTAGTGGTTTTTTTCTAATGGTTCAGTGGGATTCAGCTTTCAGTGGCTAGTGGTTTTTTCTAGTTTTTTTTTTTCTAATGGTTCAGTAGGATTCAGTTTCAATTTAATGAAAAATCAAAAACTAAGCCACTTACACTTTTCGAAATATATTTCTACCTTATTTCAGTAGTATTTACTTTTACTGCATAGGAAACATTGAAATTGACTCACTTGGGAACCATCAGACCTGTTCAGAACGGATTTTGATCCCCCCGAGTATATGTTGAAGGGTATTTACTCCATGTGTCTGTGTAACAATTATTTCTTCAAAATGAACCCTGGGTATCGAGAAATTAACGCGGAAACATATGTAAATATATTTTAAATATTATAATTTTAGTACATTGTTTGAAAGGTTTAGCGTGGTGTAGGCGGTAAGGTGCTAACTTCACATTTTGCGAACCCGGTTTCAGATCCCCATATTGCCAAATATTTTTATTTCTTTTTTTATATGCAGTAATCATTGAGCATTGATTTTGTTTCATTTAAAATTCATTTACGAATTTTTATTATGCGAAATAACAAACATTTTATTAGTTTCAAACATTTACATGCTACCACCACTGAACGGAAATAAGTATAACTGTGGTAGGGCGGAAAAACCCCGACCTTATGGCTGTAACATATTTACTTTTCGATATTAATTGTAGAAATACAAGTATAGAAACGATGAACATGAAATATACCTGTTTCATTAAAAAAAAACACACACACACACACAAACAATAAAATAATGATTTTCTAAAAAAAAAAGAAAAAAAGTTGTGGTTCTATATTCTGTAATATTTTGTTTTAAAGTTATTTTGCATAATAAAAATTCGTAAATGAACTTTAATGAAATAAAATCAATGCTCAATGATTACTGCAAATAAAAAAAGAAATAAAAATATTTGGCAGTATGGGGATTTGAACCCGGGTTCGCAAAATGGGAAGATAGCACCTTACTACATACACCACGCTGAAGCTTTTATACAATGTACCAAAATTATATTATTTAAAAGATATTCATATATGTTTCTATGTTAATTTCTCGATACCTAGGGCTCATTTTGAAGAAATAATTGTAACACAGACATATGGAGTAATTACCCTTCGACATATACTCGGGGGATCGAAATCCGTTCTGAACAGGTCTGATGTTCTCCAAGTCAGTTTTTATTTCATTTCACGTTAAAGGTTTTTAATATTAAGAATAATACTAGTTTTTATATTTAGTAAGCACTTTTATTAAAGAAATTAAATCAACTTTTGCTTACACATCTTTTGTCTTCTTGCTGTCAACCATAGTATAATACAGCATAGAGTATACAAACGAATGAATGCATAGATAATATATTCCTACAGAGTTGCCAATATAAATGTATAATTACCAACACCCCTCCTTACATTTATATTGCAATCTATAGGTGTTTTGTATAATTTAGCATTTTCAATATTATAGCGTTTTGCTAAAGATTCAATGTAACGTTCCTGACTCAGAGTCAAAATGTTATTTTGTTCATAGTTATACTCAATGTCTATACCAATGTAATTTTTTACTCTACCTAAATTTTTCATTTTGAATTTATCTGAAAGCTTGTTTTTAATATTGTTAATAACATTTTGGTCTCTGCAGCAAATCAACAAATCATCAACAAATAACAAAATATAAACAGTTACATCTTCTTCTTTTTTTAAATATAAACAGTAATCATATTTGCATCGTTCAAAACTCTAGTTCAGTCAAAAAAATGTTGAAACATTCATACCATGCGCGTGGGCTCTCTTTTAGGCCATACAAAGATTTGTTTAGCTTATAAACTTTATCAGAGCCATCTTCATAACCTGTTGGCTGCTTTACATAAACTTCTGACAAAACTTTACTATTTAGAAATGCAGTCTCTACATCCATTTGATGGATTTCCATAGAATTTTGACAACAATAAGACAATAAAAGCTTTAAGGTTGGCATTTTTGCTACAGGAGAATAAGTATCATCTACACAGTCAGTTTGTTGAAAACCTCTAACTACTAATCGGGCTTTATACTCACTTTCACTCTTCTTTTTGTATACCCATTTCACATCAATCACCTTTTTGTCCTTGGTTGGCTTGTCAACGAGTGTCCATGTATTGTTTTTCACTAGGATGTTCATCTCATGGTCCATGGCTGCCTTCCATTCATTTGCATCATCGCAGTTCACCGCCTCCTGAAAGTTTTCTGGTGTCATAGCATCACAGTAGTTTACACTGATACAATAATAGCCAAACTCATCGGCAAATCGCGTTGGAGGTTTAACTTGTCTTTTTGATTTCTTTCTGTTCATATCTTCATCAATTTCTACATCATTGTTACTGTTTGGTGTATCTGTATGATTTCCTCCCACACATTCTGGATTATCCTTTTCAATTTCTTTTTCCTCTTCCAAATTTTCCTTTTTAATTCCTTTTCCTTCTTCCAAATTTTCATCTCTCTCATCTTTAAATCCACACAATGTCACGTCTTCTTCTACAATATCACAATGTCTGGCTACTATTACTTTGTTGTTAATTAATACTCTATATCCAGTGTCTGTATAGCCAAGTAAAATTCCAGTTTCTGCTTTCTTGTCCCATTTAGATTTTCTTCTCTCTTCTGGTATTCGTACAAAGACTCTACTGCCATACATTTTCAGATACTTCATTGTAGGCTTCCTTTTGAAAAATATTTCATACGGACTTTTCTTTTCAATAGTATTGTTCAAGGTTCTATTTTTGAGGTAGGCAGCTGTTTTAATTATTTCTGGCCAATATTTTCTTCCAACTTTAGCTTCTGATAAGAGACATCTTGCCATATCCATTAGAGACCGGTTATACCTCTCGGCAGTTCCATTTAATTCGTGAACATATGCTGGACAAGGTTTTATAATGATTCCTTTCTCTCTTGCAAACTGAAAAACTCTTGAATTTATATATTCGGTACCATTGTCACAACGTAATTCTTTTATTGTCTTATCAGTGAGGTTTGTACTTCATTAACATATTGCATTAAGCAATCATATACTTCATCTTTTGTCTGGATACAATAGACTTTAACCTGTTTGCTGTAGTCATCTATAAAACTTAAAAAATATTTTTCACCATGGTCTCCTACTGTTTGATGAGGACCATTCAAATCTGTACGAACTATTTGTAGTATATCATCTGCTTTTCTTCTGTTATTATGAAAAGGTAAGTTATGCATTTTATTTTCTATACATGTCACACACCTAAAATATTCTTGTTCAGTCTCTTTAAGCAATCCTTCCAATGTTTCATTCTTGCACATCATTTCTAAATTATTGAAGTTTACATGTCCCAGCGTACGGTGTAATTTCTCTTTCACAGTCATTTTACTTTTACTTAAATTTGCTTCCAATGTATTTTCATTCACATAGCTTCTCTTCTTATATAATCTTTCATCTTTAATTGCAACCCCTATCACCTTTCTATATGGGTTATATATTTTTGCCAATCTCCCCTTTGACACAATTGAGTTTTTGTCTGTAATTCTTGAGTAACTTAATAAGTTTGCTTTCATTTTTTTAACATAGAACACATTTTTCAACATCACTTCTGATTTTTTTCCATAAACCATAAAATTTACCTTTATATTTCCAATCCTTTCAGCTTGTAGTATTCTACCATCACCAATTTTGACTTTTACAGGTTTCTTTAATGTCTCACAAGATTCAAAGTATTCATCCGTGTTGATAATATGGTCTGTACAGCCGCTGTCAAGTAACCATTCTATTTCTCCTTTTTTTGTCTCATTTTTTTCATTTGTTGTTGTATTATTTGCGATAGTTGTCTGAAAACTATTCCCATATTGCTCATGATGATCATATCTGGGTCGCTCATTATTATAATGTCCTCGTCCATGAAAGTTTCTTGCATTATATGTACCTCGTCCTCTACTGACGGAATATCCACGTCCTCTACTTCCAAAATATCCGCGACCTCTATTCATAGAATATCCACGACCTCGACCTCTTTGTGTATATTCAGTATGAGTACGACATTCTTTTTGAAACTGACCTGGTTTAAAACAGTTTGTGTGTGACGCTGATGATGTCTTAGTTTCTGCTCGAAAAGCATTAGAGCTGTCACGTGATGTCTCATTTGATTCTTCTTCGGTCCTTTTCTATTTTATTTTACTTTTCAAATAATCTACTGTTCTGTCCTTTTCAGGGAGCACGGCAATCAAGTCCCCAATATGTCTATAATTCTGCGGCAAAGATTTCAGCATATAATTCAGTTTTTCTTGTTCTGATATTACCGCCCCGGCTTGTTTCAGTTCGTTTACTCACTTTTCAAAGTCGTCGAAGAACAAAGACACTTCTGCGTAATTTTTCAATTTGACATTTTCGAGGTTATGTCGATATACAATTTGCAAAGCCGTCGACTTTTTCAGATACATTTCATCAAACTTTTGAATGATTTCGTAGGCCGTCTCTAATTCACTTATGTATTCCAATTGTCTGTTCGTTATTGCGCTGTAAATATAGTTGGTAGCTTGAATATCATGATCGTCCCATGTGGCATCGTCGGCAGATGTTTTAGGTCGCATTACTACATCTTTACACTTTTTGAATTGTAGGAACTTGAGAATACGTATTTTCCAATTGCTATAGTCTGAACCATCGAAAATTGGAATGTTAATATCACTATTTTTCGTCGCCATTTTCACGTAGATGATCTTTTTATATTTTTCTTGTTTGCACACAAAAAATCCTTGTTTTCACTTTAGTCCTTTTAACAACCACGCTCTGCTACCATTTTAATATTAAGAATAATACTATTTTTTATATTTAGTAAGCACTTTTATTACAGAAATTAAATCAACTTTTGCTTACACATCTTTTGTCTTCTTGCTGTCAACCATAGTATAAGACAGCATAGAGTATACAAACGAATGAATGCATAGATAATATATTCCTACAGAGTTGCCAATGTAAATGTATAATTACCAACAAAGGTTACAATAACAGCTAATTGAATTAATTATAATCAATTAAGGTTTCTAAGAATATTTAATAGATTTCTTCGTTTATTGTAATTAATAATGTTCATTTATTAAAAAATGGTCGCTGTTCCGTAATGTCACGAACACTGACTTTGTGATATTCAACTTTACAAAAGATTAAACCATTCAAGTTCTGGTGTTTGTGCAGAAAATATTTATTATTTTCAACCAATTAAATTAATTGATGAAAATTATTAATAGAAACGTTTGAATAGATAAATATTTTCAACAATCCCTTACTCGATCAATGACTTTGAAATACCTCTTAACAGTGGCGGATCCAGGATTTTGGTTTCGGGGGGGGGGGGGGGGGGGTGGCTTGAGTGGGGCTTTAGTGAATTTCATGTGGGAGGGGGAGGGTGTTGAACGGATTTTGATTTGGGGGGGGGGTGAGTCGGATAAGGGTGGGCTTTATAGTCATGTCGTCCTTAAAAGATCATCTGAAGAAGATTAATATAAAATAGCAGTTGATTACATAACTTGTTGATGATTCATTGAATTACTAATTGCATGTTGATGTACTGATGAATTATACAGAAATTTAATGTGTATTATGCAATTGTAAAGGTAACTGTTTTAACAATATACCCATTATTTTCTTTCGTAATAACGAAATATGTGTTTAGTGGAAAATTTAGTGGTTATGAGAGTAGCGCCACTTTTTGTTAGTGGTTTTCTGGTGGTTTTAGCAGATGAATCTGGTGGGCAGCTAGTTTAACGGTTGGCAACACTACTATCGGTGGGCGTGTGCGGTATTATCTAAATGAATTGTGAGTCATTTTGGATTATGTATGATTGGACTGAAGGTTATGATTCACGTATGATTTGCATTGTGACGTGGAATTCTGAGGTTTGTGTGTTTGTATTGTTGATTGTGTGAAATTGTAGTGATTGACTATTTACGAGTGCGTGACTTCGAATTTCGCGTATCGGTCATTCATTTCGTAGATTGCAGTCGAGTGCTTTCTATCGTGTTTTTAAGACGAAGCCGAAAACGCGTCGAGCTGCACGGGCAGCACCGCCGGGCCGCGTCCACCGTCGCCTTCGCGATCGTCGGCTTCCGCGCCGCGCCGTTCCGTGCCGTGTGTCCGCGACATCGGTAACGAAAATAACGTCTAGGCCTGCTGCTGTTGTCACTGTTACTTGAGTGCGTGGTGACAGTTACAACGTGGAAACAGAAAAAAATCACACCCCACCAGAGGATCAGCCAAATCAACTTCCCGTGACAACAAAGGGCCAGCACAACACGCCCATGTCATCATCAGCGGCGCCTATGCCGACCTCTACCTACGCTACGGCCTTGGTGGAGATTGCAGACCTGGACTCAACGCCTACTACGGAATGTGTAGTGGACTACACAGTGATGTAACACGAGCAAGAGGCCTCCGTTTCACGTAAGCGTGCTGCAGAAAATACTTCAAATGATAAAGATGACACACAATCCAAACGGGCTGCAAAAATTTCTGTGAAGATTCAAATCCGACCGGAGAAGAGCAACCAAAGACGCAGAACAAGACACAGACAAGAGGCGTAAGCCGCGTCGACCTGCTCCTGCCGCTCAGCTGAGCTCCAATGCTGCCAGCACGAGCAACTCCTTCTCGCATCTCCCCATAAAGGCTGAGGAAGTTATAGAAACAGTGGAAGCTGAACAGATAAAGCCTGTTAGGGAGTCGAAGTCGGCACCCCTGATCGTGTACTTCAAAGAGGATTATAGATATCTCGAAATGACACTAAAGAAGCTTTGTAAGCACAGTACCGCCTCAAACCTGCGCGACGCGAGTTATGCAATCTCTTCCTCAAAACTAAGGCAGACTATCAAGCCGTCTTAGGATATGCGTCACAAAACAGCATACCTTTCTACACCTTCCCCAACTGAAGCTGATAAAAACCTGAAAGTCGTGTTGTGAGGTCTCCCATTCAATTTATCCCCGGAGTACATCAAAAAAGAACTGGAAGTGCGTGGCATAATGGCATAGACAGTCGTTCGTCTGCGTTCACCAAAAACGTGACACGAAGTACCACTGTTCCTGGTAGTCCTCTCGGGTACCACCGAGAATAGAGCAATTTACAAAATGACGTCTCTATGCTTAGTGATGATCACCACCGAAAAATTACGTAGCACTCGAGGTCCTCCTCAGTGTTAAAACTGTCAGGGGATAGGACACGTATCCCGGCAGTATGTTATGCCGCCAAAATGCGTCAAGTGTGCGGGCGAACACCCAACGCGTCAATGCGCTCTCAAAAAGGGAGAAACCTCTCCCAAATGTGTCAACCGCGTTGGTGATCATGTGGCAAGCTTTCGAAAATGCACCGCTTTCAGTAGATTTAATGACAAACAGAAGGCAAACAATGCCTCCTACGGTGCCATTCTTAAGAAGAGGCAACAACAGAAAAAGAAGGAGGAGGAGGAAGCGGCAGCAGCCTCCAACACGGGCCTGCCCAAGCCTGAGCTGAGATCGGTTACATGCTACGCAGAAGCGTCAGATGGCGCTCATGACAATGGAAGGGATCACCTGACAGACTCCTCCACCCAGGCACAACCTCCGAGGGGGATGAAGAAAACTGAAGAATTGAAGAACCGCCCACTGGATGAGAACACCCGTAAGGATGATGGCTTCATCCTCTTAAACATGGTGCAGTCACTATTGCAGACGGTGACTGCATTAATTCAATACCTGCCGCGTCAGATGGAGGAGGCCGTTAGGATGGCAATAACTGCCGTGCAACAAGGTAATCAAGAACGTCATGGCTAATGCCATTGAAGACTAATGGAACGCTAATTGCCTCTGGCGCCAGATGGGTGATTTTAAGGAATTTCTGAGGGACGAAGGCATTGATGTATGCATCTTGAATGAGACTCATCTTAAGCAGGAGATCAAAGCTGCTGCCCCCAACTATTCCTGCTATAGGTGTGACCGGCCAACCGCTGGAGGTGGTACCGCGGTCTTCTTTAGGAACGCCATTAAGTACAACCAAATAGTATTACCACGCATGGAGATCACAGAAGCAACTGGTGTCGCCGTCGAGACGTCTCGGGGGAGACTTATGTTTGTTGCTGTATACCGACCACCAGAACGCCTACATGAAGGGGCAGTCTGCGCGGCAATCTGTTTATTGCGGGTGACCTGAACGCCAAGCACGTCGCCTGAAATTCACGAATCACCAACAATCACGGAAGGAAATTCCTACGAGTGGTCGAGAACCACGATGCGGTAGTTTGGGGACCCACAGAACCTACCATCTATGGACGCGGCCTCCCTGATGTTCTTGACATCGCCATAACCAATGGCCTAAGACACAACATAGCCGTCACCACCAAAATGGTCTTGTCATCCGATCATGTCCCGGTGCTTTATTATATGCCGGCGGACGTATCATCACGCAGGAACAGACTAGCCAGAAACTTACGTGAGATTAACTGCGAAGTCTTTATGCAGCGGGAGATCAAAGCGGAGGTAGAACAGTACAGAATTTCTGACTGGTCTAATTTCATTTCCACCTTGAATATAGAAGACGGGTCTGCATGGTGAGCCACGAAGGCCCGACTCCGGCAGAGGTTAAAGATCCCACCTCTGGTTGTTGGAAACAACCATGTCTGCATCCCAGAAGAAAAGGCTGAAGCTCTTCCTGAGACCTTTGGGGAAAACTTTAAACCAGTCGACGTCCCTAGATACGATAAGCATATAGGCTTCGTGGAGCGACGCCTGCGTCGCTTCTTAGAAGCTGTTCCTACAGAGGAAGACCTCATAGAGGAAATCACGGTGCTGGAGGTGGAATCGGCCCTCGCGAACCTGAAAATCAAGAAAGCCGCCGGACACGACGGTATCGGTGGAGGGATTCTCCGACAAATGCCTCCTACGGCAATCCTATACATCACGGAGTCTTTCAATGAAATTCTCCGTACAGGCGGATACCCGCAAACGTGGAAACATGCCCACATTATATCCATTCCTAAAGCGGGCAAGGACAGGAGGTCGCCCAAGTCTTACCGATCGATTAGCCTGTTACCTACACTTTCCAAAGTGTTTGAAAGGATATACCTTAAGAGACTGCGCAGAATCACAGACAGCGAGAGAGGCTGCTGCCGAGTGAACAGTTCGGCTACCGACAAGGGCCTTCCACCCCTCAGCAGCTCCTTCGTATTGCTGAAGAAGTCTTCGCCATCTTTGAATGTCGCAAATATTTCGGTGCGGTCCTGATGGATGTCAGCCAAGCCTTCGACTCGATGTGGCACCAAGGACTCTTATATAAACTTCTCACGCAAGGAGTAACTCTTTCTCATGTTAAACTACTCAAGAGCTTCCTGGAGAGACGAACCATTCAAATAGTCATGGACGGGGCCACTTCCTCAATCAAGAACAACACCGCAGGCGTCCAACAAGGCTCGGTCCTAGGCCCGGTGGTATACAGCCTCTGCACTGCTGATACACCTACTACAGCGCGTGTTAAAAAAGCGCTGTACGCCGATGAAACGGCCATGTATGCCAGAAGCCTGAACATCAACAATCTGCGACGTCGACTACAACAAGCGTGCGACAATATTCAGGAATGGGCAACAAAATGGCGGCTAGCCTTTAATGCGCCAAAGAGCCAAGCGATTGTATTGACTAGGAAGAAGGTTCCACAAAACCTGACTCCTCTAACCCTCTTCGGCAAAGATATCAATTGGACAAGTACTGCCACCTACCTATGTGTGAAAATGGACAAGAGAATGACGTGGAAGCCTCAAGTCATCAACGTCCGCGCAAAGGCATCTGGGAGAATGAGAATTCTATACCCGATTCTCAACCACTCTTCAGCACTGAGGCCGCAGCTGGGAATCCACCTCTACATTGCACTAGTCAGGCCAATAATGGAGTATGCAGCATTTGTCTGGGGGAACACTGCTGCCACCAACCTACAGCAACTGCAAGTTGTACAAAACAGGGCCATAAGACAGGCGTGTAATCTATCACGTGAGAAGAGGACACATGTCCTGCACCAAATAAATGGCCTACCCAAGCTTTGCGAGAGGTTTGAACAGCTGGTAAGACAATTTTACGCCAATAATAAAAAATCTAATAATCCGCTGATAACCGCTCTAGGTGCGGATCCAATATATGACAACACTCTCAGGTGGCCAAAGAAACTACTGGACCACTAATTATGCAATAAAATATAAGAACAATGACAAAAACACCGGATATGACAAATCCAGATAGAAACCAACCGTTTTGATAATGTCACCCAATAACATTAACTGGAAGGAGATGCGGTATAGTGCAAAAACTTCCCCTCAACCTGGGACCTAGGTTTTCCCAGTAAGGAATGTAACTGCTGCTGCTGCAAGATAAATTGAAATACAAATTTCTGATTGAAAGTGAGTATGTTAATGACAAGATTCATTTAGAAGAATTTCAAGGCGAAAGAACGATAAAGTCTGAAAGGATTTAGACGGTTGTACAGAAGCAGCAGAGAAGTGCACATATGGATTCATGATCATCATCTTCATCGTCATTATTAGACGTTTCCGATCCTGCGGGTTGTCCAGCACATTTTCTTCCAAGTCTGGCGGTCATTCCAAGATTCCCCCCACCAATTGTCTCCAAACAATTCCGTTAACCTCCATCTTTCCCGAGGTTTTCCAGTTGGCCTTCTTATCTTCCCACTGTTCAAGAATAACTTCTGCATTCTACCCTCCTCCATGGTCATAACATGCCCCAGCCGCTGCAATCTTTTCCTTATAAATATCTCCTCCATTGTTTCAACTTGTAGCCTCTTCCTGCTGATTTATATTCCGGATTTTATCTTTCCTCGTGACGTTCTCTACCCCTCTCAGAAACCTCATCTCTGCCGCCTATAACCCTGTATATCTCTCTTAGTCCGAGTCCAGGTTTCAGAATCAAATGTCAACATTGGCTTGTAGTATACGTTATATAGCAAAATTTTGGTTTCCTTCCCTATGATCAACTTCCAGATTACATCCTTTATTTGATGCTACAATTGTCTACTCTTCCTTATTCTCTGCCATATTTTCCCTCCATCCTTCCGTTGGTAGTTACCTAGCTTCCCAGATACACAAACCATTCTACACATTTCAATTTTTTTCCGTCGAGTAACACGTCTTTTGATGGGCCAGTGTTTCTTGCTATCTTCAAGGAAGCGTTGATAAACTACGTGACTTGGTCAAGGGGGTGAGGGGGTGAGGGAGCAGCAGGTCCGATCCAAGCAATGTAGCTTTTCATTAATTTTATACATCATGGCTAAAATAGGGTACAGAATACACAAAAATAGGCGGGTATTTATTAGTGTTATTTAATTATCTACATATTTTAGATACTCTATTTACTGAAAGTAGCGCGAATACGTGTGACTTGTAGTCGTAGTGTTTAGATCGCAGGGGGGCAGTGAATTTGAACTAACATACACGTGAAGACCGTGCGTATTATTTAAAAAAGCTTCGTTGATTCAGATCGCCAGCGTGTCACCGCAGAGCTCGTCGATAAACTATAGCGCGTTCAGTTAACAGAGGCGGCTCAAGGTCCCCACTCCGCTGCCCTTACCCCTACATGCGAAGGGGAAATTAGCCATCGGCTACCTGGACGCAGCGTTCAACTAGTAGAGGTGGAAAGGGAGGGGGTGGAGAGGTGAGAGAAATATGACCTTGAACCGCCAGTTCGGAGTGAACAGGGTATAGCCCTAATTTTGCTTTTTGTTCTGTCATGTGCATATTAATGCTTCTTTAAACATACTGTTATTTTCAAGTTCAATGTGTGGTCTGAAATGGCGCTGTACAATAAACCTTACGAGGCTTATTGGACATGTTTTTCCAACTAGTTTTCATCATGCAAAACGGCGCCAATGAACTATGGAATTCTTTTAAGCCAGACAAAGGATCATTACCTGGTAATATAGAAAGAAACGTGACAGAACTGCAGCAATAAAAAAAAAATGCAGCCCATCTTATTATTTTTTTTACCAGGCAGGTATAGTTTGTTCTATCTTATAGTAAATAAACAAGAAACAATTATGAACGAGATGAGGAGAATGTTTTTCGTAACACTTCAGGAAGAAGGAATTGATAGCTGTACCTGAGAAAGAGGTTTTCCAACAATTGATCTTTTTCGTGGGTGGTTAGTGTCACCATTTCATTCAGAATATTTATACTTAAAGAAAAAATGAAAAAAATCAACTACCGGTAATGTTCGTTATACACTAAATAATTTTAACGATAGTCTCGTAAGAGAAAACAGTGCAAAATTTCTTCTGGAATTATTAGGGAAAAAATCCAAGTGCAAGGATGTCGAGGTAAAAGCCACGTAAGGCTACGTGGGGGGAGTGGAGGGTGCAGAGGTGCAGAAAAGCCAAAAATGGAGCTACGTAGTTTTTTATTTTGTTCCGTCCTTGTATTAATTGTCGACCTTTCGGGTGAACTTCTTCTGGATAGCCGATATGTAGATAAATAATTCATCTGCTTCGCTGAGTACATTGGACCTGCTGGGTAGCTCAATTGGCGATGCAAGTGACTGTTATTCAGATCACACTATTGCCGAGAAATTTACCTCGAAGCTGAACTTATTAAATGAAGTCAGGAAAGGAAAATCACTGCGGATGACAGCAGGGTTGGCTTAAGGAATTTCGAAGTTGATTTCGGAGCCCCCTACTTCTTTTCTAGATGTACTTTTGCCTACACGTTTGATATATATATTGTAAAAACGGGCCAGCAGTTTACTGTGTACTAGCTGAACGGGACCAACTTCGCCTAGTCTTTGGTGTTTTATCAATGCATCTCATATGGACCTCCAAACTACTGTCAGTTTCATTTCTGGCTAAGTCCTGCTGCCCATTGTGTCAAATGAAATTGATTTTGTATTCAGTTTTATAGCTATTGTATTTATAATACTTTTTGTATACGACATTTCTTTTCTTGCCTTCCTTTGCTGGTCTATATAGGATATTGGGGCTGGAGACACGTGAGCAGGCATACACATTTTAATTCAATAACTTTTTGCATGAAACGTCAAAAGATGAATGAGTTTATTCGAACGAAATTACATGAATTGCTGAAACATGTTCAGAGCAATACACGCCTTTAAATATATAGGCCTATTGTAATTACATCAGATACGACTTTCTCAAAACTGAATCTGATGAAGGACTTCTCGTGGAGCTCCACGCCTCGGAAACGTCTATTGTGAACGCAGCTTATTGACATTCTAAATTTGTATATTATTTATTTTAGCAGGAAAATTTTTCGTTAAGTAAGAACAAATTTTGACGGGGGTCGTGGTGGGGCTCCCCCTCAAGTTTGGGACCCCCGCGACGGCGGTTCTTGCGGTAGCCTTAAACCGGCCCTGAATAACAGCGAAAAAAAAAACGAGCTATAGCTCTGTTTATCCTGCACGACCTACACTCCTCCCATGGACTTTTCTTGGTTTTGATCCTCAGTCATCCAGATTTAGTGAGCCCATTTACTGATTGAGCTAAGCAGCCATCTTGGATATTTTTTGATCAACTTAATCACGAATGATGCGACCGTTATACAGTCATGGAAATCTTAGTGATTTTTTAATCACGACGCCTTCTTCAGTGACACATTCTAATGGGGAGAGCTAAATGTTGCCATATAACCGCGAAAGGTGTAACTTTGTCTTCTCCATAATAACTGTAACTATTGTTTATGATATGTATAGTTTATGACTCGGTAGTTGGGAATCGTCACAGCACGTGCCTATGTCACTGCGGGAAATCGCCTAAAAACCACCTCAATTAGGATGGCTAATACACGGGACTCGCGATTTGAAGCTCGGTCCATTGTACCACCCCGATCCAGTATGGTGGAGCTTTAATGCTCATAGCCCCATTGACGTGTGTTAAACAGCTTTTTTATTTTAAAAAAAAAAAAAACACTCTTTCAAATGAAGTAATTAAATTTTTGTATTTTCACTTATTCATTAAATTCATGTATTTCTTAGTGATAAATATAGCAATAGAATTTGTTAAAGTCTCAAGAATTAACCTGGCATAAAATGGGGCCTGAAGTGGTACAAAAAGATGATAAAAGGAATTCATACATGCGTCTGATCTACAAGTAAGCAGATGATAATATGCATGTCCAGAATAGAGTGGTCTGTCACTCCTAGCGGGTGATAAAAATTATTGCAGAACATTGTACGGGATCTAGGTGACACAATTATTGTCACTCTGTATCTGTGGAAAGTAATGGGATAACATAACAATAAAATTTCTCTAATAGTGTGTGGTATATCTCTCCATACGAAAGAGAGCATGAAGAGACGCCTTACGGCAGAACACCGATGATGATGGATCTTTACGTTTGTCGTTGTTGTTGTTGTTGTTGGGGCAGTAAGGGCGAGTCGACGACGGGGCTATTTAGCGCCATTTACATTTGTCGTCTTTGTAGCAAACCGTTCTTATTTTATCATCTGTTCAAGGCGACATCCGTGATATAGATATCTAGTTACGGCCATTTTGACTACGTGGATCTGACAAGTAGCTTATTATACAAACTGTTGTGCTATCAAATAAGCAAAAATTTTGAAGTTAGGGAGTACGCGAGCCCATTACCCTCGTCCGGCCTTCGGTTTTCCATGATTTCCAGAAATCACTCTAGACGAATGCTAGAATAGTTCCTTCAAAATGTCATGGCCTAATTCCTTTTCGCCAATCCTCTCCCGTCTATAAAAGACTCGACGTACGCGAAATACCGCCCCGACTCAAAAAAATAATAAACTGGTGCTGCACTCCTATCGCATCATCAGAGAACAAACATTACTTATCTGTGTTTGTGCCTGCAATATCTCTAAGTTGCTGCTTCGAGAATTTTTGTAAACTTTGCCACATGACTTTTTAACACTCTGCAAGGAAAGATTGAACTTCAGACCAAATCACTTTAGATGTTGAATTAATTCTACTTGGTTCAAGAAGAAAATTTTATACCTGAGTGCTAGGTTTATTTCGAGAGAGAGAGAGAAAAAAGACAAATGATTATTGAAGCACAGAAAACTCAAAATTTTGAGGAATGAATTGTTCAAACAATATGGCATATGGAAGACTCCCATGTGCCGGAGTAACTGAATTCACTTTCAAACAGAGTAGAAACAAATTTTTATACATCAGTACACAAGTGACGTAATTTAACTCTTTTTCTGAAGCCATTGGAGCATCGACTGGATATTGCGACTAGAGATGGGACTTTCGCGAGTGAATCAGTTCTTTAGAGCAATTCTTTTAAAAGAGCAAGTGAGCAATCGCTCACTAAAGAGTGAACGGTAGTTCATAAGTCGGCTAATTCCGAAGATCAAGAAGAGCTTGTTCACGTGATTTTGTGGACTGTAGAGCTAAAAAAAAAGGTCTCAAATGAAACTGAAGTAGTGAACCGTTCAAAGAACTAGTTCTTTTCGTGGAGTGATCAAATGAACACCGCTCTTTTTAGTGAGTCACTTTGCTCACCTCTAATTGCGACTGCTCAGAGGCCTTCTGTTCACGTTGAAGACGGAAGCGAAGATATTCCGAATGGCTACTTGTCTTATTCGATAGCATGAGTTCACGTTTGATTTGCTTATCAGCGGCTTAGGTCCGGCTCCTACGGCCGCGTTTACATGATGCGAGTTGACTGGAAGGACAGGAGCGTCGGTGGCGGGGGCAGGACAGTCAACTATCAAGCTAGTAATAGTTTGAAGACAGTACAGAACAGTTCTCTAATCGTACGTTGTGATGTTGAAAGTATGTCCATATTACAAAAAGGAATAAGGAATTAATATTGTAGCCGATTGTTTGAAGAGCTGCCGTCAAAAATTACTGCCCTTTTTTTTTTTTTTTTTTTTTTTTTTTTTTTTTTTTTTTTTTTTTTTTTTTTTTTTTTTTTTTTTGCAACTCGTCGATGGCTAAGGTTATTAGAGGCGGAATGGGATTGGGCACAAGGAACGGGAAGGAATTTGGCCATGGCCTTTTTGACGGAAGCCTTCCGGCATTCGCCTGGAGTGATTTGGGGAAACCATGGAAAACCCAAATCTGGATGCCCGGACGGGAATCCAGATTTGGGATTTCCATGGTTTTTGCAAAAGACTGCAGGCTAATGCCAGGATGCTACCTTCAAAGCCGAGTTCCTTCCAGTTCCTTGTCCCCAGTCCTTTACCGTCGACAAGCCGTAAAGCAAAAAAAAAAAAAAAAAAAAAAAAAAAAAAAAAAAAAAAAATTATAGCAGCATCTTTAAAATCTTCTTCTTAAAATATTTATTCTTAAAATTCTACAGAATTTCATCATTTTCACGCAGTTCTAAAAATTTTAACGCTTCTGCTTCGCTCTACTTACTCGACTTGTTGTTTGTTGAGCTCGCACGCCAAAAGCTGGTCATGAACCGAGTCCACTATTCACAGTCAACTGACTGCTTGAACCTGCTGACACGAGGAAAGTGCTGTGCGCGCATCCAAGACAGTATACTCGTTCCAGCCTACTAGCTTCGTGTAAAGCTAGCCTAAGGCACTGCTATTCATCGTTATTGCACACGCGCTTTGTTAATCGTCAAGCGGAAGAATTCTAAATTCGTACTTCTCACGGTCTGCTTCTCGCGATGACAAGTTTTATCTGTTGAGTGTCGTCATATCGGCTTACGACGCAGCGTCTTCTACAGAGACAAGCGACAGAGGGCTTCCTTCAGCCTTACCACTAAAAGTGAAACGGAACTCATAATCTTTTACATTATCTTGGACGCGGAGTTAATTGTTAAGATAAATAACAAGTCCTACAGCGAAAATTGTGAATATTGTTACTTGCAAAATCTGTGTTGTAATTTTATCAATCTAAGGATTATGTGAGATACTGCTGTTCCCATTAGGAATTTCTCTCAAGGCCATTTAATATCACACCATCGTCTTAGGTTTTGTACACCCAGGGTATCCCAGCTGCAGAGAATGTGTAGTATATAAGAACTGAGATTTAGAGGGTTTTCGATCAGTGATTACAGCTATGTGAGAATTTATTCTGATCTCAACTGCACTTATACAATTCATAACCGGCGACTTACTAACTTGGTTATAACGCTAATAACCTAATGTTTTCTTTCAACAGCCATTTCAATTAGCTTCTTAGGTACCACTGTTATTAACATTATGCCACTTAATACTATTGGTATCGGATTCATCCAGAAGTACTGATGCCATTTCATACACATATATGCGCTCGTGGTAAAAGTCAGTCTGAAACTTTATTCGCCGCGGAAATCAGACATTCCTGAAGGAATATTTTCTTGTCGGTCAAAATATTTCATTTCTCTCTTTTTGGAATATGAGACTTCTATATCAACTTCCCAAAAGCTCAAAGATGAATAGAAATACGATGAGTAAAGAGGCAGTATTGCTAGAAGCCTCACTCTATACCTACTACATGGCAGTGCTGTATTAGTTTAAGTGACATCGTAGTTCGAACGATAAGCGATAATGATGTGCATGAATGTTGACCTCATAGTTGCTATAGCAAGAGGGGATATATGATTAAATAACGATTGACCAAGGGCAGAAAATAAATAACATCTACCCAAAAGTATCAAAAATAGAAAATTATTTTTGTAACTATCTCAACGCTTTTGGGTTTCTCACGACTACTGCTCAGTTCATCTGCTGACCAATCAAGTCCATCATTTCCAAACCAATTTCATATCCAGTTATAATTATTCGGGAGGACGCCAGTTCGAATACCCGTCCGGGCATCCAGATTTGGGTTTTCTATAGTTTCCCCAAATCACTCGAGGCGAATACCGGAATGCTTCCTTCAAAAGGCCATGGCTGAATTCCTTCCCGTTCCTTGTCCTCAGTCCCATCCCTCCACTAAAGACCTCGACGCCGACGAGGCGTAAAGCCTTAAGTAAAAAAAAAATCCAGTTATTATAAGATATTCTTTTCCTTCACCCTATTAATAACACATTTCTGTCATCAACGTCTGTCACATGTTAAATTATTTAGAATTCCTGAAATAAAAACTCTTGATATATTTGTATTCTTACGCTTGTGGATGCCAGCAGACCAAAATGCAAAATTAATTTCTGTGAAAAAGTTTACAGCCAAAGAATCACAAAGAAATTTCAGCGCGTTTGTTCGTTGCTGTCATGATATAAATATAAGCAATATAAACAGAAGAAATCTGCTGAAACCACTGACTATTGATCAGTATTCATTTAAGACGCTGTATCAATAACTCTGAAATTACATAGAGCAAAGTAGATTAGAAACTCTTGAGATGAGTGCATCGTACATTGTAACTTCTCGGGAAATACCCTTTAAACATTTATTATTCGTTTATTCCTTTTTTGTGTTCATTTATTTTACGTCTCCATAGAAATCAGAAAATTAGAATATGGGTAAGAAATCATGGCCAGTAAGATGGTATACAAGTGGAAATGGTAATTCCAGATTCGTCACATGACAATTTCCGATGCTCCCAGGAAAGATAAAGCTTTCTCTATGAGCGAAGGGTCTGAAGAGCCTGATACTAGAAGATAAGAGGATACACACTGAATGCGTCGAGGCTTCGATCATTATTATATATGGGCCCACCTGTACCTGTGTAAGGTATCAACACGATGGGTATAACAATTCTAATATATTTTCACAAGGTAATATAAGATGAATTGCTGTTGAGGTGTTGCGCCACTGCGAGCTGAATAAAAACGATTGTTTCTATCCTTCTGATCACAATGGGGGTTGTAGCTCTGTGACTCAGAAACAGAGGAAAATATGAAACAACGGAAACGGTGCCGAAAGACGCGTTACTACCATCACCCATCCTCTGAAAATTCGAGATTAAAAAATCAGTCGTTAAAGTGAAGCTGTATTAAAAAAGAAAGAAAAAATGAGCGTCACCTTGTCATCTTTTCACCCTGACGGAATGACTGCCACAGCATAAAACAATCGCTAGAACCTATTAATAGGCTATATTACTAGAAAAACTGAAGGTGTAACTACAAGCACACTACATATTCCCCAGACACTACATTAACTGGTTTCTGTTTCCGTAAATGAAGCGTCGAATTGCAGTACGACACATTGACATTAGGGATTATATAATCTTATTAGGTTTTATATCATCTCTAATATGGAAAAAGGTGTAGTGTAATATCAAAACTCAGCTTAGAAAGATATTCGGCAGAAATATGTCACCCAGCATGTGCATCACGTTGATGAGAGAAAATTTAGTAATCGTATACCAGTCCTCCAAGGTTGTTTCCTTTGGAATTTCTGCATACACATTTTGATGCACCCTCATGTTGCTGTGATATGTTATGTATCATTCAGCGTTCGTTTCCACATGAAACGATAGCAAAGATAGTCTATATAAATGTCGTAGCCGAGGTCACTAAATCGTAGCATCATATTTGAGGCTTGACCCATCGATTGCTGGCTCAAATCCGGCAGTGCAACAAGTTTCATCATCGTTTTTCTGGCTAGCAGAATGGATGCGATGGCACACTACCTCTTGTCAACAGAATGTTTGCCAAAGACCTGGGTTACATTCCTACATTTTTGCTGCGGCAACGGACCGAGGATATACGACGCCATAGACGTTGATTCATATCTCGTAAGAGATGTTAAACATGGCTGCCCAGCTTGGCGTCTTTCCACATGACTGAGATGACCATCTCTCTTTTCCATCTTTTGCACATCACACAAAAAATACTACCTTCTTCACGCACTCAACACCTTTTTTTTTCATCCATACTCTAAATATCTACAGCCTAGTTAGGGGAAGTATATTATTTTTTTTTTTTTTAATTTAGACTCTCCTCTCTACCACTTGGTGAGATTAGGTAAGATATGGTCGCACCCCACCCTGTAACGTTTGATTTAACTTATAATTTTTAAATAATTAAATTTATTTGATATGTTCATGTATTTTGCTTCATGCCACTAAATACCTAATCTCTATCTTTAAAACGAAAACCGGATAAATTTGAAAAATAAAAACTCGGAAACTAAAGAGCAGATTTCGATGGGGTTTTCACCGTTTTAAAGCTTAGAATCTCAATTCAGTTGTTTGGCATGTCTTATCTTTCAACGTTAAATAACGCATGAGCACTAAATGAAATTCTGAAATCCCAAAGATGGAAGGATTAGATGTTCCATACTTTGCACTAAACACACGACTACAATGTCTCTGACCATAGCCTTTAATGAAAGCAATAAGATAACTTTATAATAATAACTATTTTGCACACTAAACGTAACTTAAAGTATTCTTTCATTTAATTCCGGATATTCAATTTTTAAATGCCATAGATTGCCGTAAAAACAACGGAGAATCTCTTTAGGCGCGATCTCTAGCCATCAGCGTTAGTCTTCTGTTTACGATAATATTATTCTGGATTCATTTTTGATATTTGTATAAAAGGCTAAATCTGCGGAGTTAAAGTATCTGGCGTTTCGAGAAAAAGTATTTCCACTCACTTCACAATTAAATCAACATAATCTAGCGTTGTTCAGTAATGTAGTAAGACAATTTCTTAACCAAATTAATGAAGCTTGATATATATGAATCTTTTTGGACGAATGAAATTAGTGTACGTAAAAATAAATTTCAACCTAACCGTTTCTTGGTAGGGGCCGGGTGAATCTAGATTTGCTTTAATTCCGAAAAAAAGTTGGCGCGAATTTTATGAAACTTTGTACAAATCTTTCTCATTGTGGGAATAAAAATAGGGTACGGGTAAATCTACGCCAACTTTAGCGGGCAAAGTCGGGAACTCCGCTAGTCGTTAATACTGATGTCTTCTAAGTAATATATTTTTTCTGTGAAATGAGAGGAGAAAAATGATATAAAAACTTGGCGTGTGATTTTTATTGACTACATCCCTTCTCTTTAAATTAGATTTGGGGAGACTTTGCCGGATTCCCCTCCCCCTATTTTAGCCTACGTAATTATTGGACGTCTCGTTATGTATCTCGTTTTAACATCCATTACGCACGATTCTGTAATACTGCGTTAATATGTTTTCAGAAGTAATGCAGTTATATTTAAATAATTAGATCGTTCTAAATTAATGCTGTTTTTGGTTTGTTTAGCATTTAACCTTTGTGTCATACGGCCATACAGCGCAAATTTGGTTACAAAATTACAAGTACGCCCTTGTTGATGGATGCCGCTGTCATACTTGGGCTGACAACGCTTTCAGTCTTCCCGTAAGCCCCTTTCTCATGTAGCCAGTTTACTGATTACTTAGTGACCTCTGCTGTTCTCCTTGTCTCCGTAAGAAGCTGAAACTATCAAATTAAATGACAATCAATGTTCTTCTTTAGACTTTTAGGTTGTTAATTCTGGAGAATGCTAGTGCTGCGTTGTACACAGTAATATTTTCACTTGCTAGTGCGCCATTTTAAACGGTTGCTGAACGCCCTCTTGCAGTAACGCTTTCGCAAAGTTTGTAATGTTGTTCCAGTACCTGTTGCATCGAATATTTTTTTCCCTATGGCTTTACGCCTCGTCGAAGTCGAGATCATTAGAGGCGGGATGGGAATGGGGACAAGGAACGGGGAGGAATTCGGCTATGACCTTTTGAAGTAAGCATCCCGTCATTCGCCTGGAGTGATCTGGGGAAACCCAAATCTGGATGCCCGGACGTGGATTCAAACCGGCGTCCTTCCGAATGCGAGGTCAGAACGTTAACCGCTCACGCACCAAGTTAAAAAAAAAAGGAGAGAGAGAATGAGAAGATAAAGAAGAAGGAAATATACACATGTTCATAAAGTCGTACACAATAAATTAATCACAGTTACACCGAAGAGATTCTGTTAATTCTGTACAAGCGAGATGAAGAAACCAGAGTTTAACTTTAGCTACTGTAATTCTGATCTTCTCGGTGGGCGGCCCTTTTGATTCATTTGGAAGTTGGTGTCTACTGTTTGTTGGTGCCCAGCGTCGAAGTTAAAATGAGCCACTGGACGATGTTCTGTTGTTCGTGTCTGGTCCGTCGTAATGTAGTCATCGCCTTAAAGCACATTACACGATCAAGACGCGATAATTTACCGAACGTCATTATTAATACACGTGTGAAGGCGGACACAGCTCACTTTAATTAGTATCAGCCGGATGCGTAAATTTTTCCGTCGCCATAAGTAACCGAAACGAGCCGAGAGCGAACAGATATTTATTGGCTCCCGTTCAAAATAGTTAATTCGCTGTTGGCTAAATGCGACCTGTCTTCCTGCAGGCTTATTATAATGACCCAGTTCCATGCCGGCGACTCAAAACTATTTTTCAAACTTTTTTCTGGGAAACCAAAGAAAAGAAATATTATTTACTAAAATTGTGAATAACCAGGAGTTTATTCACCTTGTATGCTTTCTCAGTATCATCATATTAATACCGTAACGTATTAATACTGATAAAACGACGATATGGGATGATTTGTTTTAGTTAAAAGTGAAACGTCAATTACAGATGAAGATTGAATATTATTTTGGTGAACTATAAATTTGAGTTAATTTTGTTTCGATTGCAATTCTTAATACTACTAAGTACCTTCAAACTCAACAGAAATTCTTTAAACCCTTTGTGTCAAATAGAGCTCACGTTCGTGTTTCAGCAAGATCATTCATTACCTGTGACCCTCTAACCAAGTTTTTGTCACCAAAATCTTATTTATCACTTTTAGACTCCATTCATTGCATCAATGGTGTGAATTTACCTTAAGAGATCCAACAATGATTAAGATGGATGAATAAAACAGATTAGGTCATGACGTGTGACCCTAAAAACTTATTTTCGGTCCTTAAAAAACCGTTTTTGTTGTTATTGCTGCAACCAACTTTTTGTCACATTTGGAACCTGAGAAACTTCATTTTTGATTTAAATCGTCCTTAAGAGTTATCATTACGTTGTATGGTACTAAATTCGTCACCTATTGTAGACCCTGACTTGTGTTGCAAAAAAATTTGAAAAAAACCAAATAACACAAAAATGTTTTTTTTTCACTTTTTTGAAAAAAAAGAAACCCATGTAAAAAAAACCTGGCACCGTTGCTTTTTTTTTCTAGAAAACAATATATTTGATAAATTATAGTTTTATTTACGGATCTCACATTTTACACGTGTGTTTTAAATAATATTGAATAATATAATGTCTTACATAATGATTGAGAAATGTACCTATATAGATAACCATGTTTTTCTAGTCAGAAAAAACCTTTTTGCAACACTAAACCTAAACATATCCGGTTACGAGACTACATCTGGCTAAAAAAACGGGGGTTTATTATGCTTTGTAAATATTACCGTGTTCTTCTTGTACGTGTCAAAGAAGAGCTAAGAACCAAATCAACAAAGTTGGTGTGTCAGTATTATCGTGATATCTTATGGAGTAAGTAGATTGCAGGAATCACTGTTTTAAATATTTTATCAGTTGATGATTTTCCGAGTTATGTAATGAGCATTCTGATTGTAGCCCCTATCTCTTTTCCAATGTACCACGTATAATGTCTGCCAGCAGATGTTAATGTTAAACACGTATATACCTTTACCTCGATTCTCATAAAGAACTGAAATTATTGCACGAAAATAAGTGCCACTATGTCAAAGTGAAGAACCAACAATTTAGCTCAAGCAACTCGAACAGAGTGCATCATCTGGACTAATGGAAGAATTATGGGATCATCAGCCAAGGGCTTCATAACGTATCAGGATTCTGTATTAATGCTGACATTAGCCTCCAATGTAGATCACCTGGAAGGTTAAAACCACGCAGGGAAAAATTTTAGTGCGATAAAATGCTTCTAAAAACTTAAGATGAGCTGTGTCATGTAAGAGAATCTCCCACTGAATACTGCTGGACCAATAACACTATGCACTAACATTGCACCAACTCAAATAGATAGGACGCAATAGGAAGGTGGTAGGACAAGTGAAATATTATTCGCCTGTCAACTAATTAAGTATGTTTGAAATAAATGAAATATTTTATTTATTGAAATTAAGTGTAATTTTTCATTTATTAAAATTAAGTGGAATTTGTTCGCGTGTGTGTGGTATTGTATTCTGTACATAAGGTGAAACTGTTTTGAATATGTCAGACTTTGGAAGAGTGTTAAATTTGTTTCGATAGCTAACATTTTAATTTATTTGTTTATTTTCGCATCAGACAAAAACACAATAGCAAACATAATATTATTTTGGACCATAACTTGTCCGCTTGCAGTGCATTTTTCGAGGCCTCATGTAACTCATCTAACATTTTAATTAATATGTTACCTTGTATGAGCTAACTACAGCGGTTCCAAAACTTTATTGGTACACGACCCACTTTTAAGTAAAAAAAAATTTCGTGACCCACCTAATATGAGAGTCTATCTAATATCCGAATGGGAACTGCTGTATGACCTCGATACGCTATCGACTGACCCATCCTATTCCATTTTCGTACAAGAATTGATAATACCTAAAACAACAAACATATTATAGACCGGGAGACGGCTCCAAAGACCATCACCTCATCAAGTTGACTGCTGAAATACCACGATTAATCACATTAAATCTATTCTCAATCAAAACAAAACGAAACTGCTTTATGATCTAGATACGCTATCGACTATCTTATTCTACGAAAAGGCAAGTATTCGTACAAAAGATATACTATCAACGAAAACAAGAATTGGTAATACATAAAACAACACACATATTATAGACCGGGAGGCTGCTGCAAAGACCAGCACCTCATCAAATTAACTGCTGAAATTCCACGATTAATCACATTAAATCAATTCTCAATCAAAACAAAACGCAAACAATAACTCACTCTCAAAAGCAGAGAAAGAGTGTTTCGATCAAAGACTTTGGTTTCAAGAATAGACAAGAAAATGACAATGAGAGAAGTAAAATTGCAGATGGTATACGAGCGCATATCCGCTCTTGAGCGGGGTGGGAGAGGGGATGTTCAGGAGTTACCAAGCTCCTTAGTAATTAATAAAGTAATAGCATTAGAGATTTCGTCAAGAACCTATTAATGAATACGTAATTGCTAAAAGCTTGCATCTACCACCGAACTTCAAGAGGAGTAGGAATTCTTGGTTATTGTTCCTTCTACGGATAGGGGAAATTCTGACATTAAGATATCCGCTGAACGAGACATCTGAGAAACTGTAATGAGAAACTGTAATGAGCAATGAAGATAGTCCCCCGTTCCGCTTTGAAGTTATCAATTTAAAACGAAGACGGGTCATGACATGAGGCCTCCGACCTCGTAATATACCATTAAGTCATCAAGACGGATACTTACAGCTGACTGATAACGACTGCTTTTCCTCATCCAGCTACCAATTAATTTTACGGAAATCTCGAGCCTTCAACTGTTTTCTGTTGTTTCCTTCTAAATATCTACATGAAGCTGCACTCGTTGGTTCATTTGGCATATGAGATGACCGGCCCTGACACTGAGTTAGCAGGTTCGAGTTCTGGTGCTGCAAGAAATTTTCTTCGTCAGAACTTAGCCGGACAGTTGCTAATCACCAGATTGTACACCAAAGTCTTGGATTAAATCAAAAACCTATCCGTAGTGCATGTGGAGAGAGGGCATGCGCCACTGTTGATGGTGATTCTTCTGTCGGATGGGCCGCATCCAGTATGTCTTTCGGAAGAGCAGGCCAGAATGGGTCGGTACCAGCTTTCACGCTCTCCCTTCTTTCACCTCTCATCCAAACACAAATAACACGATACACTGCACAAGCACCGGTATCCCTATTACAACGGGAAAGGAAACGGAAAAGCACCCCAGTTCATCAAATCTTTTCATGGAGGGCCAGTGTTAGCCACCTAGGTTTGACACTGACAAGGCGTTCATAGAAGAAGAAAGAAAGGTAACAAATGTGTTTGCAGAATAATGCTTTTAAAGATATGATTCTTCAGCTAGGGAAGAAGGCAATTAAATGCATTAAGAAACCAGATGCACTACAGATTTCGTTTTTGATCAGTCTCTTGACTGGTTTGATGCAATCCTCCATCTCTTCCTATCGTGTATCTTCATATCAAGATACCCCTTACATCCCACGTCCTGTCTTCCCTTGCAGGAAAGGTTGACATTTGGTTGGAAGAGGCTAACATAGTCTCTCCCAAACCCTTACACCCCACAGGATATTAGACACATATCACCTTGCTGAGCTATAATATCTTTTATCAAAGTATTTTCTAACGTTACCGATGTGACAGGGCGACACTGGGTTCTTTAGTTTTAAATCCGGTTTTTCACGTATAAAAATTTAGTTATTTTCTTCTTATAACATTTTTCCATGAGTAGTTCCTATTAAACCGATCAATTATTAACTGATGCATTAAATTCAAAACTTGACGAAGGCAAAAACTAGAAACGACGCAACTGTTATCGCTCTTCCAGTTCATGAACTGGAAGAAAGATATTCGTAATTGGATGGTAGAGTGGATTTTCTAATAGGACAATTAAATTAACTGTTTCAACACCCTTTTCAAGGTACTAAAGCTCCTATGTTTGCGAACCGTATCTTACGGTGCTGCAGTTGATAAAGAAGAAAAGTTAACATAACGTCTCACTTCCTCTTTTTCAATAAGAACAAACAACAATTTGAAGTCTACAGAATAACTAAAAAGCGTAATCGCGTTTTTGGTATAGCGAATATGAAATCTGACTTGTCATTCATAAAAATTGGAATTGAATAATGTGTATGATAACCTGAAATCAATATGTACGTTTCAACAGTCAACTATCTGATGAAACGAAGTACATTCCGTTTTTGATTTGTAATTAAAACTTTATTGATACACGTGTAAGATGTGGAGGGGTAAAAGTGCTACTTTTCTGGTGAATTACACTGGGTGTGTGTGTGCGGTTTTTTTTTTACGAAATATAACGTGCTTTTTCTCGTCTCATAATCAGGTTCATACGAATTCTTATTTTTATGGCTTAGACCTCGTTGACGTCGAAGTCATTAGAGGTGCTAAAGGACTGGTGACAAACAACGGAAATGAATTCGGCAATGGCCTTTTGGAGGAAGCATCCCGGCATTCATCTGGAGTGATTTCGGGAAACCTTGGAAAACCCAAATGTGGATGCCAGCACGGGTATTCGAACCCGCTTCCTCCCGAATGCGAGGCCAGAACGTTACCGCTCACCCACCACGCTTGGTGTACTAATTCTAAGTACATTTTTGGCTGTGCCAACAGCACTTATGCCATATACACATAATGACAGCAGTAAAACCAAAGTTTAATAACGAACATTGTGGGTGTCTAGTTAACGTCCCGGACCGACATTCGATGAGCGACACTCTATCTAGATTTCAGTTTCCAATAGTTTTCTGGGATCACTCCAATCGCATGCCGGAAACGTTTCGTTGAAAAGGCCATAGCGGAATTACTTCCCATTCTTTGTCGCCAGTACTATCTAATGACATCGACAGTTAGCGAACTCTTATAAAATATTCGTAAATTAAGAAATAAAGTTTACTAACACAAAATCTCAAAATGTTACTAACTAAAAAACTTGAGATATCATTTTTTAAGGACAGTGATTTTGGTAGTTTTGTCCTGACGCCTTCAATTCCTGCGTGATGCAATCTTCTTTATTTTAGTTTCAAGATAAGACCCCAGTCACACATCTCTTTCTTTGATTATGTATTTACGCCTCGTCGATGTCGATGTCATTAGTGGCGGGATAGGATTTGGGCATACATGTCGCTGTCACACTTTCTTTGGTATTTTTGTTTAGCGATCCTGTTAGTCAATGTGGTTTTTAGGCGGTTTTCTGCAGCCGTGAAGGCGAATGACGAAACGGTTCCCTATCTCGGACTCATAATTTACACATTTTTCTAACAAATATACACTTATCACACGCAGTACATACTTACACATTTCGCTGACAGATGGCAACACTTTATTTCTTCCATTAGTGCATAGTACGACCTTGCAGTAGATGTAACTTGCTAGACGTCAGCATTTGGGTTGGGTATCAAGGGAGATAAATGGCTCGTGGAAAAGAAACACGTTGTAGAAATATTTATATTTTTCCCTTTAAGAGTCGAATTAGGAAAAATTTCTATCTTAAGTATGGTGTGAATGTGTCTGTTTGCAGGCACATTCAAAACGAATGAAGGAGTTCTGGGCCCAAAAGAAGAAGAAACTCGCTGCCAAATGCACAAAGGCTTAACGTGGTCCTAGTTGGCCTCAACGAATAAATAAATAAATAGTATGGTGTGATCAGAGCGGAGACCTTAATCTTTGAAATGATACCTCATTTATCGATTTCTGTTAGGTACGACGGGAGATAATGGGACCGAGCGTGGTGGTGTAACGATTAGCGTTCTCGCCTCGCATTCGGGAGGACGGCGGTTCGAATCCCCGCCCGGGCATCCAGATTTGGGTTTTCCATGGTTTCCCCAAATCACTCCAGGCAAATGCCGGGATGCTTCCTTCAAAAGGCCATGGCCGAATTCCTTCCCATTCCTTGCCCCCATCCTTGCCCCCCATCCTTTCCCGTCTCTAAAGACCTCGATGTTAAAAAGAGACGTAAAGCAGTTACAAAAAAAAGAAAAAAAAAGAGATAATGGGTTATGGGAAAAACCCTAATAGACATAATATATATCACATTTTTTCGTTCATAAACTATTGGTGTTTACTATTAGCCTGTCCATAAATGTTTAACAGATTTCGTTTACCATAAGAACTAGATACTGGAGCAGTGTTTTGATATTATTTAATAGTCTACTTTGTTTATGGGCACAGTGACTTCGGGGTTTGTGCCTGATGCTGGGCCCTGGTGGTAGCTTCTACTGGCTGAGTGGTCGTATGCTCAATGTCCCAATGACGTCAAGCGAGGCACCGACTGGCAACCAAATATAACAGCGAACGTGGTTTTCGGTGAGAGAAACACGAGTAGAGAGAAGGAACGGCGCCCGAGTAAAGTAGCCTATGAAAAAAGAGCGCGAGAAGGAAAATGATGGAAGTGAGTTAAGCGAGAGCCGCAAATCACATCACAGCTAAAATTACCTACTAGCCGACTAGACTGTTCGGCTGCTCTTCGGAGTCAGTCGGGTTACTTCGGCTCTCAATGAACCATAACGGAAACCTTCGCCAAGAATCGCCGAATATGCCTCACTCCGTACAGACATTTTTTTTATCACTGACTCTCTGCAGTTAATATTATCAAATACCTTCGTGCGGGCATATTCATTGGCCATGTATTTAGGTCAATGCTTGTTTTTCTGGTACATTCTAACAGCCATTAAGCTCACGTTATGATGTAAACTGAAGGAGGAACTGAATAATAAACCGGAAAGTTTTTTTTGTTGTATAAACATGTGCTGCAAGGGTGTATGAGAATAAACATTTACACGAAAATAAAACTGTGAAACTCTAATGTTTGGCTGTTCATTCTACTTCGCTATAAAACACAGTGGCTCATATAATGCAAGAAATGTCTTTCATAAGATAAATAATGATTGCCTTAAAAAATATTTTGAGTTTTGAGGCTATTCAAATAAAATTGCTTTGTATGAACTTAATGGAGAATTCTAAACACTTTATGTAGAAGAAATAATCTCGTATGAATCATAAACCGTTTTCGCAATACTAATACGTGACCATGTTGTGGTTAATTGCGATGCATGCGGCCAATTCCATTGGTCTGGTAAATATATAAAAACCACAACAACAAAAAAATACACATGAAACAGAATGAAAAATATAAGTAACAACTTACTGACCATCTACAGCGAATATGCACTCAAGGTAAAAAAAAAAAGGTAATTAAAAATCATCCACGTTTTTTACTTTTCCCAGTATAAACAAATTCCAGATTTTTCTTTTACAATTCTGGCAATTCATTTCTTTGCAGTTGCTTAACTATGGAATAAGGTTCATATCTTTGATTTTGTAGTAATATCTCTGGCGGCTGTAGTCGAATAACGAAGGCTATGAGCGTAACGTCTGTGTCCAATAAATGAAGCATTTCCATATATACCCGTACCACCTGCCAAATGTGTTATGCCCAACTGAGTTCACGCCGTTACGTTGCGTTTTGATCGTTTTCTTTTACCATTATGTAAGCGGTAGCTACTATAGTGTTGATTTTAATAATTTTCCGAGAAACTTCGTGTTTATGTACAAAACGAAGAAATAATGTTTTTTTTTTCCAACTCAAAGTATATTCGATGAAAAATTGCCCTCAGTTTCTTGAAGCATGAAATTTTCTCTCTTGTATCGTAATTGCTGAGTAAGGATATAGTTAACGATGAAACATTCTCATTATGTGTACGCTATTCCTCGACTGTATTATATTGAAATGTATAGTCTTATTTAGCTATTTTATTTGTAAGCTACCATATTCATCTATCTTTATTAATCGTTTTCTGATGTTGCTTCAAAACACTATTTTTAGCGTTTTATTTGGATTTCCATTCCTCTCCTTCCACTGATGCTTATGTATTCTCTAATTTTTTCTATTATATTTTCTTTAAGCATTGAACTTACACTTTCATTCCAGTCTTTCTCCTTTCTTTTAGTAGTTTTATTATATTTTGTACTTTACGTAAAGATATTATATATTTGTTCCGCGTTTTCTCGCATAGTATTTTTTCTGTTACAAGCGACTGCGAGGATTTGGTAACTTACATCATTGCAAGCCATGGAGACAGTGTTGGTTGTACAGGATAGCAAGTTACACGCAGTAAAAATAAATAAAAAGTTAAAAAACAAAGATATAGTAATGTAACAGTGGATATCTCAATAGCTCTATAGAGTGCTTTTAATTGTCGTGATGTCAGTGTGTTGCTTATCAACAATCCAAACGAATCACCATGAGTATTTTTTTTCCTATTTAGCTTTGTATTATACCAGAAGTAATTCATTGGTGTCATCCTTCTGTGAATCCTTTGAAGATATTTGAGAAATTTGTATTACGGACGCTACCATTTACTAAATGATCACGGAAAACAATCATTAAACTATTAAGACAATTGCGATGCGAACGTGCTTAGCTTTTAACCCAGTTGTGAAGGTTTGGGCTTGTTCTTAGCCCCAGGAAGGTCCATCCATGAACTGTGGTTTTACAGATGCAACAACTAAATTTCTGGCATAATTATTTGCTGATTTACCACAGAACCCCGGAGAAACAAAGATGATATTTTCTGGGTAAATTATTTTCAAACCCTGATTAATGATTTATTTAGCAAATTACAAAAATGAGCTTGGATGATATTGAATGGATAAAAGGTTTTTTGCAGCTAGTGAGCATGAGAGAATACAAGACCATTATGCGTTTAATAGTAGATGTTCGTGGAATAACACACATTATCACCCATTGATCGACGGTTATCATGGCAGAGTTTATGATTACTGCAGTGGCTTTCTATGTACGCTGACACCGGCTATCTTCCGTTAGTTGGGGTCAGCAGACCGCGGAGTGATATATGATTCAGCGCAGAATTCTTTTAATGGAGGTGCTAGTTGTAGGCCCATAATATGTACCGGGTATCTGGCTATTCAATGCCCACATGTTTACCTCTATCGCAGTAGTCGCAATACTGCCCTACGTGGTAGTATCAGAAGATAAACTTTAGTAGATTCATTGGTACAAGTAATACATTAGTGATGACGATAAAGCCTACAATGTTTCTAGTCTACACCTCTCTGTTATACATTAGTCACGATGGTAAGTCCAACAATAGTAATGGTGACTTATCTGCTGGGCTGCTGGCTTTTATAACTGGCCTGCATATCGAACATGAAATGTAAATATCTTGGCATCACATTTGATGACACGTTTTACTGGGCAGGACACATTGGACAGATAGTAAGAAAAGGTTTCGAAGTTCTTCACTTTTTGGAGAGAGTGATGAGTGGGTGTACGAGAGAAGTAAAGGAATTGCGTCACAAAACTTTGGCCAGAGCATTGCTTGAATATGGTAGTGTAGTATGGGACCCACATTTTGAGTATCAAATACAGAAGTTGGAGAGGGTGCTAAAAAGGGCTGCTAGATTTGTTTCTGTAAATTACTGAAGAACGCAATCAGTATCAGATATGATAAAAGAGCTGGAATGGATTGGAAGAAAGGAGGAACGTGGTGAGTGTCATGGGAGTGTACAAGGAGTATATTGGCGATGGGGCAAGGAAAGATATTGGTGTAAGAATTACAAGTAATGCATGGAAGGGAAAAGATTCTCTTTTTTAGGTAATGGTGTCAGGGGTTGGAATAAATTACCAAGAGAAATGATGAATAATTTACCAAAAACGTTGAAATTTCTAGAGGGCAAATGTAGGTGGTTGCAGGAAAGGTGGAAGATGGGTGTTTAGGGAAATTTACACTGGAGAAATTAAAATTAAACTAAATTAAATCACTTCTACTGACAGGAATAAGCCAAGGCTAACTTAACGAGTCACTGTTCGCACTCTGAGCGTCTTACCCTTGTAAAATGCGTAATGGTGGCAAACACGGCAGACTTATTGCCTCTCCGTCTGGTGAGTATGAACGCATTGCATACGGATACCGTTTCTATAAAAACGTCCTTTACAAGCATTACCGGTGCTTTTAATAAGTCTAATTCTGTTTCGCCTTAAGATCTTGAACAATTTAGGCTGGTCATACGTCTTACTCATAAAGAACTTTTCGGAATACGAAGGTAATTACTAATAGTATTTTAGACCAATACTGTAAGCTACTTCTTGTGAATGGAGCACTGTCTCGATACCAGTTCAAGTACTGAAGCACTCACTAACAAGACTTTCTGCCGGTCTCGGTAGCGTAGGGGCTAGATTGCTAGCTCCGCGTACCGAAGGTCGCCGGTTCGAGTCCGGCCGAGGGCATGGGTGTTTAGTGTTGTGTCTGTGAATGTCTTGTCCGTGTTGTAGTGTCCGTGTGTCAATACATGATAGCAACAAATCACAATGAGCTCGCTGTATGCCCCAGTAGCCGAATGCCATTAAAAAAAAAGATTTTCCTTATGTTAGGTGGTAAGGAAATTTTCGACGGATCTATATTTGAATCTTCGTTTTGATCTGATCAGAGCTATTACTTGTCCATACAAATTCAAATAGAAACATGTGTTACTGCGTTAGAAGTTCTACTGTCACATTCTGATTTTATCCTTTTCTCTAAGTATAGAAGAACACCTTTTGACAAACTATTTTCATTTTTCCAGATCATGAAGAGCTGGATGCTGTCATGGACTGGTTTGAAACGTTAGGAGGCCACTTGGTACGAGGAGAGAAAAAGTAAAGTTGTGTCGTTGCACGGGAAGTGTCTGAATACCGAAGGTGACTATGTGAAGTAGTAGTGAAAATTATACGCTACAACTTTTATTTATTGGTTTGTGCCCGTAGTTTCGTAGTTGATAACACAATTAGACATTTTAAAAAGAAGCAAGTACTTTTAAGTGCTTCAGTTCCATTTCTAAAGCGGATATTGTTGTAATTAAGCATATATTTTTCCAAATAATCTGGTATACATAAAACATTGTGAAAATCCGGGGAGGCTACTTCTAGAATATTTCCTATGCTAATCTTCCGACGCGAAGTGGACGAAGATTCTCTCCTACTTAACACCAAGCGAATAGAAACAGTGTCTTCAATTCGTCAGTTTAATGTGCAGGAATTCAGGTTTATTTTCTTCATGATACCCTATTTGCGTTAATACCTTCCAGTGTGGTTCATTGCATTAAGGTGCTACACACTGGATTGGGGAGGAACTGTGGGACAGTATCCAATACCGGCCGTCCTGATTGCGGATTTTAGGTGGCATTTCTCAATCACCAAGGCCCCAATCTCCGCCTCATAAACTGCACATTATCCAACAAAATACACTTAGTGCACACTGAACATAGCTATACGTTTCGCAGATAGAGGGCAACACAGCTTTTATCGCTGGGAGGCGTCAGCCTCAGCGACAAGCCAGCCAATTCCAAAGCCAACTCTTCTTTTTTTTATCTGCTTTACGTCTCCCAACAGCGAGGTCTTTAGAGACGGGAAATGATGGGGGCAAGGAATGGGAAGGGATTCGGCCATGGCCTTTTTAAGGAAGCATCCCGGCATTTGCCTGGAGTGATTTGGGAAACCATGGAAAACCCAAATCTGGATGCCCGGACGGGGATTCGAACCTCCGTCCTCCCGAATGCGAGACCAGAACGCTATCCGTTACACCACCACGCTCGGTCCAACTCTTCTATAGCGGGATAAGTGCAAGGAGAAGAAAAAGGGAAAAATATTATTTGAGTTAATATTTACCAGTGTGATATTCTTAGTTAAATAGTGGATCATATTCAAGAATGTTTCTTTCAGTAATAGAGTAACCGTTTCCTATTGTACCAATTTAATGTTCATACTTGCACATATTTATAACTGTAAGCTCAACAATAGAGTAATGCATTAATATTTTTGTATTACGTTTGCATAGGCATCGTTTAGCATTGAGCCTCTCGCTTGTAACTCATTACACTGTGTTGCATAACAGCCGATGATAGTCCGCTGATTATGCTGGACGTGAGTTGCTGACTTGACGAGCAGAGGAGCACTGGTTGCCTACGTTGAGGCAGCGAGGCGTAACGCGGTAACTTTTGCTGTTCTCATTATCCTCGCACATACCTGCAATTAAATCGACAAACTATGATGTAATTATGTTGGCAGAATATTCTCATTTTTGTTTGGTTGGGTATTAAGCTAATTTAGCAGCGGAAGCAAACTAAAACTATATTACTCGTACATTGCTTTAGAAATTCAAGCTATTAACGTTAAGGAAATTGCAGAAATTCGTTAAATAAATTAGATATGATATAAACTAAGTAAAAGACTATAATTTGAAGGTATTTAAAACGTGATGTTATAACCGGTATTACTGAAAATTGAGGTTGGATCGCTGTATATAAATTTAACATCTTAAGACAAAGATTTGTAACCTTCAGTCATAGCACGGATAGCGCCAAAAATATTAGAATTCAGTGTTGGAAACCGTAGAGTGTATAAACAGTAAAAAAAAAAACAAAAACAAAAAAGTAGATGAAAAGTAAAAAAATAAATAAAAATTTGGAAAAGAAAAACATTTTTTTTTTGTATTATTAAAGAAACTATAAAATATGTCTGTATAAATGCTAGTTCATTTAGAAAAATAATTACGTGGTAGCGTTAAAAGTGGAAGTAACACGCAGGTATAAAGTGATGTACAATTGCTTATGTTCCACTGGAAAAAAAGATGGCTTATTAGTATCTAACTCTTTCTATTCACGACGAATATATATGATTCTTCTTAACCTTCGCGTTACAAGGCTCTAAACAAAATCTGGCTTATTCCAGACGAAAATGTCACGTTGTGGCCTTTTGAGTTAGCCTCAACGCGTTGTGGCTGTTTTTATATAAGTGCCTGTTCAGTCTGCCAGTAAAGGCCCCTGCCAGGCAGACCTCACACACAACGCGCCTGCACGCCGGGATACATATACGACTCCAAACAGGCGCAGAGACATCAAAACAAACCAGGAAAACAAATAGAATCATCTAGAAGCTAAGTGGGACTATTTCTTACAGAGGTCGCCGTACTACCACACAACGGAATTCCTGCGCCAGGCCGCCTATATAAGCGTAGCCGGCCGCTCCACCGCCAGTTCCGGCCTGACCGCGGAACCAGCTTCAACTACAGAAGACCACCGGAAGTTCGCGAGAAGTAGAAGCCGTCTCTCTCTACCCCGGATCAGGACCAGGCTAAATTTCTCGACGGTCATCCGCTAACTGTACCACATTTGTTATTGTTTACCAGTGTTTTGTGTACATAGTAATAAACCTCAAGGAACCATTAAGTGTAGTTCACTTCAGTGGCGACAAGGTTGGGATAAGAACTCTCGACCATCATGGCTACGCCAGCAGCACCTACGGAATGGCAACAGTTCCTCCAAGGACTTCTACATCAGTTCTTCGAATCTCAGAGACAACTGATTGCGGAAGTCAGGAATCTCCGCCAACCCACGGCCCCGCCTCCGTTCCCAGCATTCAACGACGACGTCGAAGAATGGGAGACCTACGAGAAGCGCATAAAACAACACTTCGCAATTCATCACATATCCAAAGAAGAAGACCAGCGTGCATATTTCCTTTCCTGGAACCAATCAAAGATGTATGTCTTGCTCACCAAACTTCAGCCACAAGACCCCGACACCCTCACCTTCACGACCATCTGTACGACACTGAATGCATACTACAGACGCCGGTACCATGTCGTCGCGGCCCGCGTCGAATTCTATCAATGCCGGAAGAAGCCCGATCAGACGTATCGCCAGTGGGCGGCCGAACTCCAAGGCCTTAGCAGAAAATGTAAGTTTCAAACTCGTTGTTCCCACGAATCCTACGCCGACGACATGGTGCGTGATCACATCATACAGGCTGCACCAGATGCCGCACTCCGGCATGACGCCCTCAAGTTAGAGGACCCATCCCTGGAGCAGGTCATCGAACTTGCCTACAAATTCGAAATATCTACGGCCGCAGATCGCCGCCTGGAGTCCTGGGCGGATGTGGCCGCAATCCGAACCGACGTAGAGGACACACAGGACGTCGCCGCCATCCAGAGCTCCCAGTCGCGCTCCTCCCGACACCACAACCGGGGACCGCTTCCTCAGAAGGACATCGAACCGGCCCGTTCCGGCAGGGGCACCAAGTCTCGGCAGCAGCAGCGGATCCCGCAGCGCCGACGCCGCAGCCCGCTCCGCCTACCCTCCTGCCCCGCCTGTTATTCAGCACATGAGAGGGAAAATTGTCCGGATCGTTGGGCTGAATGCTCACGTTGCGGCAAGGAAGGACACCTGGCGTCCGTCTGCCGCACCAACACCACCAATGCCAATCCCGGCTCTCGCCGCCCAGGGTCTTACCAAGACAGGTTGAGCGGCGCACCTATGGATATCAATCAGGTAGACACTTCCACAGCATCCAAACTTTTTATTGACGTTACGGTCAATGGCAAGCCCCTGCGCCTACAAGTCGACACAGGAGCAGCAGTCTCATTGCTTAATTATACTACTTATGTGCAAATTGGCTCGCCCCCCCTCTCGCCGGCCCCCAAGCGCCTCCTGACATACAACAAACAGGAAATAGCACTCCTGGGACAGTTCACAGCAAACGTCATGTATAAGTCTGTACATCGTTCAGTCCCCTTTTTAGTAGTTAACAGTTCTCTCACAGCAGACTTATTTGGACTGGACGCTTTCCGCTTATTCGGATTTTCAATTGAGGATAACATACACCTCGTATCTCAGCATGTTCCTTTTCCTGAAGTGGACGCCCTTTGCACCGAGTTTCAGGACCTGTTCTCACCAGGCGTCGGCTGTGCAAAGGACTTCGAAGCATCACTCCAACTCCGGCCGGACGTACGGCCTCGATACTTCCGGGCACGCCAGGTACCCGTAGCGCTTCAACAACCACTTCAGGAAGAACTTCAACGTCTCCAAGACGAAGGGATCCTCCAGCCGGTGCGGTTCAGCCCCTGGGCCACGCCGTTGGTCATAGTTCAGAAGCCAGGACGCCGCTTACGTCTCTGTGGTGACTTTAAGACCACCGTCAACCCGCATCTGCTGGTAGACGACTATCCACTTCCGAGACCGGACGACCTCTTCCGTAAACTAGCAGGAGGTACCTACTTTACAAAAATTGACCTGGCAGAAGCATACCTTCAAATCCCTTTGGATATCCAGTCCCGACAATACACAGTCATCAACACTCCCTCTGGCCTCTTCCAACTCAACCGGCTCATGTTCGGCTTGGCCAGTGCTCCAGCGATTTTTCAACGGTATCTCGAACAACTTCTCCAGGATGCATCCGGGATGCATCAACTATCTCGACGACATAGTCGTCACGGGACCCTCCGCTGCCGAACACATGACCAACCTCCGCCTACTCTTCCTCCGCCTCCGTGCAGCAGGATTAAAATGCAACCTTTCCAAGTGTCAATTTTTTCAACAATCCATTTCCTACCTGGGTCACATCATCGCTCAGGAAGGCATCTCCCCAGCATTTTCCTATGTGGACGCTATTTCCAACTTACCTCGGCCTCAGGATCTACATCAGTTGAAATCTTTTTTAGGCAAAATTTCATACTACAGAAAATTTATACCCTCAGCAGCACAAGTGGCAGCACCCCTGTACCACCTCTGTCGCAAGAATGTCCCGTTCCGTTGGACCCCAGCTTGCGAGACCGCATTCCACACCCTTAAACAGCAGCTCAAGTCCGCAGCATGCCTCATGCCATACACTCCAAACCTCCCCTTGATACTTGCCACAGATGCATCCGATTACGGTGTGGGGGCAGTTCTGTCTCATAAATTACCAGATGGCACGGAACGCCCCGTAGCCTACATCTCCAAAGCCCTATCGGCTGCTCAGCTTAAATATTCTCAAATCGAGAAAGAGGCGCTAGCTATTGTTTTTGCCTGCTCCAAATTCTATTCCCTTTTATATGGGATTTCTTTTCATCTCATTACCGACCACAAGCCACTCCTATCACTATTTGATCCGTCCACACGTCTGCCTACCAAAACATCCCACCGCATCCAGCGTTGGGCACTATTCCTGTCCCAGTTCAGATATACCATGCATTTCCGTACCACCTCCAGGCATGCCAATGCAGACGCCTTATCCAGACTACCTCAGGGACCAGACCTTGCCTTCGACAAGTCGGAACTTCTGGTGTTCCAGATCGACGATGACATACAAGAAGCATTGAAGACATTTCCAGTCACGGCCTCAAAAGTCGCGGCAGCCACAGGGGAGGACCCCCTCCTCCGTGTCATCCGACACCACATCCAACACGGGTGGCAAACACGTTCCCCTCCACGCCATCATCAAGACCTCAAGTTCTACTACTCCATCCGCCACCAGCTCTCAGTAGTAGAGGGAGTGCTCCTCCGCACAGAACCAAATTCCACCCCGAGGGTCGTCGTTCCGAGATCCCTACAACCGACAATCCTCCAAACTCTCCACCAAGGACACTGGGGAATTGCCCGCACCAAATCCCTTGCCAGACGCCATGTATTCTGGATCGGCCTTACCACGGATGTCACGAAGATGGTGCGGCGCTGTACCATCTGTGCCCAACAACTGCCCCGCCCCCCTCAAAAGTTCCTTTCCTGGCCGGCACCGTCCGGACCCTGGGAACGCATTCACCTAGACTTCGCTGGCCCATTCCTAGGCCACCAGTGGCTCCTAGTGACGGATGCCTTTTCCCACTTCCCATATGTCGTCCGTTGCTCCACAATCACCACAGAGGTCACCATTTCAGCCCTCACGAAGATCTTTTCCATCGAAGGATTACCATACGCTATCGTCACAGATAACGGACCGCAATTTCGAAGTCGGGAATTCCTATCCTTCTGTACCGCCAACAATATCCAACACCTCCTCACCCCGCCCTTCCACCCCCAATCTAACGGGGAGGCGGAACGGCTAGTCAGAACATTCAAAACCCAAATGACCAAATACACCACAAGTCACAAACTCGAAGAGGCATTGACACTCTTCCTCAGTTCCTATCGAACCACTCCAGTGGGGGCCAAAAGCCCGGCGGAATTGCTACATGGCCGCCAACCTCGCACTCTCCTCCATCTCCTCTTACCCCCGCCCAAAGTACAGGTACCTTCGGGCCCATTCCGTTTCACCCCGGGCTCCCTAGTCTGGGCCCGCGGGTTTGGCTCCCGGGCCGGTTGGCTTCCGGGGGTCATCCAGCGGCCCCGGGGCCGCCAACTGTTCGACGTCAGCCTGGATGGCCGGATAGTGCGACGCCATCGAAACCAACTACGTCCCCGCTACCCCACGGCACCGTCCTCTTCCACCACGGCACGGCCATCCACTTCTTCCTCTCCTTCCCTGCCACCTCCACCACTCCTGCCGTCTAACCGTTGCTCAGGGACAGTTACAGCGCCACCACCGACGCCACAACCTGTCGGTCGCTCCGACACCCTTCAGCCGCAGCCTCTCGACCACCTGCGGGGACCATCTTCAGCGCCCCCCGTACAGCCCCCGGCCATCGACGCCGACGAACCGATGCCGTTAGCTCCACAAGTACCTCCACCACAACCTGCACCACGACGCAGGTCGGCTCGCATCGCCAGGGGAACAGCTCCGTACTCCCCTGGAGGTAGCCTTCATAGTCTGCTCCAGGGCGCCGCGGCAGACGACCTCGCAGACGTCGCAGACATCGCTTCCCCCCCTCCCCCCCCGGGAGGGAGGTATGTTCAGTCTGCCAGTAAAGGCCCCTGCCAGGCAGACCTCACACACAACGCGCCTGCACGCCGGGATACATATACTACTCCAAACAGGCGCAGAGACATCAAAACAAACCAGGAAAACAAATAGAATCATCTAGAAGCTAAGTGGGACTATTTCTTACAGAGGTCGCCGTACTACCACACAACGGAATTCCTGCGCCAGGCCGCCTATATAAGCGTAGCCGGCCGCTCCACCGCCAGTTCCGGCCTGACCGCGGAACCAGCTTCAACTACAGAAGACCACCGGAAGTTCGCGAGAAGTAGAAGCCGTCTCTCTCTACCCCGGATCAGGACCAGGCTAAATTTCTCGACGGTCATCCGCTAACTGTACCACATTTGTTATTGTTTACCAGTGTTTTGTGTACATAGTAATAAACCTCAAGGAACCATTAAGTGTAGTTCACTTCAGTGCCGAATAAAAAATACTTACAGTTGTTTAAGATAACATTCAGTTTGATGAATTATTTGCTTTAAAGTCTCATTTATGTATGAGAGATCTAAGCCTAAAAGTTGAGATTGTATCCTTTGCATTACTGAAGGATCTCCTGATGCCGCTTAATACTTACGAATATAAGTCAAACAACCAAAACCTTTTTTATTTTATTTTCGCTGTGAAATATTCAGCGGTGGTCGTTCAAATTTTTTTTTCCTTATAAAAAGCAAAAAGTGGGTAGAACTGCTTGATGCGTGGGAACAAGTACTAACCAACTGATAGTGTTACATAAGTGATAGGTATGTGACAAGTAGAGCCGCATACAATCGTGGAAGAACCAGTTATTATTATTAAATTACTTACAAAGTAAATGTTAAACAATATTTTTTTATTAATTAAGAGACAGTTTTCGTATGTAACTACCTGCCAAAAAAGCCTGTAAATGGAGCGCAGGTTCCAAAGATTGGCAAAAAACGTGTTGAGAATGACCCGTACTCTCCAGGTCCAGAAATATCTGGAAGCTAATCTTGTTTTTTCTCAATGAACACGTAGGTCACGGGGATGAAGACTCCACTGAAGAGAGAAAGGGAGAGAATAAAAGCATGCAAACAGCTTGTTTTATGTTTCTTTATGAATATTTAGTACGTTATAATTCATATTTGTGTGCGTGTCATAAGAGTGATTATAATAAACATTTTAATGTCCTAAAATTATAATTTGTAAAAACATGAAAGACTTAAAATTATCAGTAATCTGTTAAAAATTACACCTTATTGATAACGCTGGAGGTGTCCTTCTGTAGTGGGTATTGTGTTCTGATCTAGTTTATACGCTATTAGCTTTACTTATGAAGGAAATGATGACGAAAATATTAAAGCAATTTACGAAAGGTGTCAGTGTCAATCGATTGACCGGTGTTGTTGTGTTTTCTCCTTGAGATTAAGGTGTTTAGATGAATAACTGTATGAAATAAGTAGCACAATAAGAGCATTGTCTGTAGCAGTAACAATAGGAATGAGGTCTCAGAAATAAACTGAGTGAGGACGTTAGCATATTTTTTTCATTTTCAGATGAATCATTAAATACTCCTGACAGTGTAGGTGTCATTGTTATGTATACTGGGGTAAGGAAGTGAACGCTAATATTGTATGGGTATTATAGTATATGTGTATTGCTTTCCTATCAGCTCTTTATTGCTTGAAGCTTAGATGATTATGAAACACTTCTCTGACAGCTACTCAGATGGCATAACAAACAGGGATAGCAGGAACAAAACCTGGATCAGCTCAAACAATAAAAGATTTAGTGGGAAACTAAATCTTGGCTAATACAGCTGTAGATTATAGAAGCCAACTCTTCAGCATGAAACTGAAATAATAAATGTTCCTAAAGTATGACATAATAAAAAAATTCTAGAAGTTCAATGTGCTTGACTAAGAATGGAATTTAATATTTCATACTTTTAGGTGGCATCATTTTGGAATATTACAACACTTTATTTATTTTCGGGTTTAGCGCTGCATATTTCTTGCTGTGCCAATCTTTCGGTCCAAATCTGTAGCCTTCGTTAGGGCTGCTTCAAGTTAATGGTGAAGAGAACGGCTATGATTACACAACAGAAGGATTTTTTTAGAATATAAAATTGCGGAATCAATATAAATTTAAAAATGAACTAAAAACTTCAACAAAGACAGAGGCTATATATAGCAGGGGGATGGTGGTGGGAGTTTTATTGAATATTATGATGTCTATGAATTTTGATACTTGGATAGCAAGAATTTTTGACTGGTGTAGGATCACAGGTGAACAAAGATTAAATTTTACTCTGTCTTCTAGCATTTACATTGCTGGGTATATTTAACGTTACTTCTAACACAATGTAATGCAACATTATAAGCAAGCAATACCCAGACCTTACAATTTGCCGAGTTAGAGCAAACAATAATTGAACTCGACTTGAAGTATTTTAGTTATCAAATTGATTAATGAAACATCGTGGTGACACAGGCCAACTATTGGATGTTATGCATATACACATAGAAATATTCCCAGGGTGCCATTAAAACAAAATGAACATCATCCGAATCAATTTAAAAACAAGGCGCTTTCAGAAATTAATGTTCGGTATAAAAGTTACCAGGTAGCTCAGGGGTCCTGCATGATTAGAGTTGAAATTCATGTGGCGTTAACGGGTCACTAAAGCTTCGTTAAACCATGAACATTGGCCTGGCATAAGAGCATATTACCATATGAAGACAGCACCGTGTTGAATGTAATACAACGTGAGATGACGGTATCAAAGTTGCGGCCATTGCTGCGCCGCTTGTCTCTCCCAAGTGTCTTCGATGACTGCATCAGGCCACTCTGGCCATCAAAGTGTGTCGATGTAGTTTCCTTTGGCCGCCAAGAAAACGATAGCTCCATCTCTCGCAGTCACATGGAGAAAAAGAAGCCGTGGAGTAACTTTTGTAACCCCCGACGCTACATAGCATTGGTGGGATAGCGCACGCCAAAACCCCCTGATGTCCAGAACGCTCGCTATTAGCTTTTAGCTTCGCGCCCACTTGAGGCAGCGCGCATAGGTTAAACCTCCCTAGCGTCCGAGTGCAACGCCCAGGTCTTGGGCTAACGGCACTCGCCCGTCGCATCCGGCACCCCTATTGTCCTAAAGACTACTTCTTGTAACCAGCCACCGGATTTCTCTGGCCATGCAGACGTTCAGAATTTTACACTGAGCATCATCACATTTCATTATTTCACAATTTATTTGCTCCTTTAAGCAACCTTGCATTACCTAAAGTTATTTATAAATCTTTGGCCGCCCGGGTTTAGTATGAATAAATTAACCTAGGACTTGAATAACAAAATAATTTTGCACTGAATAAATAATCTGGATGTAGTAAGTCGAAGACTATATATATTTATAGATTGTGCATGAACGTCATACTGTATGTGAAATGTGTACTCGCAGATGACCGCGCTGCAGCAACGTCAGCCAGACACGTCTGCCACAGCGGACACTCTTTGCCGGAGAAACAACACCATCTTTACCGAAAAATATAAACAGTTCACCAAGTTTACAGGAAAACGAAGAGGACACATAGCTTGAGGCAGCCCTAACCGAAACGTTTATAATTGAATTGTCTATAATCCGTAATGTTTTGTTCAACAAAATATTGCGAAACATCCAGGGATTTGACACCAAATTTTTTTTATCGTTAATAATAATGGCAAAAGTAAAGTTTCTTTTGTAAGTGTTGGTCTATTGAAATCCTTTTCCTTACGTGCCATAAATAGCAAGCTGGATAAAAGCTGTTGTTTACTGTTGTATTCTATCTGTCCGGCTGACGTCTCATCATGATGTGTAGAGTCGACATTTCGACCGTCATACAGCGATCTTCTTCTTGGACAGAATTGGGTAGAAACATCGACTCTACGCATCATGACGTGACGTCACACGGACTGTTGAGAGACAACTGACTCCGGCTGCGGAAGCCAACGATTACCTGTTGTTTTCTGATATATCTTAGTGGCAAGAGACCATCCATTGTTTTTTCTTTTTTGATATTGGGACTAGTAATACTAAGGCTAATAGGATTTTCTTATTAATTTATGACGAGGTTGATTAGCGTTCCCATTCAAATAGTGGTTGTTTGCAAACAGTACCTGGCAGCTCCTTTCAGAAAGTAGAGGTACGACAAGTCGTTTGCCTATCTTCAAGGGTAAAAGTATTTTAGCTGCAATATAACATATGAGCATATATGTCATATTTGGAAATGTTAGATATATAAAATTTGCAGTGAAAATTTTTATTTTATACCTATCCTCTTACATAAGTACCAATGAATTTCTTCTGTTTACCTGTGCCGATTGGCGACTATAAATTGAGGGGGAATTGCACACACCCGTTGCAGGATAAGCAAACAGTCATGAAGTTGTTACATGCTACGATCGGTCAAGTTAAAACTCAGTATACAGTAAATTCTATGTAAGGTCCTAGTGAAATATGAGATCTGTAGCTACAGCTAGTATAAAGTTAACAGTCACTAAACAGAGTTGAATTAATTGACTTAGTTAAACCTTTTAGCAGTGATTGCAATCATCAAAATGTTTGGCAGTTTAAGGTTGAGATTATTATGTGTCTTTTTAATTGAATTACCTGATTGTAATTTATTTGCTGTATCAGCTATCGTGTGTGACAGCCATTTTGCCCTGTATAATTCAGCAGCGGCCTGACAAACCGTTTCATGGAACTAGTCAGATTCTTCCCTCTGGGGCTGATACGCCCAAAGCTGAGCAGGAATTACTTCTGCGACTAGAGAGTGTATACTTGTAACCGTGAAGAGTCGCATGATCAAAGGCTAAAGCAACAACTTCGCGTCGTCCTTCGGCATCCGCTTATAGGATCAATTGTAGATGCTCCTCGCCTAATCTGTTTTCTGCATCTTCAAGCCGCACCATCTAGGCGCCTCTTCACGATCTGTGAACATAAAAAAAAAAAACAAGACAAAAATTTCTTGACGATAAATATTATAATTGCTTTCACATCAACTTGAGTTCGTGTATCGTCCAAACTTTGTTTGATATCTGTGAAACTTAAATCTACGTAACTGCAATGAATTGAATGGCCACTTCAATGATAAACCTTTTGAAAATAATTTAGAATGTTGTAATAGCCCTTAGGAACAGCCCTTTATTTTAAGAATTATGTATAGCAAGATGGGAGTTGATTAATTGTGAATCTGTGTATATTCGTTATGTAAATGCACGTTGTTTCATGGAGAAAAACTGTGTGAATGATATTTAATACGATCAAGGACAGTATTATGTATTAAAATAAATGGAAAGCTTGTAATTATAAATGTTGATGTGAGCCACGATGTTTCGAGGAAAAATTTTCAACATTTTGGATTGGTTTATTTTGATAATTTTGTGTGTAAATACTTGTAAATATCCTTAATTTCCGGGTGATTCATAATGATTGTAAATAATTTTGTAATAGTTCTAATAGTTTTAGTGTAGTTTTGGCTATCGGCCGCATTGTTTTCTTTCGAAAAACATCAATCGACGTTCTTTGTATGTTCTGGATGTTTCTCTAGTGCCTTCTTAATTGAGTGGCAGAGCGAGCTGTGAGTTGCAGTTTATTTACAGTTTCAAGTATTCAGTCGCCTTCAAAATGTATTTGTACTTTAGTATCTTTGGACGAGTCTAGTTCCTCATCCGCGTCTAGTGTCCTCATGAAGCTTTCGACGAAAGGTGAAAAGTGATTCTTGTTGTCATTTCATAGAACTATTTACCCATTCAAAGCAGTATTCATTAGAGTTGGGTGTTAGATAAAAGCACCTGGGACCAATGACAGTAACCTGTGAACTGGAGGACGAAACAATTAAAGGTAATCATCATTAATTGGCGACAGGAAGAATTATTTAATTATGGAGATGCTTATCAATGTCATGACGAAAAATTACTGGGAACAGATACTATTAAAACGACTGAAAATATTAGGCACAGTGCGTGTGTGTTCACACAGACACATACACGCGAGCGCCACGTGCTTTCCACTGTTGTGTAACCTGAAACTGATCCAGCTTTATTTTGTAACTCTGGTGTCCCGAGGTGTCTTTCAATCATGAAGAGCTGTCCACCTGCAATACTATCACTACACATATATGAGTTTGCTGCAGGGTACAACAGAATAATTCATCTATATCTATATCTATAAAACGAAAACCGGACATATTGGTCGTATAAAAACTCGGAAACTACGGGGCAGATTTCGATGGAGTTTTCACCGTTTTAAAGCTTAGAATCTTAATTCACTTGTCTGGCATGTCTTATGTTTCAACGTTAAATAATGTAGGAGCATTAAATGAAATTCTGAACGTATGGTGAGAAATTCCACAGGAGGAATCACTAGATGCCGTATACTCCGCACTAAACACACAACACAATGTCTCTGACCATAGCCTTTAATTAAAGCAATAAGATAAATTATAGTAATAACTATTTTGCACACTAAACAAAACTTTAAGTATTCTTTCTTTTAATTCGATATATTCATAGCTTGAAGTATTCTTTCCGCCGGCCTCGGTAGCGTAGTGTTAGCTCCACGTGCCGAAGGTCGCCGGTTCGAGTCCGGCCGAGGGCATGGGTGTTTAGTGTTGTGTTGTCTCTATGTCATGTCCATCGTGTTGTGTCTAGAACCACTTGGAAAAATAATACACTGTGAAGGAATGAAATACACTGGATGATTCAAAATACACTTGAGTTGGCTGTATGGCCTCGAAGCCAAAAGCCATTAAAAAAAAAAGTATTCTTTCCTTTAATTCGGGATATAAATTTTTAAACGACACAGATAGCCGTAAAAACAACAGAGATTTTCTTTAAGCACGATCTCTGGACATTATCTCTGGCCTTCTGCATTAGTCTTCTGTTTACGATAATATTATTCCGGATTCACTTTTGATATTTTATCTGCAGAGTTAAAGGATCTGGCGTTTCGAGCCACAAGTATATCCATTCACTTCGCAATTGAATCAAACGTGAGTTTTTAACATAATCTAGGGTAATGTAGTAATGAAATTTCTTAACCAAATTATCGAAGCTTGATATACATGAATCTTCGCACGAATGAAACTAGTATACGTGCAAATAAACTTTAGCCCACCAGTTTCTTGGTAGAGGGCTGGTGAATGTAAGTTTGCTTTAATTCCGAAACAAGTTGGCGCGTATTTTATGAAACTTTGTACAAATGTTTTTCGCTGCGAGAATAAAAATAGGGTAAGGTTAAATCTACGCCAACTATACCGGGCAACGCCGGAAACTCCGCTAGTGAATCATAAATTAATAAGACACAGTTGCCAGATTAGTCTCCACTTGATTACGAGAAAAGCGTTTCAAAACAGTAATCCTGATTTCTAATATTCCAGGCCCTGGTTTTGAAGCTGGTACCATTGTATTGCCTGGTATCTGGTACGGCGGAGCTTTAATGTGGTGGGTTTGTTTCAAATACTATGCTATTACTAAAATGGGAAAGAAAGCAAACTGATGGTTAAAATTAAAAGAAAAAAATAAAAATCGTTTTCTCAACTGCAATACGCAATAACGCCAATTATCTCCTTTTTATTAATAATATTGTTTGAAAAATCATAACCTCTATCCATTAAATAGCAGGTTTTTCTGGAAAATAGTGACTTTTTAAATTTTAAGATGCGTTTTACCAAATCGTTTAATCTGAATGGAGCTTGTGGACTCTAACAAAAAATTTCTTTACCACTTCGTGCAAGCAGCTGTATTCTCCTTTTTGTCTGTTTTTTTTTTCATAATTCCTGTGAGTCAATTGTGGTAAAAATGTTTCTGCCTGAGAACCTTAAGACACTTCCCTGATAGCGACCACATTGGTAACCAGACAGCCGTTGTTTCTACGAATAGAACTACTCGTAGACTTGAAGCAAAACTCCGTCACCCATTTCTCCTAAAAGTCGTGAGCTAACAGTGTCTTTCGTCTCACACCGAGAGTGGTGGATGAGCGGTATTATTCTCGTCTAACATTCAGGAGAACGTAAATTCGAATCTCCATCCCGCCGTTTAGATTTGTGTTTTCCATGGTTATCCGCAATCACTTTAAGCGATCTCTGGGATGGTTACTTCAAAAGCCCATGGACAAATTTCTTCCCTTCCTTTTCTCCTAATCCTTTCCCGCCTCTAATGACCTAGACGATGCGTAAAATCATAAGGAAAAAAAATCGTTCATTAACTGGCACATTTGTCTATAGAGAAGGGACATCAAAACTAACTAGGATGTCCTTTTCTTGAAGTCGCAATATTATTATTATTTCAATGAAGTGTACGTTGTTTTTTTAATGCGTACAGAATTAACAGTTCTGCAGATAGAGTAAATATCAGGTATTTCAAGATAGTATCCCGATAGAGGTAGGACATGTGGAAAGTTTCCCGCGCTTTGGGTGTGGAAACATTTGACAGCTGATGTTAAGGCAATGAAGAAGCTGATACCTGTGAGAAATCTAGCCCTCTTTGAAGTTAGTCGAGCAGATTTTGTGTTTTGTACAACAATTTATGACAGTTAATCAAGGCTTATCCCGTCACTTTAGCCCACAGTGAAAACTCAGTCCGTGTTGGAGAAATACACCAGTTCTTCAAATTCAAATATGCCGTTTCTTTTGCAATCAAAGTTATTATGTCTGATTTTTGGAAGTCAAAAGTTATATTCCTACTAAATTTCTTAAAAAAAAAAAATGGTGAAGTTACCACGAGGGCATCTCATTCTATCCATTGAATCAGTTGCGAACAGCTATAAAGGAAGAAAACAGGGACAATACATGAAGAAAGGTAATGGTTCAACATCACTGCTCTCAAGAACAAATCTCTGCGATGACAGAAGTATGGGTTACACTCTGCACTTCCGATCTGACTTACTCAACAACGTCGACATATTTCCAGATCTTAAAAAATTTCCGTATGACACCCGTATGAATACAAGTGATAATTTCATGTAAGCTAACATCTTGAGTTTTGAGAAGCATTGACATGTCATTGAAAAAATGTTTATAGCACAGGGGAGACCATCTTGAAAAACAGTTTTTTTTGCAAGTTCATATGCATCCATTTCGGGCCACTAACTCATGGGAAGACCGTAGAAAGTAATAAAATTAAAAAAGCTATCATTCTCTCTATAACTTCATTAGATCATTGCTCAAGATCATTCTGCTCTATCCGCTGCCCATACTCCTAAAGGCGGCCACACACGCTACGGTACACCGGAGAGGTCTACCTGTACAGGTACACCTGTACAGGTAGACCGGAGCGTGTGTGCCACAAACCTGCACAGGTATGCGGACCTGTACAGGTAACCGGAGAAGAATGAAAAATCAATTCTTTCTACCTGCCCCAGACCGGAGCGTGTGTGGGGGTATTGCGGTAGACCTGTACAGGTTTCAGTCTCATTTTAGTGCTTTGTGGAAGAGAGATCGCGTTGTGTTCAGTGCCGTAACAGTTTTTCTTCTTTGTTTAGCTTCAAATTACAAACGTACACCATGTCAAATTGCAAGATTAATAAAGTTATAGAAGAATTTATCGAAATTTATAAATCAGAGCCTTGTCTGTGGCGTGTTAAGAGCAAGGAATACCATGATCGCCGCAAGAGAGAAGCCGCGTGAACGAAGTTATTGAAAAAATTACAAGAGTATGAATCTGGCGCTAATAAGCAGACTGTGATTAAAAAAATAAATAACCTAAGAAGCAACGTCAGAAAGGAGAAAAAAAAAATGAAGCCTCGTTGAAGTCTGGAGCGTCAACAGATGCAATTTATAAAATAACACTTTGGTACTACAAACTATTTGATTTTCTGGGTGATCAAGATACCCCAAGAAGATCGAATTCCAACATAAATGAGGAAGAAAGTGATTGCGAGGTAATAAATTACAAATTTGTCTTTGCTGAATTTTTATTTATTTTAACTGGAAATAATGTACAATTTAAGTTCTTGGCAGCATAAATTAATGTTTATAACAATTTTAGGCGAATCTGTTTCTGTTAACAAATTTATTTTTGCCATGGCACTTTACCCTCATTCACAAAGTAGATATTGAAACCTTCTCTAAATTTTTTAGCGTCATTAACAATATTTCCCAGGTTTCGGCGATTTAAATTTTCCATGTTCGAACACAGAGTATCATAGCCTGCAGACGCAATATTCCCGTTTTCAGTACCTTCCTGATAAAAACACTTTGAAGGTGCATAGGAATTTAGTACTTGTTCAATCAAATAAATGTGTAAGGCAAAGGTTGCCATCACTATTTTTTCTATGTTCTTTGGCTCTACATTAATTTGTGTATGGTATATGCGAAACCGCGAAGCCAATATACCAAAAGCATTTTCAACAATGTGTCTCGTCCGGAAAAGTCGATAGAAACCTTAAAGTTGCTGCAAGTCTTTCGTGTGGAGAAATTGCACTTCTCATTATGGTATCCTTTTTCTGGATTAAAGGAGTATTCATTGAAAGTAATTTTAGATAAACCGATTCATCAATACGTAAGTAATTGCAGTAATCTTTAGGTTCTATCCTCAATTCGTTCAACAAATTAATATGAGTATATTATTTTCTTTTCGACAACCACTTTTTACGCCACTTTTCACGTTTTTTTCTTTATTGTTTACATTTCAAAGCTATTAAGAAGCCTACCACCGCCAAAGCATCATCCTCTGACGATTCCATGCTCCGTCTGTGCTCCGGTTTACCGTTACGTGTGTGGGCTCCGTCGGTTTTCGGTCTACCTGTCAGGTGTACCTGTACAGGTAGACCTCTCCGGCGTACCGTAGCGTGTGTGGCCGCCTTAAGGGGAAATTTACCACCCACCTACGTGGAGACATCGGTCAGTTTGGAGAGGTAGGAAGTAATGGGGTGATGAGATGAGGATCAGGGCGAAGAGAACATACCCTTGAGCCACCAGTTCGGAGTGAACAGGGTATCGGATAAATCGGTCGTTTGTGTTATTGAGGGAATTGGATCGACCTGTCGATGTTGTGCTTAATCGTGTCTTGCTAAGTGTCGGGCTGTCTACCATTTCTCAACTTACAGAACGTCGGTCAACAGTCTTTTCACCCTATGTTACTCGTCAGTGAGGAGTGTTAGCCTATTACCAGCCTAGTGTCCGTCTCAGCGAGACACTTGTCGTTAGCAAGTGCCTCTGGGTGGACGAGGCTAATTGGACAACTGCCACCAGTGTCGTCACCTGTCCGTTTCTACAACTCGCAACTCGCAGTTAATCACTTTGCCGGTGTCGCATCGACCGTCTGTTCGTCACCATCAGACTTGATAAGCATTAAACACATTTTTATTAGCTCTTAAAACCATCTTAGTTAAGCTGCAGTAATCATTCCTGATTTCAATAAAGTATTAATTAATTTAATTGTAATGAAGTACAGTGTCCGATGGTAAATTCTCTACGCACGTGTTTTATTTTCAGTCATTTCTCTCACTATTTTTTTAATCTTAAATTTGTATGATTCCAATAACACCACCCAACAACTTGTTCCCTTCTCGAATTTTAATTTTTAACTCTTCGAATATTTCTGGTATATTGTTCATCAATGCATTGATAAAGTGTTTCAATCTATGATTCATTTACAAGAGAGAAACCAAGTAGAAGCTGATGGTCACAGTTATACCTTCCCTTCCATTTATTATTCCTAATTCTTCTACCAATACAGAACTTACCCTCTTCACAAGTATGTATCTAATACATTCCCAGCATTCTCTTCACCCACCACCTGTCTTCAAATGAAACTCATCCCATGATATGTATCATATAAGTTAGAAATTCAAAAATCTTGGTCACAGTCTGAAGTCAATCTCATTTAATTGCGACTTAGTGGTGTACTTCGACAACACTGAGTGGCAGCCAATATAAAAGTAATGAGGAGGCTGGTTTCTGCTGGAAATCTAGCTCTTCTTGAAGCTAGTCTATCAGATTTTGTGTTCTGTCGAAGAAAGTGATAACACAAAATCGAATTATCTGCAGTATTTACAATATAGGCAATAAAGGGCTGTCTTCAAGCTAAAGCGACGGTGTACGTGGTCGATCTCGGCGCGTCGGATGAGTTTCATCAGATGAGGTGAAATGCACAGATCGATGTACATAGATTCTTGCTGCATTTATTTTAGACTCCAAATTAGTTTATCGAAGTCTTGACTATACTTACGTTTGCTGGCCTTGTCTCATTGACAGGAGAATGATCAAGAATCAAGCAAGATCGGTAAACTGATTGTCAACTTACACTAAATTGTAAAAAGTGCAAGACAATGAGCATAACTAACAAAAAGAATCCAATTGTTCAGAAATACCAGTTAAACAATTCAGTTATTGATATGATCGATTCATTGAAATATTTGGGAGTAACAGTACAAAGTGTAGCGAGATGACTAGATGGGTAATCCCGTACAATGTAAATTAATTATTGTTTGATTTAATAAACATAAGTAACAAATGGATATTCATGTTTGAGTTGGAGACAGAAATCCGCTTCTAGCTACGGGTTGTGTTAGCGTGAGCGACACTCTGACTTAAGCCGGTAGGTCGAGACAGTGAGGGGATTATCTCTGACGCTGATACCGGTGAGAAAGGCTGGACGCTGGGAATTTTGCGGATGAATCCTTGAATGGGCGTTTGCACGGTATCGTGAGAAAAAGTTATTCCCACGTATCCTCCCGAACTATCCCGACAAAACCCGAAGATTCTTAGCAAATGAGAGGCAATGTATTAGCCAGCATAGAGGGGAGACTTTTGCGAAGCCAATCCGATGTGTTTATTTCCTCACGTAATTGGAAATTTACAAATTTTGTGTTTTCCATCATGCTCGCCGAGGGGAGGAGAGAGGAGCTCCGTGAGGCGAGAAGAGGTCACTTGGACTGGAACGATCGCTCTAGCCACTGCTAGCCAGAGCAGTATTGATGGTTCCATTCTGGAGGCTTGGGTGACTTAGTGCCAAGTCAGATCGAGGTTGCCACTTGTGCTGGTTGACGTGACAAGTGTCTTACAATACCTGGAGAGGTGCGCTGATTGAGAGACGGTAGAGCTCTTGTTGCGACGCTTCGTGTAGCCAGACAGACACGGAATTATACCTCCAGAAACAGTGTGTACTCAGACAAATCATTGAGACAGCCCTTTAACGGTCTTATGAGTAAGAGTTCTTATGCCGCTGGACATTAATTCCGGAGCTAGTTGTGTCTAAAAGCCGAGTGCTTTTTGGTTTTCTGTATACAGTTTGAATTGAAATGTTTGGAAACTTTCAATAACCATTATTTGTGGAAACAAATCAACTCCCTGGCGCCCTATGTAATCCAGTTAAATCTGATGTTTTCTTGTTATCATTGTCATACAAGAATCGCTCTCGTTATATATAAGAGAGTTTTTGCTTCAGTTGCATATGGAATTTGTAACTCTTTGTAATGTACATGTATTGCAATTTCTTAGCTTCAAATAACAATAATTGTTTGTTTGCTATTTCGCATCTGTAAGACGAGGTATTGCATTGAATTGTATTTTGCACAGACAGATGTTTAAGATTAATGATAAATATACCTCTGTCTGTAAGCATTCATGAGTACCAAATAAATCATAATTTTAGGATCTTTTCAAATATTAATAACAGAAGTAATGGTTTCACCTCTGTTTCCTGAAATTAATATATGTGCTTTGCATAAGGTAGTGGAAGGTGGCGATTTAAATCCCGCAAGGTAAGCAATTAAATCTGCCTCCCAGCAATCCGCTACAAAAGGAACATGAAATGGAACATACACATTAAATCGTTAGTAGGTAGAGCTAATTCAAGGCTGCGATTCAAACAAACAAAGGAGATAGCGTACAAATCTCTTGTGCGTCCACATTTGGACTATTGTTGTGCCATTTGGGATCCGTTTCGTAAGGGGTTGATCGAAAGTATAGAGAAAGTACAGAGAAGAGCCGCTCGATTCGTGACCGCTTGCTACAGTTCTTATGAAAGCGTCACAGAACTGATTAGTAGACTAGGCTGGGAGTCTCTGATAGATAGACGACGCACGTTTCGTTTAAACTTATTGGTAAACATGTGTACCCCCACTTTCACTTACCAGTGTAGTGAAATACTTCTTCCACCAACCAATTTGAGCCGGAATGACAGGAAAGATGAGATTAGAGAAATAAAGTGCCGCAATGATTGTTATATATGACATCTTTTTTCCCTCGTACCATTAGGGATTGGAATGCACAACAAAGAGATTAGCTTTGGTGCTGAGCACCCTCTGCCACCCACAATTTTGTGAATTGCAGAGTATGTATGTAGATGTAGATATGAATGAATAAATGAATGTCACTAGTCTCTGTACTTTTTCTTTCGTAGGCCGCACGACCCAACCTTTCCAATGACTCTGGTCAATGGAACAAAGGAATGGAACAAAGTAACTCTCAAGGAGTGGCAGTCACTATTTAGCGCTCAACATCCTGCAGTAGGATTTGATCTACCACCTAAATTATGGGATGCCCTTAACAGGATACTAACTAACCATGGATGGTGTGGATCGCTGATATATAAATGGGGCACCAGAACTTCACCCAGCTGCGACTATGGTGCAGCACAACAGACGATCCGGCATATTGTCACTGAATGTAGTAATAATGCGTACCCAGGTTTGCTGGAAGACTTTGTTAACGCATCCAGAACTGCTACAGAGTGGTTGGAAAATAAACTAACTTTCATTTCAAGTATATTGTTGATTGTTTTAGATGACACGTTGTCTGTATTCTCTAGGATTGTATTGCCGTAGGCTAAATAAGTAAACCGCTTGTAACAGCCCTCACACCTGAACTTTAAATAGAATTGTATTTAATGAAGTATCTGTAGTGAGCTAAAGTTTGCTTGAATATGATCTGGTATGTTTGTATTACAATTTCTTGTAAATCAGTGTATATAGACTTTGTTTTATGAAAGGAAATTATTTAAAGGCCATTTAATATGTTTAAGTACAGAATTGTGCAAGAGAATTGCTTAAATGTTTGTAATTCCAAGTAATAATGCAAGTTACGATGTCTACAGCACAATTTTCTACAGTTTAAAATGATTTCTGTAAATAATTTCCATTTCTGACCATTTTGTAATGATGTTAAGTAATTATGTGGTAATTATGATTGTTTTTAATATGTTTAATTGTTTGAGTAATTGTTAATGTTCGAGAATTAACTCGCGGAAGCTTTTGAAGAACTCCAGAAATTTCGATAGAGCCTATATAAAGAAACCAGCAGAAGGACAGAGTTAGTTTACAGTCAGTTTTATACAGATTCACTTTGGAACTGTCAAAGATTGCGTCAGCAGTATCTCTGGATTGTATCTTTGCATGTAAACAATATCGCTGACGTTGTTTTGAAAATAAACAAAATCTTAAACTGAACCTTATGGTGGACTACTTAATTAATTACTATATTAATTAAACCACCCAAGAATCTAACACGCTCCTAGTAGAACCCACGGTTGGAAACAATTTCTTTTAGAATGCCATTCACATTCATAGAGGACCAGCTGGTATTTTACGGACAGTGGAGAGCCTTGACGTTCTTACACATGTGAAAAGTCGAAGTTGGAGCCAACCGTTACAAGCTCCAAGTTATTCTCACAGCGCTATTCATAATCATTGGCAAAACAAATCAATCAACTGGATTATGAGCCGTTATGGAGGACTCTAGATGAACAACCCGAGGGTACACAGTTCGTTTACGAACAGTTGGGTGAGCGGTAACGATCGAGCCAAGTATTTTGGAGGAATCTGGTTCACATAATTAACATCCGGCCATCCGGAATTCTGTTTTCCCGAAATCATTTCAGGCGAACGCCATGGCCAAAGTCTTTCCGTTCATTATCTCCAACCCAATCCTAATTCGACATTGACGAAGCGTCAAGCCCGAAGGAGGAAAAGAGGTTTCCAGCCTTGCTCAGACCGTGGGTTGTTTCAATGTGTTTCTTTTATCTTGATTGAGAATCATTATTTATTTGGAAGGATTATTCATAATCCTGCTAAAACATTAGAAAGGCTGTTGTAGTTTTACCAATGGTGGCGTAAACTGAAAGTAAATTAAAAAACTTCACTATCAGCAAATTTGTGTGCAGGAAGATATTTGTTCAATATGCTAGAAAATAACAAACAATTAATGCCAACAGTAGTTTCGGATATAATTAAAGGCGGCAATACTAAATAACAACGTAGCTACACAGCAATGCAGATGAGGAAGGAGGTTGGAGAGTGTCCATAAACTACGTAACCCTATTTTGGCCCTCCTCTCCTCCTCGTTAACACCACAACACAGGCGGCTGCGTTAATTTGAGTGATGCCGTGATCAAGAGGCATTGACTGCTGATGAATGGTGTCGCACTGTTCTCAGCGACGAATCGCGGTTCTGCAGTATCTCGAATAACCGTCTTCGGGGAGTAAGGCGGCGACATGGGGAATGGTCTAATACTTTCATTGTCTTGGAGAGGCAATGCGGTGTTAGGTCTAAAACAGACGAGGCGTTTTGCGCCGCACGGCGGTCGAGTCGAAGCATGGTCCAATGTAATTAAATGGGACAAAACAGACGATGCCGCGGCGACACAGCCAACGGAAGAAAATAATTCAGAAATTGATTAGTCTCCCCTTTTTTGTATCATTACACTTTAGTGTTCAAATCTAAAACACTTAATATGCAATTACATTAAACACACACAATGAAAATTCGAATTTAATTTTTTTACTTTTCTTGACATTTTTTAGACCTCCAAATTTAATATTTTTCTATTGATCCAGCATCGAAACTTTATCTTAACTGTTAACTTAATCTGTACTTTTGAACCGTAATATACAGTATGAGTGTCTGATCGTTTCCAAAGAATGTGGCAATCCTATTTTTTATGACTAGCGTTCTCATATTTTTGATTTTACTAGGGAAAAATGAATTCAGAAGCATTGATGTCGTCGTTTTTTCATGTGCTAAATAAATAAAGAATTCAAATTTAATTACTTCTTTTTTTTACTTTTCTTATAACTTCCTGATCTGATTTTATACCGGTAATTTTATACATTGAAATTTAATTGTTATCTATTAATCCAACAATGAATTTTATCTAAACTTCAATCTTAATAGCATTATTATCTACAGTTTTGAATCTTAAAATACAGTTGGAACGGTTGTTAGCTCCAAGAAATGTGACGAGTCGCCATAATATGAACGATATAATAAATAAAATGATTTCTTCCTTCCTTAAAGCAATGACCAGTCTTTCTTCTCGAGGTATGCTGCTTCTCCTCGTTGTTGTTTCTTTAAACAGCTCTTGTCTTACAGCGGTAAGCAACTCATTGAAAGAGGACTAAGACATCCTCGTAAAGTTAAAAAACTTTTCTTTATCCCTTTTCAATTGGGACCACAGGGTATAAAAAAAAAAATCTTTTCCACTCCGTTCTGATAGTATTGGATGAATCCAATAGCGCCTATTTTTTCTTCTCCTGTTCCATCTTCGGTACAGCAACCATAGAAGCATTACATTCTCGTCTTCCATATCCATTGTTCCACAAACAACTGAGCTATACGAGACAAATAGCGAGTCCGCGCGGCCGCCGCCTCGTGTGAACATTTGGGGCGGCCGGGCCGCCGCTTCGACCGCCACGCGGCGGGAAGTCGCTTCGTCTGTTTTAGGCCTTACTCCTTGCGTCATGGTGTGGGGAGCCATCGCGTATGGCTTCAACTCACTGCTGAGTATGATTGAGGGGATTCCGACGACACAACAGTACCGTAAAAAGGGGTTACTTTAACAGTAAGGGTAACTTTGATAGTTTATGGGGCTACTTTAACAACGCGCGGTGGAGGAGCGGGAAGAGGGCGATAGGCACAATGCAGTCACTTGACTTACGGACTAGTTCGAACGTTTTCCTGAAAAAGCTTCCAGCAGATCACTCAAAAGAGACTGGACGTGTTCTCGACAGCAGCATACTGGAATTTTTAAAAGAGCCAAGGCGCTACAGCTCTGAAAGAATTCGACACAGAACAGGAAAGAAAGTGATTCATGAATCAGGTACACAGATATCCATAACACGCCAAGATATTCCAAGCCCAGCCCAATAACCAATAATGTCCAAGAAATTGAAAACGATGATTCAGTTATTGAAACTGTCTCGGCTATCGTGGATGACCCTATCTTCGTACTTAGCTCCCCAACTTCTTCATTGCCACCTACGACAGGCCAGACTTCTTCCGATGACGATGTTCCTTTAATTGATTTATCTCGCATAAGGAGATTAAGGGGCAAGCAGAAGAGTAAGGAGAAGGGCAAGAAAAAGGGTAAGAAGGACAACTATCTCTGTAACATATGTAAATGTGATTTCCAGTTCTACCACCATCCTGCTAACTGGATTTGTTACATCACTTGCATGAATTGGATTTGTGGCATGTGTAACAAAGGCTCAATCCGTCCTATGAATGTATGGTGTGCGAGGATACAGATAAATAATTATTTTTAGCTTTTTGTATTGCTGTTCAAATATGTTACTTTTTTGCCAGAGTTGATTGTTATAATTCTAATAATGTTAATTTTTGTTGATTCCAAAGATAATAATTACAAGACTGATTAAGTTTCTATAATTTTGTTGCCGAGCGTGGTGGGTGAACGGTGAACGTTCTGGTTTCGCATTCGGGAGGACGCGGGTTCGAATCCCCGTCCGGGCATCCAGATTTGGGTTTTCCATGGTTTCCCCAAATCATTCCAGGCTAATGCCGGGATGCTTCCTTCAAAAAGGCCTTGGTCGAACTCCTTCCCGTTCCTTGTCCTCAATCCCATTCCGCCTCTAATGACCTTAGCCGTCGACGAGGCGTAAAGTAATAAGTAAAATAATAATTTTGTAACCTAAGTGATAATAAAATGACTGATCGATCTCCATAACTTGTTGTTTTTAATTCCATTTCCCCTATAATGCATAAAATATAAATATTTTTAAAAAATGAAGTTGAAGTAACCCTTACACTTTAGATCTTTGACATTAACTGCATTTTAGTGCCTTGTTAAAGAAACCCCACATTCGGAGTAATTTTGACACACACACACACACACACATATATATATATATATATATATATATATATATATGTGTGTGTGTGTGTGTGTGTGTGTGTGTGTGTGTGTGTGTGTGTCTGTATATAATTGTGGGGACCCGTAGGGCTTGATATTGTTATGGGTTTGTTAGCCAATGGACACATTGTTCAGTTGGAGCAAAAAAATCATTAATCTTGTGTGTTAAAAAAAAAACTACAAAAAAGTACTGAAACATGTGCAAAGTAGCCCAGATTTACGGTACGTCACGGACATCGTGCGTCCTCTCATGCAAAAGTATTGTGGTACCATTTTTAAACCGGATAATGCTCGTTCACATGGCTCTACTAAATGTATGCTCGATTTTGAGGTATTCCCGTGGCCACCAATATCTTGGATCTGTTCCCGACAGACCATTTGTGAGACCAGCTCGGAAGCCAAGTGCCTGTCTCGAATATATCAAGGGCAACTTACAACAGTAGTGGACCAGTTTACTTCAGGGGCCATATGACATCCTTCCCAATCGAATCAGTGTATGCACCCAGGATAAAAGATGGAACGTTATACTGATATATGTGTTCATATTGTCAAGTTCTTTGTAAAACAGGTTCGATTTTGTAATCACTGAAATAACATCACATACGCTCTCAACCCGTGAAGTTTCGTTTCCTCCTCATCTTATGTGTGATTCACAATTTTTTGTCAGGGTGTGTATAAAAGATGGAAGCATGCTGTTGCACCAGAATACCATTTCAGCTTAGATCGAGGCAGTGAATCGTAAATTTTCTCAACTTTTAGATTAATACAACATTGTAGTAATACGACAATCATTTTCCATGTCTATGTCGCTAGGCTCTGTGCTTCTATTTAATAGTGATTCAATAGATTCCTTCCTTTTAAAAATTTAAGAATTTCGTTTGCAGAGTTTATTCCTCGACAAAATGAGTAATAAAACTTGAGTAGCTTTAAATTTGTTCATCTTTCAAAGCGGCATACTTCCTATATTTAACTGCGCAGTTAAAAAATATGTCAAATTGCCTGGTTTCACTGTAGTCATTTATAAATTTCAAAATGAAAAATTGAACCCACAACTATTCTCTGCAATACAGCCAGTAACTATTAGTTCTCGTCACAGTCAATATAAAAGAGTAATTGATTCTGGCACGTCTTTTTGAAACTAATAATGTCTCACTATTTTGAATGCTTCATGGCTGTTCGGATATCCAGAAACATTATTATAGCTTGTGGGTGGATTAGGTATACCACGACAGACACTTCAAAACTTATTTTAATAGGTATCTATCTGCTACAATGAATGCATAAGGAACAAGCTGCATCAACATAACAGTCTTATTAAAACCCGTCTATAGTGACAGGTCTGTTAATGAGTTCAGTCATACGCAGTTGATAGTCTTGCTGGAATTTTACCCGTGCTGGGTTGATGAGAATCGGATTGAGCGTGATGTGATTGACTCTGCCATAGTCAAGTCGACTCTGACCTCTAGAGGCGCCAACTTTTCTTAGTTAACAAATCTCCTCTTGTCTGCTGAATATTTGACGTCGACCCTACTTGACTGTCCAGGCTGCGTCTCGGGTTATTTTTAAGCTTGTATTTCCGTGGACGGCGGAGATACCTGGCTGAACGACAATTTTTTTCCTAGCGTTTGGCAACTGACATTTCCCACCGTGACGTAAAATAGTTTTGGCGCTGTTCCACCAGCATTTATCAAAGATGAAACCGCGATTTTTCAGAACGAAATGAAATAGTCTTCGTACTTGGCACAGTTGATATTCTAAAAGTTGCTTATTTCTAGTACATATTCTTCCAGAATCGCGAAATGTGGCATCTAGTAAAATCAAATGTAAGCACAAGAACTGAGGTCAATAACCGTAAGTTTACAATGTTATATTCATTATAGTTTCTGATAGTTATAGGCAGAGACCGGATTATATGCAACACAAAAAGCTATAAATATACATGCAAATATGAGTGAAAAATGCTTAAAATATGGATGAAAAGTGTCAAAATATGCAACATTAGATAATATAAAAATAATAATTTTTTGATATATTAATTCAAAATCAGCATGCAATTAGTAAGTAGTAGAATAACATATTTTTAAATCCGATGACTAACAATTATTTAACTTTTCTTTTTTTACTTTTGTAAACGTAAAAAATCGAGTAAGATCGTTTCTTCGATCTCTCAAACTATTTTTACAAGTGGATATGGATCGTTCTAGCAAAAAGAGCCTTCATGAAAAAGAGAAATCTTTTAGTTTAAAATATTGATCTAGTATTTAGAAAGAACTTTTTAAAACTCTATGTGTGGAGCACAGCACTTTACGGTAGCGAAACATGGACTTTAGGAATACCGAAAAGAAAGAAAATTGAAGCATTTGAAATGTGGTGCTACAGAAGAATGCTGAAAATTAGGTGGACAGACAAAGTAAGAAATGAGGGAGTTTTGGAAATGATGGGTGAGAAAAGAAGCTTATGGAAGAAGCTTACAGAAAGAAGAGACAGGCTGGTAGGTCATATTCTGAGACATACTGGATTGGTTAATTCGTTAGTGGAGGGAACAGTCGAAGGTAAGAACTGTAGAGGAAGACAGAGATTAGAATATATGAAACAGATAATTGAGGACGTTGGTTGTAAGGGGTATGTAGAAATGAAGAGGTTAGCACAGGATAGGAAGTGATGGAGGATTGCATCAAACCAGTCGAAAGACTGACGACAGCAAACAACAAACAAATATGGATCGTTCTGTACAATATTTGAAATGGGTACTGCGTTAGCAGTCATTGTTTCTGGAATAAAGCCGTTGCTTTTGTGATACGTGCTCTCCGCCCCAGTTAGTGCATTTTGGGAGAGTTTCGTCTTTCTTAAGGGCGTATTCTCTGGTGGTGTGTTCACCAGCACACTTGACGCATTTGGGTGGCATGACACGGTGGCGGGAAACATGTCCTACTCCTTGGCAATTGAAACACTGAGGTGGCCCTCGAGTGCTTCGTAGTTTTTCTGTTGTTACATTAACAGAGTAGAGCGAGGTCATCTTATAGATTGCTCTGTTGTCCATGTTGTCAGAGAGGACAACCAAGGATAGTGGTACCTCCTGTCTTGTTTTAGGAGAGCGCAGTCTCTGACTGCTCTCGCCACCATCCCAAGGTCCTCCAGCTCTTCTTTTATATATTCTGCGGAGAAATTAAATGGTAGGTTCTTATCCGCCTCTGTAGGGAATGTGTAGAAGGGGATGTGTGGATGCATAGGCAGAAATTGCCTGGTGGTCAGCATTAGTCTTTGGTAGGAGTTTGTGGAGGTCGCGACCGACGGCCTCACTCCGCATTTATTTTTGCAGATCTTCAAAACGGTGTACAGATTCCTGTAATCATCCTTGTTAGAAAGCATAAGCGGGGCCGGTTTTGGTTCCCTGGTGGTGGTCGTTTCAGGTACTCCGCCAATACTTGGTTATCAGCCGTGAGAATAGGCGCAAACGAGTTGCTAGTGCTAGGTGACTTGGTACTGCAGCAGTAGCGTTGATGTTCAATTGAGCTGCTGGGGCGGTTCGACGCGGTTAGCGCCAGCCTTCCTCGCCTTCAGCTCACCTTGATCTGATGCCCTCAGGTGGAGGGGTAGGCATCTTGGTCCTCTTTTTGACGGAGAGTTTAGCTGTCCTTTTTGTTTGCCTGACCTCCTCCTTGTCCGCACCCCTCTTGCGCAAAGTGGTAGCTTCTTCGTATTCCATCACAGAGTAATTGCTGTCGTCATCGGGTAGGGCAGTGACGTTGGCTGTAGCAGCGCCCTGCAAGGGTCCCTCGTGCGTGGGGATTTCGAAGAGGAGTCTCTGTCGATAGACTTAACGATGCTTCCCGTAGAACACAGGGGAACAGGGGTGTTGTGCCCCGTGTTAACACCGCAGAGTTCCTGGGGTCACTCTCACCAGGAGGTTCCACTCCTCACGGGAGTGGGCCGTGTGGTGGTAAGTCCCCATCACCTCGGAGTGGGGGCCAAGGATCCCCAAAAGAAGAACAAGCAAGCGATTACGCTTACTTTCACCTTCCCTAAGCGATGTAGAATTCGCATACATAAGATACAGAGACGTACACGTATATACGTTGCAAACTGCATCTTGTGTTGAAATTTAAATTCTAGAAGGAACTCAGCCATCTTTATGTATAAACTGCATCATTACGGACAAACCACTGAACTAATTGAAGCCATATTCACATATTATGTTATTCAAGTGACGTGAAAGATTTTTATCTATAATTTATTTCTATATATGGCGCTGGAGTCTGGTCGGTATTACGATAGCGAAAAAGCTCTGCCATTCAATTTCAAATGGATTCCCGCAACTATGATCAAAATCGGCCCATAAATATAAATCTTAAGACAGCAGCATCACCTATGGGAATATAACATAAGTAAAAACTTTACCACATCAGTAGTATATGGTATGAATATGGCGTCAATGATTTGTCAGTGATGATGTGGAAGAAGGTGGTGAAGCGTTTTCGTAGTAGAAATTCCTATCACATATGTTCGATTTTGTTATTCTGTTAGCGAGTTTATGTATATCACGGTTTATATGCATACAAAAAAGGAATTCGTTAGTACACACGAAAAGCAGCGCCACTTCAAATACTGCTTGCAAAGAAGCTATTTCAGCAATATAGAAGGGTGCATATGGGTCATCAACAAACATAAGTTTTTCCAGTCAGTAATAGTTTCAAGGAGAGACAGAAACAAATGATGTGCTCAAACATGATTAACGCATTCCGTACAATATAAATTCAGGACAGGAGGAGGTTCAAGAAAACTAAAAAGAAAAAAGAAATATGGCTGCTACTCTGCTTTTACCTACCCAGCTAAATATTTCTTTGATCGTATATCTGTGAGTTAACAGCTCAAATCTCCAACTCGCGGGTACAGTTAATATACACAGTCCAATCACATTAATGTGACCACCTCTCAAAAACCAGAATAACCACCTTTGGCAGAGCAGATCCCTGCGAGGCGTGCAGGAAGAGAGACAAGTAGGTTTCTGAAGGTGTTCACTGGGATGTTGAGCCATGCCGACTCAGTGCCGTGGCCAGCTGCGCTAGATTACGCGGTTGAGGATCCATGGCGCGAACAACCCGATCGAGGTCGTCCCACAGATTCTCGATTGGGTTTAAATCCGGTGAGTTTGCTGGCCAGGGAATAAGGTAAACTCATCCTGGTGCTCTTCGAACCACGCACATACACTGCGAGCTGTATGACACCTCGCATTGTCCTGCTGGTAGATGCCATCATTCTGAGAAAAAATTATTCGCATGTAGGTGTGGACATGGTCCGCAAGGACAGATACGTACTTGTGCTGATCCATCGTGCCTCCCACAATGATGAGTTCACCCAGTGAATGCCAGGAAAACATTCCCCAAACCATAATGCTCCCTCCTCCACCCTGGATCCTTCCGGCAATTGTTGCAGGGTGTTTGCTTTCAGACGTTTCCCGCCGTATGCACCAACGTCCATCTGTCCGATGGAGCATAAAACGTGATTCATCGGAAAAAGCCACCTGTCGCCACTCTGTGGACGTCCAGTTGGGGTACTGGCGTGCAAATTCCAGCCTTCGTCACCGAGAAACAGCAGTCAGCATAGGTGAATTAACCAGGCGTCTGCTGCGGAGGCCCCTGCGCAGCAACGTTCGCTGAACCGTTGTTGAGGATACCCTCTTGGTAGCTCCTTGGTTCATCTGGGCGGTCAGTTGCTCAACAGTTGTACGTCTATTTGCCCGAACGCATCTCCGTAGCCTTCGTTCGTCTCTGTCATCTATAGCCCGTGGTGCACCACATGTTCCACGCCTCTGATTTTGAATAGTGCCATTTTGCCATGCACGGTATACTTTCACCACGGAGGTACGTGAACAGTTCACAAAATTAGCCGTTTCCGAAATACTTCCACCCTTGGCCTGAAAGCCAATAATCATGCCCTTTTGGACGTCGGATAAATCGCTACGTTTCTGCATTACGCCAACGATTGAAATGCTTTCCGATGCCCTAGGATATCCTTTATATACACTCCACAGTAATGTGCTGCCACCTGCCTTCTGTGATTGGTTATTTCACGTTGACTTCGAAAGTAGGTGGTGGTCACATTAATGTGACTGGACTATATATATATATATATATATATATACCAAAATCGATAAAGTCTTTTGTTTTTGTTTTTATTCGCGTCATTTAGTGTTGGTTACTTATCAATTTAATACTGGCCTCAAATCGAAACAAAACTATATGTATTGTGAAGTATGAATATTTGGAAATTGTTTAGTAATTAACTCTAATAAGATGCGTGATTTTCTGTTGAATACTTGCAGTGTTCAGTACGAAGTGATTCGGTTTGTATCAGTTATGCGTGATTGCTTCATTGCATAATAACCAAGTTTTAATTAGTCACCATGAATATTAAAAATAGTACCCCTGGGGCTGTTCTCACATGGGATGTAGCCAATATATTTTATCTGTCGCACTTAATTAGTGGTTATGATACCGTTTCCGTCCAATGTCTATGGTTTAAATACTTCTCAATTCTACAAACGCTTTTGTGATTGTTTAAGGGGGAAAAAAAGAGATCACATTTGTTGTTCTGTGATACCACTTTGAGGATCAACTATTGTTGGTAACTGGATTATCAATAATTCCTACTGTGCTCATTTGCAGCGGGATAAGGTATATTTTCCGACAAGTACAGTGTCAGAGGAGTCTAGAAGAGACGGGGAGGTCATCAGCCTAGCCTGGTGAACAGATAGACAGGCGCCGAGCTGTCCATTTCTGTTGGCACACAATGAGCAAGCAAGATAACATCGACACTCTGGAGAAAGGCTTCGAAGACGCTCACCTTTTGTTTCTCAATGGGTGGTCCATGGTCGGAACCGTGCATCTGTACACGAAGAAAAAGAATAAATCGCACAAGACATTCAGAAAAAAACAAAAAATATAATGACTTCCGGGTTTAGTGAATAGATTCGGAATGTTTATGTTAGTTACCAATGAAGTTGCAGCAAATAGACAAAAGGAATTTTGGCTGCCGAGAATAAGGAGCTGAGAAAGGCGACCACAGTTGTAGTTATTTCGCAGAATATTGGCTTGGTGGGAGAGGCTACTAGCCAATGAAAACAGAGGATTTGTACTGAGAGACTGTGTTGATAAAACAGCCTGTATAATACAATTTAATTAATTTGTTTTCAGGAACACCCAACCACGACGACGTTTTGCGGTTCCCGCCGAGAAAACGATGGAGCGCACGGCGAAGGACCAAGAGCGACGCATGGAACGAACTACTGTTCAAGGAACTTGGCTTGCGGAACCTAAGAAGGCAACACTGCCTTCGTAGCGAGTACTGGTAACGAGATATCTTCGCTACCAGTTGATATTACAATCCGAACAGTTGTGACATGTAGTACAGTGTAAGTTCTAGACTTGTCAACGGGTTTGACATACAGGGCAAAGGGGATGTGTGAGTTTTGGCGACCACTGTTTAGCCACCATCCCAGGCCGTCTATCCAACATCGATGGTGCTCTGATTGCAGAACATGTCGCGACCGGGCGTGGTGGGTGAACGGTTAACGTTCTTCCCTCGCATTCGGGACGACATGGATTTGAATCTCCGTCCGGTCATCCAGATTTGGGTTTTCCATGATTTCTCCAAATCACTGAAGGCGAATGCCGGGAGGCGCCTTCAAAAAAGCCGTGGCCAAATTCCTTCCCGTTCCTAGCCCCAGTCCCCGCCAAAAAATGTAGACATTGTGCCATTAAAATGTTAAAACAGTTTTCGCGTCTGCAACAAGCAGAAGAGCGGATGAAGTAATTGTGTTGTGTTGGTTTTTGTCTTCCACCGTTTCCGTAGCAGCGGCTGAATAAACAAACAGTTAATTGGTTGACAATGAAGGCAGAGATGGACGCCTTCGAAACGTCCCGCAAATGTGATTTCCTTACACGGCTGGAAGCCCGAGAAAAATATATTAATATTCAACGCCGTGAAAAATTACGATCCTGTTCATTTATTGTTGTTAATATGTAATAACCGCGAAGCAAGGCATTTCCACATGAGCACTTAAGAAAATTTCAGGAGGCTGAATGGGAGATACTAAATGCGAACCGTAGACGGACTGATCGCATCGCTTTCAATAAACGCTGTCCCTAATATCCTCCAAGCAATGAGTTGACCATACGTTTTTCACCTCTATGTTTCGTTCATGGTGCAAGGTTCCTGAACTTTCTAATCAGCAACACTCATGTTAAACTTTCACAAATAACCTATTATTAATAGTGCCTTTGTTGAATTATAGCGTCTAGCTCGCAAACAAAATAATTACAGATTACAAATTTGAACATTTGCTAACCAAAACCGAAGAGCATATTTCTAACGTAATGTTCTATGTGGTTACATACTTCTGAAGAGCGTAAATAATTTTTTTCTGCCGCAGTCTGTAGGTAACAGATATATATAGCTTTTCAAACGACCATTTTTGTTACCTTTTAATCGAATATACGTTACTATCTATTTTCACCAGTATTTATTAGATTTGTGGTTATTTTGCCATACATTAATAGTATTCATTGAGACTGCGCTTAATTCAAAGCTCATTGCATCGTAATCAATCGAATCATTCGAACTGCCTATGATGTAACCAGGACTCGAACCTGGTCCCGTTGATACTCCCCCCCCCCCCCAATCCCTCCCTGGGTCTAGTGTGGTAAGGCTAACGCGCACAACCACACTGGCGATTACATAGATTCTTATTAAGTAGCTTCACCTTTATTCTGGTTAAAGTAATATTTTAAACTTCTGGATTGTTATAACGCCTTTTAGAAACTGGAATTATTAAGATTGTCCTTCAGTAATTGTTAACATACTCTAGAATTTGTAAAACGATGCCCTATAATTGATGTGCAAAACCATTCGATTATAAAGGACTTATTGTACGGTTTGAAGGGATCCCAGTCAGTCCGGCTCATTTTGGATAAGTAATAACTTCAGCAAGTCTGTGGACAAAAAAATGTACGAAAAGTAAAACAAAAAGATCGTTTCAGGCGTCTCCAACGAGAAATAATGTTGAGTTTGGCAGGACCGTACCGAATCGTATTAACAGCTATTTAAGGTGTTAGGATATCGGGTATTGGCTCAGAAAGTGGAAACAGAAAAAGGCAGCAAAAATATAATATCGTAAAACAATTCGCCGAAGGATGTTCGGAAAATATTTTAGGCTGAGTGCCAACGAGAGAGTGAAAGCAAAGAAACGGGCAGACCAAAATGCGGAATGGTTCCTTTCGTAGAGGAGAGATTAAGGATGAAATCATTTAACCTTCTCCGGGATAAAAGCACTACTTTACGGGTCTTGGATGTACAATAACATCCTTCGCAGCTGGAATATTGTGAAAACCGGGAAGTTCGCATGTGGTAAAGAGAGTACGCCATAGCACGTGGTATGAGTATGCGAAATAACATCCATCTTGATAGCTGTCCAATAAAGCTATGTTGAAAGGGAAGACAATATTCAACGTGTTACGTGATAGGGGGTTCCGGCACCTGTGTGATGAGGCAGCCAATGCCGCCTCGGAATTATGGAAGAACAGATTTATTCAGAGGAAATTGTCATAGCGAAATGAAAGGCATCAGGAGCAGTAGAATTATATCCTAGTAGAAAATGAAGAATATCCAACATAATATTGTAAATGAAGAAATGTCATAAACAATGAAGTTGGAAGTTAAGGCTTCAATGAGACGGGGTAAGAACATAACGTTTTTTGAAAGTTCTTTCATTACATGCTAGGGAATAAAATATGCATGTAAAATAACGCAAATAAGGACAAAGGTTGCTCTCGATTTAGTTATGGTTTAGAAGATTGGAAATAAGTTAGTAAACAGTCTGAAAACATACTTCTATAAACAGAACTTATATTCCAATAATATAATGCATCTGTACTCAAGAATCGTTAGTATCTAATGATGCAGATTTGAATGCTCTACGAAGATGAAGATTGGATGTGAATAAAAGTTAGGTTATGTTTAAGAAGTCGAAGAATATGTAACGAATATTACATCGGAATCGTATAGTAATACCAGGATTCTGGCAGCTTTAATTAAAGACAGAGATATGGGGATTTGAGAACTATATTTGTGTATGACAGTAAGGAAACTATTGAAATTTTATTGCTCTGAGTTTAACTTTTAAATGTATGTTTTATCTTAACTCATATGAATCAGAATGTGAGTTTATCTGAAAAACTCTTCATTATTAAAAAGTGTTACATGCACCAGTATTTATAATTGCATGTTTTGTTTACCTATAATCGTTCAACATTGATGAATTCATCATATTATCTGATCACTGTTGCGATAAAAGCTTTCATTTTTTTAACAGAAATATTAATATTTGTCTTTTCAACAAAGGGAATTTGTTATTTAAGGTTTTAAAAATTATTTAAGTTGTGAGCCAGAATATGCGGGCAACCCGTCAATTTTGACGGGTTTAAAAACTCGTTATTAACGAAATTTTTGCACTCTAGTACACGCATCACTATTTAATAAGTTGCATTGTATAGGTATGAGTCAGAAAGCCTTCGTTCTACCGGTCATTTTTGTCGGGCTCAGAAACTGGTTACTAACGAAAACGGACTGTAAGAACGGTTATCAAATAAATTTCTCCAAGATGTTCGGGAGTAGTTTACATTGCAATAAACCTCGTGACTAACATGGCGCTCATGAAAGTAGCTTATTAATGACTAATAATAACTAAATCCTCGTGCTTTATTCTTAACAAAAATATTCTAGTACAGGCTCTATTTTAACATAACCACAATCTCCACTAATATTGCCGCTATAAAATCAAACTACATTTCGTGAAATAACGACATCTTATATATCAGGATTCCTGGTCCGTATAGCATAAATCGTCACAATTAATTTCATCATACACCTTCAGTAAGAACTGCAACTGCACTGAGCTAGCGCAATAATACATTCACTGTATCGCATTGTGAACGTGACCCAGATGTTCTCCAATAAAATCTTTAAGCACAAAATACAGATTAAGGCATGGACAAAATTATGTGATAGCTTTTCTTATAATCTATAGGATTCGAGAGATATCAGCAAAATAAAGATATACATATACAGACAGTATGTTCAAGATTATGATTATTATTAATATTTATTCTATTACTGTTATTATTATTATATTCTAGCCAAGTGTGCGTTAAATTTTTAATTTATTTACGTGGATAACTTGGAGAAAGATCCTGTTTACAGTACACATGTGATATAGTATCATCGTTCGTCTACTCAAATGCGAAAGAAACATAAAAAATACACAGGAAAAATACATAGAAGACGTTTCACTACTTGCTCGTGTACACATTGATACACGCACAAGGTTTTTTGTGTTTGATGTTTCGTTCGCGCTGGAAAGGACGAACGATACTATTTTTATTGCGTTTTTACCGTAAACAGGAGCTTTGTCCAAGTTATTCCCGTAATCAAATGAAAATTGCAATAAATTTAAGTCACACTTCAGTAGATTATAGAATATTGCATCCAATCATAGTCTGTATTTTGTGTGGAGGGCTTTTATATCGGAAAACAACTTGGACAAAATTATTTGATAACCATCCTTATAATCAATCGAATGCGAGAGATTTAAGCAAAATAAAGCATTTATTTGGAACATATTGTATAGAGATATACAGATAGTATGTTTATTATTATTGATTTACATTAAAGACCCAAAGAAACTTTTATAGGCATGCGTATGCAAACACAGAGATATGTAAACACTCAGAGTACGGCACTGCGGTCGGAAACGCCTCTGTAAGACAACAGGTATCTGGCGCAGGCATTAGATCGGTTACTGCTGCTACAATGGAAGGCTATTACGCATTAAGTGAGTTTGAACATGGTGTTACAGTCGGCTCACGAGAGATTGGACACAGCTTCTCCGAGGTAGCGATGAAGTGGGGATTTTCCCGTAAGATTATTTCACGAGTGCGCCGTGAATATTGGTAATCCGGTGAAACATCAAATCTTCGACATCGCTGCGGCCGGAAAAACATCCTGCAAGAACGGGACCATCGACGACTGAAGAGAATCGGATACTGACAGAAGTTCAGCGCCGGGATGCTTCCTCTTCAAAAGGCCATGGCCAAATTCCTTCCCATTCCTTGCCCTCCATCCTTTCCCGTCTCTAAAGACCTAGTTGTTATAGGAGACGTTAAGCAGTTAAAAAAAAAAAAAAAAAAACAGTTCAGCCGATCTGTGCAGAGGTCTCGACACCTGATGAAGACGATGGAGCTAGTCGTCGAAATATCGTATTTTTAAAACACTGTCCGGCGGTAGACCCTTGAAGACTTCATTTCAAGCATACGCCGGGAAAGTCTCTGTTCTTACATCATAAAAGTGATAACTCTGGCATACAATTGTCGTGTAAAGTGACTAAGGAACGGTCTATTTCAGGCCGGAATCGCCAAAAAATTTCTTCGCAAATATCAGCGAACCAGTAAATTAGTACTTAGTGTATTCAGATAGTCAAGAACGTGAAACATCCCAATACTGTATATTAGCGATGTTTTTAGATGTATAGAAGCTTCGAAAGTTGCCTGAAAACATATTTATTAGCAATGTGTTTTTATTTTTATTTTTTTATTTTTTGAGGCTGTGGAACATCGCCAAATTGTTGAGAGGTGTAAGCCAACCACAGATCTGATTTTTTTTTGCGTGGTAATAAATTATTGCTTTCTGCTACATGTGACCCTATTGTAAAAAGCAGTTTAAATCGCACTACCGTGTCTTTGCTCAAGTGCTGTTCCTCCATTGAACACGAGAGATTTACATCACTCCGAAAATTCATGAGATGCTCGGGGACTCTGTTTTCGACTGCTGGATGCATAGAGCTGCCGGACCAGACATCACGTCGGCAGAGAAAGCAGTAGTATACCCCCACAAAGTCACAGTGTGGCTGCTGTTCCGATCACTTGCCAAGGGGTGTCATTCGTTAGGCAGCAGAGGAGACAGCTATCCGTAGAAGCCATGCCACAATGACGTCAACGACCTGTCATCATTGCAGTAAACTCATGGAAAAACCATTGTAGACATGGGTCGACTGTTCTCCCAATAAAAATTGAGGGAAGTTTCTCACGTTCCTTAATTCAATTAAATCTCACTGTGATTTGTTAACCTTCTCTGTAGTTTAATTAATAAAATATTTAGTATTTAATGTTTATGAATTCAACATAACCGGGCGAGGTGGGTGAACGGTTAACGTTCTGGCCTCGCATTCGGGAGGACGCGGGTTCGAATCCCCGTCCGGGCATCCAGATTTGGTTTTTCCATGGTTTCGCCAGATCATTCCAGGCGAATGCCGGGATGCTTCCTTCAAAAGGCCATGGCCGAATTCCTTTCCATTCCCTGTCCCCCATCCCATCCCGCCTCTAATGACCACGCTGTCGACGAGGTGTAAAGCCCAAGCAAAAAAAAAAGTAATCCATGCGATGTAATATACTAATTTTATATTCATTCATTTACGATGCGATTTCATTTTTTTTAAATTTATAAATTCTGTCGTGATAATAAGAGTTACTGTTCATATCAATACATGTACTGAAGAGCGGAAAAAATCTTTCTTGGCTTTGTCATACAGTGGCAGAGACCATACGCGCAGCGTCCGGATGAAAGATTGGATAACACTCATACAGTAGTGAATCTCACTGGAATACAGCTCTACGAAGCAACGGTAATGATTTAGTCCAAGGACCTGAACTACGCTTCGGCGTCTGACAATGTCTCCGTGAAGGATTTCATATGTTCTGTTGAACAAGCTGCTCGGGAGAGAGAGCCTAGGAGTTACGAAGCGAAACCCTCAAAGTCGTGGTGAGAGCCAAGCCCTCCCAAGTAGAGCATTAAAAAATCAGAACGCCTCGCACTACACACCTTGCGTCAGAACAACGGATTTGTAAAGCTGCCAGCGGACAAGGGTAATGCTACCGCCTCCTTCCATCTACGATGTAAAGATAAGGAATCTGCTTATTACATCGCTTGCAAGCCTCTTGACGTCGATAAAACTTCGTGATAGAGAGAAAAATGTCTGCTTTTTAAAGTAGGATGGATTTCGCTCAGCCGTTATCAAGACTCCTGACCACCGAGGCTCTATTGCCCCGATAATATTGACAAGGAAGGCGTACCCTTATGCACGATTATGAGTGACATATGTGGTCACGCATATAAGGTGGCTAAGTAAGGAGTTCAACCCGACCGTTGGCTTAGTTGACTATGGCACGGTGATGGTGTCCACCACGTATACGAAGCTAGGTGGAGGAAATTTTTATCAACAGGACTTGGCCAGTAATAGAGACGGTGGTGCACAATTTCTAATCACCAGATTGCGCACCAAAGTTTTGGGATAAATAGCAAACCTCTCCGCACTGCATACAACACTGTTGATGGTGATTGTCCATCAGATGAGAACATTATACCTGGCGGTCTTGGAGGTGCCTTTCGGGAGAGTGGGCCTGAATGAGCCGGCACCAGTTTTCACCCTCTACCTCCATTCTTTTTTTTTCACGCCTATTCGACGCCGTGGTCATTAGAGGCGGAAAAGGATTGTGGCCAAGAACGGGTAGGAATTGGGCCATGACCTTTTGAAGGAAGCACGCCGGCATTCGCCTGGAGTGATTTGGAAAAACCATAATCTGGATGCCCGGATGGAGATTCGAACTCACGTCCTCCCGAATGCGAGGCTGGAGCGTTACCGTTCGCCCACCACGTTCGGTTTTTTTCAGCTTTCTTCCACAACACAAACAACGCTCTTCACTGAACACACACATACACACACCATCGCAGTTACAATGACACGAACACTGTCACACTGGGAAAGGGAAACGTCTTCACTATCATCTTCACAAAACGTTACCATGGAGTGATAAATACATCACATAATAACTATTTACTCTTGGATACGGCCATGGCATTCGAAGAAGGAGAGCCAGAGTTTAGAGATCCTGGTTTAAATGATGATAAACATTTTTTTTAAATGTCTGAAGTAACAGCAAGGTTCTAGGAGAAACTAAAAGACGGTAATAATGTATCCATAATAGTAGAGCGTTGTAATGTTGATGATGTAATCTGTTACATGTCACGCGGGTGGTTGAAGATTCGTCTACTGCATGGCAGCTTCTAATCAGCTGTTATGCCTATTCTACTGTACGTTCTGATTTTAGAGTATGTACTTATGGCTTTACGCCTCGTCAACGGCGAGATAATTAGAGGCGGGATGGGACAAGGGACAACGAACGGGAAGGAATTCGGCCATGGCCTTTTGAAGGAAGCATCCCGGCATTCGCATGGAGTGATTTGGGAAAACCATGGAAAACCCAAATCTGGATGCCCGGACGGGGATTCGAACTCACGTTCTACAGAATTTTAGAGTCTGTACGAGGGTGGTACGGAAAGTAGTACCTATTTGCGCCGTGTACAGCGCTGGCGTCTCAATAACCGCCATTCAAGGTCAACTAATTTCATTCGAGTGAGTGTCTGCTTACTGTATGCGAACTTATGTTTCGCTATTAATGCTTTTCTGTTAGTGTTTAAAATGGTTTTAAAAACTGAGTACGCCGCCGAGTGAGATCTCTTATTCGATTCCTTTAGACAAAAAAGTGACATTCACCATGAAACCAAAGACGGTTATGGATACAATGCAACGGATGAATAATCTGTGGAAAAGTAATGTAAGTAAAATAAATAGTCTGTTTTAAATTCTTTACTGAATTTTTAAGACTGTAAAACAGGTACCAATATTCGGACTACCCTTTGTAATATCCCTTGGTGACGGTAAATTTATGCGTGTGAATTCCACGTTTCTTTGGCATCGGCGAGAGCCAGGTGACTCATACCTGCGCTGAAAGACCGAACGATTTATGGCAGGCCGTAAAGTTAAAAGCTTTACGCATTCAATGAAATTCAAAGGACAGTATAGGGATGTGCCGAAATGAGGATTTCCTGGTACAGTAGAAAGTTGAAACTAGAGAAACGATGCTTCGGATAAAAAGTCAGGTTGCGGTTCACCTCTGTTGGGAACCAGCGAATCAAACTGTGTTACGAACTTTTAGAAACCATAAGTTTTTTTTATGTTGCATGAGGAGCGCCAATCGAGATCATGGACAACCCGCCAAACGCTGCGACTGGCTGAAATTTCCCGCGTTTGCTAAGATTCGGGAGACTGCAAGTTTTCAACGGAGCGAACACGCGGGAGGGAAGACATTCTGTTTCTGGCCAGCAAACAATCCGCACCTGTGCTCCCCGGGAGATCGCCGAGCGAGGTCACTACCTGCGGGGAGCCAACTCGCCAAGTGGACGTTACCAAGGACCAAGCACCCAGCTGATCGACAGGGTCCGTCTGATTTCTCCACATGTCATCTGCCACGGTAAAGAACGCTGCCGATGTATAGACACTCTTGCGTCATTCAACCCTAGGCAACGCTCTGAGATGAGAATCATGCTCTAAATTGTTCAAAAGAAACTTTTAATATTCAGTTCTGTTCAATAAACCAATTTTATATTCAAAGAAAATAATAGGTGTTGTAAACCCTGCTTTCAATAACTTCCTTTCCAATCAATCAGTATATCATTTGAATAGATGAAGATTTGTGTTTTTTAATGGTATTTTAAAATTACAATTGCTTTGATTAAAAGTATTTCAGAATTGGAATGTCGCTTCTCTCGGATAGAGAACACTTCCATTCTTGGCGCCTACCCGGGATTAATTTTGCAAATTAACTTATTAATGAATGCATCTCATTATTTTATTCTAATTTTAACAACGTCACAAACTAGACGTTACACCTTGTACAACAATCAAAGTCGATGAGTCGGTGAGAAGAACACTTCGTCGACGTCGGGATGGGAGGCTCCCGCAGTGACACTTGCCCGTGAATCGGCCTCTTCCACTTTGCTGGCGTTCTGGAGATACACACGCGGCAGCAAAGCGGAAAAAGACACACCCACAGGAAGAACAGCCGCTACAGCCTCCACGGCGGCTGCTCAGTCCTCTTCTCTCTTCATCAAGTTTCTCCGCTCATATTCAATGACAAAATACACATCTTACAGAGGAAAACGTTGCGTGCACGGCTGCTTAACCAATTTTGGAGATGGACCACAATTTCAATTCTAAGTGAGCCTACGGGCCACATAATATTCGTACTTGCTTATAGTTACAATAGATATTTAAATATAACAAAGATATAAGTAATACAGTTTAAATACAAGAAAAAAGTCAAAACCATCAACGAGAACTTTGCAGAGATTAAAAAAATTATAATCAAAAAGTAAAAAAAACATCAATGACAACGTTAGCAAAGGTTTTTGACCTAGCGTATTTCAGACCGCTGCTGTTGGCGGATCAATTGAAATTGGCTGGGGTTCGGCCATGGAGGTGCTCCATGGGTTCGGCAGCCTTGGATTAGTGTGTCTTTGCAAAGTGCTATCCAGTATCGATAAATGAACATAAACGCGTACTCTTCTTGTATTATAACAGTTACATGGTTCATAGAAAATTATTATAGATCACTATTTCTTGACTATAAAAAATGTTGGTTAAATAAACTGATCGAATACATAACAAAATACAGCAGTTTGAAATGAATTTCCCAATCCAAGGAGACTAATAACACTAACGCTGGTTTTTCGAAATAAGGAAATCTGTGCGAAAAGTTGTTATATTAACACATAAACATAAGTTGATAGTAACGTTTTAGCGGACAGGAATTAATGAAACTTAAACGATTGTAAGAATAATTGTAGTACTTAGTGCCTTAATCTATATATGTAAAGATGAATATATGTATGTTTATTTGTTTGTTTGTTGGTATGTTTGTTCTTCATATAAATCCACAGTTTTCATCCGATCTCAATGAGACACTTATCCTATGAAACAAGGGAAAAAATACTGTTTATATTTGGTTGAAAAATTATCTGTATAAATAATATATGTTCTCTTATAATTTTGAAAAATGACTGAACGGCGATAGACAGACGCGTTGGATATGGAGGTCTCTGTACTGTTTATCCGTATAGCGATCAGGTAGCTCCGTGGTTTAAGCGCTTGCTTTCTAATGTTTGGGTCGTGGTCTCCGGTTCAAATCTGCATGGACGCAAAATTTTTAAAACATTGTTTTTGATCGTAAGAGTCACGCCAGACCGTCGGTTGTTCGGATTGAATGTTAAACTGTAGATATCACAAATTTAGGGGTGCAATGCGAGGCAAATCGTAGGTAGTCTTGCAATGCTGTAGGTGTACATTTTTTACGTTATATTGATCCCTCAGGGGTGATTTGCCGTAATACTACTATAAATGCGGAATTAAGTCTCTGTCTTTTTGTTATCTTTTTTTTAACTGCTTTACGTCTCTCAACAGCGAGGTCTTTAGAGACGGGAAAGGATGGGGGCAAGGAATGGGAAGGAATTCGGCCATGGCCTTTTTAAGAAAGCATCCCAGCATTTTCCTGGAGTGATTTGGGAAACCATGGTAAACCCAAATCTGGATGCCCGGACGGGGATTCGAACCACCGTCCTCCCGAATGCGAGGCCAGAACTCTATCCGTTACACCACCACGCTCGGTTTTTTATTATGTTTTGATGACTAAATGCCTCTACCGATATTGACGGAATTTGACAAGAAAATCCGTAGGGAGGGCACAGGAATTTTTTTTTCGGTATGATTAACTGTTGTAGTCACGAAATTTTGAGAACTTATCGAATGGTGACAGAGAGACGGATGTGTGTATTAGTCTATAATGTTGCGTCGGTTGCTCAAGCTGTGCTTCTCGCGCATTATGTTAGTGTATAATTTGTTAATAAATTTCGTTTAGCAGAGCACGAGCAGCTGAAGTTATTAGAACCCAAGCTGAAATAAAGTTGCCCTTAGTTAATACCCCTCACCTACGTTTGTTTTTCTGTTTTTAAGTGCGTTGGAAATTGATTCTCTTAAAGAGGCAGGTTCCACGGTAGAATGATGTAGTGATGGCTTTCATGTCATATTATGCCGGCTCGGTGTTGTTTGGGACTAATCCTTCGTTGCCAACAACTTTCTATATTCAATTCTGGCAAATAAATTCTTAATCCACGCGTACGAAGTCGTGGGTGTCAGTTAGTATTAAATATTGCTGAAATCTCCGCCACTGATTAAGAATCAGTGTAAGTTCCTGTTAGGAAAATGTGACTACGTGTGTTCAAGTCCAAATATGGAGTAGTTCCTGCCAAGCGTGGTGGATGAGTGGTAACGCTCTGGCCTTGCGGTTGGAAGAACACGAGTTCGATTCCCCGTCCAGCCATCCAGATTTCGGTTTTCCATTGTTTCCCGGAATCATTCCAAACGATCGTTCCTTCAAAATGCCACGATCGAATCTCTTCCCGTTCTTTGGACCTAGTCCTTTCCCGCCTCTGATGACCCCAACGTTGACAAGGCATAAAGCCATTAAAAAATAGACCCTGCACGATGTTCACGGCTTTAATCGTTCATAAATTAAGACATTTTGGATTTGGTGCATCACCCGCCGGCAACCTAATCTCTTCTGCATTTCTTTAAATGTTTTCTTAATATCTCAACAAGGTTGTGAATATTGTATTATTTCAACAGTAAATTTTTTATAAGTTGCTTCAGCGAATTCTTTTGTGAAAACAATGGTAGAGTTTTTATACCGCTCCGGGGATGTAAAATCGGTTGTTATTAAAATGCGAAATAGAGGGACAACGCTCAGTTACTGAATGTGGATCAGTATCCCTGACAAACCTGTTGGTTTCTGCACGAAGTTACGTTGCTGCTTCTTTGAAACGTTGCCAGCCAGTTCTGGACTGGACTCTATGGTGGGGGAAATTAGCGTCCCATTGGCCAGATTTCACGTGGCCAGCAGGTGGCTACTCCGTACTAAGGTATAGTAAGGACCTTATAGAGAATAGGCTGGGATAGGGATGGGATATACTGCTACTTTCCGGTCACTGTGAAATCTGTCACAGTGACTTAAAAGTCACAGTGATTTTTAACTGTGACTCTGTCACGTCGAAACGATAGTGTCAGTATCTTCCACCAGATGGCAATATGTAAGAAATCACGGGCACAGTGAAAAGTAATGACATTCAGTCACGTTTTATATGCAAATGAGGCTAAACTGTGACTGTCACGTCTGGGGAATAGTGTTGATACCTGCCACCAGGTGGCAACGCGTAGAAAATCACTGTCACAGTGAAACAGAACCGAAAAATCACGTTTAGAGCAGAGTTTTCGAGTACATTCAGTCGACTGGGAGTGAAATTTTTAATTTGCGTTTACCAATAAGTAGTTAATACTTCCTGAGTGCAAAATGTTTTCATTTTCCTTTCATGAATAAAAACAAAATATTGTCAGCCTACGCTTTTATTGTTTATTGGGAATCTGTGTAATTTGTGAAATTGGAACGTTTCTCTCTTCGAAATAAATTATATTTACCCTGAGAAACCCTATATTTTTATCGTAAATGTTTTAATTTAATACTACCCAAATTATTTTACAAAATGAGATAAACATAATAACTTTTTCTGACATTACAGCTGCAGTGTAAAGTGTTTGACAACAAGTGCAGTTATAATTTTTTATCTCAGAATTCAACTACAATTACTATTAAAATATTTTAAAAAAAGCGTCTGCACTGATAATCACGATTTTTTTTCATTACATCATCCTTATATTCATCATAAATTCTCTGCTGTGTAGTATTTGCTATACCATTTAATATTTTTACATAGATTTTGAAATGACTCAAGGCAAAAGAAGGGGTACAATAGTCTTAAAACCAAATTTCTTCCTGTAAGTAATCATTGTACACACCTTATAGGCCTATCCCTTAAAAATTAGCACATTGCAAAATATTTGTGTTCAGAAGTTTATCATAATGCCAATCTCCAAATTACAACTCTTCAAGAAGTGCAGGAAATTCTTTTTCCATATATTAATTTCATGTTACATCCAGACCTAACTATCAACATTTATCTGTCTAAAACACATTTAAACATTAGGTAAATATCACTGATAAACATTGTCTAATAATTCCTTGCCACATCTAATATTCAGTGAAAATTATTATGTAGTTCCTAAATTGAAAACAGTTTACCTGTCCAGTTTACAGAACACAGAATATGTAAGCAGTTGCTGAACATTTTTATTTTCATTACTGTTAGCAATATTAGGTTCAAATTGAAGATATGCATTACATTATGTGTATAAATCTTATGAAAATATGTATACATTATTTCAGAAAATGCTAGCCAGTACTGATGTTTTAAATACTCTCATCTTCTGTTAGGGCAGCGAAATACAAACTGTGGTTTTAAGTAATATTCTGACTAAAATAAAAAGAGTTGTGGAAAATGTTTAATGACCGATGAACCTCCAGTTATGTTAAAAGTTCAGTGATGTAAAAGCTGTATTTACTTTTTAGGTGTAATATATAACAGTTAGTCATACTTTTAAACTATCTGCAAATACAGTAAGTGTATAGATAAGATGGTTTTCCCTTGCTATTATTCTTTACTCAAACGTCTGGTTTCCTACAACTCTTAGCTACTAATTAACACAATTACCAATGCAATGATAGAATGGGCAATTTAGACATATGATACTGCAAGAATTACTTGTTTTCACTTGGTGGTTTTAGACAAAGCTGATTGTGGTTCAGATTCAATGTTAAAATGTAGGTCCCAGAGAAAAAGGAACTGGTTGTTCATTCCTGACACAATGGCCTTGTGGATGATCCAACCAACCTTCAGGTCTGGACTAAGTTTTTAACATAATTAAATGATATATTCCTTAATGAATTCCAACTGTCAAGAAAAAAAATGAATTATTTTTATCCAAACAGTTTCTGAATGAATATTATTTGTACAGGGATATAATCAGTATATCCTCTTTCCAGATTAAATATTGCAGTTTTTGGTGTAATATAACTTTTTCATTTAAGTTCATTAAATTTCAGTTATAAGAAGGTGTGGTGAAACACAAATGGGAAGGTGCTGAAAAAAAAAATGCGAGTCAATGTCATTTTGACTGGATGCATTCTGAGGTATCCAAAACTGTATAGTATGAGAGGGAGGAGATATGCAGAGAAATTAGTAGCTACAGAAAACAGAGCCAGATAGATTAATTGTGTAATAGATGAAAATTTGTGACAAGTATTGCATAGGATACATTAATGTAGAAAGCCTGATAAGCAGAAATGGTTTCACTGTTTGCATATAGTATAAAAAAAATAGTACCTTTTATATAACAGTAACCCAATACAAACATATTTTACAAAACAACAATGATGTAGCTACAACCATGTCAGTAGCTATCTAATGATGTACTGGTTATCTGACTGGACCTCATAATCAAGAAGTTATGCCGGATCCATACTGCTATGAAATCCTCTGAAAATGTGATTTGGATACAAAGAATTCTTATTATATTCAGAACTCGTCCTATCAAACTGCAATCCCTAGTGTAGAAGGAAATTCCTCACACGGATGTGCTGTTATATTATGGTCCATTTCAATTCTAAAAATTAGGAATTGTTAAAAAAAAAAGTTCCAGCTACTTTAATAAGACTGGTGGTGCAATCATTTAACATCATGTTTGCTCTACCACACTGTAGAAAGAAATTAAGAATGAAAATAGCACGATTTCCTAAAATAAGTATTGATCAAATTTCCTTTCAGTACACTAAACTTGTACTTAATGACGACAAGCTGTGATTTTAATAATTTTTTATTTAAGTATCGTATTTAGTTATTTTTTTCACAGATAACATGGTTTTGACAAACTTAAAACGGACCAAGAAGGCTGTAGTCCATTTTTCTTCTAAGTTGATCCACTATTTTTGTTAAAAACGAGAGAAAAACTGCTAATTACTGGTACAAAACTGACAGTTTAGTCTACTTTATAATTCAGAATTCACAGTATCCTACCAAACGATATCACTTGTGACCGTGACCAAGTAACGTCTTCCTTTCTGCTACTTCTCATGAAACCGTGATTCTCCGCAGATCGCAGTTTGCGCCTAAAATGTTATCACGTATAACGTGACTGTGACGAAGTAACGTCTTCATTTCTGCTACTTTCTCGTAAAACCGTGATTCTCCGCAGATCGCAGTTTGCGTCTAAAATGTTATCACGTGAACGTTACTCAGTCACGTCCAGATTCTGTCACAGTTACTTTTTGTCACTGTGACTTTCCGGTCACGTTGTGAATGTAGCTGCGACGTTATTTTTCGGCCATCCCTAGGCTGGGAGAAGCCGTTCTCACGCCATATGCAAGAGCTTAGCCTCGAATCATGCTCTGGCAACAAAGACTTAAGTTACATGAACCAAGAGAATGGGAAAGTTACTCCAATTGAATATGCTGTCCTATCATGACTTAAAATATATCAGTTCATTACTTTACTTCATTCAAAATTTATTACAAGTTGAATTAGTACAGTGAAAATACTAGCGATACAGAGTTTTAAATTTTAGTTTTATTTCATTACCTAAAGAAATTATTAACTGCCTAGCACGCGGTAAGAAGTTCGAACCTATCTCAATCGTTCAGTGGCCAGCTTTTTGATGAAGAATGGAAAGAGTTTTCACGTACTAATCCAGCAGTACTACACTGGATAGCCAAACGACATATAAATTTTTAAAAAAACTCCTTTAAGATGTAAATGAATAAAACTTGCTCGGGTAGCTAGCCGAGTTAGTACATCGTTTGACCACGACGTTTCGGCGGTCACAAACTCTGCCGCCATTGTCAAGTTTCTACCCGAGAAAGTTTTATTCATTTACAACGCCGAGAAAATCTCCAGTCTTACTTTAAGATGTAGTTTTTATATACTTAAATGTTTTTCATATATCCCATTCCCGCCAATTTAAAAAAAAAAAAACCGTTGTTCAAAGTTTTAAAATTAATGAATACCTTACCATAAATAACAATAATCAACCGGTGGGCAATGTTACATAATCGACAGATATTATTTAATCATAATGCATCCGAGGATTATTATTGATAGTACACGCCAGAATGGCTAAGTTCCTAGTGCGCCGGTTATCTTGATTATTTGTGGTTTATAATGGTTCCCACTTTACAATGGAAAACACGTTTGAGCTGTTAATGCATAGTAGTTTTAGCAGAAAGTGGTAATAATACATACAATTGTAGCAGCAGTAATAGATTAATTTTAACATTTTACCTAGTGCGTACTATTAATATTTAATAAATGTTATTATAAAATGCAAACCAATAGTTTGTTAGATATTCTAGGGAACGAGCTATTCGAATGTTCATATAATTAATGGTCCGAAAGTTCTCTGATGCAATAAAATAAAAATACAGCTTACCCTTAAGTCTTTCACAGATAAATGGCACACTGTGTTAGATTAGCAAATGTACGTTATGCAGCAACAGATGTTCTAACCCAACAAAAAGAAAAAAAGTGATTACGAAAGGGAACATGGAATCATGAGTTTGAGGAAGGCTTAAAACACATTTTGGTGAAGAAATGCTCTCAGATATTAAGTAAGCCTAAATAAATCCAGCAAAGCTTTCAAATTCAATGAAGAATGACCCACACTCTTAAATTCCGAATAAAATTATTACATGTTTAAAAATGTCACGGAATACTAACTGCAAGAACACACGGAAAACTTTGGAAAATAGTGTTACCAAAATTATTTGTTTTAGTTTATTTTTTGAATACATTATAAATTTAAATTCATGCCGGCAATGTGACTGAACGTGTCAAGGCGCAACCACTATCGCTCGGGGAGATAAAACAGGACCAGGTTTGACTCCTGGACCTAGTGTACTTCCGTCATCATTGCGGTTTTTAGACGTTTTCCCGCAGTCATCTAGACGAATGCTGGGACGGTCCCCAATCTCCGCCTAATTAGCTGCACATTTCACAAACAAAAATACACTTATCATACGTTCCACAGTCAGATGTCTGCCTGGAGTTAAATGGTGAATGCTCCAAACCTAACCAGTCTCGTTCTAACCAAGGTGAGGCTTCTAGTCGTCCTCCCCCAGTTCTCAAGATCCATACTTAGTTGCATTATAATTAGGTAGTTGATGTTCACGTTGCGCTTAGTGAAAAAAGAAAAAAAACAGAAAATTCCCTCGTGTTAAGAATTACTTGCACACATTCTTCTTCCACAAATCTTCTGAACTCTCAACAATAATTCACGGATGTTAATGAACGCGCTAATTAATACTAGACTTATCCTTTGAGGAACTGAAGATTCCCAAGTAGGATAACTTCCGTCTCGTTGCAAGGGAATGATGAACAAGCTTTCTAAGTAATCTTCTGAAAATGGTGATTATATTTCGGATTCTTTCTTTGTGGACACATAGACAGTTAGTAAGGGAGTGTCCATATACCACGTAGCTTTTTTCCCTTTTGATTCCAGAAGACATTTTGTACTGTTTTCTCTTGTCACACTATTGTAAATTACACACGGAGTTAATTAAATGACGGAAAAAAAATATTCACATCCTGTTGTGTGTTCTGTACCTCATTTTAACAGTGAAAAATAATATGAATGGAAAGCTACGTGGTCTGGATCGGAATCCCTCCCCCTCCCCACAGGTAGCGCAGCCAGCCTAGACTTATATCCAACCCCTCACCCCCCCTAGACCGAGCCACGTAGTTTATGCACGCCCCCTAAGTACAAGGATAAAGCCCGTTCCACGTGCAGCATGCTTGGTTAACGACAATTTTGTACTGCATACCGAGGACCACCGAATAATCTGTGATATAAAAAAATACCTTCCTACATAGCAAAATCCCTCTCTGCCCTTCATTTTATCGCTTCTTCTTCCGCTACAGGCATCGAATCTTCACCGCCCGTTTTTGTAACCTGCAATTAATTCCATAAAGCCCATCAAAAATCACGGAAATGTTTATTGTAATAAACAAGAATAATTTAAAAATCGATAACGATTATTTGTTGGATTTATGTATTTTCGTTATTTCTTACGTTTCGTGTAAACTTTTTCTGTTTTTAATAAATTTTCCTGTTTCTTATCTTCTCATAAGAAGTTCATAGATTATGTTGCGACCGGGTTCTATTAACTGCTTCAGATAATAGGCCGTAAACGTAAGATGCTCTTCTGCTTACTTGAATTTATCGATTTAATCGTCGTAAATAAACAAATAGGATTCTGTAAATTTAAACGAACGCCTCACATATCTATGTCTTACATATCTCTGCTTCACATATCTCTGCCTCACCATTATAACTTTTTATCTCTGCCCTTTGTGTGAAGTTATTTCCTCAGGAGACAATTGCCTTGTAGCCGTCATCGCAGTTACTCTTACTGTTAACAATATAAGTGCAAATAAATCGAATGCAGTAATTTATTTTAAATTTCCTGGTGAGCCAAGCAGCGCTGTGGTGGCAGCCTGTGTAACTAACACTTCTGTCATCGCTCGCCGAAAGTTGCCGAGCAGTAGAGTTAACGTCCAGTCTCCAGGCCGAACGCATTTCACTAAAGTGGATGGCGTATTCATTTACTCACGTGAGGAACTAATGTTGCGAAGAAGAAAAGGCTGTGAATAATGGAAAATATTCGCGAAATAACAATTCGTAGCTGCATTTGTCATTTTTATTAGTCGTTTTATCACCTCCATCGTATCACCCTGATCCCGCCGTAATCAAGCCCAAAGTAAAGTAACGCTTAAATCATCAGCGTCTGAGCCATACTCAAACCATTCAAAATTACAACAGATCTACAGATTTCCACCTAAGAAAAATAAAAAATAACACATGTAGAAAAACACCGCTCTCAGACAGGCGTCTCATATATCCCCCATCCTTTTAGTATAAAGATAACCATCCCGTCATTCAGGACTAACCTATCTATAAACCCTTTAATTCGTGTGAAATCTATCAGAGTTATGGATTTAAGAGACCCGGACACCGAATGACTGAAATAGCTGAAGGGGTTGGTGTTGATGATTATTACCGTTATCCGCTGCGTCTACGTACATTTAAGCACTAGACGACTGTGATTAATTCATAATTTTAAAATACCTTCAAAACCATAACGGTGTTAAAGCATTATTTAACGGCCGGATGACACTTAAACTGTTATGAACGATGCTCGAGCTACTCGTGGTCCGCCCTGGACGATCAGTCATTCTAAATGCGTCCTTCGAACAGGTGGCAACGACCTCGGAAAAATAGATTTAATCTCGAGTCGCTTGCTGAAATGAATCAGCTTGCTGACAAACAGTGCCGCCTCATTTATAATTCTCCTCAAACGCAATCGTCCGAAACAGTGTTGGTTCGCGAGCCTATCATTTGTTTCCTTCGCATAGCTGTAACACGAAAAAATAGTTTGTGAAATATCGAAGAGTTTCAAGGCCTTATCTATTGATAAAATATTCTCGAAATTCGAACCGATTCAAAAATTCACTCTCCTTAAACGTTTCTAGGATCCAATTCTTCTTCAATTTTGTTTTTTTGGGTGTTTTTTGTGTTTTTTTTTACTTGTCGACGGCGAGATAGTTAAGGCGGGAAAGGACTTGGCGCAAGCAACAGCAAGGAATTTCACCATGGCCTGGTGAAGAAAACATCCCGGCATTCACCTGGAGTGATTTGGGGAAACCTTGGAAAAACCAAATCACGATGGCCGCACGGGATTCGAACCCTATATCAAACAGACTTAGTATTATATTGTTCATTGGTGTGTGGATCATGCAAAAAATGTTCTTCTGGATAAGGAGGAAAAATCAACAGTGGCTGATCATTGCCTCCAAGAGGGGAACTCTTTTAAATTTGAAGAAACGAGAATTTTACCCCATGCCAAGGACATTCGGCAGTAAAGCTGTCTCGGAATCCATTAAAATCAGAACAGCTGATTACTTGGTGAATAGAGATATAGGATATCTACTCAGTGTGGCCTGGATTACGGTGATCAAAACACAGAAGCAGCACCGCGGCTCGAAGGTGCGAGATTACGGATGACGTCAGCAGCCTGTTCGACGGTAAACATTTGCCGCAGAGGAGCATTTGACTAGCGGTGGAAGGGTAGTAACTCCTCCCTCCCCAACACATAACAACGGCCGCGGTGAAAATGAGGACTGAAAACTGAACCCTCGAAAAAGTGCGACTCTCTGACGTGGCTCGAAGATCGAGAATATTTCGTGAATGTTATTCCAAAATGATTCAACTGGTGCCAATCTACTTTTACGATCTCGTATATAAAGTACAACCCTGTTGCTGTGGTTTGTGTTAGACGACATTAAAGCGTATGAGGAATGAGAGATCGGTTGATCATAAAATGTCGCCAAGGGAGATGGATAGCAGACGATGTTCATAGTCATATTGTCTGCTTACAATCTGAAATTGTGTTGACAAAACAAAATGTAGGAAGAAGTAATGATGTTCAGAGGAGAAGAAGATGGGAACGAATGTGCAGAAGGAGAAAAGAATTAAGAAACTGAGAATACCGTCGACGGCTAAGGTCATTAGAGGCGGGATAGGACTGGGGACAAGGGGTCATGGGCTTTTTGAAGGAAGCATCCCGGCATTCGCCTTGAGTGACTTGGGGAAACCATGGAAAACACAAATATGAATGCCCGGACGGGGATTCGAACCTGTGTCCTCCCGAATGTGAGGCGAGAACGTTAACCGTTCACCCACCACGCTCGGTAAAGAGAGAACTATCTTGTTGTTGAGCCATTGTTAAAACACAAAACCTGGAATTTCATTAAAAAAAATTTATAACCGTTGTTCTCTGCTGACACATGTAAGCCTCCCGAGATATTCTAAAAATTTATTTTTCTTTATGACTTAAAGTAATGAACATTCCGAGCAGTAGTCGAGGCCGAAAAATTTTCTGGGAGGACAGATTTTGAGGATTCTGTAATTGTTAGTGGGATCCATGAAACCATAGAAGAGTTATGGAATAGAGTATAGTATGGAAACATTTTTCGTGTCTGTGAGGTGTTTTTCTGATGGAAAAGCTTTTACCGAAGTTGAAATGAGATTCAGTAATGGTAATAATTTACGTTGTTATAGTATAGAAATGTTGATACTCAATAAAAGAAAACGCGAGAATGTTAAACTTATGGATTAAAAGACTTGTGAGGACGAATAAATATGAAAGTGATATTCTGTAAGAAATTAACGCATTTATTGGAAATATACCAAAGGCATTGCTAAGAAACCAATATATATATTGTTTGAGAAAGGAATAGTGAATTCGGAAAAGGCTATACTTAAAAGAGAAACAAGAGGGAATACAAATTAGATAGTAAACAAAAGCAAGAAAAGACGAGAAAAAGTACAAAATGTGGGGGCTGGTTGTCTTACCCAGCGTGGCGTGGTGTGGTCTGTGAACAACGTCGGGAGACTGGTGGAAGACGCGGTAGGCGACTGCCAAGTGACTGCTGCAGACGTCAGCGGAAAGCAATAAACTCGTCTCGGTAACATGTAGGTCCAGCTGCCCCCTTTGCAGACCGTGCCAAGCAGTAACAGGCGCTCAGAAATACACTCGTCAATTCACAGGGAGAGACAAGTGACTGGCAAATAATGTTTAGGCGACCGTAGCCAATCACCCAGCGGAGCGGGACTGTTTAACACTCAACGATGAAAGAGTGCGGCATTCGGGACAACTCTGTTCGATTTCAAATTCGCCCTCCCAGATGACTTTTCATAGCTTTTAGAAATCAGGAATATTCTTGAGTATAACCTAATCATTTACTGCCAGCAATATTGAGTCCGATGTTAAATAACCCAAAAGCCTTACGAATCAAAATAAATTCGTATGTTATGCAACTATTCTATCTGTGTGCCACTTGATAGAATTCAAACAGCTTTTTCAAGAATCCCCAGAGCTAACGAATATTTTTTGGTTAACTGTTTCAAATCCATATCAAGGAGCTGTCCTGGCACTGTCTTTGTGTCCTATGGTTACAATGATTGTAACACAATTTTCAAAGCTGACTTAGCAGTTACGAGAGTACTTTAACACATGTGTGGTGTTAAGCTTCTCCTATTTATGCTAGCAGTAGGTACAACTTAACAACAATTTCATGAGCCATAATGTAATGGTCAAGCAACATTTTCCATATTATGGCATGCAATTAAATTCCGTAATAAACGTAGTATTTCCTTCTGCAGAATTTATTTTGGGAGTGTTCGTCGAATTTATTAAGTTAAAGTGAGCAATATGAAAACAATTTACATTTTTAACCATGTTATCTCAAAACCATATTTTAATGGTGCTGTTTATATTGAAACTGAAATTAGCAATTCCATATAACAGTATGATATTGTAATGTCCGACTTTTCCAAGTGAAACTCCGAAAGTGTCTGTTTCTGCCGGTAGGAGATACACTGATAAGCCAAACATTATGCTCCACTGGCCCCGAAAATGTTTCCCAGAACATAATTGAGCCATTGCCACAGTACAGGTGTCAAGAAGCAGTTCCCCTGGAAAACACGGATTCGTACCCTCCCATCGGTATGATGAAGAAGGGATTCATCAGACCATGCAACGCTCTGCCACTGCGCCAACGTCCAGTAACGATGGTCACGTGCCCATTTCAGTCGTAGTTGTCGATATAGTGGTATTAAGATTGGTACATGCATCGGTCGTCGGCTGCGAAGGCCCATCGTTAGGAGTGTTCGGTGCACTGTGTGTTCAGACACACTTGTACTCTGCCCAGCATTAAAGTCTGATGTTGGTTCCGGCACAGTTCCCCGCCTGTCCTGCCCAGCAAATGACGTGCGACATCTGTAATGAGGGACGGCCGCCCAACCCTTCGACGTTTGGATGTGGTTTCACCTTGGTTTCGCCACTTGTTGAAGACACTAACCACAGCACTCCTCGAAGACCTGACAAGTCATGCATCTTCCGAAATGATCTGGGTCATCACAATCTGCCCTCGGTCAAACTGAGATAGATCACGCGCCTTTCTCATTCTAGACACGGATAGCACTCTCACTGATTCTACATGCACCTTGCGTGTGTCTGACAAGCAGTCATTCCTTGTCAGGTCAAGCTGCAATCGCCTGGACGGGTTTATATCGATAGTTGTTAGGTGGTCATAATGTTCTGGCTGATCAGTGTATATGGGCTGACCATGTGAATTCAAAGCTGCGAACGGTGCAGTTTCCGAATACGTATGTGGTCAAACAATAATCCCGTAGCGAGAAAAGAAATTATAGAGAGCTCATCAAAACTCTGTAAAAATCAGTAAATCTGGCCAGAAGTCACATTCTGACATGAAGAAGTTTTTCTCAGTACTTGGCGAAAAGGGGATGACGAGGAGGTGACACCAAGCCAGACGCAAATTTTGACGTTAAATTATTACCCATGTTAGACAATGTGTTGCATGCGGCATGCGGCGAATGGAGAGACACCCCCACCACCGCTATCGGAGCGTGTAACACATCTTAGAATTTCGCATAACGAAATTAGTTGCTGAGATAGCAGGTTCAGTTGAAGTATATGGGACCACCCTTTTAAAGACATTTTTATAGTTAATTTTTGATAATATTTCCCAGTAATATGTCCTAAATAAGTATTTGTTCAAGTATAAGCAGTAAATTCAATAGTTAAATTCATTTAAACAGCTGATCAGAAACTTAACCTCAGATTTGTATAGGTAGTGTTTGACTTTCATTTAGTTTCAATAAACCAAGATATTTCGTTAGTTTAAAAGATGTTTAGGTAGATATATAGCCAGTAGATAATTAGTTTTGTTATTAAAAGATCTTACTTAGAGTCTGAATATGTTTGAAAGTGATTTGCCGGTTTTGAATTTTATCACGTAATTTTTCCACTCTAAACACGAAGCATTTAGCTATCAGGAAAACAGTTAAGAAGTCAAGTGATAGAGATAAAGTATCGTAATTTCGGTTTAGATAACATATTAAAGTTTTAGAAAGATTCATGTAACCTAAAGATCGTTTTTGAATATAATTTGATATAGCCAGACATGTGATTTAGGTAAAAGTTCGATATTTCAGTCTTTTTCGGGGATTCATGAAAAGAAATTATATTCAGAGTAAAGTTTATTTAAAATTAAAGACTTCTGTAAAAGATTCATTTTAAAATATTAAAGCATTTTATAGTAATAAAATAAAATGGGTTTTGGCGCGAGTAAGCAATGATGCAATTGCTCGACATTCGCCGAGGGTGATATCTACAAAAATTCGTAATAAATCAGGGAATTAACTTAGAGATTCCAAATTTTTACAGTAATAGTTTTTCATTAGGGAAATTTGTTTAGAGGTATTTTCAAGTCGATATTCGAAATATTTCAAGACATTAAGTTTTATTTTCGAGGTTTAGACCATTTTAAAAAATAGGTAAAATTCTTTATTTGAAATCAGGTAATAGATGAGCAATAGGAGAATAGAATTAAATTTGTTTCAACTCGATAGAAGCAATATTTCGGTAGTTATGGCAATCACATCTTTACGACTCTTTTCTGGCTAAACTATTAAAGTAACAACATTTTTTATAATAACTTAATTCAACGTTTGTAATAATATCTTGCTACTATCAAAATTTCAGAGAGCTAGGATTAATTTTACTGTCATGATCAAATTGGATTTCGCAACAGTTGTCAGAAACTGATCAGCTATCGTATCAAACCCCTGGGAAAGTCAAGACAAGGAAGTTCTCACGGTCCGATTCTATATATACCTCCCCCTTAGCCTAAGCGCGCCCATTCGTAAAGACGCATTCGTGAAGACTCTTCTAGAAGCAGCAGTGAGACGGTGTAGACGCGTTATGTAGGGTGGCTAACTCTGGGCTCGTGGCGCGGCAAACTTTTAGTTTGTTCAACATCAAGTAGAAATTTTGTCAGCTTAGGGAAGTCTTATTCTGAAGATTCATGTTATTGAGAAGTAATAGTAACGTGGGGTTTCGGTCGTGCTCGAGTGGTCAGTCGAATCTGTAAAATTAAATTTGGAAAAGTTGTCTGAATGCCTATGCAGTACTTTAACTTTGTAATGTTTTGAAGAATATACTCATCATATCAGAAGTGAACTTTTATCATTGAACTTGAACCTTTTCCTTAGTTTCTGGTTAAAACTATGGTGGCGACTGTGTGAAGAACTTAGTACTGCAATTCATTAGGTTTGCACGATCAAAGTTAAGATGCAAGCTTGTGCAGAACCCCACCACAAGCAAGTTGTCTTACAAGCGCCGCGACGGGAGTGGGAGGGCGGGGTCGGAGGGTATAAATATCGACGCTCACGGAGCACACCAGCAGTCGCGTCCTGGACTGCGCTCCTCACGTCGACCAGTGCATGCTACCTGAAGATGATGGAATATTACGCCATCGAAAATTCGTAAATCTGCAATCAATTGACCCGGCTGCACCCCGAGAAATCTTCAAGAGACAGTTGTAGCTTCCTGCGCTACGGGATTGGAAATTCAAGACAAGTAACTCTGGTGGGGAACACCTCAAGTTAAAGTTTGGGAGACCGATGACCTCACAGACATGGGCACATCTGGAGTGGTTAGCTATTATCCGGTTGCTGAGTGGCAACCTCAAGACACCACAGACCTATGTGAAGTGAGCAAGACGACTGCACCTGTCGAGTACAGGCGATGATGCTGACGACAAGGAGGACTGGGTGGGTGACCGATTGCGCGCCATAATAGGCATCGCTGCAAACACCATTCACCTGTGCTAATATATGCGCCGCATCCAATCATGTGGTCACAACAATTACTCAACAGCACGAAAATTACACCCTGTTATAATATACATGATGATCTGTATTGATTCAATTATTGTTCAATTTCCCACACGTCATCATAACTGAAGTAAATAAGCAGTAGATGTTGTTAATGAATGGTTTGTAAATGTAGTAAAGTTTTAGCTATGCTATATTTGTTTGTGCTTGATATTTCACTCAATCCAAACTACGCCAAGGCTCAAGAGATGCATTTGCTTAATAATACCTCAAGGTTTAAAATGAAATTATTAATTTATCCTCATAACTGTGGAGGCCAATTGGAATACCACGGGCAAGACGGATGGACCAAGCAAAAAGGGAAGCGTCTAAGAATCATGATAATTATGGTGATAACTCTGCGGACTTTACAGTTTAGTGAAAGCCAATAAGAGGGTTTGAAAATTGGGTTATTTATTACATTTAAAATGATATGAAGTTCCATGGACAAGTTTTTTCGGCGTAACCACGCCTTGGCTTTACATTAAGAAAGCACGTTTAAACATTTATTAAACTATAGAACAACTTGAAGCAGGAGACAAGTGACAAGATAATAATTAGGTCTTTTGGATGAGTAGCCCTAAATGAGCCGGCGCTGGGTTTCACCTACTCCCTTCTTAATCTCTTATTTCATGCAACTCAAACAATACTCAATAATAAACACACACAAACACTATCGTAGTCATCCACAGCTATAGTAACACATACGAACAATGGTGAAGGTAATGGGTAAACACCCCAGTTCATTTTCCCAAGAGAATTTCCATGGAGAGTGTACACTGCATACCAACCGCCTACGCCGGTACATAACGGAATATACGAGTAATCAGCGAAATATTGTATCAAAACATAGTGAGTACTCGGTTAATCACCCAATATACGGCATTACTGTAATGCGTTTTGTTTTCAATTACCCAGCCACCAGTATCTTCACACCACCTGTTGTCCCAATTTTGTAGCTGAAGTGGGAACATAACGAAAAAGTAAGTTCAACTCTTGAAAACGAAATCATTTCACTTCCGGTTTTTTAAAGATGTTTTCCATTGACGCGTTTAATTTTTCTGGCTTTCAATAGCCAATGATAAAATTAAGTTACACAGTTGTTAATAAACTTTATAAATCTGTTTTCCGCTTCCTTCAACTGAACAGGCTAATGCTTCAGTAGCAGATAAGCTACTAATCTTAGCCTGATTTCGGCCAAGAGAAGCTTTTCGTGGAATGAAATTTCTTATGAACTGAAGGAGTTCACCCTTTGGCGAAGGAGAATATTTGAGATATAATCGGAAAAATAAAATCAATGATCGCAGAAAAGTCCGCAGAAAATTCCTTACTTATTGTACATGAAACGGAACTCTTAATGTCTGAGGGAAGATTTTAAAAGCCAATTTGCAAAATTAAGATTTTTTTTAGTAAATTGGAAGCTATTAGCTACTATTATTTGTATTTTCTCAACTCAATATGTCAAACAATTACAGAGTATTGCAAATCAATTCTGACAATGGATTGACCACGACATTGTGTCTAAAACAGCAGTTGTGTAGTATTAGAGATTCATGTAGAAATGTAAAATAAAATGAAAGATTTAGCTTAAAAGAATACATTTATTTCAAATATAAGAATGAATTATGTAAGTTACAAAGATAACCCTCTAAATGCTGGGTAATTAAATGTGAAGTACGACACAAGTGGTTTACGAAAATTTTATGAGTACTGAGATCACGAAATGGAAAAGCTTGTTGAAGTAGACGCAATAACAGATTGGATCTTCCGTTATTAGGTATACCTTGTCGAGTTTCTCAAAGACATATATTTCCTTCGTGTCAGCTTGTGTTTTTTATCGCTATTTATATTTATTTTTTACTATGTAACGTTTTAACCAATAACTACAGTTTTTGTTTGTCCTTAATTCACTTTACAGAAGTCAGCAAGCTCATTCTATCTCGTTCTGTTGCTGAGCAACGAATAGGCTCATCTGGAGAGAAGCGACATGTGGTCTTCTTTTCAGATACACAACCCACGTGGCCGCTTCGCTATCAACAGGCAAGTTACAACGAAATCAAAGGTCATATAATTTTGTCAAATCTCTGACTTAAATAGATTTTCAATCTAAAAATGAGATAAAAAAGTGTTGTAATATGTACGTTAAATTGGAAGAGATCCAAAATTTTGATTTAAAAAAATAACTTTCTTACCCACTGGAAAATTGATAAGTGTATTAAATAATACAAAATTTTATCGATGAACTTTTCAGAGTATTGTTCAGAAATTACTTGGATATCTGTTATCAGGCTGTCGCTAGAAATTTGTTACTCTCAGAACAACTCTCTACATAAGCAGTACTGTAAACAGCTTGAGACAATTTTATAGATATTAATAAATCTAAATTATTTTTATTTTTTTTTGTTGCTTTATAGTCACTCAGCTTCCAGCAATCCTAAGGGTTTATTTGAATTAAATTCTAACTCATTCAGATGAGCCTTTTAGAAGATAAAATTTTATATAGATTTATTCCTCTCTCGTGTGGACGTGCAGAATGTGGAGGACAAATAACAAGTTTTTTAAAACTGAATCATATATCTCTGGATAAATTTGGAACATAATCGCAAATGGTGAATGTAACGATGTACTATGAACAATTCGTAATGTAGCAAATACGAATTATATGCTACCTTCCACGTTTTCTTTCCATCTTTCACAGCTGGCTATCGGATTCAGTTTATGTCGTAAAACATAAACTTTTATATCACGAAATTTTTGTGTCACAGATTTCCATATTCCATTACAGGACAAATTATTTATCACAAGAAAGATAAAATTTGCAAATTTGTTGCATAACGGAAATAGTAGTACAAAACTGTAATGAAATAAAAGGTCATTACCAAATTCGATTTGGCGGTAGATATCTACTAATGTTTCTTTCGATATCTTATTTAACAAATGATAAAGTGAATTTGATGGAAGTAATAATATCGTGAGTTGCATAAGAATGCAAACTTTCAAAACGGATGATGTAGCTGTAGACCATTGGTTATCGGTCTTGTCTCACATGGTCATTAGAAGGCGATTAATTTTTTTCCTTAGGAGTATTTTTTTCATCTACAGTGTAGATAGAATACATTTTTAACGATTTTGCGAATTAATCTTATTCCAATTTAAACTTGAACGCCATCTCCAAACTTGGAATATAGATGTTTCACACAAAAATTCTTGAAACAGTTCTTGATGTATATACATTTCTGACTATATCGGCCAGGATTATACAATCCACTGGCGAGTGAAGTGCTTGGTCAACCTCAGTTTTAGGGAGTTAAATTTATTGCCCCAATAAATAGCTTAAAAACTAGCCACCAGGTTCGACGTGTAGGTGGAACTAATAAATTGAATTATTGGATGTATACCGATATAGCGGAGAGATCCTAGGAATTATCGACCCATATCTCTAACATCTGTTTCCATTAGAATTCTGGAGCATGTAATATGCTCTAACGTTATGAAGTTTCTAGATGAAAACGAGTTACTTACAGCAAACCAACACGGATTTCGGAAGAACAGATCGTATGAAACGCAACTGGCCCTATTTCCGCAAGACGTAATGAAAGTTATCGATGCGGGATCACAAGTTAATACAATATTCTTGGATTTTCAGAAAGCTTTTGACTCTGTATCACACAACCGACTTTTAGCGAAGATTCGAGCATACGGTATATCAGATCGGATTTGCGAATGGATACGCGATTTTCCAACTGGTCGGTCGCAGTATGTCGTTGTTGATGGGGAAGCCTCTTCTAAGCTAAATGTTACTTCGGGCGTTCCTCAAGGAAGTGTAATAGGACCACTTCTTTTCTTAATTTTTATAAACGATCTCGGTGACATCGTTAATTTCAGAATGCGATTGTTTGCTGATGATGAACTTATCTATAGGGAAGTAAGGTGCTCTGACGATTGCTTAGAAATTCAGCGAGATCTGGATGTTATTTCGGAATGGTGCCATAAATGGCAGTTTAGACTTAACGGCAAAAAGTGCAAGGCAATGCAAATAAGTAATAAAAAGACCCCGTTTGATCACGAGTACGAAGTTAACAATTCAGTTCTTGATACGGTGGATTCCCTGAAGTAACTAGGCGTAACCGTACAAAGCAACATGAAATGGGACCTGCACATAACTTCCGTCATAGGCAAAGTTAATTCTAAACTACGATTCATAGGTCATATTTTGAGAAGTTGTAATATTCATACAAAGGAAATAGCGTACAAAACAATAGTGCGTCCGCATTTGGATTACTGCTGTGGGACCGAGCGTGGTGGTGTAACGGATAGCGTTCTGGCCTCGCATTCGGGAGGACGGCGGTTCGAATCCCCGTCCGGGCATCCAGATTTGGGTTTTCCATGGTTTCCCCAAATCACTCCAGGTGAATGCCGGGATGCTTCCTTCAAAAAGGCCATGGCCGAATTCCTTCCCATTCCTTGCCCCCATCCTTTCCCGTCTCTAAAGACCACGTTGTTAAAAAGGGACGTTAAACTGTTTAAAAAAAAAAAAAAACTGCTGTGGAATTTGAGATCCGTATCGCAAGGGATTGATTGACACGTTAGAGAATGTATAGAAGAGAGCCGCTCGATTCGTGACTGATAGTTACGGTCCTTATGTAAGTGGCACAGAGCTGATACGTGGGTTGGGCTGGGATTGTTTGGCGAACAGACGACGTCGTTTTCGTTTGAATTTGTTGGATAATATACGAAAATTATTAATTTACGAGTGCAATAAAATACTTCTTCCGCCAACCTATTTAGGTCGCAGTGACAGGAGGGATAAGATTCGAGAAATAAGGTACTTTTATGTATTTTTTCTTTCCTCGTTCCGTTCGGGATTGGAATGCACAGAATTAGGATTGGTACTTAGGACACTCTGCCACCCACAGTATTTGTGAAATGCAGAGTGTAGATGTAGATGTAGAAATGCCAACAGAAATGTTTGCGAAACTAGACATGTGGTTTTCTATTATTTCGATGGTTTTGACAAGTGGTAGAGAGGGTCCAGCCGATTGCTGTTCTTGACGGCAATTATTTTTAACATTTATGTTTCTTTTTCTATGTTCCGCAAATCGCGCCACGAGGTTTTTGGTACTCACGGACGGGATTAATATAGCTACTAGGACATACTTAACCGTACGGCGTAATCGAGGTGCTGAAAACTGTATGCCAGGAGAAGAGACATTCTGGCAGGACTCGTCTTGAAGTATACTTCAAATATTCTTTGGGTACTATCTCTGCTATCCGCTAGGGTGTGAAAGCATAGGGATGACAAAGTTGTTTTGGTCTTAGCAGGTTGGTCAAGGTGGTGTTCCATACACCGGTTACCTTACAATGCTATAGACACTGAGCATCGGGGGCAGTGTTCTCTTCGCTCCAACGGTGAACGAACGAAATGGTAAACATCGCTTTATTATGAAAAATGTTTAGACCAAATTACTGACCCTGAAATTAATCCATTTGTTTTTTGTTCTAAATTAGTAATTCAGTCAATCATTGATAAATTTTGATAAAAAAAACTATTGTTTTTCGATGTTAAATAGATATTGTAAATTCATGGGTAAGTACATCAATCACTTGTTAATTCATACTCATCAAAACCGAGCAGTTAACGAATATGTCATGCGACTTGTTTGAAAATTGTAGATCATAACAGCTTTAAATTTTATTTCACTTTGCTGCCTAACTACGTATGGTCAAAAAGTTTTTTAAATTATTTTATTGACTTTCGGCATCTGAGGCCAATCAACCAACTAAAGAACAGTGATTTTGTGTGATCCAGTGTTTTCAGTTTTCCAGCGTTTGCATTTTTACAACCAGTTATACACATCATAGGACGGACAAGACATTCACAGACCCAACGCTTACGTAAACGCCCAGGCCCGCGGCCGGACTCGAACAGGTGACCTTCGGCACGCGGCTACTCTACCGTGGCCGGCTGGTCAAAAAATTGTTACACGCCCTCCGAAAGGCTCATTGTAAATGTTTCCTTGCATTTTAATTCTCTCAATTAAATTGTGCGTTTTAATTATCCCACTTGAAATAGCACACTTCAACGTGGACGAGAGAATAGCGAATCAGCTCCGTGGCCAAAGGCAGGAGTTTAGCGCGCAAAAAGAAGGCTCTGTTTACCACAAATCACCACTCAGTCGTCGATTCAGGACTCTGAAAGCAAGAACGCGTCAACGGCGTTAAATAAGATTATACAAACTGTAGACGCAGTATGGATATCGATCATAGCTATTTACCATGTATCATGAAGATGAGTGTGATGGACTTGTTACATATAAACACATTCAATTGTGTTTATTGCGCCATATAACATTTCACAAAAAAATAAGTGACGAATTTCAATTGAGTTTGGAGATAAACATCTAACTATATCTATAAACATTTCGTTTTCTATACTGTTGAACCATCCTACCATTGAAGATTATAAAACTTTGCTGATGGCATATTTTAGATGTGTTGATGAAATCTTCACATCACAAGAAGAAATTTTATTCGTAGTAAATGTATTTGCAGAAAGAAAGGTCTTATAAACATAAAAGAACCACATGTTGAGTAAAATTGTTGCGTTCATTAATGACGAAGCATATCGCTATAGTAGATTTGTTGCTCATATGATGGAATAAGTGACAATTTTCTGGTGTATTTACAGTATGGTACACACATCATTTTGAAGGGAAAGGTTGAGTTAAAGTCTTCATTCACACTCAAGGATAATAATAAAAGCTGTAAAAGGAATAACCATTGGAAGGCTAATTTCTGTTTTACTAAAACTCACTTGCGGTGTTTGGCCTTTGCAGATAACCTAGCAAATTGCTCCGGTAAGAGGCAATCTGCTCCCCTGAAAAACTCAATGAAATTTCAGCTAAAAGTGGTGTCCAACTATATGTAAGGATATGCGCGATACCGAGGTGGACAATTCCTGAAAACGCGATTTGGCAATATCTATCAAGTAACTAAATTCAGGATATCTAGGAGAAATTATCCAACCTGAAGGATTAAATCGTGACGCTAAACAATGAGCGAATACCTAAATTACAAAAAGCCTGTATAATCATCTGGAACAGATACAACAAAACGTCATCCCGAAATGCCAACTTAAGACACTATAACACTGTAATCGAACCGGAGGCATTATACACATCCAGAAAATTTGGTTATTGGGAGCATATCATTGGATTAAAGATATTGAAAAGCAATAAAGGAAAATTTTAAAGGAAAATCCTTACTGGCCAGTTTGTACAGGAGGAATTTGGATGAAAAGGAAATCACATGAACTATATTAGCCATCGGAAAACAATTTCAAACACATTCAGGAAAAGACGAATTAAATTCTTCGGCCATATTATCAGAATCGAATACCAACAGGACTAGCCAAAACAATTCTCAACCTGGTCATTTAAATGAAAATGAACAACAATAGGCTAATTGAAATCTAAAAGGATGGCCAGGAAATCGGAATCACAGATTTAAACATACAGGACAGATACAGGCTTAGTAGCATGGTCAATAACCACGAATTTTCCAACAAACATTATACAGGGTGGACCATAAGTCTTTTTACTTTTCAAAAACTCATAAAAAACTATATAAATGAGATGAAAACTGTTTATTTATTATGAAAGTACACAAATAGGGATTTTATTTTTTAAATTACATCATCCATGTGTGACCCTTGATTATTTTGACACTGCTGTAACCTGGACCGAAAATTTTCAATTACAGCTGTACAGGTGCTTTGTGAAATGTTCTGCATTTCCTCGTAAATACGTTCCTTTAATTCCTCAAAAGACACTGGGTTGCTGTTGAAAACTTTACTTTTAAGGTATCCCCAAAGAAAAAAAATCATTGGGGTTAAATCTGGGCTACGAGGTGGCCAGTTAATGTCAGCTCTTTTGAATATAACTTTTTGCCCAAAAATTTCGCGAACTGCATTCAATGACTCATTGGAGGTATGACATGTTGCCCCATCTTGCTGAAACCATGATCGTTGATTAAAACCATCAAAATTCCGTAGCGCTGGAGCGAAAAAGTTCTGTTGCATGGCAATATACCGCTCTGTATTTACTGTAACAGCATGTCCTCTTTGATCTTCGTAAAAGTAAGGACCAATAATGCCTCTTGCTGACAACGCTGCCCATACGGTAACCTTGGGTGAATGCAGGGGGTTTTGATGCTTGAATTTAGGATTAGTGTCACTCCAATACCTGCAGTTTTGCCTGTTAACGTGTCCATTTAGGTGGAAGTGTGCCTCGTCTGAGAACAAAATGTTGGTGAAACTAGTGAACCTCTCTAGCCTTTCGTTAGCAAACTGGAGTCTGTGAGCATGATTTTGAGGCTTTAATTCCTGGATCATTTGAATTTTTTACTGTTGTAAATGTAAATCTTTGTGGAGAATGTGGTTTAAAGATGTTCTGGGCACATTTAAGACGCTAGACCGCTTTCAAGTAGAGAGGCCAGGTTGTTCACGAACAGACGTTCTTACAGGCTCTACGTTTACTGAATCTCTTGAAGTGCTAGGTCGGCCGCATCGTGGTTGATCCATTGTTGAACCTGTCTTCTCGAACTTCAGGACCCATTTTCTAATTAATTGAATCGATGGAGCTTCATTTTTATGCCGTAAGTTGTAACGAGCGCAATATTTTCGTTGCGCTATAGTCGAAGAATCGTTGTTTCGATAGTATTCGCGTACGCAGAACGCACGTCGTGCTCCGCTAAACGACGCCATGTCACTGAATTCCCATTGGATGCTTTTGCGTTTCGTAACCCCTTCGCCCCACCCCGCCGTCGCTGCTCGAGGCAGCCACCGATTCAAAAGTAAACGGACTTTTGGTCCGAAGAAGGAACACCTGGATGGAAGAGCGCAAGAAAGAGCTCAGCAAGAGGATGTAGAGAGTTTGGAAAAATATGAGAAACACACCTGCTAAATAAGTTCATTCGGGCTCCACAGTTGAACATACCGATGAAAGAAAGAAGAAGAATTAAAACTGCAAATAATAAAAAAAACTATTGCACGAATCATGGCATATTTTGGCAGAAATTTACTATTTTAGATTTTCACACAGAATTCGATGGCTCGCAAAGTTTTTTGCTAGATTGTATCGCACAGTTAGAAATACGTTTCCTTTTATGAAAATTAGAATCACTAGTTCGACGTCTTTCTTTAGATAGACATTCAAAATATTTAATGAAATTAATTTGTAATGTTAGGGATAGAATTTAGTCACTGTCGCCTCTTGGGACACTGAAGTTTCTTCTTGCAGCACACTATGCGTGGCCTCACACAAGGATATCGCTCTCTAAAGCAGTGGCCTGCGTCAAGTTTATCATTGTTTTAAAACAATGACATCGTGTACCTCTGGTAGAAGCTCAGAATAGTTAATTTTGTATCCACTTAGCTAATATGTGAAAAAGTGATGATGCATAGTTACAGCAGAATGGTTGTAGTAAAAAGTGAGGTATATCTCCTTTTATTTGGAGGGTTAAGTGTCATTCAGATCTATTATACTTAAACAGAGCTTCTGTAATTATCACGTGTTGAACTACCCTTCGGGGTCTCCCGGTCAACAATAGGACTGTTGATAAAATATCGATATTATATTTTGAAAATATCGATATTTATGAATGATATTTTTACAACGATATATCGATATTTCGATACTGAAATATGAATATCGGAGACGATATTTTTTAAATAAGTTGTCGTTTTCCTCCTAGGAGATATCTAGTTATTATTGGTGTAAAAGAAGACGATTACCTGTGTTGCACATGCAGTAAATTAATTCATAGATAGAATTTTAAGAAAGGATAAAAATTAATAAAATCTAGATGATCAAATAAAATTTATAGGACCAGATTTAAACACACGGTTAGTGCTTCGGATTAATTACTTCTACCTAAATAAATGCCTTTACTTACAAATTCACTAAAGCCAAGATTTCCCTTGGATCTCTTTCTGGTTTTATAAGTCTTAGAGTAAATCGTACACATTATGCCTATCATTTTTGATATAAATGTATAATACTTAAGTTACAATTTTCTTTAAAAAAAATAAGAAAATCCATAACGCCGTGAAAAAGCATTTTGTTTCAGAAACTGAAGACTTGATTCAGAAGAATATTTAACAACGTTTTATGAGTAAATAGCCATAAGGCTTGGTCGTATTTTGTTTTTGTAATATTTTTCCATAAAATATATCGATACTTTTTCTTCGATATATCAAACCCGATATTGAGATTTTTAAAAATATCGATATATCGAAAAACCGACATTTTTTAAAATATCAACAACCCTAGTCAACAATAACATACGAGCCATTATTACAATACTGATTACTTATACGCCTTATTCTTACTAACGGTTACCCGTGTGAAGTGTGCGCGATTACCATGGGTGATGTTTACCCCTTCATGACAACGTTTGGGAAGATGAAATGGGGTGGTAGTGTTGGTAGATGCTGTAAAAGTGGATGATTGTGTCAGTGTGTGTTTAGTTCTAAGTGTTTTTGTGCTGTGTTTGAGAGATGAGAGAAGGGAGATGGTGAACCTGGCGCCAACTCATTCAGGGCTACTCTTTCGAAAGACACTAGAGGACCGCCAGGCCTAACATACCCGTCGCGCGACGGACGAGTCACCATCAAGCGACGTATGTCCTCAGTCCATACGCACTGTGGAGAGGTTTGGCATTTAACCCAGGACTTTAGTACACATTGTGGTGATCAGGAATTATGCTCTCCTACCCTGTGCCCTGGTATTGAAAATGTCTTCCACCAGAACTGAAACCAGCTATCCCCATGTCGGTGCCGCAGCCAGATGAACCAAGAGGCGTGCTATTTGTACGGCTAAACTTATGAAATGTGTTGTTGATCAGTCTGGTAACACACTCTTAAGAAAACAAACTCTTTGAAAGACTAGATACAAACATCCTTTAACTTTGAAGTAATCAGGGAGAACAACAACCTATTTTTGTTTCAGTGATCTTTACGAGAGGGAGAAAGTAACATCATTGGGAATTAAGGTAAATTGTTACGTGGAGCTTAGAATAGAGGCAGTGAAACTGTTCCATTTATTGAATAGAAACTTTTTCCACTAAACGGGTGTAAGTCTATCTAAGCGACAGTAGACATTTCTGAAGCTATGAAGTATATTCATCTTCCAAATCACTGTCCATTTCATGCTTAGCATGCTATACATAACTGCTCTCTTCACTGGCACTTGTGCGTACGTAGAAACATCAGGCTAATAGAACAAATGAAAAGGCTACCTTTCAAGAAATCATAGGTATAGCCGTAGGATCCAAACAAATATTTCGTTTGGGTTTTTATTATTTTTTAAATAAAACATAATTTTCATACGCTTTTTGGATGTAAAATCAATAAACAGAACAGCTTTCATGCCAGGACAGTGTTTGAACCTGCATCACTTCCACCGTTTAAAAAATGTACTGTAAAAATTAGGTATTTTAATAGAATTATATTACATGTAGATCAGTAGCTTAACGTGAAGTGTAATTTTTTTCACACATTTCAGACCCACAAACCACAAAATTATTTGTATGTATCTTACGAGGTAAGTTGTAAAGCACATTTCCTTACCGAGCCTTCGACTATATGATGGGGAAGTTCTTGCAGGCAAACCTCCATATTCTCTTTCTGTGCCTCCGCAGCAGAGATTACGTTGGTATGGCTAGAACCTCATTCAGTCAATCTGCTACCAAGGAGTTTCCTGTTCCGATATCATTGTACAGGGGCGTGAGTGAGCTTAAGGGGCCGTTCCGAACTTTCATCTACCCAGAAAATCGATCGTGCTAGCCACCTAGTTGCAGTTTTACCAACTGAGTAATGCCACCATCGTCTTACAACGCACCTGTCTCAAAATAATAACAAGTTCTAAACATTCAGATTATTAAAACACCAATCACTGTACGCGCCAACTTAGTAGAATGAGTGAACGACGCTCTGTGTATGAAGCTCTGTTCTCAGAACTTTATCGCACAAGGACTGTTAATGATCACACAAAATAATAATAGTAAGTAAGAGTGCTGTTTGTTTTCCAACAATATTCGAATGGAAGAAGATCGAGTTGAGTATACAGTACCACTCAGAAAAAATATGGCGTGAACCCGCGATAAGTCAAAGCAGTGATACAGTGTAATGATGTGCAGATTGGCTTTATACCGATTTTGTTTCATCCTAACTATAGACGGTCTTATGGATGTCGGTCACCATATCCAGGTTAGCACAAATTGCCATTGTTCTCTACCTATTTTCGAAACCAACTGTTGAGTTCTTATCTTCACTGTCGTCCAGTGAGTGTGAAATCCACCACACTGTTGTGTCTGGCTTGCACAATGTCTTTCATGAGATGTTGGCATTGAATGAAGTTGTGTTATGCTAAAAGAGAAACTGTAGGTTTAGTGTACCTGTAATGTATGGAGCAAAATAATTTTTTATATTCATCGTCTTCCTGAGTTTTTAACACTGAAATTCTGAGCTTTCTCCTGTAAGATCCCGTTCCACTCTTTGTGGTTCCTTCTTGGCTCCAGCCTGTTCTACTAGCTTTTAAACATAGTAATCAAATACGAAATTAAGATTCTGCTTTGTTAAAATTCAAAAGCGAGTTGCAAGTGTAGTTTATAGAAAATGGACCTCATGATTCAGCAGTTGTAATTTTATTGAGCTACATTCAATTCATGCTATTTTCTATCAGTTGTTTCTTCACCAAATTTATTTTCTTCTGTTCCCAATTATTCAATTTGAATTATTAATTTTTTCTTATATTTCTTCCTTCCTCCATGTTCGGTTTCTTCTTCTGTAACACGTGAAGTTCTACCACTTCTCATGTTTGAGTTTGGTCATTTCCAATAACGCTATTGGCTAGTAATTCAATTTAATTCTTCTCTTCGTTTACTCTACCATTTCTTTCTGAATCTTTGCCATTCTTTTTCTTTCCTTAGCGAAAGGTAAATTGTTACTGAGTTCTAATTATACGTAGCTAATTTCTTTGTCAAATTCTTCTTCGTCTTCCTTTTTATAGTAACTTTCAGAAACCCACGAACACTTTTCACGTCTTTTTTATTTCACTTCTCAATTTTGAATAAATCATGCGTCTCAGATTCCTCACTAGAATTTAATTTAATATTCCACGTTCTTCAACCTTCACTTAGAATACAAAGCTGGTGTTTGTTTCGTTGGCATGTGAACGGAGCTTAGAAGAGTTCGTCCAGGTACCGGAGAAAGATGAAGAAAATAAAAGTACCAGTGTAGATATTATATTCGTCAATTATAAAATTAATTTCAAAAAAAACAGAAATATATGTATGGAGGCCAATAGAGGCATAAAATCTTCAGCTACATGTTTTTTCCTCAAGTTTATATTTGTATTTTATATTTAAGAGTACGTGGCTATTATTTGATCCGTTTAGTGTTAAGATCCTTCAGGTAAATATTATTAATATTTGTACATCTAAGATGCACATTTTAATTATATTTCGGGACCTGTTGGAATGCCACATTAATATTCATGGTGTTCATATTTCATTTAGATCTATAACTGCCAAATTGCTACCTTCAGCTCTGCAGAATTTGAGAGAAAATACGTGTTCTGCTATCGACTGCAAATTAACGGACTGGAATCAAGGAAGTGTATTTTTCTTGATAGTTTTAGCAGAAACAGTGTGGTTTTTGTAGGATTAATTACACCACTGACATTTAAGCCGATCACCTGATTTCAAACTTCTGTATGTATGGCGTCGAAGAAAACTGCTAATGACGATTGATTTAGTAATATCGAGACTCAATTGACGATGATTGTCAATAGCAGATTCCATCCTCCCCATTAAGCGTATTCATTCACCAGACGTACGATATTATCCGATCCACTACATTCCAAATCATGACAATGACTCACACTTGGCGGCTGACTAATACACAGAGAAGCTACATGAGAAATACGCCAAACACGTGATGATACTTCAAGTATTTTTCATGAGTTGTATACTGTAGCGTAGTGCAATACATCTGTTCTACTGATGTTGACTCTTTAATGTTTTCTTGTTGGGAGGCTATTAAGAAATTACTCTATGAATTGAACGTTTTATTAATTTCTGACATATCTTTCTCCATATTTCACATAATCTTTATGGTAATTCTATTTATTATAGAGATCAAATTGTACGGTGCATTGTATACACTTCAAATATTCACCCCTACAACTGGAGAAATTATTTGTTGTTGCCATGTTTGCAGGATCCAGTTGTTGGTAGGGCTTGAAGCATAACATCCTCTACCTAACAACAGTTTTTAGTCATTCATACTGCTATTCGTCAACATTATTTGTATTAGATTTTAAAGTAATTATTATTTTCCATACAGTTAGTTAAAGTCAATTTTCATAACAACTCCAATTATTGCATTTTTCAATACAAAAATTTACCAATATCGGGTGTTCATGGTTAGCTCGTAAGCGGTACACTGTAAGTACTTTCTTAACTTTCCGAAGTTCTAGCATTTAAAAAAAATCTCGTTTACTATTCACTTTCATGCTGTATGTAGTCACTATCCGAAGCCTCACAAATTTTCATAGCTCCCAGAAGGTCTTGATTGCGTTGAGGATAAGGCTTTGAAATTTTTCATGTTAAGTGTTAGTTTATGCTGTGGATCAAGATATACGCTACTCCCAATAAATTACAAAGTATTTAATGATATTGCATCCAAAACTGAAAATTATTAAATTTTTCCTGCCTTTTCCTGCATCACACAAGAACTAATGAACGAATTTAAGCAAAACTTTATGCCAACAAGTAACATAAAGGAAATTTTCATCCTGATTAGTGTGATACTTCCTGATGATATGGGGATCAGAACTATTAAGTTCTGAAATTTTTCTGTCTGTGCACGCATCTCACAAAATCTAATAAACACCTTTCAACAATACTACACAATAATAGAACGGATAGAAGTATTTGAGATGTGGATGTGAAGCAAAATGTAGAAGATAAATTGGATGGAGAAAGTGAGTAATGTTGAAGTGCTGGAAAGGGTGTTTGAGATGAGGAAATTACTCCAAGTTATACTAGAAAGAAAGAAGAACTGGATGTGACACTTAATGAGAGGGGAGTACTTGTTTACAGACACTTTGGAAGAGTCAGTTTGTGGGAGGAAAGAGAGAGTAAAAGGAAGGAGGCGCTATATCTAAGATAACATCAAGGTAGGAAACTACTACATGGATCTGCAGGGGAGGGAAGAAGACAGGAGAGCATGAAGAGCAGCCATGTAAAAACCTGCCATAGGGCAAACTCTGATGATAATAATGATCATGTTGAAATGCAGTTTTGGTTGGCCAGTATCCTTGGAAGAATCAGAAACTACGATGCCTACCTAGTTTCACCAAACATTATTATTATTATTAGAAGTTCATAGTTCATCGACAACCAAGTCATTTCGTGCGGAAAATGTTTTTGGAGTAGGAACGGGAAAGAAATCGGTTATGGTCATTGAGAAAGAACCACTGTAGCAATGGCTAGCGTGATTTTTAGAAACGATAGGAAACGTCTGGATGGCAAGACCTAGTGTAAAACGCGGTTCTTACCGGATGCCATGCCCAAACTATCCAGCCTATCATGAGACTCGAATTCACTTAACAATATCGTTTGATTAGCTTATTACTTGCTCTGCCAGAATCTCGCAACTTCAGATAGCATTGTATTCGAGAATGCTCAAGACTGATAAGATATCATCAAAAGTTACACAGTTTTCCTGTCATTAACAATTTATGACCACCCTTATGACAATGGCGGCAGAGTTTGTGACCGCCGAAACGTCGTGGTCAAACGATGTACTAACTCGGCTAGCTACCCGAGAAAGTTTTATTCATTTACAACGCCGAGAAAATCTCCAGTCTTACATAAGTAATTATTTATTCATCACCGAGTTTGTGTTGGCAGCGTAATTTCACAACTAGAACAACATTTAAACTTCATTAAACTCTAAATAGTGTAGCTCATACGTAATGTGCCTTATAACCAGCCACCAGAAGATTAAAAGTATTGTCAGGATCCAGAAAAATATCTTTCCTACACCTGTACTCTCCAATGCAGAAAACATTCGGTGGCAAAAGCTGCTTTTGATCAAAACTTATCTCTCCTTTATGTATAAGGCATATGTTGGTGATCGGACATGGATGGATATTGGTCGGAGAACTAGGAATAAGCTGGTATTTGATTTCATGCATCCGGGAGGTGGGAATATTTTCTTTTTGGATAAGGTTGTCAGAGTTAGAACATATTGCCAAGTGAAGTTGTGAATAATTTATCAAAAACACTGAAGGAATTTAAAATTAAAATTTTTAAAACGTAAAAGAATAGGGGGGAGGAATTTAACACTCAAATTATATAAGATAAATAAAAATGAAATAAGAAGGGGTAGTTACATGACTAAGTTAATTGCCACCGAAGCGTGTGCTCCATCGCTATTAAATTAATATTAATATAATAGTAATTCTTAACAATACGATATTGTTTCCCTGTTCTTATTTCTCCCGTCATTGCAACCCAAATACGTTAGTGGGAGAATTATTCACTTGCAGTCGTAAATGAAAATGTTTGCTCGCATATTAATCAGCTGTTTCAAGGAAAAAATAAGTTTTATCCATTGGGATGCTGCAAGCGTTAGCAAAACATGTGACTCCTCACTGTAATTCCTAGGCACTTTAACCAATAAATAGCCGCACAGATATCATACAGAAATTGAGTGTGATGGTTGAGAGGTAACGCTCTGACCACACGTTCAGGAGGACGTGGATTCAAATCCCAGTTTCGCCATCCTGATTTCGGTTTTTAAATGTTTCCAGATATCACTCCAGGCGAATGGCGAATGTTAGTAAGGTTCATTTAATTCATTCCCGTTTCTTGTCCCGAGTACTTTCACTACCATAACCAAAAAAAAAGTATATTCATCAGATCAGTATTATTACGCTATTTGTTCCATATAATCCTTGCTGTTTTTTTTTTAATTCTAGTTATGAATCTCAGTTCAGAATTACTTTTATCTATGATTTCTGATCCGACATTTTGTTGTTTCCAGTGTTGCACCAAGCTTTCACGAATAGTATTTTATATTCATGCGCAAGTTGTTTTGTTTATCCGTGGTACACATCATTTTTCTTGAAATTTACCTTATTGCACTAAGATCAAATTACGACAACACCACTTTAATCTCTGAATAATAAGTAGATATGTTAAGTTCACTACAGACAACTTCATCCTTATCCAACAATCTTATACTGGTATTAATGTTATCTAACAAGATTTTTTACAAAAATTAAGAAAAGAAATTGTCCTATTACACTTCCTCACAGAGTCTTTGCTGTCATTCTTCGAATGACCATTTGAAAAGATTACTTTGCTCAGATAATTATGGCAAGGAAGAAAGGAAGGATTGTAAAACACACAAGTAGAAAGAGTGGTAGGGTGTAATAAGCAGCAGGTACATGACTTCACTACAGACAATTTCATCCCTATCCAACAATCTTACATTGGTATTAATGTTATATACCAAGATTAAAAAAATAATAGAAAAGGAATATTCCTATCACACTTCCTCGTGGGTAGACTGGTAGAGATGTTGTTATCATGCGAATGACCGTTTGGTAAATTACTTTGCTCAGATAATTACGTCAATAGAGATTGGAGGAAGGATGGATTGTTAAGCAAGCAAGCAGGCAGGGAGGGTGCTAGGGTGTAGCGATCAGCAGGTACTTGCTCACTGACGCGACGGCGGCGGCAGCAGCGCTGGGCAGCCGGTGTCTGCACAGTGCGGGCGCTATTTCGACACTGGGCCGCTGCGCTGCCTGGGGCTGGTCGGCGCCAGTTGCCACAGAAACCCGAGCCGTGGAATATCTCGGGGAGCGCCTCCCTCCCACGCGCCCGCCCGCCTGCCTGCGTCCAGACGCCGACGCCGACGCCGGCCGTCACCCGCGGCGACGCGCCCAGGCTAACTGGGCCACGCGCCATTTTAAGCGCTGGACGCGCGGGCGGGCGGGGCGCGCGACGCGGAAATGCGCGCCGTGGACAGTTTTGATATACACGCCAGAGTGCCTACAGTGCGCTTGTTTACATCTCGCTCCTCCTCAGTTTATTGAGATTGGCCGGTAAAAATACCCGCACCCGCGTCCCCGCGACGGAACACGTCCGTTCCACGGTGACGCATACGAGATATGCATACATACTCCAGGTGGTATATTTCACTCCTTCCTCTCCAGGTGTGACCGATATAACAAGTGTCAAAGAAACGAGACGAATATCCAACAGTTCTAACATCTTACTCTAAATACTTTCAGGTACCAAACCGGTGTTACGAATTACTATGAACAAAAATACAGAACGACAACGATGCTGTTTTACGTAAGACGAGCTGTCATGCACCCATCACAGATGGCTCTCAAACCTAATTGACTAAATGACACTCAGATAATTATTTTTAATTGATTTTCATCGATCAATTTAGGACAAAAAATTAATGTTTCAGCTTAATGATCAAAAAAATCAGTCATCTGCAATTTAATTCATACATTCATTTTCCCCTTAACGAACTTACCTCAACAAAAAATGTATGATGAATAAAGTGACGATTATTTTCGCTTTACGCCATGTTGACTTCGAGGTTATCAGACGTGGGATAGGATTGGTAGAAAGAAACGGCCTCGAAATTTTGAAGGAAACATTCCGGCATTTGCTTTATTATTATTATTATTGGTTTACAATATAATTTTAAAGCATTAGAGAAACAAAAATTATCCTGAATTCTTAGCTTGCTACAATATCGACTTCTATAACCACTCATTGAAAACATATGTGGCCTTGAGGCATGACGTTATCGTGGCCGGAGCCGATGTCGCGATGACCCAGTAGCCGTTAATTATCCTCAACAGACGAAGCTAGTCTGGTTTTACATCTTCCTGTGATGAATTACAGCAAAATTATAAGTTTTTCCCCCCGTCACGGAATTGTAGTGACATTACTGTATCTTCTCTCTCAACAATTCTTGACCTTTTTTTTTATATAGACTCAAATTCACGCAGCCGGTTTAAGTAGAAGTTCAGGAGTTATTCTAGTCGTGGTGTTATCTAATATATGTGTTGCAGTACGCCTTATCCAGTACGCCTTCCAAATGTGTTTTACACGGTGGCAGGTAATTCTGTGGGGTAGAGTGTCACGGAAAAGCAAAATACAGATGGCCCGACCGGAATTCAGACCCATTTTGCCGAATGCTGGTTAAGCAAGTTACCACCTACCAAACACCCTCTGTGATGATTTATAATGAACAGACTTTTGCATTGATGGAGAACATATTGCATATACAAAACAAATTTCGATAATATGGGTAAAGAAAATTCTTGCAAGTAAAGAAAACTTTACATTAAATTCTTGAGTAATGTCCAGGTCTCATTATAGATATAATGCAATGTTTTTACATTTCAAAATAGTGTCAGCACGCCGTCTTATTGTTACTGTAGCAGCTATAATTTACATAAGTCCGGATGCATCAAATGGACTTGAGGTTAGTAGTTGAGATAAATCAATGAAAAGTAAAATTTCATAAAATCTAAATCTTTGCTAAAGTTAGATTCAGACGGGCAAAGCTGTGAGCAAATTCTAGCAAGAGATAATTTTTCTGGTTCGCAATTAATATTTTTGATCCAAACTTGTGCTGAAAAAGAAGTGACGCGTATGAAAATAAGGCCCTGCCTCTGCCGGTATGTTTTCAGACTAATTATTTTGTATATTGAAGTTTCAGATTTCACATAAATGATTATCCCACATCTTCAATAAACTAGTGTCTTTCGATATATAAGATTATTATGTTTTATTGTTTTTGATTTGTAGCTAAACATACAGCAACTTATAGTACATAGTGTACATGTTATTCAGCATCAGTGCCTACTAAGCATATAACTGCCATCGCTTTCTGTATTACACTCTGGCAAACCGCCAGTTAAAACAAATAATTGGGTTTTCCATATTGTTATCTTTTCGCCAGGAAACGGACGGCTGTCTGAAACACCACCTCGTCCCGTTCCAATCCTGCTTATCCTATTATTCTGAGGCAGGTATGTTCCCAGACATATCAGCTACTGGCGACACGCACCTTGTTACTATGCCAACATTGCCACAGAATGTAACAAAGTTAATCTGAGAAGCCTTTGAAATCAAAATTGGAGTCAAAGAAAGAGCTGGCATTTTCCCAAAACAGCGCACTTGTGTCCTTAAGGCATTATCATAGAATGTAGTACTCACATACATAAAATTAAACGGGTTTTCGAAAATTTGAGCGCCATATTTAGTTGACCAATCTTTGTATATGATTGAGTAATTCTTTCAGAAACTATAGACGCAGCAACAGAATAGCACAAAATTCTGAAATATATTACTGAAAAAGCAAAACCATAAATCTCATTGTAAAACTGAATACATTACAGATGTTGCTCTACATAAAATATGCAAAATAACAAATCGAGTAAATGAATTGAAGTACGCTGGAGAAATAATTATAAAAGTGGCAGTAAAACAATATTCCTAAGATCTAAACCATCCCAACAATAAAAATTAATAAATTTCTATAAACAAAAAATTAGTTTCAGTGAAGACAAAATTCAACAATAGGCTGCAATTATAAAACCAGATTTTTTCTATGTTATAAAATGTGCAACTTCATATCAAAAGAAAAAAGGATGGAACGAAATGTAACTAAATAAATAATAGAGAATTATATCTGGAAACCGTAAACGACCGCACATTACCATGAAAAGGAGATTTTTTGATCGACACTTGGTGAGATTAAATGTAGAAAGACTTACAAAAAAACTAATTGATTCTTTTGATAAAAACACAAATTTAGTGGATTACTGAATTTAAAAAAAAGACATAGAAAAAAGAATGCTAAGAAAGAAGAATTCTGATACAGGAGCTCATGTGGAGAAGAAGAAATTAAGAGGTAAGAGAGTTTGTAAAAAGAATTAAAGAGAATAAAGACTGTTAAGATATAAAATAACTTAAACACAGTGAAATACTAAAGAAGTATGTGGAACAAAAAAGGAAAATACCATATCGAGATTTTTTTCCAGTGTTTTAAAATTGGTAGAAATCAAAAAGACGGAAGTTCATATAACTTTGAATCATTTTAGTCCTTTTCATATAGGGGGAGGAGATTACGTAGCACCACTCTCTTGCATCATACTGACTCTAAAACTTGGGAAAGATAATTAAATATCCGTTTTCCATTTTACTCTCGTCTAATGTAGTAATGTGCCGTCTGCTTACGACCATTAAAACCTATTATTAGCAATATTATTTGCTCTTAGTTTTCATGAGCATCATATTTCTGATGAAATAGCAAAATAATTACTTGCATAGCACTAAGTGTCCACAAAATTTAAATCACTTCATTTGAAGCAACAACATATTGTAATGAGCAAAATTATCGACTCATTACATTTTATTTTAAATAAAAGTAAGTTGTGAGGTCCCACTTCATAAGACATAGAAATAATAATAATATTAATAGTAATAATTTTACGACTTACGGAATATATGAATGTATTTATTTTAACACAAGGCCGTACAGTGTAGTAGTATGTATAAAAATGGGTAAATTTAAGTTTTTATAATATGTTTTGTTATGTTGAAGTTGGCAGGCTGTAATTGTGTTTTGTTTTAGCCAAGGAGAAGCATATTGATATATGAGATTTATGTATGTATCAACCAGAAGTGTAATTATTTGAATTGATTAAGATGTGTTAGTAAATAGTAGCTGATTTTATAGAGAAGAGTACATAATTAAATTTAATCTGCGAGGTGATAGCAAAAAAAAGTGTGAGACGATATCCTGGGGCCACGAATTTATCGTCCAGAACGTGCTATCAATTATAGAAGACATTGCAAAAGAACCTGGAAGGATTGGTAAGACCAACCAAGATTTCCTTAATTATCGACTCAAAGTGCGACGTAAAAGCAAAATCGTGAGCTCCTGTATTGGCAGATTTCAGCCCGTCTCGCCTGCTCATGTTTCAGCCCACCATAAATAACTTCAACAGTGGTCAAGGGAAGTTTCACACAATAGACCGACATTCCCATTCAGTCAGTGTCGTCCACGCTATAAGCATAAAAGCGGGAGGTAGGTCGTTGTTCTGCATAGGGTCAGTGACTTCAGAAGTACGGAGGGAGAGACAGACGCCAAGTTTTGGCGCGGAGAAAAATAATTGGATAAACCGAGCAAAAAGTTAAAATGTACAAATAAGAACTAGGTGCCAAATAACAGCATTGAATGAGATTTTTTCTCTCTGTTTTCTAGTTTCGGTGGGTCTTTGAGAGACGTTGACGAGGCACTTCAGCGGTGGCTGGAACAGGGAGAGGTAGAGGCAGGTACCGTAGAGGCATTGACGCCTTCCCCTAGATGATATAAGAACTGTAGAGTACTTGTGGCCGTAGTGAGTGTTATGGCCACAACTCCATAGTGCCTGGGGTTTCTTGTCTGTGGTGCCGACACGTACAGTGTGTAGCCGTGTCAACGTAAAGCGTTGACGGCTTGAAGTGGGTTTTTTTGCGTTCCTGACGAGTACAGTACGGCTACGTCGCACATTAATAGTGCAGCGACCTGATCGGTCTACTGTGTGAGGTGCCATTGTGGACCATAGGTGACGTTGTTCGCTACACTAGCAATGGTGAAAGGATCGTCACATCAAACGGTAATATACGACGTGTAATATTTCGATTGCATTGCTTCAATTTCGATCGAACTGAGCACGCTTTGGCAGGTCACCCTGCACAGATAAGAAGTATTCACAGTGGCTCTACCCTTTGTATTATTGTAGTAAATCTGAGCTAGGCTGAATAGGGCCCGACTTATTATTATTTGCAAGTTTATGTATTTTTTTCATGATTTGCGATAAGAATTTGTAACTTTTTATTTTTTATTCGTAATTTTTCATATCACAAGGAAAATAAATGTTTTGAAATGAAACCTGAAAATTATACTTATTTTAATGTAAAAATGAAAGTTATCCCATCAAAAAATTAATATTTAATCATAAATAATTAATCCACAAGTATCTAATGTTTTTTATCGTTTTTTTATTGATCATTTTAATATGCTAAGAATAAATGCAAACAGTAAACATTCGAGTAGAAGCGTAATAATATTTGATATGCGATGACCAGTAAACGGTAATTTACATTGCCTATTAGTTAAGTCTACGCAAGATACTATTAGATTGCTGGTGGTTTAATTTATTTATTTATTTATTTATCAATCTTGTTCCATGGATCCCTGCTGAGGAAGTACCTCTGGGATGTGAAACATGTCATTGTTGATACATATACACATAATATGAGTCATATCATAGTAAATATATATATATATATACATATTTTACAAATACAAGAAATAATAATAAACATACATTTTTGCAACTGAGTTTTGCTAACGTCATAATGAGTACAATTAATTATTTTCTTCAAATTCTTGAATGGAGTAGAAGGAGTTGCCAATAAGATAATCTCTAAGTTTTTGTTTGAATACATCTTTATTATCTGAAAGCTGTTTTATACGATTAGGTAGTTTATTAAACAGATGTATCCCAGAATAATTAACTCCTCTTTGTACTAATGACAGAGATGTTTGTGTTTTATGCAAGTTATTTCTGTTTCTTGTATTGAAACTGTGTACCTGTGAATTAGGTGTAAACAGGTTAAAATTTTCTATGACAAAGCTCATGAGAGAATATATATACTGAGAATACATTGTAAGAATATTGAGTTTCTTAAAGAGTTGTCTGCAAGAAGTTCTTGGTTTTACCCTACACAGAAACCTAATAGCTCTTTTCTGTGCTATGAAAACTTTTTTACTTTGTGAAGAGTTTCCCCAAAAAATTATGCCATATGACATTACTGAATGAAAATATGAGGAGTACACCTGTTTCATTAATTCTAGATCAACTGTTAGAGAAAGTGTTCGTATTGCGAAGGTGGCACTACTTAACTTTGCCAGTAGTGTAGTGATATGATCATGCCAACAGAGTTTCTGATCTATTTTAATACCAAGAAATTTTATACTCTCTGTTTCTAAGATTTTGTTGTTTTTATAGTTTATACATATATCTGGCTGTGCATAGTTTTTTGTTTTAAACCTAATATAATGTGTTTTTTCAAAATTTAATTTTAATGAATTTGCCTTAAACCAATTTGCTACTACTCTAAGTACTTCATTTACATTAAATTCTATAGTACTGTTTGGTGTTTTACGCACAGTCAGGTTAGTGTCATCTGCAAATAAAACACTCTTAACTTTGTCGGATAAATTTCCAGGAAGGTCATTGATGTATAACAGAAAGAGGAGGGGACCTAAGACAGAGCCTTGTGGAATTCCATGTTTTATTTTCTCCCAGTCTGATGAAGCATCTTTACTTATTTTAGAATCAAAAATTGAAACTTTTTGCATTCGGCTTTCAATGTATGATTTAAACCATTTACCTGCGGTCCCAAAAATACCATAGTATTCCATTTTTTTTAAAAGTAATTCATGATTTACACAGTCAAATGCTTTTGCAAGATCACAAAATATTCCTACAGGATTCATTTTATTATTCAGTTCCTCAAATGTGTTATTTAAAAATGAATATATAGCCATTTCTATGGATGATCCTTTTTTGAACCCAAATTGTGAATTAGTTAGGATATTATAGTGTGTAACATGTTTTATTACTCTACTATACATGACTTTTTCAAAAACCTTTGAGAATGTTGAAAGTAATGAAATGGGACGGTAGTTGTCTACACATGTTACGTCTCCTTTTTTAAATAATGGTTTTACAACAGCATATTTTAGTCTATCGGGAAAAACACCTTGTATTAAGGATTCATTACAAATGTGAGCAAGTACATGACTGATACAGTCTGAACATCTTTTTAGTAATTTACTTGAAATATTGTCATAGCTGGAAGAATTTTTAGGTTTTAATTGTTTAATGAGTTTATTTATTTCTGAGACTGTTACTGGTGGCAATTTCATCTCCACAAAGCTATTTGGGAAAGCAGTCTCAAGAAGCCTTAGAGCACTATGTGGGGATTGCTTTTCTATGCCTAATTTATCTACTACTGACGTAAAATGTTTGTTAAATATTTCACAAACCTCCCCTACTTCGCTATACACATGTCCATTTTGTTCTATTTTTATGTCTTTAGAGTGATTTACAGTTTTTCCTGTTTCAGTCTTTATTATATTCCATATTGTTCTCATTTTATTGTCTGAATTTTCTATTTTCGCCGATATGTACTTGTTCTTGGCCTTCCTTATTACATTTCTTAGTATTTTAGAATAAAGTTTATAGTGAACTTTCAGCGCATAGTTATCTGATTCTCTCATTTTTAAATAAAGGTCCCTCTTTGTTTTACTAGAGATTCTAATACCCTTTGTTATCCATCCCATGCCCAGTTCATTGTTTGGAGTGTTGAGAATTTTCCTTTTTTTGAAACTACCTTCAAAAAGTGTTAGAAATATATTCAGAAAGGAATATAATAAATAATCAGTCTACCATAAAGTTCACTTTAAACTTGTTTTTTATTTTCAAAGAAAACACTACGTCAAAGATACTGGTTACAGACATACAATCCAGAGATTGCATACAACATTTCTTCCACAGACAATATAGTCCTTGGCCGTCGTAAATTGAGTCGGTGATAACTTTACCAAAAAAACTAAACTGTTTCTCTGTCTCAGATGTTTGCTTTATATAAGCTACATCGAGATTTCTAGAACTCTTCAAAAGCTTCCGCCAGATAATTCTCGAACATTAACAATACTTAAACAATTGAAACATACTAAAAAAATAAGAATTAATACATAATCATTTACCATCATTACAAAATGGTCAGGAATGGAAATTAAAGATACTTAAACACAAAATTATCCACATAAATCATTTTAAACTGTAGCAAATTGTCCTTTAGACATCGTAACTTGCATTAATACTTGGAATTACAAACATTTAAGCAATTCTCTTGCGTAATTCTGTCTTTAAACATATTAAACGGCCTCCAAATAATTTATTTTCATAAAACAAAGTCTATATACATTGATTTACAGGAAATTGCAAAACATACCTACCAGATCATATTCAATCAAACTCTAGCTTACTATAAGTGCTTCATAAAATACCATTCCATTTAATTTTAGCTTTGAGGGCTGTCACAATACATTTTAAAAAATTGTAACGTTAAGAATGAGACATGTGATTACTATGAAATTTATTCCACCGATTAAGGACATGACAACCGTTGCAATTATAGCTTCTAAAAGTCGTGGCATAGATTCAAAGAGAGCCCAGAAAAGCAGCTCTATTGGCTGACATGCGGTTTGCAGGCACGTCCAGAAAACATGGGAAAAGGACTAGGACGAAGAATTTGCCGACCGACTATATCCCAGACATGTTCGATGGACGACGTTTCAGGCAAACGTGTTGGCCAGGGAAGCAGTGGTACGCGGCGCTCTTCGAAGAATGCTTGCACATTCCTCGGCAGCACGTTACCCTGCTGGAAATGTGGAGCTGCCTGCAGGAGGGTCAGTGCCTAAGTCTCTATTACCTTCCTGATGTGGGCGTTGCTATTCAGATCGCCCTCAATACGGAGGAGGCGAGATCGAATGTTATAGCCAATGACACGCCAAACCATCACACTAGGCTATGCCACACAACTTGGCAGTCTGTCCGATTGCGTTCACCATAAGAGTGTCTAAAACGTACGCGGTCATCACTGTAGGACATAACCTAGTGCGGTTATAGCATACAACCGCAATGAGTGAAAAAATAATAATAATTTAAACAGAACATAGTGCAACACACGTTAAAGTGGTCACTGGTCTTAGTAACACTGTTACATTTAATTTCTTTACAATTTCACAAACTGAAAGAAGTTTCATTGCTGTTTGGCAACTTCTGAATTTGTCTGAGCGACACTGCTACAGATGCTGTTAGTACTGCAATGGTAACGACCCGTAGCCAATCTCCGTCACTTGGCAACAGCCAACCACCCCTTCCACCCACTGAATCGGAGCCACCTGTTTTACTGCCGGAAAGACGTGTGCGTGGGAAGGGTCTTAATGGCGCGAGGCAACAGCAGAAAATACTATCCAGGAGCGTCTATATTAAACGATGTCTCGGAATAACGACATCCGGTCAGCCTGGACGTTCGCGCTGTCGTCAAGATACCTTTCGACCTTTAATTACCGTGCCATCCCTATTGGCTATGATGGAATAGCTCGACGTTTGCTGGTTGAAAAAAGGGATATATCATCACTGTAATGAAACTTCCTTTCTGCATAAAGACAAATAGAAAATTTAATTTAATTGCAACAGAGCGCATGCTGCGATGGTAATTTCTACACCTCTTTTTTCCCTTTGTTGTATCCTTCTACTTTTGCCCTTTACGAATTTTAAATTCTTTCAATATTTATTCATCACATCCCTTGGTGATTTATTCCAGCCCTTAACTGCTTTACCAACGAAAGAAAATTTCTCCCACACGTTCATGCCTGAAATCGAGCGCCAGCTTTTGGGTACAGCCTCTTTTTCCTACCATGCAACTCTTTTAATTTTTTCACCAAGTAACATTTCACACATCATCACCAATATACGTCTTCATTAATAATCGTTGATGGAGGAGTTTACATGATGACTTTTTGATTATTTATTTATTAATATTATTATAATCAATATTTGACGTTGTAAACTGGATAAATGGATGGGATATCTTTCTGTTATTGAGATTAGCTATATTTACAAGCATGAAATTAAAAAAATATAAAACAAGCAAGTTCAATTTGAAACATTCCCAGAAATTATATGAAACTAGTGTAAGCCCCTGGCCGATTTCTGCGTATCGTCACGGGTCTAGAATAGTTCCGGTTTCTAGGATGAAGGTTTATGCCAGGTTGACCTGATTTGACCAGATGTAAACTTGACCTGTGTTTCAGGGTGAATAAAATCTGTTGAGCTTGAAGAACTCAGAAGCATTAATAGAGGTAGGTATTAAACACGAACAGGGACGATAGCGTAATCGTATAATTGCTTAAATAGAAAACTTACTTGTATTTGACCCTTAAAGTTCACTCTGCAAAATTTTTAAAAAAAAATCCTGTTTGCTTCGAAAGCATCATGTTGTCCTTTATTGAGACTGGGCAAACACTCATAATGTAATCATTGGTCATAGTATCTGTAAAGGCCAAAGAACTTAATACACATTCCATATTATTAAACAGTTGAGCAACTCCGAAGAAATGAATTTCCATAATACTCGATTCAGTAATATATTTGGTCTGATGAACACTTAAAATAACCTAATAACTCACGTACAGCGAACATGAACAAAAGCCACTAACGAAAGTGGTCAGTAAAATCCCTAAAAAGCAAATAAACCGTAATGAATAAACTTTGGTCAACTTTGCTTTGGCGATAACGTGGCAAACTGGTTACCTCTAATGATTCGGTCCAATGTAGTCAACGAACTCTGTCGACAATGCTGACAATTTCTACACTGATTTTACGCTGATTTCCACTGCTACTCATACGAATATCAAGATAGACAAAAATTGCTAGTCATCTGATCTGCACCACTAACTGATGTCTGCTCTCGAAACATTGCAGCTATATCAGTTCCTTCTCTCTGGTGCTATATGCTTCTTTATTTCAAAAACGCTGTCCAAGAAATTGGCTCTCTTAAGGTGGCTTCCCATGGCCCCGTGCATTTGTCGACCGCGCAGGTCCAGCTATCAACAATGGCCCGTGGAAGGGGAGTCGCCTCTGCTGGCAGGGATGGCGCGCCTCTATCCGTCCCCCATTCGGTAAACATCAAACGCCCGAGTAGCTAGAACGGCACTGAGCAACGTCGTGGTGGGGAGGTGGCTGCGAGGTGGCGAGGGCTCGACTGTGGCGCGTGCTGATCTGTACAATTGGGTTGCATCGGCACGGCCTACAAACCATGGGCCTTGAGAAGCCTCAATTACGCTTTCACCTTATTGGCTACAACCTCATACATCCTCTCTGTATTTCAGCTCGTGATTCCTTTGTCTGGCTGGTTTCTACCGCACCTCGTGTCTCCTGTCTTTGAAACTTCCCTTATTTATTCACATAAAGAAATATTCTCCCCACAACAACTCAACTTCTCACAGTTTTGTATCTGGCAAGCCCCGCTCCAGATATCAGGAAACCATAAATTGAGACATCTAAATTTATTGCCAGAGGACCTGTCCGCACTTTGACATAGCTGAAAGCTCTCACAGTTCGTCTTATTCATGAAAACTGTCTCTTGCGCCTCGCACACCTGTGGTGTGACGCTCAGGCACTTGTTCTGAGAACTTAGCGGCGCTGCTCCAAGATAAACATCTCTCGTTCGCTTTTGTTATACTGATCCTTCCGACAGGGGGCCGCCCACCGACAGCACCCACAAGGTCTCCCACCACTTGTCTTTCAGGTGAACGTCTTCACAGAAACCAATTGCGTTGAACAAATCTGCATGTGTTCATAAACAAACTTCTTGCAATGAAATGAAAATGGTCGAATCTATCGATTACCATTACCAGAAAACATACAGTGCCCCATTAAAGTTCTGATCACAGTTATAATGTGTGAGATATCAGATCTGACACAATGAGGAGCAGAGAAATGTGAAGTAAAGTAAGTAGCCTATTATGAGTTTCAGTATGACTAGTAATATTTATAAAGGTAGCTGTTTGTCCGATTTCAAGTGCTTTTAACTTCAACTGTAATAGGTGAATTACTTTTTTTTAGCTGCTAGCAATGGAAAGGCAGCTTCTTAAATGACGAATCTCGGTGGTTAACTTTTATTTCATGTTTATTAAAAAATGACGTCATACCTACAGTAATACATCAGAATATTCTCCGAAGAAACCATGGCACATTTGCTATATAATACTGCAGTATTGTTCTAATATCAAAATATTTTTTATTAATATAGGCACATGAAGAGCTAATAAAAACGAACGAGAAAGAAATTGTCTTATTTAAAAAATAATAATATTGCTACACGAAGAGCTAAAGTAAACGTATGACAAAGTAACTGTCACTCTACTTCTATGTGACATACGAGAGAAGCAAAAATTCGTACCCTATGGTCAATACTTTTAAAAAGAGAGAAAGGCCGAGGCCAGGCTATTGTATCGCCGTGACAGACGAAGTGAAATCAGCAGACGGGCCCATTTGAGAATTGCGTGGATCTAAGAAAACACTGGAACCACACTCAAGAAACCGAGTCGAATTGCTGTAACTTGATTTAACAGAGATATGCTGGATTAGGGTTTCAGTACGCACAAGATGCTAGAAAAGAAAACGAATCTTCTAATAGCCTATAGCTAATACAAATACAGGTACATTTTAATAGGTTTAGCTATACTTTATCATGACAGTTATTATTAATATTGTTATACTTGCTGTTAGTTGTTTATCTGTTTATGTGTACAGCAATTAAGCTATATTTTTAACTTAATTGCTGCATCTGATAATATAGGTCCTACAAAAAGATACTTATGTCATAACAACAGTTCTTTATAGGCTAAAATGTTCCTGAAATCTATCCTCTGAACTGAGACTAAAGCCTAACATTTGAAAACAACGCCGAGAAAGATTCCATTCTTATATAATTTTTTTTTTAATTGTATGACAAAATGTGCGTTTTTCGGCACAAAACTACGCTTTCTGTTTTTGAATAAGTATACCTTGAGGTAAATTTTGATACTCCGTAATTCTGCTATATAAACATCACTGTTTTATGCGATAAACTTTCCAAGCAACGTCACATCAATTTTGGACAAATTGGAGCAGTTACCTCTGATAAATCCTGCTTTCATTGCATATATTATTTGTTTTATGGATTTCTAACCAGTACTATGTAATAGACTGACTTAAAACCTTAAATATACGACGCATTTATTGGCGACATATGCTCAACACAGGGAGCAAAACTAGAGCGCACTGGGATGTGACGTCACGCACTCTGATTGCCGTTTTACGTCACTTGACTTTTCTGCACTTTTATTTGTTGATTTTCGGTATCCTTACAACTTATTCTATCATTGTCAATTAAAGTTTCATAGTTTTCTTTTTAGTGTCAAGTATCCCAGTCTGCTGTGGACAGTATTCACGCAACTTCTCTTCGCTCTCGCTGTGTGTTTATATATTTTCGTACAGCAGAGCTTCTCTAACACAACTAATAAACTACGAGCCGTTCCAGGAAATTAACTGCTGAAGGTCAGCGAAAAATATAGGTTATTCATAAATTATCATTAATACAAGTTTATTATTCTTAATTCCTCTCGTAATTAGGTGCTTGTGATTTTAAATTATAATACAAATAATTTGAAAATGAAGTCAGTTTCATAACAAGCAATTAGTAATTACGAAACGTTAGTAAAACCTCTTAAATAAATATCCAATATTAAAATTAATTAATAATTACTTAAAACACTCATAACTAGGGTTCGGATCTTTAGGATAAGTCGTATTTTTTTCCTGCCTTCCTTTTGAGCTGAAATGCCGAATTAAACACTGATTCAATGTTTCTGATTGTATTTAAATGTATTTTATATAGCACATAAATGCAGATTTACACCATTTTCCAAGTTTTGGTCATATTTAGATAATATTCATGGTCATATGGTCATATTTTGAGCAAAGTCTGGTATTTTTTTAATAGTACTGGGAATTCATTAGATATAGATGAGAAGAAATAAAGATAATTATTTACAGAACTGTACTTCTTCTATACAGGTGGAGAAAAAAACTAATTTTCACTGTGATCAGAATTCACCAGTCAAGAATTAAAGTTATACATTATTGTCAGTCTCTAAACGTAATGTTCCACCCACCTTTTAATCTCGACAATGCAGCGTAAGCATGCCTTTGTCGATCCGCGTCAATCAACATCTCAATGAAATATCCTCAGTCATCGTTAAATCTGCAGTGGATCAGTGAGTAGACCTACCGCTATGCCGAAAGTAAAATTTTCTGAAAGAGCGAAGTTACGTAAGAGAATTAAGAGAAGAGTATTTTAGTACAGATGAAAGAGTTTTATTCTGTAATTTTTCTGAAACTAGAGCGACTTCAACAAAATTTAATTTCCCAATGGTGCAGCGAGTGCACGGAAGCAAATTAGGCTGTCTACATGAAAGCAATACTACTAGATAAAATAATTGATGTTTGATTGAGCATGTTTTGATGTATAGAAAATTTAAATGATTGGCCATATTTTGTCATCTTAGGTCATATTTACCCATATTTAAGATCATATTTGCCTGCATATGTCTCTATTTTTTTTTTTTGTCATAATGATCCGAACCCTACTGATAACTCTTTTACATCATATTATAACTATAATCTCACACGTTAAGATAATCTTATGAAAACTCCAACAAACAGTTCATTGTACTTAAATGAAATTAATTAGTCAGAAGGAGGCATATTCAGAAGAAATAAAAGTCATGATTACGTTACGAACTATTAGCAGATAAACCGAGATCTGCCCATTTGAATTTAATATTAGACAGAATGCTTCTATATGAAGTGTACTTGAGATGTAGTGTTCAGGTATTTGCCGTTGTAGAAGTACAACGTTTCTAACGTCTGTCCTGCCGCTATATGGGATTACGACTATGTCGCGTGCTATGCCTCGATTTCTATCGGAGGCAATGCTGAGGCAACTGCGGCATTAGTAGGTCACGTCAGTAGTAATTGTGTATATAAAGGAGGAGTGGTGGAAGATGGTAGAGCAGACGTCGCCTGCCCGGGCCCGAAAGCCGCCACTGCCTCCGCCCTCTGCTCTGGTCTCAAGTTGTAAGTATCTCATTCTATATCTATTGCCCCGTAGGACTGTTTAACTGTATATAGGTATCTCCATTGTAGTTCCTTTATATGAAAGGGTTGTAAATATAATTCTGTATATTCAAGCACTGTTTCATTCGCAGCAGTAATAGAAGCATGCACTCTCGCTCTACAGATTATAGGTCCTTCCGAGTATACAAGTTACTCGACTCAATGCACCCATAAGTACGTATCCTTTGTTCCAAACCGCTGGGGGAATGGTAGAACTTTGGAAGTTAGCTAAGCTTGTGTCAGAAGGCTCCGTCACTGCAGGGTACCGAGCGTGGTGGGTGCGCGGTTAACGCTCTGGCCTTGTATTCCGGAGGACGCGGGCTCGAATCCCCGTTCAGGAATCCATATTTGGGTTTCCTTGGTTTCTCAAAATAACTCCAGGCGAATAATACTTAAAGGCATAAGCAAATAATATAAAAAAAGACCGCAGGGTGACTCGCTACGCTGACAGGTCAGTTTTACAAGCTGTATATATTTTCAGAATCTGATAAAGACGGCAGAATGAACTACCGAAACATTGTGCTTCTGTAATGACATCCGATGCTAACCCGTTTCTTCATAAGGACACCGTACACGGCTTTTTCACGAGTTTGTAAATTCATTACATTTCTTTTTGTGTTAAACACTCATAAGGTCAAAAATTCAACGGTGATCACATTTTAACTGCTAATATTGTTTTCGATGAAGTTTTGTAAAGTAAAGAAGATTGAAAAAAGCACATTTGACAAAGAAAATATTTTTTTAAATGTTTTACAATTAAACATGTAGTATTTAATGATAACGACTTTTTACAGTATATTAATAACAACTCTTCAAAATAAAATACCTTTCATTAGTAAATACTTGCCTTTATTTATTTCCACACTATTATATTACCATTCGGTGACTGACCACGATACTATTCGCACGGGTCAGCTAGTGTACCAAAATTATTCGTTTAAAGATATAAGAGTTCCTTGCTAAAACAAAAGAGAACTTAACTAACACCAGTCGGCTTACTGGTACCAGAAACGTCTGCGAGATGGCGTTAGGGCCGTTTCCGAGATACCAAATACAAGACTCGCTGTTCTTCTTCTTCTTTTTTAAAAAAAAAAAAAAAAAAAAAAAAAAAAAAAAAAAAAAAAAAAGATCGCGTTTCCGCAGGGAAGACATCTATTTAGATAAACTTAAAACCAAAACGCTATCTAAATATGAAATTTCACCCAAATCGTCAGAGCCGTTTTCGAGATCCTATATATAAGATATATGATTGTTGAAAGATATAAGGTTCAATTAGTTTCTTCACACTTTTTTATTTTTAACTCCATGCTCTGTATACAACATCGGACGCACCATCCTTCATTGTCTTTGTAGAGTTATAACATTTCTTGCCCCTTGTATCCAACCTGAGTAAGGTAGGAGAATTTAAGACAAATGAAGTTTGTCTGCAGACCTAAAAAGGCCCCAAATTGCTGGACAAGTAAGATATTTGGAAATATTCTCGAATATGGAGTTTATGGCGACAATAGTAAGTGGAAATATCAGTGAGAAGAGGGGATTAAAGAAGATTAATTTAAAAAAATGTAACTTAATAAAATACCTCATTTTATAAGCGTCTAAAGAGAATAGTGCACGAAAGGATAACACTTTAGTCAGTTAACATTAGGAATGGTACAAGAGGTGCAAATAAATGTGTGAGCTGGACAAGTGTTATACAGCTCTAGTGGTACGAATATGTTGCGAAAACTTAGGTTCTTTGTATATTCAAAGAAAGTAATATTTGTGAAAACATTATTTGTAGGTTAAGAATTCATTCCGGAAGTGGTGAAATAAACCAAGGGCCATTACTACGCAAAGCAGGGTCCGCGAGCTGGAATCAGCGAGCAGAACAAAATGATGTTTGTTTACGTTTCTCTACAAAGTCAGTAAACGATCGACTGTATGTCTCTGCTTCGTTGGGAAGATTAGTCGGGGTACACACTCTGACGACAGCTTGGGTGGATTCGCCCAATGCTTTGTGCCTGCGTATTCGGGTTCCTCGGGCCGTTGATATGACGACAACACGAAAAGCTAGTTTAATCTCTTATATAACAATTCAGTGACTGTCATCGCAGATCTATCTGTACGCTTTCTAAATCTTTTCAAACTGAATATAAATTCTTCAAATTTTTAAGAGCAAATCTTGGAGTAAAATGTAGGTCAGGTTCTTATTTCAGATAGATCGGATCAAGCAGTCATGATCTTTGACCAATTTATTATATTTGAAGACTATGTATGTGCGTGAAAATGTGTCTTTACACATTCAGACTCGCTTCAAACTAAATCATGGGTTTTCTGCTATTCAGCATGTCCATGTACAGTGACAGCCTTCCAAGTCTCCCTCTGTTCCGCCATTCTCTTAGTCTCAATATAGTTCCCATTTACCATGATGTCATCAGTCATTTTATTCCTTCGCTGATCTCTTCTTTTCCCTCCGTTTACAATCCCCTCCAGAGCAGCTTTAAGCAGGCACTCATTCCTCAACACATAACCAATCCAGTTCCTTTTTCTGTTCGTTATTGTTTTTATAAGAGACCTTTCCTCTCCTACTCGTTCCAGCACTTCAGCATTCCTTACATTTTCTTTCCAACTTATTTTCTCCATCTTCCTCCATATCCACATTTCTAAAGCCTCCAACCTCCTTAGATCTTCTTTGCGTAGCGTCCATGTTTCTGCCACATATAGTCCTACACTCCATACAAAACATTTAGCTAGTTTTTTCCTCAGGTTTTTATCCAGCCTTCCACATAATAAATTTTTACTTCTATTGAAAGCTTCCTTTGCCATTGCTATTCTAGTTTTCACCTCCTTCTTGCAACTCATATCACCACTCACAATACTCCAGAGATATTTGAAGGACTCCACTTGCTCAATTATTTCTCCTTGTAGCGTTATCATCATTTCTTTCTTACTCCTTCCTACCACCATACATTTAGTTTTATTCCTATCGATTCTCATTCCAAATTCCTTACACCATTTGTCTAAAGCCTCTAACATTCTTCTGAATATCTTGACACTTTCTGCCAACAAAACCATGTCATTAGCAAACCTTATGCAGCTAATCCTACATCCATCCACGCCTACACCTCCTTTACCTCTTAAATTTCTTTTCATAATTTCCTCCAAATATATACTAAATAATATGGGTGACAAACAACATCCCTGTTCTAGACCTCTTCCACTCTTTCCCTTTTCTGTAAGATCATTCCCAATTCTCACTCCTTGTTCGATGTATAATCTATTTATTATTCTTCTTTCCTTCCATTAAATGCCTTTATTTTTTAGAATGACTATAATTTCACTCATTGTACTCTATCAAAAGCCTTTTCCAGATCCATGAAAATCATGTAACAATATCTTTCCCATTTAATGTATCTTTCACCTATTGTTCTCAGCAAACCAATAACGTCTCTTGCATTTCTTCATTTTTGAAATCCAAACTGTTCTTCAGAAATTGACATGGACAGTCTGCTGGATATCCGTCTATTTAGCACTCTTATTAATATCTTAGCAGTGTGGCATAAGAGATTAATGGTTCTGAAAACTTCACATTTCACTGCATTCTTTTTCTTTTCAATTGGTATCAAAGCTGTTGTTAAAAAGTCTCCTCTTTCATACATCTCATTACACAAATATAGTATTTCACTTCTTCCCTCCTATTTCAAACTTTTTCTGAATTTCTATAGGTAACTCATCGATCCCACAGGCTTTTCTGTTCTTCAAAACTAAATGTAATTCCAAAATTTTAATGAAACTAAATGTAAATCCTTAAAATCTTGCGGAACAAATGTTTAGGGTCAAATAAAAGTCAGGTTCTTATTTCAGATTGATCGAATCAACCGATGACTATCTTCGCTACTTTTACTGTTTTTATACAAAAGCGAGATCGTCTCTGTTGCTGTTTAATACTCCTGTTAATTCTTCTAACTCCTCTCAAAATTAACATAGATTCTTCAAATTTTGCATAATGAACCCAAAACGTGTGACACAGTTTTAGTTCGTATTTTATATAGTTTGGCATGAGCTTTGACTCTTTTACTTTATATTGCTTAGTCTCTTTCTGCGAACTCTTAAGGAGGAACACAGGATACCTAGTACTCATAGTATTACAGTGTGACTGGATTTTGCAGAGCCAGAAACGTGACTAGGTACGCTCTCCGAATAGAGTTTAATGCCGTGGAGGCAGGCCTTTGAATTCGGCTGGGCTAATAGGCACGGTGTTAATTCGGCGAAGATTATGCTACCCGGTACAGTAAAAAGCATTCCGCATCAGCCATGGCTGGGCTTACAGTTTAGCGTGGAATCCGAACCATGGACCGTCCTGGCATCACCGTATGATCAAAGAAGAAACCCTGACCTGAGCTACAAGATCGGTCGAGATTACTACTGGAAGGGGATGTAGATTATTAGAGGGCTGCTCATTGTAGGTTATACCTAGAATTTCCACCCGTACTTTATAATAAAGTATTGTACGTTTTTTCTGGTAATTGTACTCGATACTTTGTGAAGACAATAAAGTACGCGAAAATACTTTATTTCGCATGATTTGATTTATCTGGGATTTGTTCGTAAGCGTTTTGTGTAAAATGGTACGTTACCTATTGGTGCACAATCGATAGGTCCGCAGCGCCACTTGAACGCTGATTTTTGATAATTTTTGAACGCAACCTAACCTCAAATGTCAACATGTCATTTTCGTGTCAAAACTTTTTATTTGTTTTGTGTAAAGCGGTTTGAGAGCAATTAGTATACGATTTATCAGTTTTATAGATTTATGTTATAGTAAATTATGGACAAGGACAACTTCAGTAAACAAAGTACTCCACCTACAAAACATAATTTTGATAGTGAAACGGATCAAATACATAGAGAATATGTTACGCTAAATTTTTTTTATTATAATTATTTATTTGTAAAGCCTTAGAGTACCTAAATAAATGGTTTGATTTTAATGACACAAACTGCTTATTTACACTTGGCATTATAAATTTAAAGAGAAATGCTGAATTTGATAATATTGTTAACATAATAAAAATTTTAAAATTGCAAAACCTTAATATAGATTTGGATTATCTTTATGGAGAAATTTCTTTATTATCTGATATATAGTCCTAAAGGTTGGCGGAATTATCTACTGCACAAAAATAGCAGCAAGAATTTAATAAGACTGAAGATAACTTTGTAAACTTGTGTAAAGGAATTTCATTTTTACTGTCTATTCCCGCCACGTCAGCATTCACAGAGAGAGTTTTTTTCTGTAATGAATTGCAAATGGCGAGACGAAAAAAATACAGCGTCTCTGAATCCAATAAAAAAACAAATTACTTATTTACTTTAATTAATATAGACTGTAAAGATGCTGTGCAATTGTTTAGAAGTGATAATAATTTGATAAAACTTGCGAAAAGCAACAAAAATATGTTTTTAAACATAATAATAAAAAAATTGTACTTTATTTTCCCACTATGTACTTTTTTCCTTACCTTTAATAACCAATGTACTTTATTTTCAATAAAATAGGTGGCACCTTACAGTTGTTGCTTCCTTTTTGTATTGCCTATTTATAATCTTTTTTAACTCAATTTCTGTTTGAGTAGAGAGTGTTTTATGATCTCTGTGAGAGCCAAAGAATAAAGTTGACAGTATTGGCCTTGGTAATACGTAATGTTTCTGACTGTATGTTTAGGTTTTATTAGATGTCTCGTGGTTTCATTAATTAATTAAATAACTAGTCCACGATCCAGTTTCAAATTCAAATTGTTTTTATTTTCATAAGTACATCGAACTTCAAAGATACTGGACACATGTAAACTACTCCAGCCATTATATTCACCACCTCTTCCAAAGACAATACAGTCACACCACCGTGTTCATAAACTCGTTGAAAAACTTAAGTCTCTGTCTCTGCTGATCGATTTATATAAGTTCCATCGAAAGTTTTAGAACACTACAAAGGCCGCCGACAGATATTTCTCGAACATTAACAATACTTAAACAATTGAAAAGATATTAAAAACCATCAGAATTAATACATAATCATTTACAATCATTACAAAATGCTTAGAAATGAAAATTAAAGCTTCTTTAACAGAAAATTATCCACATAAATCATTTTAAACTGTAGTAAATCGTCCTTTAAACATCGTAGCTCACCTCAATACCTACAAACTACAATTACAAACATTTAAGTTCTTGCGTAGTTCTGTCCTTAAACATATCGAATGGAATTTACGTAATTTCTTTTCATCAGACAAAGTCCTTTTACACTGATTTACAATAAAATACAAGAAAAATATATAAAACCATTTTCAATCACACTCTAGCTTGCTACAAATGCTTCATAAAATATAATTTCAGTTAAAGTTTAGCTTGCAGGCTGTTACAGTATGTAATATGGTAAAGCTTCACTGGAATTTGTGATTTGTATATTTCTAGCTGAATTATAATTGTAGGGCTGAAGAATTTGTTAGTGTGGTACATTACCTTTCCATTTAGATGTCACTGTGCCCTCTGCACTCCGGTGACTGCTTGGATTCACGCTATTTAAGTCACCACACGTGATTTTAAGCGCTCTTAAATCTTCGGTCATGGGCAACAAACGACAAAGACATCAGAGGGGTGCTACAATGATTCACGACAGAGTAAAAGCCGGATTCCGTGGGGAACGAGCAGGCTGGGCCAAGCTTTGTGAGGTGACTTGGAACGAATAACATGGTGCCACAGAAGTTAGGCTGATGGAAAAGCGATCAGCAGACTGTCTGCATTCTTTACAGTCTACGTACTTCAAACAGAAATTGCAGGTTTATATCACATTAGGCACCAAGTCGTTATGTGTGTAAGAATATCTTGGCATCTTCCAGCATGTTGGTAACCTGATCATTAGAGCAGTGACAATTCTCCTGTTACTTCACCTCCATAAAGCCAACATCATTGATATTCGTATCATTATCAGCGTTGAAAACGTTTATACCTATAAATACCAAGATTATAGTTACAATCTCCATGATTAATGATTTAAATCAAAGCTGAATAACCTCAGAAACTAATCGTTTACGTGTACTTAAATGTTCTTTCACAATCGCCTGCAACTTAAACCTACCGCAGGATCCATCCAACCGCGGACAAGCTAGTTGTTTCTAGCGTAATATTCCATTGCTAACAATGTCCAGGATAAACGTGGATGAACGTTTCAGTCTCAGGCGTAGAATTTGGGTGAACGTGCACTCGACCTCTGTTTCGGCGATCAAATTATCCGTAGTCGATGGATTCACGAATTGACTTTAAACGAACGTAAGAATACATTTTCGTTTCTAGTACTTAAGCTTCTCACATCTCTATCGACATCGATGTGGACGAGTCATCAATTCGTAAGAAAAAATATAGTGACTAAATTCAATATAGTTGATGTTTATTTGGGAATTAGGACGGAATGTGATGAGAGAGCGGTAGTGCTTTGTCCTTGCATTTCGGAGGAAACGCGTTTGAATCCCCCCTCCCCCTATTTTTGCCATCCAGATTTCGGTTTACGATGGTTTCGCGAAATAATTCCAGATGAATGACGCGATGGTACCTTCGAAAGACTATAGATGAATTTTTTCCCTTCCTTGCCTCTTCTCATTTCCCGCCCGAAATGACGTGGACATCGTCGGCGGAGAAAAAAAAAAAAAGAAACACAACAACAGAGAATTGAAATCAGTTACTCCTCTGTACCGACTGAAGTTCGCGACTGAAGGGATCAGTAGATTGTCTGCATTCTTCGTAGTCCGCGCAGTTCAAACAGAAATTGCAGGTTTATATCACATTAGTCAACAAGTCGTTATGTGTGTAAGAATATCTTGGCATCTTCCAACATGTTGGTAACGTGATCATTAGAGCAGTGACAATTCTCCTGTTACTTCACCTCCATAAAGCCAACATCATTGATATTCACCGATATGATGATCACCGCAAATCATTATCGTATTGATCAACCCAATGTCGCCCTATAGAGAATCTCTTTGTCACGCTAATCTTAATGAATGGATATATAGAAAACCATGACTACTGATGAAAAATGAACCCATTGTTAGATATCAAGATGTTTGTTTAACTGTGTCACACTCTTGTTAATAACATTTGATGAAAAATAATTTGGTAATAAACGTATATGAATTTCAAACGTAGGTACAACGGTGTTGTTAATGTGCAAGGCAACATCCTGATTCGTGATATCAGCAGTTTCAATCATTAATAATATCTTTATTAATTTATGCAAACAAAAATTAATTTAGGTCATAAGAAGGGGAATTACGCCTCAGTGTGTTCAAAATTGTTCTGAATATGTTGTGGGTACTTTTTTTTTTTTTTTTAATCTGCTTAACGTCTCTCTAACAGCAAGGTCTTTAGAGACGGGAAAGGATGGGGGGCAAGGAATGGGAAGGAATTAGGCCATGGCCTTTTGAAGGATGCATCCCGGCATTTGCCTGGAGTGACTTGGGAAACCATGGAAAACCCAAATCTGGATGCCCGGACGGGGATTCAAACCGTTATCCTCCCGAATGCGAGGCCAGAACGCTAGCCGTTACACCACCACGCTCGGTTTATGGGTACTTAATTTACTTGCATTTATTTTGCAATGTTATCTCCTTAATTTTAACTGGATATTCTCGCACGGGGGTCAAACCCGGTTCGGCCATCTTGACTGCGTTTTCCGTGGTTTCCCTCAGTCACTCTAGGCGAATGCTGGGATGGTTCCCTACAAGGCCACGGCCGACCTTCCATCCTCCTTCCCTCCCCGTAGCGTAGATTGGCTGAAAAGAGTCTACGTTACTCTCCAGCAGCCCGCTTCCCGGCCTTCAGCTGGAAGTTAAAAAAAAAAAGCTTACGTATTATTAAAACATATATTAGGACTCATCAATGTACTCGTATGTCGATACTGTGAATCACACTTGTTATATTTTTGAAAGTCATTGAGATGTTTCCCTCATTTACATTTATTTATGTGATTCTAGTCTGGCATTAGAGAGAATGAGGATTCGATCCGCTGTCCGTATATTCTGTTTGCAGTTTTCCTTGGCTTCTTGAAATTACCCAGGCAAGTGGAGGTATGATTGCTAAAAACGCCAGGGTATATTCGCTCCCCGTTCATTGCTGCCTTTATTGTCCTGGCTTTAAGACCTCAGCGTCGACGAGACATAAAAAATATTTAAGAGTACTTGTGTTTGGCAATATTTCAGCACCCAAGTTTGTTTAAAGCCTGCCTGAATGTTCTGACGTACTGTTCGAGAAGTTTCGCAGCGCGTAAATATAGTAGCGCATTGCGAGTGGTCTTGTATAAATACTGTTCTCAACAGACTCATACCGAACTGCTACAGTATGCTTTTGTTTCTTCTGAGAGAATTCTAGCGTATTACTGCAAGCTCACTGACGCCAGGTTTTGGATAAATATAAAATAAAAGTTAACCCTCGAGTTTCACCATTTAACACGGAACCTTTCCGCTGCAATTGTATCAGAAATTAAACGAATTACTTTACTAGTTGACAACCGGATAAACTGCAACTTCTATAAATATTACATACTCTAAATTTGATTAGGGCACATCGTGACTTGAGCCAGTACTGCACGTCACAATCACCGAGTTTCACTTCAAAACCTTCCAAATGAAATTGCAGTGGGCTTAAAATGACACTTCTTCGATCTTTCCATGAAAAGTTTAATACTACCGTTAGAGGCAATACAGATATCCGAGCAGAGTGATTTTGGTGAAACGATGGCGACAACCAAGATGTAATGCGTACATTATTACCCATCTGGTTCTGATGATCAACCGTGAGAAATTCGGTAGAAATCGTTGGAACGGTGAGCAATTCTATCAACAACAACAACAAAAAATCAGTAATGTTGTTATTTCTGACATGTTATGTGAAAATCAAAAGTAAGTAATAGTATTTCTTACGCTATGAAAATCCTCTCATCTATCAATACTGATCTGTCGTAATCCGACTGTAGAACTAGCGACATCCTACATTTCATAAATAGCATCATTCAAACTGCTAGGGCCGGCGTTAATGGAGGGGGAGTCGGAGGTAAGTGGTAGGGGTGTCCTCTTAGAAAATACATCGATGTAAAAGATCGGAACCCTGCATCGGTGTTTTTCGACGCATCGTTTAAAAACATCGATGTTTTTTCAATATCAAATACTGTTTTTCTTAGCTCAACAAATACAAACGAACAATTCGTTGGCAAATATCGTTTCATCTATCTCTTACCTGTTCCTTTAAAATCGCCAAGAGAAAATGTGATAATGGTTTGATATTCACGATTTCCAGTTGAACGCAGATAGTTCTTTGTCATTCGTTTGGACCTTGTAAACACGGAGTAACACTGTACAGCAGTGTAGTGCTGTAGTTGTAATGGTGTGTTTAATTTTATGATTTTTTTCGTTATGGCTTTACACCTCGTTGTCGTCGAGGTCATCAGAGGCGGGAAAGGACTGTGGGCAAGGAACGGAAAGGAATTCGGCCATGGCCCATTTAAAGCATTCACCTGGAGTGGTTTAGGGAAGCTATGGAAAACCCAAATCTGGATGCCCGGGCGAGGATTCGTACCCGCGTGCTCCCGAATGCGAGGCCAGAGCGTTACCATTCACCCAACTTTAAAAAATTAAATTTTATGATCTTGTGTGTTGGCCAAGTAGTGTTTTATTAGTGAGGTATAGCATTGAGAGTGAAACAGGAACTACAAATTAACAGAAATATTTTATTACGATATCAGATCATTACAATAACAAACCAGATATTGGATACTAATAAAGTCTAAATTTGCCTAAAAATATTAATTTTAAGTCTTTAGCCTCTTAACACAAATGGTGTTTAGGTAAACTTTATGGAAACAGAACTTTATTCAATAGTTTTCCTTTCACTCTGTTCCTTTGCTGACTGACTGAGCAGCCTTCGAAAATATCGTTGGGATGCAACAGAAGTCCCCAATAATCAATCAGATGTTGCCCCAACGCGGCTTATATTTAAATATTGAGTAGTATCAGGTAACACTTAGTTGTTTTAGAGTAATGATAGCTTATTTCGATTCACAGCAAGCACCGTCAAATAGTAGGAGTGAACCTCATACCTACAGGATAGCCAACCGCAAGAGAAATTCATCTTTACCGTTGTTATGTTTCGCTAATTGTTCAATGGTGTCCCCAACTGTTAAAGACAGTTACTTTAAATTGAAATAATTTAATTTAATCTTGAATAAATTATTTCTATCATTTTTGTCATTATTAGCCAGAGTTAGTTTTTTTTATTGATTCGAAGTTTTTATAAAAAAAAATCGATGCAGCCAATAGAAATATTCTTCGCTGAAACATCGAAACAATCCGATGTATCGTATGGTAAACATCGAATGGATACGATGCGTCGATGTTTAGTGAATATACCTATTAAGCTTGGCAAATGTACCCCGGGCCCACCGGCCGAGAGGAAAATTTGCCAAGGTCTCCAAACGTCACTGCTAATAACGCTTACCCAGGGCCCGGGAATCTTAGCGCCGTGCTAGCAACTGCACCAAATAGTGTGGCGTTTGAAGTAAAAAAAAGAAATAAAAAAAGAATTAGTTTTATGTTCCATTCTGCGCAATAAGTGCAACAAAGCTTCAACAAACATCTTCAAGTGTTATGATCTTTAAGACGCAAAAACAACTTCGTGCAGTGTAGTGATCAGAACAATTAAATGGTATTAGCGTGTTGCATATGATGTGAAGGCAGGTGGCATAGATGTTCGTACGCTGCCCTCTACCTGGCTAGTATGTCAGAGGACAATGAAGTTCTTTAGTCCTGGCGAACTAGACAGTAAACACATGTGCTGTAAGCTCATGAAAGGCCCTGTGACATTCTGAATGAAATGACAAATAGAAACAGGGTATTTTTTTTTTTTACAGATTTTTGGAAAGTCATAATTACGTATCTTAGATATATAGTGGGAGATGCAGCGAATTGGCTGCGTGGAAATACTGAGTGAGTGCAATTAAAAATGATTATCAAATAAGAGGAGACTAAGCCTGTAAATTACGCTAATGTTGGCCGACTGTTAATGGGGAACCGAGATTGTTCGCAGAAAGAAACGATTGGACAACGCTGCTGGGCCGAGGCAAGAGGAGTCTTGCTGCGGAAGAAACGACACCGAGACCAGCATTCGATCTTTGGTTTTGACTTCGAACTGTTGGTCGGGACTTGTAGCTAGCCAAAACCTGGTGTGGTCAGCGCATGACAGCTTGTAGCTGTTCACTACGACGATTTTTTTTTCTTATGGCTTTATGACTCGTCAACTCGAGGTAATTAGAGGCAGGATTGGATTGGGGAAAAGGAACGGAAAGGAATTCGGCCATGGCCTTTTGAATGAAACATCCCGGGATTCGCCTGGAGTGATTTGGGGAAACCATTGAAAACACAACTCTCGATGCTCGGACTGGAATTCGATACTACGTCCTCGAGAATGTGAGACCAGAGTGTTACCGCTCGGTCATTATGACGTCACATCACGACTTCACACACGGTGCCGGGTTTGATGCTGTACGCCTGTCGCAGCTAGCAAGCATCATTACAGGCCCGAGATCATGCAATGGCAATTTGCCTTTGCCTCACGACACTTCTGACCGGCTGACCATATGGATGGTAATGGAACTTAATAAGCGTGTATAGTTTTTAAAAGCACTCAGTTTTTAAACGGCCAATATACGCTTGTGAGATATTTCGGTCTTTCGACTGAGTTATACCAATATGTATTACTAAGACTTTTTGTATCTAATGGAGCGCCCATAAACTATGTAGCCCAGTTGTGACCTCCTCTGAATCCCTTCCTACCCCCCCCCCCCCCCCCCCCCCCCGCGTAGCCTGACGTCTACCCCGCCTTCCTTCAGCGACGCGCGTAGCTTTTTTCCCTATTCATTCCAGAAGACATTTTGTACTGTTTTCTCTTGTCACACTATAAAATTACATACGGAGATAGTTAAATGACGGAAATAAATATTCACAGGTTGATGTGTGTGCAGTGCCTTATTTTAACCGTGACAAACAGTTCCTCCCGAGCAGCCGAGGAAGTAACTTCCTCGAACAGCGGCCCGCGAGTGCGATTGCTAGTCGAGTTGTTTACTTAGCGAGTCTACGAGGAGTGTCAATCCCGGAGTGAAACAGTTATATTTTAGAATCTAACGAGAAACCTAACAGAAAACAAATAGACAAATCAGTGGTGCAACCGAAAATGTATGTCACGCTAGACATGGGGCAGACAATTAAGACAGCCTTAGAGACGATATATTCCAGTAACGTAACCTTACAAACGCAACCGGTGAATCTTACTACCAACGAAGTAACACAGTTTCATGCAGCCAACAGCATGGGGGAGCCAATACATACCCCAGTCACCATAGCGAAGGAGCAACAACAGCAACCCCAGCAACAGCACATACAACAGCAGTACATACAGCATCTGCAACAACAACAGCAGCAACAACAGCAGCAGCAACAACAAAATCAACAACAAACGCAGCAGCAGCAACACCAGCAATATACCGGAGACGGGCGAGGGGCCGAGTAGTACTTCGCCGCTCGACCCTACAACGACTCCCGGTATAAACACCCACCAGACGACAGGTAGAGCCGAAGCAACTGTAGTTAAAACAAATCAGCTGATGGATGAAACGGTAGTCATGGACATCGCAGAGGATGGCAGATTGGAAGAGGATGAGGCTACTAGAACTCCCAGGAAGTGAGCTTGCGAATCCACGTCCGAAGCAGCAGAGAAAAGATTTGCAGTAGAAGAAGAGGCCAACCGGAGCGTCGTAGATATGGAGATGACAGCACCTCCCCTGATCAATGCAGCCTCCCATCAAGCATCAACCAGCCAGACGGAATCAACACATAACACGAGTAAGCCTCCAGTTTTTCCTAGATCAGTAAATTATTTCAAGCCTTCCGATCCGGGTCCTTATGACCTGTATGTCGAAAGTAAAGATCGTAATTTAGGCAAGCTACATCCAATGAATATTGGAAAGCTGGTGCATACCAACATTCCGGAAGCAAAGGGGCATGTTGTAAACATTACCCCGCCAGGGAAGAATAGAATTAAAATCGAAGTAGATGACTACTCAGTAGCCAATAAGTTAGTTCAGTCGGCAGTATTTAAAAATAGAAACCTAGAAGCATATATCCCCACATTTCTAGTCAAAAAGCAGGGTGTTATCCGAGGAGTAGACATGACTCTAAACGAAGCAGAGATTATGGCAGACATTGAATCCCCAGTAAAAGTAACCAGTGTTAAAAGAATAACAAAGCGCGTTGTACGAAACGACTCATTATCAATTTTAAAATTACAGACATGCATATTAACATTTGATAGTCAAAAAATACCGCAATACGCATTCCTATACGGCACGAGATGTGAAGTAAGCCCATACGTCCCAGCGGTCAAACAATGTTATAAATGCTTAAGATTCAATCACATCAGTACCCAGTGTAGAAGCGGGCAACGCTGCGGTGGATGCGGTGGTCCACATTCCGTGCAACAGTGTGAATCCAATGAAACAGTATGTGTTAACTGTAAGGGTCAACACGAGACCACAGATCGGACCTGCCCAGAATATTTATTTAGAAGAAAGGTACACGAAATGGCTACATTTCACAACATATCCCTTAAAGAAGCCGAAGGCCAACTAAAGAAAATGTCTTTTGCAAACTGTGTATCGAAAGTTTCCCCCAGTCATCCCCGACAGCCACCCTATATACCATTACAACAAAGCAGAATGGAATTCCCACCACTGTATAAAAGGAATACGCCAGTAGACGAAAATGTAGATCAACAACATAGCCACTCTCTAAATCACAATTCTGCAAAAGCATTCCAGGAAGAGATACAGGAAGGTCCGACCGAAATACTGTCAAATAACAGAGAGCAACCACCTCATCCAACACAGAACATCGCGGTCACTGCGATACACAACAACAACCGTGGGATAACGGTGAGCAGGCAGAAACGCAGCGTAACTCAGCAACGTAGTAGGACAAACGACTATCGAAAACATTGGTATTATTCAACACAAATGTCGGCAACACCAATTGGCCACAACCCCTATACTCCTAAAGCACAAAACCTAGTGAACCCTACCCTTATGGTAAATGGGAAAAACAGGATAGTAGAAGAAATTTTCAATCTAATACTAATAGTGGCGAGATACATGAAAGACAGTGGAACTGAGGACTTACAATTAGATGAAATTAGAAAATCTATTGAGACATTAGTAGAGCCTAATCTTCCTAACTTTAAACCAAACTTTAATTAAGGAAGATAGCGAATATTATATTACAGTGGAATTCACGCTCCCTCACTGCAAAACAAGAATCATTTATGAGAACACTGAGTACACGAAACATATCGGTTGACACTTTATCAGAGACGTGGCTGAAGATGGACAGGAATATTTCCTTCCCATCATATACCTTATACCGCAATGACCGCGAAGATGGCTGGGGAGGTGTCGCGATCCTAATCGGGAACTCAGTACCTCATACAGCGATCAGCATAGATCACACCCATATAGCAGCCTTTCAAGCAATAGGAGCCAGAGTGAAGATAAACCGGCAGGAAATTACCATAGTCTCACTGTACTGTCCACCAAGGAACAACATTCCAGAGCACGAATGGCGCAACCTTATGCAACAGCTGGAGCACCGGCTAATAATCTGCGGCGATTTTAATGCGCACAATACAGTATGGGGCTGCGAGATAACAGATACCAAAGGAAGGATTCTATTGGACCTAATAGAAGAACAAGAGCTATTTATCCTAAACGACGGATCGGCAACGGTACTCCCGCTGCCAGGACAACGTAAGTCTGCTATAGACCTTACCCTCTGTTCATCTTCACTTTCCTCGGAGTTCAGCTGGCGAGTTCTTTCATGCACAATGGGTTCCAACCATTTTCCCATAGAGATATCGGCCATAAACCCAACTAACCTTCCGCCATACAAACCTTGCTTCAAATGGAACTTAAATAAAGCGGATTGGAGCAGATACAAGGAAATCATGGAAAAGGAAACTAATGATATTCCAAGCTCTCTCCCAGAAATAGAGAAATATAACACTTTCATTAATTGCATCAATAAAGCTGCCCATCTCGCCATCCCGCAAAAGAAAGCTGTAAATCACCCAAGAGGAATAATAGTTCCATGGTGGAACCCTGAATGTGGAAGGATGATAGCAAAGCGAAAACTGGCGTTGAAATATTATAAGCAGTCTCCAACGTGGGAAAATTTTATTGGTTACAAAAGATCGACGCTGCTGTAAAACGGACATTAAAACACCAGAAAAAGGAAAGTTGGAAAAATTACTGTTCCAAAATCTCAAAAGAAACGCCACTATCAAAAGTATGGGCAACCATAAACAAATTTAAAAAGAAACAAATTCCGACACGCTCCCTATATTGCTGGACCGAAGAATTTGCAGATATTATTGCTCCACCTTCGGTAGCATCGCCTCCAGCGCCACTACAAGAGCCTTTCACTGGAGCGCTTCCTCCATGCTTCCTGCTACCCTTCGAAGCAAACGAATTAGAAATCGCCCTCAAAAAATCAACAAATACAGCACCAGGGTACGACGGAATCCACTATAGTATGATTGCAAATTTGCCATGTAATGCGAAACAACTGCTCCTCCAGCTCTTTAACACAATTGGGATGTCAGGAAATATTCCCGAAGATTGGACTACGCATATTATTGTACCCATTTTAAAGCCGGGGAAAAAACCCAATGAGGCTACGTCATATCGTCCTATAACTCTAACATCCTGTGTCGCCAAAACGTTTGAACGCATAGTAAAACAACGACTAGAATGGTGGCTGGAACACAATAATCTGCTACCTAAAGCTACGTCCACACCAAAAGGAACACAGAGGAACATGCTGTTGATGTTGCTAGTTCCAGCAACTTGTTCCCTCATGTTACCCAATGTTCCTCAATATTTCTCAATGTTTATGTCAACAGAAACACAAGTTCCTTGAAGTTGACTGTTTCCAGAAGTAGCGGTAAAGATGAAAGGAAACAAAGGAACATTGGTAAACATTATCGTGTTTAAAACTGTTGTTAGTTTGGTGTGGACAGCTTGTTTCGTGTTGCTGTTACCTCAGTTGTTGAACTCCCACAAAAATGTTCGAGCGATTTAATAAATTTAATTGACTTATATGGAAATGTAGAGTGTTTGTAGAGTCCATGTGATTCAAGCTATACAAACCGGCAAAAGAAACACGATTCGTGGATGATGTTAAGTAAAACAACTAGTGCAGACGCAAGTGGCACATTTTTTCATAGAGAAAGAGAGGAAAAAATATTTGGAATAAAAAAATCTGGTGCTGCAGCAACTTTGGCTTACAAATATTTGGAATTTCTTGCGGATAGAAATCAAGTGCGTCATTGTTCAGAAAAAGGATTTAGTAAATTCAAATTAATTTTTATTATTTCTATAGAAGTAGGTGTATCTCTGTTTAGTTTTTACTACACATTTTTAACATTACCATAATTTTAATATTATTTAAATAACAGATTGCCACGGAAACATTCCTCCTGATACTCAAAATAGTTACCAAATTCCTGTGGAATAATTTTTGCTTCAGTGGACGAATTACGTCCTCGTTTCTGTAATGGGAATATTACCATACTGTGCCTGCGTTTACGTCTTTCCTCCAAATACCTGGTATTAATTCACCATTATCTTTGTCTTCACCATGTAAAGGGCGGCGTGTAGAATTTTCTTGATGGAAATTGTGTATACATATAGCTACAGTTACAATTTTTCCACATTTTTAGGAGAGGGTAGTAATGGTTTTCTTAATACTCTGAATCGAGTTCACAGCATTCTCAGTACATTTTCTGGCCCTAGAAAACCTATAGTTAAATATTTTTTTCAATGATCCTTTTTCTTGGTGTCCGGGATAAGGTTTTTTTTTAACTGCTTTACGTCTCTTTTTAACATCGAGGTCTTTAGAAACGGAAAAGGATGGGGGGCAAGGATGGGGGCAAGGAATGGGAAGGAATTCGTCCATGGCCTTTTGAAGGAAGCATCCCGGCATTTGCCTGGAGTGATTTGGGAAACCATGGAAAACCCAAATCTGGATGCCCGGACGGGGATTCGAACCGCCGTCCTCCCGAATGCGAGGCGAGAACGCTAACCGTTACACCGCCCCGCTCGGTCCGGGATAAGGTTTCAACAGATTAGGAGATAATGGAAAAGCATCATCGCCCAAAAATACATAAGGCTTTGATTCCGTTCGACCAGGAAGAGGACAATCAGGTGGTAAATTAAGTTGATACTTCATCAGCATCTTCCTGAAACGTGTATTTGCAAATACACCTCCATCATCCATATCCATACACTAATACACAAAATGCACAGGAATTTTCACCAGTGTATGCACAGTATAGACCCCCCGTCCTCTCGTCTTCATTGTCATGTAAACGTTATCCTACTTCATTCCCTCCTTCAATTAATTACGAAGATATGGCAAATGATTTTTTGTACTGTTAAAACGGGATGTATTTCAGAATTTTTCAGTTTTCATGTACCATTGGCATTTTTTAGAGGAAATACAATTAAAATTACAAAATAATTCATGAATTAGAATCAGTTATTAACAGTTACAATTGATTTTACCTGTGATTCTTGGCTGTCCGGCTGGCGCAGCGTCATATTTCTTGTAGTCCCCTGGAAGAAGACCACAGAATGATGGTCGAAAAGTCGGCTACAAGAAATATGACGAGGCGCCACCCGGAAAACCAAGAATCAACTGACTTTGGCCTGGGAAGCCTACGATTACATTTGAATTTACCTGTATTTGATCATGGAGAACTGAAATAATTGCATCACAAACTTCTGGCGCTATTTTGGATATAGATTGTTTCGAGATTCGAAATAAGTACAGCAGATATGTTTAGGAATCTCCAGTAGCTAGAAATATTAAAGTCAACAGCAAACGTTCCATTGGAGATATTGCGGCCCTGTAGTTTGTATTTTGTTTTCGAATAAACTGTTCAGTTTTAGAAAGTAACCATTCTAAATCAGTGCTGCTCATTCGAATAAAGTTTTTGATGTGTCCGTCCTCAATATGTCCTGATAACAGATCGTCTCTTTAAAAAAAAAAAAGAATCCATGAGGCGTTTAACTCCATGTTAATTTCTCCCCCAAAAGATTTGATCTCGTCCAGCATTTGCGGTTTCTTTTTTTCTTTTGATTCGAAATAATATAAATTGCAGCAAGTGTTGACGAAACTTCACTGTCGCACCACATCATCGTATATTAACTGAATTATAATTGTGACAGAATGTTTTTATTTCGCACAGAAAAATAAATATTGTTGCTTTTGGTGTAGACGGGTAACAACTGTAAACAGTAACACAAGTAAACTGTTCCTAAATTAGGTTTTTTGGTGTGGACAGAATGTTTATGAAAGTTGCGATCTGTTTCTGTTTCTAGAAACAGACCGCAACAGTTTAGCAACAAGAATTTCCTCTGTGTTCCTCTGGTGTGGACGCGCCTTAAGACTCAACTTGGTTTCCGTAAGGGATATTGCACATTAGATAACCTTACCCACCTAACCACAGACATAGAAAAGGCTTTCACAGGAAAAGGATATTTAACAGCTATATTCCTAGATATATCAGGTGCCTACGATAATGTAACCCCAACAATATTGCTCATAAAGCTGCAGGAATTGGGAATTCCCACTTTATACTGTCAAAGTATCTACAACATGCTCCGTCAACGCACGATATTTATACGAAAACAAGATAATACCCTTTTCGGGCCTAGGAAACAAACTAAAGGAATACCTCAAGGATCTATTCTCAGCCCGCTGTTATACGCCATATACACCGCTTAACTTGAAAAAATCTTTGTCATTCACATTAAAATAGTGCAATACGCCGACGATATATGCATTTACACCATGTCGCCTTCGCTGCAATTAACGTTTCGTTGGTTAAATGAGGCGGCAACAGCGTTATCCAACTGGATATCCGAACACGGACTTAAGCTCTCACTAGCCAAATCGTCAGTGGTGGTATTCACAAAGAAACGGTATGCTCCCGAGGAACCAGTCATTCGCCTGGGACCGTATACCTTCCACATTGAAGCTTCAGCCAAAATACTCGGTCTTTATTTGGACAGCAAATTAACATGGAGCCGTCACATAAATTACATCCTAAAGAAAGTGGGGAAAGCACTAAACATAATGCGATCTATCACTCGAACGTGGTGGGGAGCAGATCCCACAACTTTACTGACCTTATATCGCTCCCTAATACGCCCAGTACTAGACTATGGAAGTATTTTATTTGGGAATGCACCAAAATATGTTCTAGAAAAACTGGATAGAGTACAATTCAGAGCTATAAGATTATGTCTAGGAACAATGATGTCAAGCCCGACAAACGCACTTCTGGTAGAAGCAAAAGAAATGCCCCTCCACCTTCGCCGAGAATTCCTTACAAGCAAATACCTTATCCGTACAAGTGCTCTAAAGGAACATCCAGTACAAAAGAAGCTGTCACAAGTGTACAGCGGAAATAAAGATAATGGTCCATCTTTAGTGAGGAGAATGCCGCTATTAGCAGAAGGACATAAGGAATATGAAAAGATCAAACTACTGATACTAAAAAGCCGCATCATCCCAGACTTCCTAAATCCATACGAATTTATGTTTATAAAACTTCATATATATTACTTGCCAGAATATATCATCCGAAATAAAAACATTAATACAGCACTTTCACACTTCCTAAAAGTAACCTGGCCTAATTACATCCACATATACACTGATGGATCTAAAACCATGGAAGGAGTTGGATACGGCTATTATTGTCCTTCCACCAATGACTACGGACAAACAGCATTACCTGCAGAGACGTCAATATTCACAGCAGAAACCCTAGCAATCTGCGCAGCAATCAAGTATGGGTTAGACAAACAATTTGCTAGAATCCTAATACTCACCTGACGCCAAGAGTGTGCTCCAAAAATTACAAAACCCAGTACGCAATACGAAGATGCACCAGTACCTATATGAAATTATCAAACTCGTCTCAGAAGCATATTCAACAAGTATACAAGTCCATTTCCTTTGGATCAAAGGTCACACAGGAATACTGTACAACGAAGCCGTCGATCAGCTGGCGAAACAGAGTATTAATGAGGGGAACTTCTTAGGCATTCAGTTACCTTGGACCGATTTTATACAACTCGTTACCAGGAAGGCATACAGTAAGTGGAATGAAGACTGGGCCCAGACACAGCTACTAAAAGGGAAACATTATGCAGCAGTTCAACCAACAATACCAAGGACACCATGGTTTAAAAAATTCAATATAGCAAGAAGACACATAACAACAATCATTAGAATGAGATTAGGACACGGGTGCTATCCACAACATTTATGCCGCCTCCGAATAATTAACTCCCCGACATGCACTTTTGATCAAGAGACCTCAGATCTTAATCACATCATACTTTCATGTTCGCAATACCAAGCTCAATGTAAGCGACTATACAAACAATTACAACAGCTATCGGTTAGTTTCCCAGCGAACCTAATTACCATTCTACAAGCAAAAAATATACAGGAATACAATGCAATCATCCGCTTCTTGCAAGACACAAACATAAAGATCTAAAGCCCATAAAATGTAATGCATAAGAAATTTGTTACCTCAATGATGTCCTGTAAAGTTACCTTTGTAATGTTGCTATTATAATGTTATCGCACTATTGTTACAATGTTTTTATTGCAATGTTATTAAAATGGTCTTATTACCATGTTGCCATTGTAAAATTGTTATTATAACATAGTTAATGTAAACTGTTGTAGTTGCAAGATGGCTAAATGGTCGCAGACCATAAGGCCTAATAAATAAAAAAAAAAAAAAAATAAAAAAAAAAAAAAAAACCGTGACAAATAATATGAATGGAAAGCTACATGGCTTGGCTCTGAAACCTTTCGTCCCCGTAGCCCAAAGTAGCTTTCTACCTAACTCCTCCCCCCTACTAGACCGAGCCACGTAGTTTATGGAAGATCCCTAATAAGCAATTTAAATCATATATGTTTCTTTACATTATTGTTTACTGTCACTCGATCATATTAAGAAATAAATTCATTCATCTCGTTTTGTTTGAAATTAAATAAAGATGTTAACATTTATTAATTAATTCGTGGGTTTTTCAATTTCTAGTATGATAACTTTAACCACCTTTCCTTACGAATCACTAGTTTTTATCCAAAAATATTAAGGTGCATTTGATTGGAGCCACTGGCACCCGAAATATCACATTAATTAATTTACTTAGCAGCCATACTTCACGCCGACGTAATAAAAATTATTCCCATAATCAGTACATTAAATTATCTTTAATTATTCCTCTCCATTCATAAGGGCGTGGGAAAATTTTCTTCCGTAGGTAAGGGGGTCAGGGATTGGAACCAGTTACCAAGAGAATTGATGAATAATTTACCAAAATCGTACCGAGCGTGGTGGGTGATCGGTTAACGCTCTGGCCTCGGATTCGGGAGGACGCCGTGCCGTTTCGAATACCCGTCCAGGCATCCAGATTTAGGTGTTCCCAAATTACTCCAGACGAATGCAGGGATGTTTCCTTCAAAAGGCCATGGTCGAATTCCTTCCCGTTCCTTGTTCCCAGTCCCATCCCGCCTCTAATGACCTCAACATCTACGAGGCGTAAAACCACAATAAAATAAAAAAAATCGTAAAAACAATTTAAAGTTGAAATTTGTAGAGGCCAAAAAAGTAGGTGGGTGCAGGAAAGAGGAACAATGAGTTCGTAGGGAAGCTGCCAACGGAGCGTGCGCTCCACCGCAATTAAATTACTTCATTGTCGCCCAACTATTGTGTCATTACTCATATTAATTACAACATTCGCTTAGTAACTAGTGAAGTGTACTTGGGCAGTTTCCACTTTGGAGCTGAGTCTGAGAGCGCCGTGCTGTGGGCATGTCCCTGCTCTGGTCGTCCCGAAATACACTGCGTGCGTGATGCGGTGGTTTGTTTTGTGAGCGCGGGATGTTTCATCGCCGCAGAAGCAAACTGCGACCGCCTAGGCACGCGCCGTTATGCACATTCTGACTGTAAATACAGACCTTTTATAAATACATAAACTGGCCGCGCTTTACGGCAACTGCGGCTGGCACACTTTCATGTAAGGCTGCTGCCGAGCTATGTTTAGGCACCTCCTCGTCTCAGCGACAGCTCTGCGTTTAATTGCCGGGAAATCCTGGGTGCTTAACGTCTTCAGACTAGTTGAAATGCTTCGTTATCAAAGGAGGCAATCTGTTTAAAGCTGTACCTAATGCATAAACCAATAAGACATCTAAACCTGCAGGTCCAGTTGCTAGTCTCTCCATAAGATCTTAAGAATTAAGATATTCCAGCTTAACAACACCCCATATAACATGTGCTTTAGTATACAGCAAGCATGTTTACACTTGAAGCTGTCTAAGCATCTTTGTTTCGAGAACTTCTCTCCATAATCCACACTATAGCAGAGATGCGTGTTTTATTTTTATTTTTTTATTTTTTTGTTCCTTGGATTTATGTCTTGTCGACGTCGAGTTCATTTAAAGCGGGAGGGTATTGGGAACAAGGATCGGGAAAAAAATGCTCATGAACTTTTTAAAAATTAAATTTGCCTTGAGGGGTTTCAGGAAACCATGGAATGCCAAAATTTGGATGGGAGGACATCCGATCAAACGCACGTTCTCCCGAAAGCCATGAGTTTCGTGAACGTAGTATCATCGTCAGACTTGACTGAAATGTTATAATACTAGAGCTAAGTTGTGGATTCTCTATCCTTTCAGATTTTTGCTGCATGTTAGAGCACAGGTAATTAAATACTTCTACTTAGTTTCTTTTGACATATAAGTATTCAACAGCTATGGGATTTGACATATTTGAAAGAAATTTTATATACTTGTAAAAAATTCGATAATAATGTGCTTTTCAGATGCTATTGACTATTACCGTTCAATAATCCAGCTAACACTGTAGCGTCAAGTTTATATCACGAAACATGAGGTTACTAACATTCGATATGATGAATATGTGAGTTTGATTGAAGCTTTGATTCTGTAGCGACATTGTTGACCAAATTTCTGGTTAGATTGGAGTCCATCCTGGCACAGAATGACAAAAGAAACGTTTGGTTACGGCATGAGGCACGGTGAATTTTGCTTTTGTTAGTAATTTAAGCTGCTTTCTTCAGAGTCGTAATAATGACGTCATTCTGATGACGTAGTATGACGGTGTAAGCTATTACCACCACCACCTACAGTAGTGATGCTATTACCCGGCACATAAATCAGAAAACAGCCGTCAACGGCACAGATAGTAGTCTCACCGCCAGAGAGTTTCATGCACCAGAAAATATGCTGCCCTAAAGTAACAAAACTCGTAGCACTATTATACGTCTCGCAACAAAATAAAGAAACTTTTCAAAAAGATAAAAAAAAGATTTGAATTTGGATTTGCACAAGCAAATATTAGGAGGTCTAAGTGTTTATGTTACTATTTTACTAGCTTCTGGTGTAACAGTAAGTAACACTCCTAATTTTCCTAATGAATAAAATAATCCTACGTTCGTAATATACTTTATGTAATGTAATAATATAAATAATAATTATTATTAATAATCTTATGTATAAAATAAGTTGCTACTCTACGGAATAACGAGAGAAATACACATTAACTGAATCCAAGGAATTAAGAGATGAGTATGAAGAAGAAACGACAAGATGATTGGTAGAGAAATTTTCATGTCGTAAGAGACTGAACTAAGTATGAAGGACACTATAAGATACCACAGATGATGAATTGTCTACTGTAAAATGATAATTAATACTGTAAAAACTGCAGTTTTATGTTTATACTGAAAAGTGTGTTATGTGGAATTTTATAAGTTGTTTATTGAAGTTTTGTATTTCACTGTTTACTGTCAAAGGCATATTATATCAGTATCGAGAGCTAAAGGAGGCAAAATACCAAGTACTGAAAGGGTTAAGTATTCTATTTCAGGTTATTCGATGCCGAATTGTCTCAAAATATGATTTACCATCTTGTATTGTCTTTCTGTAAACCTCTTATACATTTCTTTTCTAACCCATCAATTCCAAGACTCGTTCATTTCGTACTTTATCTGTCCTTCTAATTTTTAACATTCTACTGTAGCACCACATTTCAAATGCTTCAATTTTCCCTCTTTCTGCTATTCATTAAGTCCATGCTTCGCTACCAAAGTGCTGTGCTCCACACATATTTTAAAAACTTCTTTCTAAGACCAATATTTGAAACTAAAAGATCTCTGTTTTCCATGAAGGCTCTTTTTGCTATTGCTATTCTGTTTTTAACATCATTCCTGCTTTTTCCATTACTTGTTATACATGTATTACTACCAGAGTTCACTTACTTCACCTATCGCATCCGATCCTATTTTTATATTTAATCTACTGGTATCATTTCTACTACATTTCATCACTTTTGCCTAGCTTTGATTTACATTTAGTCCAAACTCCTCCTTCGGTATTTTGTTCATGCCATTCACTAACTTCTCAACATCCTCAATCTGTTCTGCTATCAAGACAATATCATCAGCAAATCGTATTTTTTTCTCCTTGGACACAAATACCACATGCAAATTTTTCTTTCACGTCCTGTATATACAATATATATATATATATAAATGCGGATAGACAACAACCTTGTCTCACACCCTTTTTAACTAATGCATGTCTCTCATGATTCTCTACTTTTATTATAGCAGCTTGATTCTTATATAGATTATAAAGTATTGTTATATCTCAATATTTTAATCCTGACTTTTTTCAAAAAAAAATTAACATTTTGTCCCACCTAATATTATTAAAAGCTTTTTGTAAATAAACAAACTCCCTAAAAGTATCTTTGTTTTTCTTGTTCCACTCTTCAAGTATTAATCACAAAACCAAAACGGCTTCTCATGTACTGCGATTTTTCCTAAACCCAAATTGATCTTTACCTACTATACCTTCTGTTACACTTTTCATCCTTCTGTATATTATTCTGGTCAGTAATTTTGAAGCATGTGATGTTAGAATTATAGTGCGATAATTTTCACATCTGCCAGCTTGTGCTTTCTGTGGAAGCGTGAAGATGACACTTTTATTAAAGTCAGTACGAATCTCTCCTGTTTCACAACTTTTTTATATAAGTTTCTTTAATGTGTGGATTCCTTCTTCTCCTAAATATTTCAGAAGTTGTGCAGGGATATCGTCAATTCCAACAGACTTATTTGATTTCAAGTCATTCAAAGTTCTATCAAACTTTGACTTAAGTCATCGATGTCGACATCGCCTTCCTTTTCGATTACTGTGTTGTTTAAGTCATTCACATCATACAGTTTCACAATGTATTCCTTCCATCGATTACTTCTATGTTCTGAGCTTTAAAGTGGTTTCCCATCAGCAGCTTTAATGCTTATACCACTTTACTTTTCTCAAAAAAATTTGTTTGAATTTACTACATGCCACATCTACTTTGCTTCTTCATACTTTTCTTAAAACCATTTTTATTTTTTGCATTTCTTGTTTGATTTCTAAATTGTCTGCATTGCCCTCTTCCTGTTTCATCATGCTCATTTTTGTGCCTTCTCCTCTGATCCATGAGCTCCAAAATTTATTCTGTTATTCAAGTTGTCCGGGCTAGTTTTTCTTTACCTGCTTTCATTATTTCGCTCGTCAATGCATTCCATCCGTCCTCAGTTGAGCTCCTTTCAGAGTTACTTCTTATACCACGTCTACCATTTTTGCAAATTTTTCTTTCATGTTAGATTGTTTCAGTTTGTTAACTTCCAGTCTGCTCTGCTTGCATTGATCTTTATTCTCTTGAATTTCAGCCTTCACTTCATTACTGTCAGATTATGGCCAGAGTCTATGTCTTCTCCTGGGTATGCTTTACAATCTAGAACTTGATTCCTGAATCCCTGTTTGACCATGGTATAATCTAAATGATATCTATCTGTATCCTCCTGACGTTTCCACGTGTATTTCCTTCTTGCATGATTCTAAAATAGTGTGTTCGCCACGACTAGTTTATTTCTAACACAAAATTCTAACAACTTGCTTCCTCGCTCATTTCTTTCACCTAGACCAAATCTCCCACTACTTCATTCCAATCCCCAATGATTATTAGATTTTCCTCCCCCTTCACATGTTTGATTAATTCTTCAATTTCAGCGTCTATTTTATCTATTTCTTAATCATCTTCTTGTGACGTTTACATATACATTGTACTAACGTGGTTGAGGCGGGTATAGTTTATAGCCTCATCAAAATAATCATGTCATTAAACTGTTCTTAATGATTCATCCGTTTCCCTACTCTCTTGTTCATTATAAATCCTTCACCAGTAACTCCACTGACAGCTTTTGTGTATATTATTCTGTGTAAGATCAGAAATCCTGTGCATCCTTCCACTTAATCTTGCAAAATCCGAACGTCATCTAACTTAAGTTGTTCAATCACTTTTTTTTTAAGATTTCTAATATACCTGCCCTATTCTAACTTCTAACATTCGACTCTCCGACTCGTAGAATGTTTCTCTTCATTCTGATGACTCCTCCCTGAGTATCCCCACCCGGAGATGCAATTGGGGGACTATTTTACCTTCGAGATATTTTATCCAGGAAGCAGTCACCATAGTATATGTAATTTAAGAGCGTTACATGTCCTCGAGATACCCTTAGAGTCTTTAATGCAGTGGTTTCTTCATGCTTTCTGCATCCCCATACCGTTAATCATTTCTGATTAAGGGCAGTTTGCAACCCCAAGGGCAAGAGGGTGCCCTGGAATGATACCCGCTCTACCTCCCTCCTTTAGGATGCCATTGACAAGCAGTGGGTTACTCCTTATACCGGAAATCTTTCAGTCGCTAGAGCCTCGTCCGTGCAAACAGGGTGTACCATGTGAAGGAGAGGTTGACATTTGACTGGAAAAGGCTATTATAGTCTCTCCCAAACCCTTACATCCCATACATCTCGTACGTACAAGGTAACAGGAATTCTGAGAAGCACATGACTTCTGTTGTAGGTGATTGTAGTTTGTGAATCACAGTTAGATTTAAAAAATTGTAACATGTATACAAAACAGAAATAGAGTAAAACTAATGTATGATCCGCTGTATAGTATAGCCGTTCTATATTGGATCCCGACAGCAAGGGATTGGTTAGTAAAGCCTAAAGCGTCGCAGCCTTAATACAGAGGATAGGCTACATTTTTCTGGCAGACAGAAAACGTAGTTTCCGCTCAAATTTATCGGCAAGAATGCAAATAAATCCTTTCATTTACGACCGCTATAAAATGAGAGTCCCACCAACGTATTTTGGTCGCATTGACACGCGAGTTAAGATCATAGAAATATGAGGCCGTATTGTTGATATTACTCGCAGAAAGTAGAGTTATGAATGCATTACGTGTTTTTAGGGGTTCTGCGCTTTCTGAATGAAAGACGGAACTTTTATGGAATCACTAACTTCTCTATATGCCGCAACCTCATAATTTCTGAAGTCTTTAATTTCTTAAGCTGCAACCGGGCACAATTTTAGTTCTTATGATGAAACTCAATTACGACATAAAATTAGTAAATTCATAGGAAAGAAAATTATTGTAGAGGATATAGTAATAGAATGGCAGAATGTTTTTAGATATGGTTATCAAATAAAAGTTAACAACCCACCACATACGTATTTTTATTCTTGTTTTATTGTTTCAGTTGCTGTTTGTTCTGTGTTTAATTATTTAACAATTTGTATAAGCTTTTGGTTAAAATAACAAAATAATTTACTTGACCATGTCTAGTTCATTTCTTTGTACAATCGAAAATTTATCTTAGATAATTAATTTCTCTTGTTCTTATCATCTATGATCTGATTTTAAAGCATTTGTTCAATCTTCTTTTGCAATAGGAATATGAAAATCTCCTACTTTAAATTTTAATCAAACGACTTATTCCGTTGATCTGATTGAGTGTACCGCTTTATTAAAATCGGAGTATTCATGCAAGTATCCATGCTTTTTCAATCGCAAAGACTCTTAAAGCTGTGTCTGAAATCGATTCCACGTTCTCATAATGATTGTGGACGTGTAGTCTAATCCTTCTTCTTTATTACATTATTTGTAGTACACGGCATTTGAGTTCTTAATTTTTGGCTGAATTAGGTACGGATTCTTATTGGCTCTGGAGACTGGGTTAGCTCGTTCGAAAGCGGTTGGTGAAAAGATCTTGATTAGGGACAGCAGTTTATGATAGGTACTGGTGTTCAGTTACTAAACAGCATAATGTTTAGCAAATACCTCAATTAAAACCTTGACGTGCCCATGATGAGTTCGTACTAACAGCATTACGGACTTGAGAGGTTCCTTGGTAACCATCAGGAAATGAAACACGCATGGATCAATTTTCATTTTAACTCTGTTTACAGCTTCATATAATCAACGCAAAATAATAAACGGCTAAACATTACTCATCAAATTCTTTTATATTTACTACGAGTAGGCAACGGAGGAAACATACTGTAAACCTACCCGTGCTCCGAAGCCTAAAATAACTCTATTTAGTAGTTTCACTGGACTAGGACTGTATGATCAACACACTCGTATCTTAATATATATATATATATATATATATATATATATATATAATGGTTGTAAAATAATGATTGAATATTCACTGCCCTATATATATATATATATATATATAATGATTGAATATTCACTGCCCTATATATATATATATATATATATATATATATATATATATATATATATATAGGGCAGTGAATATTCAATCATTATTTTACAACCATTCGTTGGTTCTCTCATCAGATGCAGAATTATCGTACTTGAGTATTCAACGCCACTGTCCTTCTAGAGCGAATTAACTGATTCATAAAAATTGTGACAGCCTCAGCAGAAAGCTCTTCTTAGGAACCGTTTGTCACACTTAAGGTGGCTTGCCACGGCCTGTGCATTTGCCGGCCGCACCGATCTAGCTATGAACAGCGGGCCGTGGGAAGCGATGCCGTGCCTCTATCCCTCGCCCAGTCGGTAAACATCAAACGCCCGGGTAGCTGAAACGACACTAGGTAACGTGGTGGGGAGGAGGCGAGGGGCTTGCCTGTGGCGTGCGCTGATCCGTACAATTGCACTGCATGGCGCGGCCTACAAAGCCACGGGCCGAGGGAAGCCACCATTACGAGGGTGGAAGGAGTCCACAAAGCGAAGCATGTCATAACAGGGCGGGAACGGAGTCATTAGCCTTGTTACGTCACTTCCGTTACAAAAAATAGAGCAAAAATAAATAAATAATATTTGCCTAAACTCTTTTGTTAAAACGTGTTCAAAAGTCAGTAATTAAGCTTTTTAAATAATTTCTTTATTGCAAGTAGTGTTTTATAACGCTCTAAATTAAAAAATTACGACCACTTATAAGGACGAAAGGGGGAGAGTGTATCAAAAGCACGAAACTTATGTGACGTAATTCATGGATGGCCCCTTACCTGTAATGCTAAGAGACAGCTTTTAGTCACTGTATCAGTTTCTAGACAAGGTCTCTCCATGCATGCTCTGCGTGCCTTACGTTTGGCGGAAGCATCTTTTATGCGCATCATATAAGTGTGAAATTAATGACTGAAAATTACAGTGAACGGTACGTTTGTTCTGTCTCGTATGTCAAATATGTATAAACGAAGAACTACAGGAACAAGAGGAGGAAAATGAAAAGTTAGAGATAACCCAACATGTAAACGTATTGTTGACGATGGCTTTTAATTTGGCAACATGCAAGCAGAGCAACTGACATCTTTCATTTCGCAGGAATAAGATCTATTACCATAGCGCAGTAAAAATTAGTGCCAGATTCTGTCAGTGTGCATCACATAGCAGCAAACGTTTTAAGGCATTGATTACTGGACATTTTTCTGCAGTTCTTTACAAGATATTTAGTTTATATCCAACTATGGATGTCTGAAAAATTTAGTTATTATCTGTGCATTCCCATAGTAGTTGATATTGTATGTTCAATTGCATGTTCCATCAAGTAGAGTGTGATAACAGTTGTTGTTCCTGATCAGTAGTCATTTTTGATGCAAATAAACATTTTCGTATAAAAACGTTTGTGGTGGACGGATTTTTTTAAATTCTTTGATAGAGCTAGCTATGCTTCCGTAAAAAATAAGGCCTCCACTGATTTCGAAAGAGATAATATTCCAGACGGTGATGGAATTCGAGAAAACAGAAATATAGGCACTTTAATTCAACATATAATATAAGCAATGAAAGTTTTATATTTCTTGGTTTACACTTGGCAGAAGTCGAGGTCATTAGTAGCCGGAAAGGACTGGATAAGGATCAGTAAGGAAGTCGGTCATAGCTTTTAAAAGAAGCATGTTGGCATTAACCTTGAGCGTTTTAGGGAAACTATGAGAAGCCGGATTCCAGGACGGGTATTTGAACCCATGTTCTCCTGAATGCCAGTCCCGAGCAATACAGCTTTCCCACCAGGTTGGGCGTTACGAAGGCGTTTAATATATGAGCATCACAGATTAGAACTCTTGAAAGCCCAACAACAGCAAATATACCAAAATCAATGTGATGGATCAATTTGGAGACTGCGATAGTACTTCAGCGTCAGAACGTGCATGCCCTGCTTGGAGGAATATTTGGACTAACTAACAGAATGTGGTTCCAAAGCAGTAGTGTCTTACAATCTGATGAGATATTTTTGGGCTTAACTGGTCTACCTTCTTAACATCAGCCATGTCACCAATGACGGATTTATCAAACAGTGAATAAAATGATGGTCTGTTGGAGCAAACTAGTGTGCTATTAATAACGCATGAGAAGGCCGTCTTAAAGATGTTCAGTGTTGACTGCCATTTTACCCAATAGCCTGTCAGTAGGATTACGTGATTAGCTTCGACTGATAAGAAAGAGGGGAAATGCCTGATGTTCAAAGTGCGTTCACAAAGTTTCAAGATTTATTTTTCCTGACTAGGGGAGGGCGCACAGACCGGTGAAGTAGTAGAGGGTGTCAGCTAACCAACCGCACCAGTTAGTGCATGTCAGTGACCCTGTCGAAAACTCGGGGAGTCGAAAGTGCAGCGTCATTTGGAGCAGCATTATTCGATGAAGTTCTGTGTGAAACTGAATAATACCGCTACAGGAATTTTTGGTGTGATTCAAGCTACCTATAAAGAAGAAGCCATGTCACGTGCAATGGTTTTCTTGTGGCACAAGAGGTACAATGTTGGCCACGAGATCGTTTAAGGTGATGACCGCACTGGGAGACCTTCAACAACGCGAACTCATGAAAATTCGGTGAAACTGCTTAAACACTTATCGACGTCTTACTATTAGATTGAAGGATCGAGTCCACCGCGTCCGTCCGGAGATCAAAGACAATTGGGTTCTTCACGATAATGCGCCTTCTCACATATCGCTCGCCGCCGGCGAAGTTTTTGCCAAGTTCAACGTGACAACCCTACCGCAGCCACCCTACAGCCCCGACCTTCACTTTGTTCCCTCGAATCAAAAGAAACACGAAAGGGAAGCGATTCCACCGGTCCAAGCAGCTTCGACGAGGTCCCATGACAGTATTCTACGTAGTTCCAGGGAGCCTATGAACAATGGAAGAAACGCTGGCAACGGTGTGTTGATGCCCAACAGTCATATTACGAATAACTTTAGTTCGTTGTACCAAAATGTTAAGTAAATTGTTTGTTCTGCGATCAGTCTTGAAACTTTGTGAACGCACCCTGTATTAAGGCACTTTAACCGATTTCGTGAGACCACTAGAATTGTTTTTATTTTTAGTCAGGTTTTTAATCTTATTCCAGTCTTGTTAGTTATATTAACAAAAATTAATTTGATTTTTTTTTATACCGCGCTATCTGCCACAACCGTGCGTATAGTTACGGTAAATGCCAAATTGATGTTTGGTGGAGACGTATCGTAGTTTAAATCGCTCCGGTAAATTGTGAAATGATTTTTGGTTTGAAATATTACAGCTTATTCTAACAATGTTATATCGCAATGATAAATGATTAACATTTGTGAGTGATAATATATGCCGGAATGAAAAAAATGTGGAGTGTTTTGAAGTAATGAGCGTTACCGTATGACAAATAACATTACAGCTAGCCGTAAAGGTAATTTGCTTCTGCTTCCAGATAACTTCATGTGATGTATACCAACTGAAGCTATGAAGTTGTTTGGGTTTGACCAATAGAATGTTTCAAATCTCATCTGGCTCTCTCAGCAGTTATCTTTGGCGAGCTGCCACATAATTTCACTAACCAGCTGTGATACTATTCGCTCGTTAAGTATGGTGATTACAGGTCGAACTTTCATGTGTTACAAAATACCGTCAGTTTGAATCGCTAGTAACTACGAGATTAGTAATGCGTTAGTTAATAACGGTTAAGTCCACAACGGGCGAGGATGTTTGTTCGAGTCCGTCATGCAGCATTGGTTTTGCTTGTGACGTCATCGGATTAGTGTGTGCGCATGTTGGAGATTGTTTCGAATTACCGTTGTGTAAAGCTACAAGTTGGTGTAGCGTCAAAACGCGTTCAGGTAGTATGATGATTCAAGTGTCATTGTAACGACATTGCGAAGCACTACTAGGAGCCAAGGTTATGTAATAAAAATATTCTTTGAAATAAAAGTAAAGATCGAAATTAAATTGAAAAATTACAAAAAAAATCAATATGTCGTATCATATGAATTTTAAATATGTTAGGAATTATAGAAAACACCCATTAGAAGAAAGTTCACGTCAATAGGAACCCAAGATACCTAAAAAGTTCAGGGATGAACAAATGCGAAAGCTACGACAGCGTCAAAAATAAAATAAAATGTAGTGTGCATTTGTTATTTCAGATACCACAAAACTATAATAGTTGCGATAAACTTGTAACTTATCTATTTTGTAACTGTTATACTAGCAAAAAGAGTCTTCATGAAAAAGAGAAACCTTTTAGTTTCAAATATTGATCTAAGAACTAGAAAGAACTTTTTAAAACTCTTTGTGGAGCACAACACTTTATGGTAGCGAAACACTGACTTTAGGAATACCGGAAAGAAAGAAAATTGAAGCATTTGAAATCTGGTGCTACAGAAGAATGCTGAAAATTAGGTGGACAGACAAAGTAAGAAATGAACGAGTTTTGGAAATGATGGGTGAGAAAAGAAGTTTATGGAAAAAGCTTACAGGAAGAAGAGACAGGCTGGTAGGTCATATTTTGAGACATGCAGGACTGGTTAATTTGTTGGTGGAGGGAACAGTCGAAGGTAAGAACTGTAGATGAAGACAGAGATTAGAATATATGAAGCAGATAATTGAGGACGTGGGCTGTAAGGGGTATGTAGAAAAGAAGAGGTTAGCACAGGATACTAAGGGAATGTATTAAAGAGATTGGTACTGAAATTACATATTATTACAAAACACTTTTGTCACCACGTTTTAACGAAATTTACAGCGCGTATCCGAACTACGCCTTTCTGTATCTCTTTTTTCTTTTTACTAATTCTCTGAAACCTGACGTTCAGCAAGGTTGCAAGAGGAGTAAGGTTTGTTCTCTGGGCGAGAAATTGTCTCATTCCGTACACTGCGGATTGTAGCTCTGCGCTATTGATGTGATATGCTGATGTTGGGAACCCATAGAAAAACCAAATCTGGATAGCAAGACTGGGATTCGAACCCGCGTCCTTCCAAACGCGAGGAGAGCGCGTTACCGCTTGCCCACCACGCTCGGTATCTCCAACGTGAATAGTACAATGTATGTAGGTACATCCGATAAGAGATGAAAATTAATTACAACGAATCATTCTGTTGTAATATGGCATGATATGTTGGCCATGACTTAACCATACAACTTGGCTACAATTAAATTTATGTTTGCCGTAAGGAATATATCCTGAATTTCCGAAATTGTGGATGTCATTTCTTGACGTTTATCGAACAAAATAGCTGTCAAAATAGTGAAAAATTATTAGTGTTTCAACGATTGAATTATTCTGGAAGTTTTTTATTTTCTAAATGTCTCAGTAGTTCCAACACTGGTTTTTTTTATTCTGTTCCATGCCAAGAGAATTGAATGTTACAGGTTTTTTCGGTCATTTGCTTTTCCACTTCTGTTGGTAGGCGTTACTAACGCAGTTTTAGGTACAAAAGGACTCTGTTATTGCCAAGAGATCTACTCATTAACCTTGTTATACATGATTGGATATCATCTAAAGATTCTGAGGAAATTGCTGTAATTTTGTTGGGAAGTGGTAGTTTAGCAATTTCAGCAGAGATTTTTCTTTTGACTAATAAGTGTCTAAGTGGCTTCCAGAGTAAATGCGCGTTCCTGAAAGTGGAAACTGAGCAATTACTTCTACGAGGTGTGTGAGAAATGTAATGAGATTGGTAACACTACGAGCGATCTGGCAACGCTGCGTCTACCGGTCTGTGCTAAACCAGTTTGTTCATCCCTTCCACATGCTCAATCCGAGTTTCAACTCCGTTCAGTCAACACATTATTTTTGACAGCGCTATCAGTAAAGTTGTGTTTTTGCTGTGTGTTGCGAAAATGTAGCATCGGAATTTAGAGCAACGTTATGCAATCAATTTTTGTGTTAAACTTGGGGAATCCTCGAGTGTGATCTTTGAAAAGATGAAACAGACCTATGGGAAACATTGTTTATCAGGAGAACAAGTTTTCCGCTGGCACAAATCATTTTTGGAAGGCCGAGAACACGTTGAAGATCAACCTCGCTCAGGGAGTACTTCAACTTCAAAAACTGACGAAACCGTTGAGCGTGTGAGAGCTCTTGTGAGATCAGACCCTCGTTTAGTAATAAGGATGACGAGTGAACAGTTAAATCTTAAAACTTTCACCGTGCATCAAATTTTTACAGACGATTTGGACATGCGAAAGGTTTGTGGCAAAGTGGTTCCAGCGCCCAGTATCACACGGCTTTTTCCATCAGTGAATTTTTGACCTCAAAACGCATTCCTGTTGTTCCTCAACCTGCCTATTCAACTGATTTAAGGCCTTGTGACTTATTCCTTTTCCCGAAATTGAAAAATTTCTTAAAAGGACGTCATTTTGGAACACTGGAGAACATTCAAAAGACTGTGACGGATCAGTAAACAGCCCTACCAGTTGCAGCCTTCCAGCGCTTCTACCAAGAGTGGAAACAACGACTCTGCCGGAGTATAGCTGCCCAAGGGAACCACTTGAAGGGGATAATATTGTTGTTTGAAAAAAATAAAAACATTGGAAAGTAAAACATTTCGACTGAGAAATGTCATTTATCTTTAAACTGATACTGATTTGCGGACCATTGGCTGTAGATTGAAATCCCATCAAAGTCTGCCCAGCAGTTTTTGTGTGAGTGGCGTTCATCGGAACAAATACGAGTAGACAAACGAACTTTTTTTCAATATTTTTCAGTTTCCCATTTCCCAATGCAGCTTAAAGATGAAATATCTCATTTTAGTCGCTGGACGTTGGGATGCACAATGTTTAAATTCTATGAAACTCCGTCCAGTTTTTTTATACCTGAATAGTATGTTAACAAAACAGAATTTTCTCTCGCAGTCGAAGTATTTACAGTCAATTATATAGTTAAGTTTAATTACTGTTACACTTACATATGAAAGATAAAATGGTATCTTTAAGCTCGTTAACGACGCATGCGATTTTTGCTCTGAGCTTGTGTGTTTTGTTCGCCGCTTTTGTGTTTTCGCTCGCGGACTACGGCAGTCTGGATTTCTCGCTGTAGGGTTCCTCCCTGCCCGAGATAGTAGGGATTTACCGCCACACGGCCCTCTCCTGCAGGGAGAGGAACCCCCTGGCGTGAATTTTAGGGTTGTCACTGGTCCTTGGAACCTAGCGGTGATAACACGGGGCCAGTACCACACTCCTGCTAGGTGCCAGCATGGAAAGCGAAGAACTTCGTTACTCTTCACCGTCGGACACAATTAATGCTTCGGCTGAAATTGAGTCTCCGCAGTCACCTGAACCTGAAATAGCCCAGGTGACTGAACTACCGCCAAAGGAAGGACAGGAGGACCTTGATCATGGCTCTCGAGCCACCAAGCGGAGCATTACTCCGCCCACAGTCGGAAATGTAAAGCTCCTCAAGAGGGAGCAGAGAAGCAACCATAATACCGTCGTTAGTGATCACCCAGCCCAACAAGGACAGAAGAACTGTAAATAAAATAATTGTTTAAAAAAACATAAAAATCGCCTTCAAAAAAAAAAAAAGCACTAAAAATTTTAAAATAACTTTATACCTAGCTTAGGAGAAACTAAATGAACAATATTTTACATTAATGTCATTGAAATTTTTACATTAGTTAGTTATTTTTGTAGTCGGTGTCAGCAGTCACATCGCGAAGATCGAATTACTGAACTTTTTTTGGTGTTAGAGGTGAAACGCGGAGTACGAACAAAAATTCCCAATATTTTACAGCATGTCGTGAGGCAGATAGTGTTATTGCGGGAGACAGCATAGGGAAACAAATTAACAGAATTTTAATCTGTTGCTCGGCTTGATTGGTCATCCAGGCATATCTCTGGCGCTACAGTGTCAGTTGGTAGGCTGCTTCATGCAGTAAACGATTTACAGTTAGTATAATATCGGCGTATCATCTGTATGTTTCAGTTTTGTTGAAACATGTTTCTAGCATTAATTGTAGGTAAGCAGTAACATGATTTTCATGTATTATTGTTATTCATTATTGTTTTTATCTTTTTGTTTTTCTTGTTTTCGCTGGCACCGACTCCAAAAAATAACTAATTAATGTAAAAATTTCAATGACATTAATGTAAAATATTGTTCATTTAGATTTACTTTCTCCTAAGCAAGGTATAAAGTTATTTTAAAATTTTTAGTGCTTTTTTGAAGGCGGTTTTTATGTTTTTTAAACAATTATTTTATTTTTAAATTTTTAGTGGTATTATAGTTGGTTTTGTATTTTAAATATGCCGAAGCAGTTCCCAGTTTGCGAACTTCCTGGTTGCTCAGGGATTAAAGCGCTTGCTTTCAAAGAAGAATTCTGTCTATACATACCACAACAACTTCCAAACGGGGTGAACTGGGTGTTGTGTGAAGGAATGTCAGTTTACATATTGTTCCAGGCTATGTTTCGATCGTATCATAACATCTGTTAAAGCTGCTGGTCGATAACCGAAACATGTAACATCTGGCCATTAATGCATACCACATACATAAATCTCTCTGGAATATATCTGTTTGCTCCGGCATCACACAGAAAATATAGATTTTTAATTGTTTTTCACAGCGTGGAAGCTTGGGATCCAAGTTGAAATCTGAAGTACATGTTGAGACATTATGACACATTTATTTTATAAATATTATGCCATGACTTAAAAATAGCTTAATTGATTTTGACGGGATTTAAAACTGTGGATTTCTGTAAAGAACATTGGAAATTAAAAGGGAGTAAGGGTAAAGGGAAAGAGGGATTGGGCTTTTATATACCAAATGTAGACTGCCTTTTATGATTGATTTAAAGTATGCGTGTGTAAATTTCTATTGATATCAGATAAAACTGTAGGTATATATATATATATATATATATACAATTAAGTGATGTGGAGACGAAGAGTAGTTTGGTTTTTGTAAAGCTAGCGTGGGCAGTATTTATCTCTTGTTTTTAATGTATAGGTGTGAAAATTTCCATCGAAACCAGATACAAACTGTTGCTTTGTATAAAAAACATTTGCAGAAATTAAATGGGGTAAGGGAGTGAGCGGTAGGGCTTTGTAAACAGAATGTAGACACTATGTTTCTCTTTGTTTTTAAGTATACATGTGCAGTGTTCCATGGAAATCTAATAAAACTGTGGGTATCTATAAAGAACATTGGAAATTAGGAGTGGTGTGGTTAGAAGGGAAGAGGGGTTTGGCTACTGCAACCTAATTTAAACACAATTGTTCTGTATGTCTTAAAGTATAAGTGTGGAAATTTCCTTCAGAATCGGATAGAAACTGTAGTTTAAAGGATGGAAAGGTAGGAGCGGAGTTTGGACTCTCGAAACCAAATGTAGACAGTATTTTTCTTTTTGTTTTGCAGTATACATGTGCATACTTTCTTCAAAATCAGAAAGAAACGGTAGCTTTGTATAAAGAACATTGACAGTAATTAAAGGGGTAGAAAGGGGGATAGGGTTTGCGTTTATGTGAAAGTTATGTGGACAGTATTTTTCTTTTTCTATTTGTTTTAAAGTATACGCATACGAAGTTCCACCGAATCGGATTAAAATGTGGGTTTTGTACAAATATTAAGGGAAGGGAAGCTAGAGTAGTTCTTTTTATTTTTTTGGTCAGAAATCTTATCCATAAAAATTACATCAAGGTGTATACCAAAAGTAGTAGGACTGATTTTTAATTTTTTTTATTGAAGATATCTTTACAATTCCTTAATCCTCTTCGAAATAGCACCCTTGGACAGCTACACACCTAGAATTACGCTGCTGCCATTGGCCGTACGCCTTCTGGAAGTCAGATTCGGGGACACTGTTGAGAGCCTTCTTGCCGTACTCTGGCGCCACAACATCTAGGGTCGGAAGAGTCCTGGCAAGAAATGGCATTAAGACCATTTTTCTACCACCACCAAAATTGATAAACATTTTACGCTCCCCAAAAGATGACCTTGCCCTGCGTACACCCGGAGTTTACTGCATCCCGTGTGAATGTGGAAAGAAATACATCGGTCAGACCATACGGTGCGTACAACAACGTTGTTTGGAACACGCCCGACATGTTCGCCTGGGGCAAAAAGACAAATCAGCAGTGGCGGAACATAGTTTGACAGAAGGACATGGTTTCGATTTCGAAGCGACTAAGGTGTTGACACATGCGAGAGGCTTCTGGGACAGCGTCATTAAAGAAGCATTTGAAATTCGCCTCGCGTCTGATTTGGTAAACAGGGATTGTGGATTCCAGATAAGTGATGCATAGATTCCTGTTATTGAGGCTGCTCATCACCAACGCTCTGCTTTTTGTGTTCCGCGGGCGTCTAATGACATCTGAGATGCTGCTAGGCAACATAACAACGTCTGTCGTTGCCATGCCAGTTTACAAACAACACGCTCAAGGCTGACTTCAAGGCAGACTTAAAGACTTGCAACTGCACCTGAAGATGGCGACGGAGATTAAGGTCGCCGAAATATTGTGCATTAATAACAATATTACTCGGTTTGTTTCCCGAGAAACGTTTATAAATAAACAACGCCGAGAAAAATTACATTCATTTATACAATTAAACATTAACCGCTTCTTCTAAACTGAAGTGCATGATTCACTCCATCGTTAAAAAGAGCATAGTTACGTTAGTTATAAAAAAAAGTAGTTTTAAATAAGTACTTACCAGTAACATTATCAATTTTAGGGTGCGGAAAACACGGCATCAAAACCAACAAGAAATATGAGAGTAATTGAAGAGAGAATAAGGGCAAAATCTTCAAAAGAAGAAGAAGAAGGATTTATACCTGTTGGGAGTAACGTCGAACCAGATGCATTATGCCTTGTTTGTAAAAAAGTTTTAGTAATTAATTCTCTGGCACCATCAAAGCTAAAACGACAGTCTGACAACAAATAAAATACACGAAGCCACAGTGTCCAATATTCATATATTTGCAAAAACCGCCGTCTTTCCCCATAAATAACATTATAGCTCTATCTGGAAAACCGCATACAACGTCATAGAATTTAACTAAACCATATATGTTAGAATCAGTTGGCCGCAAACTAGGAGAAGACGCGGCAAAGAAAGTTGCAACAGTGCAATGTTCAAACAATACTGTGTCTGGTCGGAATTACGATATATCCGACCACATCGGAGATGAGCTAATACACAGACTGAATGTTTCTGATATGTATGTAATGCAACTTTATGAAAGTACAGATGTTGCTGGTCTATCGATAAAACTAGTATCGTGAAGTATCTTTCAGTACATCTTTTGAAGAAGATTTTCAGATCCGCACACCTTTGAAAATCATTAAAACTAGGGAATAATTGTTTCAAGCCATGAATAAACATAATATTCATTGGAAAAAATATTGAGTATGCAGTGACGGGGCCGCAACAATGATAGGAAAAATAAATGCACCGTATCAAAAATTAAAAATATTGCGCCGGGATGTAACAGCAGTCATTGTATTTTGCATTGCAATGCCCTTGAAGCAAATAAAATGCCACCTGTTTTAAAGAAAGTTCTCCATGCAGCTGTGAAGATCGTGAATTACGCGAAAAGTTGTCCCAACCAGTTAAGATTGTTCAAACAAGTTTGCGTAAAATAGGTAGTCAGTATGAATCAATACTCCTTTACACTGAAATCCTATGGCTATCGAAAGGCAAAGCTTTAGCTAAGTTATATGAACTTTGACACTAGCTGAACTTTTTGCAAACGGGGCAAAACATTTCCGCGTCTGTAAATCTTTTCGATGTATTGCATGATGAGCAATGGTTTATAAAATAAGTTTATCTTGCGAAATTTTCGGAAAGCTCTAGGAAATTACTACACTTTTGCAGGGAAAATCAACAACCATATTTATCGCGAGAGACAAATTATTAGCCTTTATATATACAAAAATTTCGGAATTACTTGCTTAGAAAAGAACAATACTGAATGTTTTCCATTTTTATATAATTTTCTACAAGACAACGTGTTGGAATTACCAAATGAATTGGAAATATCGTCACTGAACGTTTGTTAACCCTTCCGAAATCTTTGTTAGATTATTTTCAGGATACTGATTTGAAATAGGGTAGGTTGAAAATCCATTTATCATTAGAAGTCAGCCTGCAATGTTAACCGCCCTAGAATACGAATAGACACTCCTAGATCTTCTGAGTTCATCCGCATTAAAACACCCATTTGTGTGTGTGTGACGCTAAACGGATTTTGGATTGGTGTTAGGAGTGAATACCCTGAAGTCACCAAAAAAACTATACATTGCTTCCCTTTGACGCAGCGTATTCAACGTTTTGAGATTATTAAAAAAAAAAAAAAACATTAGATCGAGATTTTACGCGCATATAACAGTCGCACATCAAACCGAACTTTAACTTTTAATGTGAAAAGTTTCATCCCTCACATTAACTTCGCTTGAAATATTTCTAATAAAGGTTTTTACTCTTATTTAAAACTGGAGTGTCCTTTATTTGTTATTTTATGTGAGGTTCCATAAAATAGAAGGGATTTGTTTAGCGCGAATAAAGTTTACCACTGCTCTGGATTGTGATGCCTCCCCCAGCGGTGGCCTTAGCCATTGCGAGGCCACGGGCGGCAGATCTTTGCTAGACCCTTGCCCTATGTGCAAAGTTTGCGAATCGAAAATAGGTATTTCTGATGCGAAGTTATAAATAAATAAATTTTGAGTTTTAAAATATTATATATGAAGAGTTATTAAAAGTTAAAAAACATAAAGACGTTAAATTATTAATGATGAAGTACATAAATGCCTTGAAAGATAAATGCAGGGATTTAAAAAATGTTTGCAGCTATTCCTGATACTAAAATATTTAATTAAAGCCCAAAAATCTAACGAATGAACTACGTCATTTTTAATTCAAACAATAGAAAGGGCAGAAAACCGATATTGTGCCACCTAATTTCTCAAATAGGCTTTAATAATTGTCAACCATGAAAAACTTCTTTATGCGGAAGCAACCGTCTTAGGTGTGGTGGCAATAATTCTCAGGACTACTTTGATAGCGGAGTACACTTCAGTTAATATTTTTTCTATTATATATCTCATCACCGAGATAACGCCGTCATTTTCTTCATTTACACCGGTAAACATATTCACTTCTTCATATAATTCTTCTATATCAATATCAGACGTTTCTCCTGCTGTTTGATGTACTTGCAAGAAAGTGCATTGCTTCAAAAGTTCAGTCGCTAATTTCCTTTAATCTTTTTACGCTATAAATGAAAACAAACATGCCATACCATAGATGAGAGCAACTACAAATTCGCAGGTAGTTATTTCCTTTTGTATAGAGTGGCATTCACTAACCAACTGATAATCAGTACTATTTTCTGCTAAATCCCTCAAAGCATCAAATATATCTCTTGTTTGGTATTTAAAAGCATTCACCGATTCTACCCTGCTTTCTCATCTAGTCTCAGAAAATGGTTCTAGCGACAAGAATTTTACATATTCTTTTAAAAAAGCCAACTTATAACTCGATCCGGCAGAAAGGTGATGCTGCATTTCCTAGTATGAGATTGCAGCTATGACTCTTATAGGTTAACAAATAAGCAGGTGGATTAATTTCAAGTATACGTTTCTGAACACCGCTTTTTTATCCACGCATATTGTCTTCATTATCGTATCCTTAACATCTGCAGATTTTACAATGATATACCCAGCTGTTCTAGCTCTGTGATTATATAATTAATGAAACTATCAGCTGTGGTTTTTTCGACAGCTAAGAATCCAATAAAATGTTCTAAAGCGTCAGCTGAATTTGTATTAAAAAATCTTATACTAATTGATAATTGCTCAACACGAGAAACATTACAAGTACAATAAAAATAACTGAGTAATATTTATTCTTTACTAGTTTGTCGACAATTTGAGTCTTCAAGTGACTTGCCATTTTTGTATCAGCTCATGTTGAATATTTTTTTGGAAATAATGGCCCTAATCCTCTTGTCTCTTACTTATTTTAGGTGAACTCGTAACGTTGGATCAAATCGGGGGGTTATTAACTTTACTAAATCTATTAAGTTGCCGTTAGTCTCACTTGAAACTGAGTCAGATATTAATTTCTCTCTCTGATCTCTGAAGTCCTAATTGTGAGATGTCAAAAAAATTACAATTTCGAGCAGTCTTTCTAAACCGTCTCTCCAACCCTGTCTATCTTCATTCAGGGCTTTTGGTTTACTTTTTGACGGCGCGGTCCGGTGTCGGGCTGGTGGATGTGGAGAAGCATATGGAGGGAGTGTCCACTTTTTCACGACCAAATTATGTATCCGTGTTATTAAATGACTTAAAAAGTGTTTTTTCTTCATCCTCACTTCCATGTTCATCGGATGATCGTAATATGTAGATTGTGCCATTCTAAAACATTTGTAAAAATTCGTTTCATCATCCATCAGATGCTATGACAAATGTAGCTATCTATTTTTGGTGTGTGTTTCTCGATATCAAAAATGAAGTAAATTATATAGCAAAGGATTACATTTATTTTATTATATTTGAATATATATATTTCATTACTTCTAGATTTGATGTAATATCTTAGATGGTTATGGCGTGCGATTGCGGTTGGTAGATCCCTGGTTGTAGCTTAAAATTGACCCTTTTTTTCTGGCAAAGCTTTGATTTGTTAATGTGAAGATGCTAGGACGCTGCGTGGTTAGAATTTTACCTTAAACTCTAGGTCTTCTAATCCCTAATCCTGGTAGGATTATCGGAATAAAATAGGTGGATACGATAGATGTGAATTGCACAGCTGGTATAAAACTTTGTGACTAGGTCTTTGAGACGAAAAAATATATAGGCCTAATGACCTCATTGTTTATTAACAAAAACTGTGGACTAAATTGAAAGTGACCTCAAACGAAACAAACACGTCAAGTGCGAAGTTATTGACGTTTGACATTTCACTGCAATTGCGTTCAGAAGCGCGAGAATATTTCAGTCCAGTATAGCATATGAAAAAGTTTTAATGGTGGTTTGTTAAGACTGTGTTTGGATACTATTTTTGTAAGTAAAAGATCAACCACTGAGGTGATAACGTGAGTCAGGCAAAGAAAATATGTTAACATACTTTATTACTTTCGTAGATTATAAAGTACGCCTAGGCAAAATAAAGAACAATACCATATAACAGAGTATGGTTGGCAACACTGGCTGTGACTCCAAACTCACATTTTGAGAAACAACCAAATGAAAACGTTAAAGGAGACTGAAGACGTAAGGTGACAAGAGTTGACGAACTAAATGAAACACGGATTGCCCGAGCGCAAATCGTAAACACTATGAAAGTGACAAAACTGAGCGTTCATGTGGTTTTTCTAATATGCGAGGCACGAGATTCAAATAGTAATGAAATTTTCGACTATGTTTTACAGTTAAATTACAAAAAATATTATTATTCAGTGATGAATTAATTAATTTTTATACCACTAATCTTACTTTTTATATGGATGTGATACAGAATAAATCTAAATGAGAAATTTTGATTAGGTACTTATACTTTACTATCAATTGACAAACTTTATTGTTATCACTAATAGTAAAAAATATAAACTTTTTATCAACACAGGTTGTTGCGCGAGGCCCCTCCAAGAGCGAGGCCCCGGGCGATTGCCCTGTTCGCCACCCCGTAAGACCGCCACTGGCCTCCCCCAACTGCAGTACGGCTTGCCTACCTGTCACCTGCTCCGCAGTAGAACAATGCATCCGCATCTATTATCACCATTCTTACTGCCAGACGTGTGCATTTGACTGAATGCGTTGGAGCACCGATTAATTATCGCTCGCTCAGCTTTTTTCTTATCTCGTACTGTGCAAATGCTACTGGGTACTGCTCAGTGGCATTCACTTCTATGTTTCCTTTTCGTCGTTATGATATCTGACGATTTCCGGTAAACCGAGTTCAATCATTGACATCATAGTAATTGAGAACCATCTGAAACCAATTTCTGTTAAGGATTTTACATCAACAATACTCACTTCACGAAAAATCTAAGTCGTGATACTAAATCACCTTAGAACCAAGGGATATCGAAAGATAATAAAAAGCAGTTACTTTCATAAATATATCTAGTGTCCGCTGTAAATAGTTTATGAGAAAAACATTATTTTCTGCCGAGTCTCATTCAGGTTATCATAGTGTGGCCGGTAATATGTTGGTCTGGGAGTCCGACGGTCCCGAATTCGAGTCCATCCGAACAGAACTTTTTTTCCAGCAAAATATATTTCTTCGCAAGCAAATATTTTAAACCATTTCAGTATCGATAAAAGTAAATTTCGAAAAATTGTGGTTCTTTGAATGTGAAAGTAGGCCTACATAGCAAGAACCACCAGAACACAGGCAGAATTGAAGCAAACCCTCTTACAAATGTGGGGAGGTGTTGCTACTAAAGGTTGGACAAGAAAGTGAACGATGGAAGGTCATGAGAGGCCACGGAATGGAGTCAAGAACAGATGAGCGTCGAATTAGTATATCCAGAGTGACCTTAAAGAGCGGACCCCGCTCGTCTGTTGCGTGTCAAGAGGCAAGATAATACTATTTTTTTATGGAATACCAAGTGTGTACAAAAAGAAACCCAACTTCTGCTGTAATTGCTTTATTGCTCATCATACTAACTTTTACACACTGTCCCCTTCAAAGTACTGTCCTCACTATCAACACACCGTTGCCATCGTTTATTCAAGTTTGGGAACACCTCCTGGAATGCAATTTCTCCGATGGCGCGCAGTTCTCTCGTCGCATTGTCTTGAATTTCTTCTATGGTCTGGAAACGACGTCCTTTAAAAGTGTTTTTCAGTTTTGGGAAGAGAAAAAAGTCTGCCGGAGAATAGGGTGGCTGAGGCACAACTGGAGTGCGATGTTTTGCCAGATAATTCGTGACAAACAACGATGCGCGAGCGGGTGCGTTGTCATGGTGCAACATCCACTACTGATTCTCACACAGTTCAGGCCTTTTCCTACGCACAGGATCTCTCAATCGAGTCAGAATTTTCTGGTTGACTTCCTTGTTTACCGCTTGACCACGTGGTACAAATTCATGGTGCACAACTCCTTCGCAATCAAAAAACTCGACCATCATCACTTTGATGTTCGACCAACTCATCTGCGCTTTCTTTGGTAGAGGAGATCCTTTCCCCACCCATTCTGAAGACTGCCTCTTCGTTTCCACATCGTACCCATAAACCCATGTTTCATCGCCTGTAATGACGTTCTTGAGGAAGTTTTCGTCCTCATTTGCTTTTTCAAGCAATTCCTTAGAGATCCTAGCTTGATTCGCCTTCTGCTCGTCCGTCAACAAGCGTGGCACCAGTTTTGCACTGACACGATGCATTTCAAGTTTTTCTCTCAGTATGTGATTGCAAGAGCCTACACTTATGCCAGCTTGTTCAGCAACCTCACGGACAGTCAAACGGCGATTTTCACGAATCACAGTGCGAACCCTCTCAACATGGTGGTCGTGTGTTGATGCGGATGTCGACCAGATTTTGGATCGTCGGTAACCGAACTCTTGCCCTCCTTAAAGCGCTTAAACCATTCATAGCAATGTGTTCGGCTCATGCAGTCATCCCCGTATGCTTGTTTAAGCATTTGAAATGTCTCGGTAAAAGTTTTCCCAAGTTTTACACAAAATTTCACACAGACGCGTTGCTCCTCCAATTCCTTCATTCTCGCTTTCTCACAAATCCGACGAGCACTCTGTGCACGACCTCACTCAACCGGCTGCCACTCGTAAACTAATGCAGCGACGGTAGTGCGACAAGAGGCAATCTCTTGCCGAGAGATGTCACTAGTGTGCACGGAAGTCAGAGAATTTTATCTGCAGCCGTTGGCGCGCTATTTAATTAGTTCTGTTTCTTTTTGTACACACCTCGTACACTACGGTGAACCATGTAATGCTATTTTAAGATCAATAAAAGCAGAATTAAAAAAACTGTCGTATTTTGAAAGTGAATATGTTAAAGTAAATGTTAATAATTTCGAAACACAACCAGCTCTTCATCATCATCATCATTAGTGTCATTTGTCAGGCGGGCTGGGCCCGTCTGACTGGCTGGTTTACCGTATGCCGGTCTTCAGCCTCGGTTATTATTTTGTTTCGGTTGTCAGACTCCGTCGGCAAACACGCACCCAAGACCAGCGGAGAGGCCTGCCCAGTGCCGGTCTGGCGGAAAGGGGACTTAGTCATGTCATGTTATGTTTGTTGTGTTTGTTTGTTGTGTCGTCTCGCGGTTGAATTTCATTTAGCTGCCTTCGTGTGTTGGTGGGACATTTGGTGTGTTTTTACAGTTTATTGTTATTATTGAATTTTGTGCTTGGTGTTGTAATTCTTATGGTGGTTATTAGTTTCTGTGTGTGTAGGGTGCCTTTGTTAGGTGTCTCGTAGTACCTTTAATGTGTAGTTGTACTGTTGGTTGTCCATGTCGTTCAGTTTATCCGTCAGTTGTCTGGAGAATGGTCTGTTTTGTGCTGTGTGGAAGTATTTCCTGTTTAGTCCACGTACATACTCTTCTAAAGGTTGTACTTTTGTTAGGGTGTGCATTGTCACGATCCGCGTCCTCCTATCAGCCCGCAGCGCCAAACGTAAAGCCCAGCGTTCTACGCGCTGTAGTTGAAGCAGACCGTTTCGGGAGGCTTTGTGCATTAGTACATGAGCATATGTAAGATACGGCCGTATTAGTGTCTTGTAAAGTGTCAGTAGTGTGTTTGTGTTACAGCCATGGCTTCTTCCTTTGAGTAGGCGTAGTCCTTTTAGTCTTAATCTGCCTTGCTTATTTACTGTGGCATAATGGCTTTGGAGGGTGAGGTTGGGGTCGAATTTTACGCCTAGGTATTTAGCTCTTCTCACATAGCCTATTTCCCTTCCATTTACACGCAGGCGTGGCAGCCTTTGCCAGTATATTCTTTGGCCTCTACCGCGGAAGGGGATGACCTGCGTTTTTTCCGCGTTTATTTGGATGCGCCATTTGTTGCACCAGTCACAAAATGTTTTGAGAATTTTCTGCAGCTGAATAACGGCTGCTTTTTGCCTCATTCTGGTAACCCAGAAAGCAGTGTCGTCAGCAAAAAGAGCTAATCCTGTCCACGGGTCGCCAAGAGGGTAGGGGGTGTCAAGTACATATAGTATATACAGGAGAGGGGAGATTGCGGACCCTTGCGGTACGCCCGCGTGTAAATGGAAATGGTTTGAGAGTGTGCTGCCCAGCCTACACTGCCCCGATCTTCCCTAGATAATGTTGCACAGCCAGCGGGTTGTTATTTCAGGGAGCCCTAGATCGATTAGCTTCCTTCTCAATCCATCGTGCCAAACGGTGTCAAAGGCTTTTTGTACGTCCATGAACGCTATCACAGTTGTTTTTCGTGCCGCATGCGCTTCTTCCACCGCTGTCACTGCTCTGAGGATTTGATCATTTATATTGGTTCTGGGGCGGAATCCGGCTTGGTTATTACCCAGTGTGTTGTCGATTGCGAGGTGTTGGTGGATTCTCCTTGCAATGACCTTTCCCATGAGCTTTAGGAAGGCACATAGTAAGCTGATAGGTCGATAGTTTTGTGCTTCTGTCGCTGATTTGCCTGGTTTGGGAAACAGGAGTACATGGGCATGTTTCCACGTTTTTGGGATGTAGCCTATGTAGTAGCTGGCTGTATAGAGGATGGACAAGTGGGTGTGGAAGATGTGTGGGAGTTGCTTTAGTACGGCGTTCGGTATTTTCGTATTATATTCGTATTTATATCGGTTAGTCTGAACCACTTAAACGATAGAAATTGTATACATCACTCACAGCTATCATAATATCCAAGAACATAACAATCTAACGTAAGTATTCCCTTTTTCTTTCTCTCGCGCAAACTACAGGGTGGCGCAAAAAGAACGTATGAATTTCAAACTGTTATAATTTTCTTTATTTGGTCACACAGAAAATGTACTCACATCAATACAATATGTAATTTATCCAGTTTATGAATATGACTTGACCTAACACTTACAGACAATTTCAGATAGATGTCGGCCTTCTACGTGTATACACATTAAAGTCTTTCTTCGAAGTTATCCATCGCTTTCTTCAAAGTCTCATGTGGAACAGCAGCGATTTCTTCACCTATTGCAACTTTCAGATCATTGAGTGTACGAGGTTTGTTGCAGTAAACTTTTTAAATAACCCCATAAAAAGAAGTCACAAAATGACAAATCTGGCAAGCGTGCAGGCCAGTGGACATCGCCGAAACTTGAGATCACGTGTTATGGAAACATTTTTCGGACAACTGCCATGGCATCATTCGCCGTGTGGGCGGTGGCTTCATCCTGTTGGAACCACATCTCTGCTATGTTGATCCATAATGTGTCAAGTTGTGGCCGCAAAAAATTGCAACATAACGTTCAGAATTCACTGTTACACTAACGCCACCCTCATCAAAAAAATAAGGCCCAATGATTCCCACTTTTGAAACTCCACACCAAACGATCACTTTTGAACTGTGCAGTGGTGTTTGAAGCAGTTCTTGTGGGTTGTCTGCTGCCCAATATCGACAGTTTTGTTTATTTACATAACCGTCTAAATAGAAGTGAGCTTCATCACCCATCATAAACAAAACATCATCATTAGCAAGAACATCAAGCATTTTCTCACAAAACAGTCACCGTTGCTCGAGATCACATTCGTGAATCTTCTGCACGATCATAATTTTGTAAGGATGAAACTCATCCTTCAGAATGCGCTGTAGCGAGCGACTAGACAAACCCGGAGTTGGAGTTACTTTGTCGACATTTTCTGGGGTTCGCACCATGCGAAGACGACCAGACGACTTCAGCTTCATGACTCTTCCAGGTTTCCGAAAAGGCTTAAACCAACGAATTATTGTGTTGCGATCAGGAAGCAAACCATTTCGCGGAACATTGAACTGTGTTCGGAAAAGACGTTGAATTGTGATAACAGATTCATTACTTTTGAAAAAATGTTCAACAGCAAAAACGCGATGGTGCACGGACCACTGTGCCATTGCTACTGAAACTGGACGCTATAACCTTCAAAACAACAGATCCCCCACCCCTACATTCCACTCCCACCACTTATACAAATCAAGTCCATGCGTTCTTTTTGCGCCACCCTGTATATACATTACTTGACAGCAGGTTTGAATAGTATTATTTAAACTTCGGTCCATTATAAGTCATGCTAATTCAAAGCCAGATAATTTTCTCATCCAGATTGGTGTGATTCATTTTCCCGGAAGTTACCACCAGTTCAATCTTATTCAGTTTCATATTGTTTGAGGTTTCGCAATTCTTAGATTCCTTCGTTCTTCGTCCCCACCTTTCTTCAATTCTTATTTTATAACAATCTTTATCAGCCCAATATTGTTTCCCAGCTGAACCTCCAAACTTGGTTTTCTACTTGCCCTAAGAATATTTATTCTTTTTCGTATACTTTGAATCTGGGTACGTCCGTTTGCTAAGGCCTCACCACAGTCTGATCGTCTGTAATCTCTTTATCCGTCTATTTTTCCTTGTTTGTTTCTTCATCTTGGACTGTAACATTCTATCCTCAACACTTTATTGATATAACTACTTTACTTTCTACCTAACATTTTACATATCTCTCTATTCATCTGAATATATATCTCGAGCCATCCTGATTACATTTATATCTTTCTCCTATTCCTTAAGGTCATCAAGTCCTACGGAATCCACTTCACTTTTTTATTTATCGGTATTTCTTGACAAATTAGTTTCTAATAACACATTTTGCCTTTCCTTTATATTCTTTAAATTCTTAACCAACTGAGTAGCCAACTGAAGAGCCAAAGAGACTGGTATAGACATGGGTATACAATCACAGAGACATGTAAACACTCAGAGAACGGCACTGCGGTCGGCAACGCCTATATAACACAACAGGTGTCTGGCGCAGGCGTTAGATCGGTTACTGCTGCTACAATGGCACGTTATCACGATTTAAGTGAATTTGAACGTGGTGTTATAGACGGTGCACGAGAGATGGTACACAGCATCTCCGAGGTAGCGATGAGGTGGGGATTTTCCCGTACGACCATTTCACGAGTGCACCGTGAATACCATATGGGGAATCCAAATTTCAGACGGCCGTAAAAAGATCCTGCAAGAACGGGACCAAACGACGACTGAAGAGAATCGTTCAACGTGACAGAAGTGCAACCCTTCCGCAAATTGCTGTGGATTACAATGATGGGTCATTAACAAGTTTCAGCGTGCGAACCATTCAACGAAACATCATCGATATGGGCTTTCGGAATCAAAGGTCCACTCGTGTACCCTTGCTGAGTGCACGACACAAAGCTTTACGCCTCGCCTGGGCCCGTCAACACCGACATTGGACTGTTGATGATTGGAAACATGTTGCCTGGTCTGACGAGTCTCGTTTCCAATTGTATCGAGCGGATGGACGTGCATGGGTATGGAGACAACCTCATGAATTCATGGACCCTGCATGTCAGCAGGGTACTTTTTAAGCTGGTGGAGGCTCTGTAATGGAGTGGGGCATGTGCAGTTGGAGTGACATGGGACTCCTAATACGTCTAGATACGATTCTGACAGGTGACACGTACGTACGCATCCTGGATGATCACCTGCATCCATTCATGTCCATTGTGTACTCCGTCGGACTTGGGAAATTCCAGCAGAACAATGGGACACCCCACACGTCCAGAATTGCTACAGAGTGGCTCCAGGAACACTCTTCTGAGTTTAAACACCTCCGCGGGCCACCAAACTCCGCATATTCTTTGGCTCTTGAGTGTAATAGGATGTATAAAAATGTGAGACTCTGTTGATAATGTTTCTAGAGGTGGTTATCTTGCTGCAGTATAGAAAACAAATACTATGCGTTGTGAGTTGAGAAGAGTTCGTTCTCTATCAGGTCGGGTGTGTTTGCTTGGAGTTGGTTGTTGATACGCTTTGGTTGATCGCGTAGTTCGATTTACAGACTCAACTGCTCTATCTCAGTTAGTTTATCCGCCTCTTCGCTAAGCGGCAATGCTTGAAATTCGTCTTGGGTATCAATAGCCCAGACAGTTGCGGCGTGGAGAGATAAACTGGAGGGCGTGAACGGCTCAGCGCCTCCGGAAGAGTAACGGCTCCCGGAAAGCAGGCGTCTCGGCACGGCGCGTCGGCGTCTATTCTGGTGGTGAAGTTTCTCGACCAGCAGTCTGGTGCTCGCTGGCTCGTAGCCGCTATTAATATACGCCATCCCCGAGCACGGAGTGGCTGCACGACAGGTCAAACGAACGGCTCCGTTGACAACAAGCGACGGGACGTCTTTTGATCAAGTTGTAGCCCCCGCGACAACAGTGCTAACTTAGAAATGACTAACTGCTGTTTGCTTAGGAATGGAGGGAGACTTTATTTATCCGGTAAGTCGGACTGTACAAAGTAGAAATTATATTGTAACCATTTTGTCAGTCGTTACAATACATCTTGGAACATCAGTTTATTTTTTGAACAGATTTTATATTTGTACATGATCTGTAAGAGTAAAATGAGTATAGCTAACCTTAACCTACGCAGTCTCATAAAGGTTTAATCTATTTTGATCTGTTTTTCCATTATGTTAACATTTAGCTGTAAACGATAAAGTGCTGCCACATTTTTTAAATAATAAATGAATATAAGTTATTAAACATGTTTAGAAAGGGACAACTCAGAAAACTGGAACTAAAGGAAAGTAAAACCTCGAGAAAAATCACGGATCCTGTCAAAGAAGAAGGAAAATACAGACTCAGGCATAACAAGGACCTATATCAACAACTGGAAAGCAATACAACAGCCATGAGAAAAAGGAAATTAATATTCTATCGCCACAAAGTTCGTATTGGTAATCATAGACTCATCCAAAATCTTCAACACCGTCTCTAGAGGGTAAGCGACTAACGAAAAGTGACAAGGCTAGTCATCTCGAGCAACTGGAAATTGAACCCAATGACATTTACAAGAGGGATAAATACAGAACGTTGGTTGAAGCATCAGACTCTCTACAGACACTAATAGCGAAAAAACTGCGTCCCGGATCTGGGGTGAAATGGGCCCAAGAAAGAACAGACAGCCACAGTGCAAGGATGTAATAGCAGGCGGTTATATATATGTGATAAAGGGGATTATTATGGCCCTGCAGTCCACTTGTGGGCGACATAGATTGATTTGAGAGGTGTTCTTAGAAGCATCTTAGGATTTTAGGCTTAACAGATTATCTACTTGTGGGCTCCAAGATGTTATTTGTCAGGATAAGTATATCTGACACCAGGGCGATCTTTGATATAGCAGGGATCCCGAACTGCTCTAACAGTGATATATTTATTATAGTTCTTACCTTGCCGATATATCACAAACTCTTCCACATAATTATCTGAAATAACTGGGTTCTAACTTGTGTTCTAACCTAGCGACCGTAAATGACTGAGGTGACACAATTGATAATTTAAACATACTTTAATTATAAAAGCCTAACCATATATTTATCCGCAAATCTGTCCAACGTTAATGCTGATAGGAAATAACACGCAAGCATGGCTACAGGCATACCAACTTACTAAATAAATTACTAGTTTCTTCATACGAATATGACTGAACATGGATTTATTGATTACATACGAATGACTGAATAATTAACGATCCCGAATATAATACTTCATTACCAAATAAGATTATCACAAGGCATTACAACATTATTACAAACAACCGCAAACAACTCATTTTATGATACAAAGACAATAATTTATCTAACATATTTTATCTACCCAATAACTAATATGAGACAAGACTATAGGCAAGCATAGCTTGCCCAGTTCCAGAGGCACATACAAAACATACGTCTTACCTTCTACATAGCTGCTGGAAGAATAGTCAATCACAGAATAGAATGATCCGATGCCACGCCGGGGTTCTTATGTGTGCGATCACGTGCTAGACGCATGATGTGTTCTTCCCACAGCAGAAGCAGAGTCAGCAGAAAGTCTCGCGTAGACACTGTCCGCTTGCTTCAAGCAGCTTACAATATTCACTGAGCAAAATACTAAAACTCCCAATTTAAGCCCTAATTCACAGACTGCCCGTCACAAGGATGAAAAATATTTGTCCAAACAGAAAGCTCACCAGAGTGAAGAACCATGTGGTCGATAGAGGCAAAAACGGAAAAGAAGAAAAAAAAATCGTTATTACCGAAATAAAATAATTTACCTAATGCTAGTTCAAAAAAAAGCAGTCGCCTAGCTCAGGCGGTAGACTCTGACTAAGGCCCGGACTACCAAGGATCGATCCCCGACGAAGCCGAGCCGTAGCTGAACGTCCGGAACGGACCACCCCCCTTTCTAGGCCCCCCAGCCTGCTATCAAGCGAGTACCATGCGGGAATCCCCGCGGGAAGGTAAAGAAACAAAAGGCCTGACCGTGGCACGTCCATTCCAGTGCCTACTGTCAGGAAACAGGAATGCGGAACTCAAGCTCCCCTAATCCTACGAGAATATGGCTTGAAAGTTATGAAAACCCACTGCCTATACCTTTCTCTAGCCCAAAATGCGGCAGTGTGACTCAGCGTTAAGGCATGGCACACTGAATAGGGGAGGTACTGCGGTGTAGAATCGTGTCCTGGTCCCCGAATACCGACCATCCTGACTATTGATTTCATCCGGTTTTCTGCAATCAATAAACTGCAGAATGAGAGAGGTGTAGGTATTACGTTAGCAAAGTTTATCCGATACTTATATACGGGAAATAATAGTAGATATCGACTTGTTCAGCACAAACATGTGCCTAGAAACCTATATAAGCAACGACCGTCGAAAATGCCGGTTTCATTTTGCAATACTCTTGAGGAAGGTCATTTTTTGGTGGTTTTTGCTGAGAATGTAACCTAGAATTTAAACTATATACTAATTAATACAAGTAAGTGTTGTTGCAGCATGCGACAAATCGCTCCCTCAACCAGACGTACCGAAAATTTTCGTGTCTCGATTTAATTTCACCTACTCCTGTAACTAAACATGCACCTCAGTGGTAGGGGGATTAAAAAATTATCACCTGAAATCTGAAGTAAGCAGTTAGTCACGAAACGAAACAGGATGCGAGACAATGTGAATACTGTAAGGAAGCGTCCATAAATTATGTGGATCCATTCTGGTGACCCTTCAACCCCCCTCCTCCCACTTAAGCCGCGTTCCCACGATCTCTTGTAACGAAGGGAACTCATTAGCCGAAGTGTAGGGACGAGCGCGCGCCGCAGGTTAGCCCTAGCTTGCTTCGTCGCCACCTCCCGTCCACTTTGCCTAGTGTCCTTTGGCACAGAGCACTTTACAGCTACAGAAGGGGTGCGCACCGCTGCTGCAAACCGATCACAACAGCGCTCCACACGCCTGTGATGTTTACCGACACAGAGTGGGTAGCTGCGTCTCATCTCCGCTAGCAGAGACGGCCCTGTTCCCATGGCGTGTTATTGGTATCCGTCCCGTCCCGTCCCGTCTCGCCTTCGTTACAGGAGATCGTGGGAACGCGGCTTTAGCCTGATGTGGCTTTTGCTTCGACCTTCCCCCCTCGTCCCGTGTAGTTTTCTACTCTTTTAATTCCAGACGACATTTTGTATTTTGTCTTTACTGAGTATAGTTAAAATAATCAATGTTTGGTGTGGTTACACGTGGACGATCCTAATCAAAACAGCTTTATTTCGAACAATCGAAACAACATGAACTGTGACTGCCTCTGAAAATTCCTGGTAACATCTGTAAGCAAATGTCTAATGTTTTTCGAATCGTAATGCGCCGTTGCGTATCACCGAGCGTGGTGGCCTCGTATTCGGGAGGACGCCGGTTCGATTCCCCGTCCGGGTATCCAATAGCTGAATTCGTTTCCCCCGATCCTATCCTGCCTCTAATTACCTCAACGAGACGTAAAGTCATTAGTAAAAAAAAAAAAAAAAAAAAAAAAAAAAAAAAAAACATAATAATGAACACTGATGTATAGCTGGAACATCATTATCTCCAGCTCACTAGTTGCAATTGGAGGAAACGTTATGGAGAAATTTATATGATTAAATTTTATGTGTAAACACAGTGCTTGGGGAAAAAAAATGAAGCATCCAGATGGGAAGGAGGAAACGAAATGAAACATCTCGGTTTGAGAGGACATGTGATGTTATTTGAATTATCAAAATATATACAAATAACTTGGCAGTGTGTCCCCACTTATTAGTATGACGTTAAGGGGAAGAGTGTCACAAAACCTGAGGCAACTTGGTCCCACAGCTGTTGTAACTGGTCCTTGATATCATGGGTACTGGTACCAGGACGGAGTTGAGGTCCAAGCTCGTCTCACATTATGTTCTATCGGGGACAGATCTGGGGATCTTGCTGGCCACAGGAGTACGTCTACATCACGCATATAGTTCATAGAGACACGTGCCGTGTGTGGATGAGCATTGACATGTTCAAAAATGACACCACGATACTGGTGCATGAAAGGTAACACGTAGTGCCGTCTGAGTTCCATCAACTGCTACCAGCCGTGACCTGAAGTTATTTATAACTCATGTCTCCCCACACCAAGACGCCAGTAGTAACACCACTGTTTCTCACCAAAACAATTGAAGAATGAGACCACTCCCCAGGCCACCATACTCGCCGACGATAGTCATCCGAGGTAGCGTAGAATCGTTTAACACAATGAACGGCGTTGCAGTATTGAAGATATCAAGGACCAATTACATGGGTAGTGTGCCAGCTTGCCTCAGGAGAGGATACAACGGCTTTCTGACAGTGCAAGCATCCAGAGCAGAGGGGGTACAAATTCAGATTGACAAATGGGCACATACTTTCAAGTTCTTTTTAAATTTGATTCGATTATGTAATCACTGAAATAACGTCATATACCGCCTGAAGACGCGAAATTTCATTTCGCTTCCTCGTATCCTTCTGGATGCTCAACTTTTGTGTGTGTGTCTTAAGCCACATTCCCACGATCTCCTGTAACGAAGGCGAGACGGGACGGGACGGGACGGGACGGGACGAATACTCAACCACACGCCATGGGAACAGGGCCGCCTCTGCTAGCGGAGACGAGACGCAGCTACTCACTCTGTGTCGGTAAACATCACAGGCGTGTGTAGCGTTGCGCACCCCTTCTGTTGCTGTAAAGTGCCCTGTGCCAAACGACACTAGGCAACGTGGTGGGGAGGTGGCGGCGAGGTAAGCGAGGACTAACTTGCGGCGCGCGCTCGTCCCTACACTTCGGCTAATGAGGTCCCGAACCGTCTCGTCCTCGTTACAAGAGATCGTGGGAACGCAGCTTTAGGCAGAGGTGATACAGGAAGAATGTAGTACCCATGTGACGTTCCAAACCGCCATGCTAGAAACAGGGAGATAGATATGACTTTTATGTGGACTGTAATACAGATATCATTAACACAGTTTAAAATAAAAATGTGAATGTGAAGCATATATATGATCAATAACTCCGTGAGGACATGAAGTCCAACATACTTTGTCATATCCATAGCAGTAAGTATTCGATTCACCAAGTCTGCAAAGTAATAAAGAGTGAAAGAAGATAAAATTCCAAATTAGTGCTGCTGCATTGCAGCAGACTGTAAGATGAAAATTAACCGCAAAAATGTGAGCAAGGAACAGGGCAACAGGTCAAAGTGTACATGTTGGAGCCAAGGCCGCAAATCTAGTGAGTGTATAATACGTCGCCTGTGCTGTAGGGTTGCTAATGCGGTATGTAGTACAACAAACGTCCACTCCGATACAAGCATCAGTAGTGGCACATATTGGTCGATCTTTCGTTTGCGGAAAGCTGCGTTGTCTTCAGGCGTTGTCACTAAACTCTCTGACGCTCGACATTGATCTGCGCTACTCTCCTGCGTTTATCATACCAAACGATACTTTATAGCACTCTTAACTCTTATATCCCCTTTTTCTGTGCAAACACACAACTTTCAAAATTCGAATTACGATTATTCAATCTAATTGACAATTTTACTGAATATATTACTTAAAAAAGACGATTTCAGCAATACATCACTTAAAGTTATATCACATGAGACACCAGAGACAGTAATTTTAGCGCACGATGCGTAAATACTTTATCTGCATATCGTATACGCGTATATGATTTATCGTTTAGAAGATATAATTTCAAACATGAAACCAGCTACTGATCTGTTCTAGGTCAAAATATAGATGAAAGTTGTATAAAATTTAAGTGTTAAGAACTGTTTCACAGAAAGGGAGCGTCCATAAACGACGTAGCGCCATTTTGGACTCCTGTGAACTCCCCTCCCTCCTCCTGTGATGGGGCATTTTCTGTTCCTGTTCAACATTGCAGGAAATAGGCAATAGGGAATATGCAAAGAATGTAAAGAAAAGTATTTTTATGTAACTACTTATAATATAACAAACAATTCACTCTGTTCAGGGGCACTGATGAAAACACGGACGAATCGCATTGTTTATTAAATGTTGTCCGAACCTGGGTGACCGATCTTCGCTCAGCATCTTTCGATTTCTGTTCAGTATGCAAGATTTTAAGCAATGTTTGATTAAAATAAAAGGCTTGAAGGCATTTTGAGGTGCACAGTTCCTTGTTCTAACCACAGAGAAGCTTAACTAACATCAGTAGGCTTACTGGTACTTGAAACTTCTACGAGATAAGGTTAGAGCTCTTTCGAGAAACCAGATACAAGAATTGCTCCTTTTGTTGCTTTTAAAGAAAAATATTATTATTATGTTAAATATAAATCTTAATGCTAATCAGGGATTAATTATTGGTGCAAGATTTGTGGTAATTCACTTAAAAGAGAACATCATCAGTGCGTAAATTTATTCACCACGATAAAACTGTGCTTATACCTTGCAGTAATTGCACATCTTCAGATCAACCATTCATTTCCAAATGATAGGAAAACAATTCCCAAAAGAAGTAACCTCCGTTATGAACATTAATAAAGCACAACGTGAGACGCTTCAAAAGGCAGGATTATATTTACCAGAAAATGTTTTTTCGAATGTACACCCATACGCGGCTTTTTCACGAGTATGTAGATTCATTAATATTTATTTTTGTTTTATCTGTAAATACACAACGACGATCACATTATAACTGCTAATATTGTTTTCAACGAAGTTTTGCAAAGTAAAAAAAAGGATATCTGACAAAGCCAATAATTTTTAAACATCTACTTATTAAATGTTTTACAGTTAAACATGTAGTATTGAATGATAACGACTTTTTACAGTAAAAGCGATATTTATTACTACTCTCAAAATAGAATACCTTTCATGAATAAATACTTGCATTTACTTATTTCCACATTATTATATTACCATTCGGCGACTGACCACGATACTACTCGCACGGGTCAGCTACTGCACAAAAATTATATTCGTTTAAAGTTGTAAGAGTTCCTTGCTGTAATCAAAGAGAAGTTTTATTTATTTATAGCATTAGCCAAACTATAATACAACCAGTAACCTCATACAATACATTCGATTGTAAATCACACCATTAGTACATGTAACATACAGGGAAAATATCTTGACCACTTTCTTACTCGGAACTGAGAGATATTGCCTCAGTGAAGTTATTTCAACTAAAATCAGCCAAGTATGCTGGTAGCTGAAACGTCTACGAGATACCAAATACAAGAACTGATATATATTTTTTTTTTTTTTTGTAAAATCGCGTTTTTGCAGTTAAGCCACCTATCTAAATATGAAATTTCATCCAAATCGTTATATCCGTTTCCGAGATCCAATATATATATACAAGAATTGCTCTTTTAGAGATATAAGATATGTAAGAAAGCGTTTTTAGATATTTTAAATTAAATCTGTAACACTTACCTATCATTAAGAATAATTACAAATGTGAAGAAAACAAGAAATCTTGATTGCTCATTGAGAAAATAAAAGCAATGTTGATGGTAATTACGACACTTAAATGTTTGAGATTTTGGAAGACGAGGAACACAGTAGTAATAGTAATACAACCCGCACTTAAGTCCGTGGATATTACAATTAGATCTTGTGTGTAGGAACGAGCCTGATTCGTGGAATCGTTAGAGGATAGGCTGACCTAAAAACAGCTGTTTGTTGATGTTACCGCTCCGCTTCCAGATCAATGTTTAACTGGAGCCGTACTCCAAAGACAAGAACGCGATCACGTACTTCTTTCACCCAGAAAAATCACTGACGTCCACTGCGAAAATATACGAACATGACAGCGTGCTTCAGCTCGCCAGCAGCGCTAACAAACCCAAAATAGTCGGCGAAGAGATCGGTTTGAAAGACTCCAGCCGACAAGACTCACCGTTGTCGTATGTCACGTCACGCCCTTCCGGCGATAAACACACAATTCACGGAGCGAAGGTCGAAATAGAGGCTCTCCAGAGTGAAGAGTTCCCGAGGGAAGACCGGAGCGGAGCGTGTTATTCCTGGCGTGAGACTCCACCGCGCTCGTAAACCATCGGGATAGAGAGCTACACAAACAAGTGCGGAGGGCCAGAACATTGTTCCACCGCACCCGGATAGAGTTACTTACCTGTTGGGGGTCCAGCTGGCTCCGATATGGGTACCTCCTCGAAGCTGCTGCGAGGAATTACACTCTACGAATTCTACCAACGAGAAAAACAAATTGCAAAGTATTCACGATACCATATTCACAATATATGGCCCCGAAATTGGTAAGGTGTGCTGGCTTCAAGAAACCTAGATCTACCAGTTCGAATTTGGATGGGGGTCTTGTTGTTTGATAATCTATACTGTTATAGTGCGACCCGTTTTCTCAGTTGGTTGCCGTGATGGTGTTGGGCGCTGACACAGGGTTAGTTGTTTCGAATCCTAATGGTGGAAGAAATTTCCATCACAAGGACTTGGCCAGCAAGGGGTTACCTCTGGTGATAGTCGGTGAGATCTGGTCAATCCCGCCGCCCCAAGATGACGTGAGATTTTTGACGGTCTCCTTCCCCTTGCTAATCGATCTCGTAACTTTTTTTTTTTTTTTTTTTGCTCTCATGCTTCCGATTTCCGCGTCATTTGTAGACTTCTTTTTAGTTCTACTGTCCCTCTAGAATTTCAAAACCTCACGTACGATTCGCGTCGAGCCCACCTCCCCATTGGAGAGGTTTTGCCGGACCTCCCCCCCCCCCCCATTTCACCTCACGTAATTAATGGACGCTCCCCAAGTTAGAAGAAGTGGCACACAATTCGTAAACACTAGATTGTGCACCAAGGTACTGGTACAGAACCTCTCCGCAATGCGAATGGGGCGGAGCCATATGACACTTTTGATGGTTATTCGTCCGTCCGTCGGGTTGGGACGTTAAACTTGGCGGCTCATCGGTGTCTTTCGGAAGAGTAGGCACTGGGTTTAACACTATCCCTTCTTTCATCCCGCACTCGCAACACAAACAAAAGATGCTGTGTATCATATGACTCTACGTAATTAGCGAACGGAGCAAGAAATAGTTCTTTCGTACCGAGAAGAGATAGATGCTACAGATCATACTGAATCTCAGAGCAACATTCTTTTTCCACATACATACCAAAGATCACGCTACAGCACAAGTAAACACACAACTTTTTTTTTTTTTTTTACAACGTAACTTTGGTTATTTACTTCGTTAGTTATCTGCATAGTATGTTAAATGGGATCATTGTGTGTTCAAAGTTGCAGTTTTAGAAAAGGCTCAAATGTACAGCATTGAAGCCCTCATTATTAGTCACCAACTAAGAATGATCGGACATGTTTCACGTATGAGTAACAACAGATATCATAGACAAATTGTATATGGTGAGCTCAGCACTGGCAAAAACCTGGTGGTGCCCCCTCCACGAAGCGCTACAAAGACCAACTTAAAAATACAATGAAGAACAGAAATAAGTCCTACCCTTATGTCCCTGGCGAGATTAACCCAAGGCTAATAACAAAAAAAAAAAGTTCGCATTATTTGAAAAGGAGTGATGAAGATGGGCAATAGAAGCTCCTAGTAGATAAAAGTAACTCAACAAAACCAACCACATCCACTACCTACAATTAGGCGCAACGTATCCGGGTGGTTCTTTTACGCCACGATAGTCCTGGTCAGCCACCAACGACACCCACCTATATGCAAATGAGAAACACAAATTAGGAAAAGAATATTGGCCAACGACGAGTATGTTAAGTACACAAAAAGCGTTAATCGAACAACTACATCAAAGATTAGCGCTCCAATACGAAATTTTGGAATTCAATTTAAGGTGGAGGTTAGGAAGAAACTGTATTACAAAACATTAATGATTTGCGGCTGGATGAAAAACAAAAGACAAACGTATTACTACGCATACAAAGGGCCACGCGGTCGGGAAGCAGAGGGAAAATGCTAATTTGAGTAGTACGCTTCTAGAGGGTAACTGGCTGTATACGCAAATGTTTTCCTAAAAAATTGACCAGAAGGAAAGACGCAGTGACTAAAGCAATTTACAGTCCATAATACCGATGATTAGCTTCCCGTTGCCATAGATCAAGGCTGCCCAACAAATTTTGGAGATGGGCCACATTATGCTAGCCTATATTTACAAAGCCGAGCGTGGTGAGTGAACGGTTAACGTTCTTGTCTCGCATTCGGGAGGATGCAGGTTCGAATCCTCGTCCGGGCATGCAGATTTGGGTTTTCCATGGTCAAAAAAATAAAAAAAATTACAAGAGATATTTAAATATAACAAAGATACAAGTAACACTGTTTAATTAAAATTATAATCAAAACGTAAAAAATATCAATGAGACCTTTGCAGAGGTTTTGAGCTAGCATATCCTTGACCGCCGCAGTTGGCAGACAAATTCAACATTTCGTGGTCCGCGGGCATGGGGTTGGGCAACCTGGCCATAAGCTATGTCCGCACTTGTGCCTCTTCCCTTTCAACTTGCCTTTTCCTCTTGCCCGTTCCTCTTGCAATATGTTCATCTTGAGGCATGCCCTAGAGGCACGCATCAGAAGGCATGCCCTTTAGTGTCCACATTCACGCCTCTTGAGGCATGCCCTCAGTGTTCCGGTGTAGCCGCAGCGAGATTGATGATTCAATTTGTCTGGCGGGAAGTACAGCGGCCATTCTTATATTAGCGAAATCCCGGGGGACAAAATCGCGGAGGAAACTGTGGGTAAAGAATTATTTGAAAACTCGAAATGTGCAAATTCTCCAAGAACTGCAGTTCAATTACAATGCGCTGTTTAAAAAGTTAACGCGAATATCGAAGCAAAATTTTTATACTCTTCTAACAATGGTGAAACCCGCCATTCAAACTAGACACCAAATTCAGAGACGCAATACCTGCCGAAGACGTACCGTTGAAAATGCCTTCGACCTGCTTGCTTCCGTGTTCCGAATTTTCCTAAGGCCAATTAAGTTAAAAGTTAAAAGTACGATTGTGGACATAGTCTTATGTTGCGTATATCTGCACAATTTCCTTCGTATAAAGCCAGATTGTACAAGGTTTTACTGTCCAGTGGGATCTTTGGACATTGAAGATGCCAGCAAAGGAACTACTATTCCCGAAACTTGGCGCGGAACTACCGCAAAAGACACTGGCTTCGCCCCACTTCTGAGAATTCCTCTAAGACTCTCTGAAAGCTTCCGAATTCCGGGATGAATTCGTAGAATATTTTATGTCACCGATAGGCAGCATACCATGGCAAGATAACTACTTGTAAGGAAGTTTCATCTTCAATTCTAATAATATAACAAACATTTTCAACTGGAGATGTATCTGGAAAATGTAGCTGAGTAACATACTTTCAATAAATTTAGTTTCTGTAAGAAAGAAACCTGCACATTACCTACCCGCCTTTTATCTAATATATTAGAACGAATTGCTCTTGATCAGAGAAAAATAGCATAGCAATACGTAAGTTAAGATTAAAAGGTGTTGATTAAGTTAAATAGTTGTCCATTGTGTAAGCCTCTTGATGTTACAGCGCTATGCCGAACTCTGCATTTGACATTATAAAAAAGTTGTGGTTTTTGCCGTCGTTATGATGTAAATAACTTCGCGAGCGTCAATCTCGCGAAGTTATTTACAACATATAAGCTGACTAACATAGAAAGCATTCCCTTCCAAAGAATAATCTGAAACTTTTAACTAGAAGACATTATGCAACTGTAAAAATGATTTTTGTTTATTCACAACATTCATTGATACTTCCAAAAATTCACATAAATGCATCTGACTGCTTATTAAAACAAATGTTGTTTACTGAATAATACGACATTTAACGCTCTTTAAATCTGCCTATTGATATACTAAGTACATGATGAAGCTTGAGCCTTCCCACCATTCGTTAAACGAGATTAAATATTTCCTACGTGCAAGTACTGTATACTGCACTCTGAATTTTACGCATCCTGCACCGAATGTTTGTACTAGATACAATTTATTGGCTACTATGTGTGAGCAGAAAACGTGAGTTGCCAAAAAAAAAAAAAAACGGGAGGGGGGATTTATTATTCATAAATCTCTGAAAAATGAAAAACATTTAAAATATATAATGGAGGATGAAGGTAGAACTAGAACCATGAATATTAGACACAAAACAATACCTCATTTATTGGGTCTTATGGCTTTTACAAGGCCGGGTAATAATTAACTTTACGTTACACACAATTAGATCAGCAAAAACAAGCAATACCCGCCGTTTACAATCCGCCGGTGAAAGCAAACAAAACTGAATTGAAAATCCCAGGGGCGCCGTATAAAATGAAAGAAAAGCATCAAAATGAATTTACAAATAACAAGATGCTTGAAAATTTAAAGTGAAATATAAAACCAGCTAGCTCAGTAGTGAATGACGGGAGCGAAGTCTTATCCCAGAACCGCTTACGGGCTCACAAGTCCGTTAAAATCCAATGAATAGTGACCGTCAGTATCCGGTACATTACCATAAAGTCATCGACGTGATGGAGCGTGACATACAATGTCACTGCAGCTATGGAAGCCAAATAAGCGGATACGACCGCGTTATTAGGATAACTTCCAGAAAATGGCAGGCATGCCACTCAACATCTCGCTTCCCAAAGCAAGAATGATCACAATCGTACAATGATCATCAGACGAGAGCTTGTCGGCTGACACGTCTGTTCATCTCCTCGTCCAGGCCGCAAGTGTCGTCTAAGATGGCTCCTTCTCCTTCTTCGGAAAGTTTCCACTCCACATGTAACAAAACTCCCTTGAATTAGTACTGTAGACCCCAATAAATGTTCATGATTGGCTATCTACACATTTCCGTCGTCACGTGTTTGATATCATGCCTCGCATTCGCCGCCTCCCTCCGCGCGTTTTCCTGCCTGGCCTTCAGGACAGTCGCCGGGGTGGGGAAGGTCAGCGCCCCGCTAACGGGAGATATCCGTTGTGAGGCTGTGGCGCCGCCCGGTCGGAGAGGTCCCCATTGTTCCACTCTCAACCGTCCGGAAAATGGCGGTTCCAGCCTTCAATATTCACTACCTTTCTGAGCCCTGAGCTTTACAGAAAATTAAATCTACAACAAACTATACTTTCGGCTGCCCTGGTTTAACATATGTTTAATCTATCCATACAACCCTCACTATTTACGCTATTTACATGTCACTAGATTTTAATAAATTAATAAATTTGAATATCATAAAAAATTTATGAATATAATTAATAACAATTTAATTATATTCATTGTGGGTGACGCTGTCACACCACAATGTTTGTATAATAATTTCGCAAAACACACAATCCTACATTGTCAAAACTCTTCACAAAAATCAACCAGGGCAAAATGTTAATTAAAATGAGCATGAATTAATTATAAACTACTAAATATTTATTATAAGTACTGTCACTTAAATGAATATAATCTTCATTTTTGACGTCCCATAACAATGAAAACGAACGTTAACCTTCGAAAAATGAAAGCGTTTCGTCGTTGGAGAGCGACATATTGCAAGCGGAGACGCACGAGAATCCACTTCAGCTGGAAACGCTTGCAATACGCCGTGCCTCCCGGTTTGTTGAACGGAATGAGGATCTCGGGCATGCCCCTGACGCATGCCTTCCGAGCCTCTCCCCCGTTCAACATGACGCATGCCTTTGACGACCGAAAGTTGAACAGGTGTGGACACAGCTTATAGGTCGTTGTGGCATGGTGGTAGTGTCCGGCGTCAGCAACCGTATTAGCCGGTTTGAGCCTTCGCGGTGGAATAAATTTCCATCTTAGACTTGACAGCACTGTATGAGAGGTGGAGGTTTCTAATGACCAGATTGTGTGCCTATCGGGCTAATCCCAAAATTCTCCGCAGGTTATATGGAGTGAGGACAAACGGCATTGCTAGTAGTAATTCGTCCGTTGGATTTGGAATCATCCTTTCCCTTCATCCTCTTTGTATACAAAAAAACAAATTTTACTTAACATCTTTCCACATACTACAGTACTTGGTGAGTCTAAAGAAAGGAAATGGCCAAATCCCGGGTCCGGCGTGCAGGACATCCATAATGCGGTTTTCAAGTGATTTCCCGTAATCATCTACACGAATGCGGACGGCCATCAATCTCCGACTCAAAAATGAAAAATATATATTTAAATAAATAATACAGATAATGAATTTCAAGAACAGTTGGCGACAACTCAGATCTTCCATTAGGCTAATGTTCATCAGTGTCTCGACTGGTTTGATGCAATCCTCCACACCTTTCCATCTTGCGCTAATCTATTCATGTCAACATACCCCTTTCTACCGAGGTCTTCAATTATCTGCTTCATATGTCCTAATCTCTGACTTCCCTTCCACTAACAAATTAACAAATACCGCATGTCTTAAAATATGACCCACCATCATGCCTCTTCTTTCTGCTAGAATCTTACTCAAACTTGTTTCCTCACGCACCATTTTCAAAACACGTTCATTTCTTAGTTTATTTGTCTACTTAATTTTCAGCATTCTTCTATAGTTCAAATGATTTAATTTTCCTTTTTTTCTGGTATTCCTGAAGTCCATAACGTACTATGCTCCTCACATAGAGTTTAAAAAGTTGTTTCTGGATCCTAGATAAATATTTGAAACTAAAAGATTTCTCGTTTTCATGAAGGCTGTGTTTGCTAATGCTGTTCTGCTTTTAACATCATTCCTGCTTCGGCTATCAGTTGTAATTTCACTTCCAAAATTGCAGTATTCACTTACTACTTCTATCGCATTCGATCTTATTTTTATATTTAATCTACTGTTCTAGCTATTATTCCTCCTCCATTTCATTACCTTTATATTGTTTTGGTTTATATTTAGTCAAAAATCTTCCTTTGGTGTTTTGTTCATACCGTGCAGTAACTTCTCAACATCCTGATTCCGTTATGGTAACAGGACAATGTCATCAGCAAATTGGAGCATACTAATGTTTTTCTCCTTGAACAGTTATGCCACATTCAAATCTTTCTTCTGCTTCCTTTATTTCTTCCTTTACATTTAAGTTGAGTATTAAAGGGGATAAACTGCACCCTTGTCTCACACCCTTTTCAACTGATGCATGTCTCTTATGAATCTCTGCTTTTATGACAGCTATTTGATTCTTATAACAATTATGAAGTATTCTTCTATATAGGTATTTTACACCTATCTTATCTAAAATTTTGAACATCTTATCCCACCGAACAAGAACACAGATATATCCCGGCATTTGGAATAGTCTACTGTGTAATATCAGAAACAAGTAACACGCCAAACATTTTTTTTAACTTTACGAAAGTACCACAAAAAGGTACGGTAAGGAGACCTAACACTCGATCGAAAACACCCCCAACAAAGAAAGCTTTGTTGCTGCATTTCAAAATGTTGTTTACTTATTTGTGTGTATAACATCACAAAACATGCAAATGATAAATTTTCTTCAGCGCAGCAACTTGTTCAAAAATGTTTCATTTTTGCTAGTAGCTTTCAATATAATTGCGTATTTACATTTTTGGTGTTATAGGTCTACAAGATCGCAAGTTTTATAAGCTAATAGCCATATCCATGACGTTCTCCGCCTTGGCTATAGACAACGATCCCAGTGGAAAACAGCAAAATGTGGATTACCAAAATTTGTTGACCATCACTGTCTTCAGACTTGTGTAACTTCTCCGAGATCTTTTTAATTTTTTTTCCTTGTGGCTTTACGCCGCTTCAACGTCGAAGTCATTACAGGCGAGAAAGGACTGGGTTCAAGGAATTGGAAGGAATTTTGCCATGGCCTTTTGAAGGAAGTATCCCGGCATTCGCCTGATATGATTTTGGGGAAACCATGGAAATCCCAAGTCTGGATTCGAACCACCGTCCTCCCGAATGCGAGGCCACAGCTTTAACCGCTTACCTACCCCATTCGGTCATTTTTTAAACTTGTATGCGAGTTCTAATTCAAATATTCCTTATCCACAGCTGTAGTAGAAGCAAGGAACATTCATACGGGACAGAATTAAGGCGACATACATTCTGCTGTCACATACAAAATTTTATTTTTTATGTAAAATATTATCATGTTTTGTGCAGTTAACTTTGATTATGAGTTTGGGGTCCTGTTATGCTAAAGAACTATCACTCATGAGCTTGTTTACATTCTTTAGTTGCTTCGAATGTCTGTTTATTGTCGATCTAAATTTTCCATAGTTTTCCCAGATCGCTCCAGGAAAATCCCGGGATGTTTCCTCAAAATAGCCAGTGTGCGACTCCTGGCATTTGTCTATATCCCTTCCTATGCGCGAACGATTACACGTTAGGATAGAAGCAATGCAGCCTCCGCCACTCACCTTTAGTGAATCACGGAGTAATAATAATAGTAATAGGTTTTGACAGGAGAGCAAAAAATCGGAGTTTTCTAGATAATTGTACCAGATATCAGTATTATTGTTGTAAGCACCTTTTGTGTGTAGAAGGAAATTATAAGTCTCTTAATTAACTTGTATTACACTTAAGATTTGACGTCACCTATCGTTAACTTGACTGTTTCAATTTTAAGCAGGTTTTATCTTTACCGGTTGCGGTAGAATAAACCGTTTTGCAGTAGAATGGAATAAAAGCTGCTCCGATTATGAGAGACGTACTATAGTTAAGATGATACCTCTGTTTCTTAGCGGGTCTTTATTTTATGACCTAAAACGGCAGGAAATCGTATAAACCTGCCACACAATCCACTGAATATTAATCTCGCATGTAGGATGCCACAAGGCAAAATAATCTCAAAATAAGTACTTCTGGTTAGAAGCAAATGTTTTTAGCATTTATCGTTTAAAAACAGGTTATGTTTGATATTTGGAGAAAATTTCGAGTTCATAGGTAATAGAGATACGCCGTGGAAAAAAGGGAACTTTCCCCTCTATATTTCTATGCAGCTCCCTAGAGTATCATTTTAGAATATTTCAAATACCATATTCGACTTTGGGTCAACGAAAAATGTATCATATTTGAAGTCTGAAATTTATTTAGTTTAGGTGCTATCACCTATTTAGATGGACAGACTATCTCATATTCAATTACCTGGTTACCAAACTATCGTTTGTAATTATGACAAAAAAAGTTTAGGTTTTGGTACAACGGGTACTTACTTATGTGTTTCAAGCCGATGATGTACTGTTCGTCAGAGATGGGGAAAAAATAGTATCAGGTTCACAATGAGAGGTTATAAACTACGCGGCAGCCTCAATAATGGAGTTTAGACAGTCGTGCTTTAACAGAATATTTATAAAACCCGAAAGCAATAAAACAAGAGAAGCCTTTGGCTTGAGAATGAATAGCCATTGGAAGCAACTAAGAATGTAAACAAGCGCATCAGCGGTAGTTCATTAGCATAACAGGACACCAAACTCATAACAAAACGGCTATAAGCAGAAGAGGTGTGACAGGTAAGATAAATATATTACAGGATATTTACCATGGCCGCTAATTGAGGTAATGAAAAATATACATATGAGGATTAGAGATTTTTAAGAGGCTCCAACGACGAATAGGAAACAGCTGCATTTGGTCGTGTAATAGTAATAATACTTGAAAAACAGTAATCGCACAGTACAATAGATTAATCGAGTTCATAGTTACCCCAATATCGTTCAAAGTGAAAGCATAGTAATGCCTGGACGTAAGACATTAAGACAACACTACATCAACGGAATTTTAGGAAATTTGTTAAAAAAAAACAAGCCTTCCAAAAATCTATAGAATTGTTTCGTAACCTCTTGGGAAAATTTTCGATGATTCTGAAACAATACTTTTTCAATAATAGAATGAGGGTTGTGGACTTAATATCGAGAAAATTTGAGGTCGACACAGTTTATCTGTTTATAAACAATTGTAATGTAGTATCTTTGTAAACTGTACCGTGAATTTAATTACATAATTTCGTTACGCTTATTGGTATGTTGTAGCATGATCTTTGGCGGATAACACGTAAAGGAGTGTTCATCTGACGTATAGTGTCATTTGGGGCGTCTAAGTGTTGTCGGTAAGTATTTGATGCTGCGTTTGCCGTTCACGTAATATAACACGATATCCCACATCTCTTAGGCTAAATCATAGACTTTCAAACTGTTAAAACACTATCCAATTATTATTATTATTTGTAGTTTCAGTGTGAGACCTGGCCACAGGGACAAACACACATTTGTCTGCATTTTTTAAAAAAAGCAGAAAAAAACTTAAAGTTGTACGAATGTTTCCGCTATGGAGCTAATGATCAATCTGTATGTGCGGATCACTGACAGGACTTTTTTTAACGGTTCTTATAATGCACGCCTCGTCTAATAAAGTGTTTTACTTGCTGTATTATACACATCAAGTGTCGAAGCTTCTCGCGAAATCTACATCTATAAAATGAAAATCGTGTATATTGGTTCCAGGAAAACTAAAAAACTATTGCGTAGACTTCAATGCAGTTTTCACAGTTTTAAAGACTAAAATCTCAATCAAATCGTGTGGTAGGTCTTACGCTTCAACATAACATAACGCCGGAGCAAAAAAAAAAAAAAAAAAAAAAAAAAAAGAATAATAATTATAGTATCGCATGTAACGTTTTCTTCCTTAAATTTTGGTTTTTAGTCTTTAAACCCCACAGATGGCCGTATTAAATGCGAAGAGAATACTATGTAAGTGGAAAATATATAAATTAATTTTAATAATATAATTAAAAAAACTTTTCGAGATCATCTTCGCTTCTTGAAGTTGCGATTTCAGGCCGCTCTCTGATGATTGGAAGTGAAATTATATTCATTTTTACTAGTAAGTAATGCATATTTAATAAGTTTGAACATGGAAGTGAACTACTTAAAATCTGTAATGTAGAACCTTCCGAGAACTTCATTGCGTCTTAAAACAACGATATCGGAAAATCGACCTAGATCATACCGGGCAACGCCGGGAACTCTGCTAGTTTTAAATAATATTCCCATACAATCTGAGGATTGATAAAGATTTTTCCTACCGCAAAGATGGCTTATTAGTAATGTAGTCTTCACGGGTGTGCAGCCGGATGGTGTTTTGGAAACACAACGTTTCGACAACCAGCTTGGCCGTCTTCATCAGGTGTCCGGTGTCTACAGGCTGACGAAAGCTGGCAGTCACCGCGTTGACTGGCTTAGCGTCCCAGACGGACCTCCTTATATACCTGATGAAGACAGCCGAGCTGGTTGTCGAAACGTTGTGTTTCCAAAACACTATCCGGCTGCACACCCGTGAAGACTACATTGCTTCAGTAAGCCGGGAAAGTCTCCACGCACACATGGCTTATTAGTGTTTTGTTTTAACTGCTAAAGAGTCAGAAAACACGCCTAGCATATCAAAGATTCAGTAATATGTGACAGTAATGTTTTAGTTTATGTCGAAACTAGGGTAATATTGATTTTTCCAACCTGGATTGCATTGCTAAATTCAAAATAATTTACATACTGTCGTAAATATTTATTTTATGGTAACTACTAGTAGCATTAAAAATAAGGCAGTTCTTTTATGAGCCAAGACACCCATCGGTGCAACCTAATGATCCTGTTAATCAAGATACTGGATACATAAGATCGATGATCACTTCACCAGATGATTGTGACAGAGTCTCCGATCGCCGAAATATCGTACTCGGTTAGTCATCCGAGAGGACTTTATTAAGCTACTGGATGTTGGCCGTCATGAGCAAATCATCCAGCAACTTTCCTGCTAACGCGAGCTTGGACCCACGTAAAAAACATCCCGAGTCCACGCAGGGAGACCACGAGGCTCACGACCTCCCTCCCCACCAGTCTCTGAGAAGCCAGTTTGAACAAAGTATTGGCATTAATTCTAAACGTTACTTATCATAGTTAGTTTTTGGGCCGCAGTTTATTAATCGTGAAGTAGGATCACAGAAGTAGTTTTCTAGGCCAATTCTGTCACTACTTCACCCTCCGCTGGATCATATTAAATCAATGATCTACCTTCTTTTAATCTCGAAGCATCTCTGAGACGTGTACCATTTTACCATGGCTTTTGAAGTATATCAACCGTTGTACTTTACGAATTTCATTCAGTTTATATTAAAAATCCAACTTAACTTCATACCAAGCACTCATTTCTCTTTTCCTAGCTAAAGTTGCTTACAAGCGCCGACTTAATTCTGACGCTTCGGCCGACGGTAAATGAAGCTAGGTAAAATCACTTAATGGGATAAATTGTGTTATCTACGCCCGGTCGACAGTCTGCAATATGGGCAACACGTGTTTCCGAACTTATCTCAATGCTAATGATACACTAAAAGTAATTAATTCAAATACTCCTGTGGATATACTACTTTAAAAGGTTAATACATTGCCAGTAATAGGAGACATATTTGTCGCAGAGTGTGCCAGTAATAGGAGACATATTTGTCGCAGAGTGTGCCACGGAAGATTGAGATAATTTGTTAGTTTATCAAAACTATCATTATTAACTATAAGATAAAAATTTTCATCTAAGTCACCTACTCAAGGGTCATATCGGCTCTGAAAATTTAAGAGTTGTATGTTGCTCACATTAGCGGCGATAAATTGCACTACAGTAAAAACGAACAACGGTACTTGATGCTATATTTTAAAAATATCTAGAGGAAAAAATACTAGAAATTTGATTTCAAATTTCAGCTGTCATAGATATATTGCATTTTTTGTGGAAACCAAATTACAAAAAAAAGGAATAAAGAAATTATTAAGAGATATAATAAAGAAATATAAATCATGAAAATTATGAAGATTCTAGTTTTCTTTTCGGATGTATGTATATGGTAACACTTCACTCCTCGGCCTCCACGGATCTGCCTACAGCTGCCGTCGCAGACGCCAACTTCACGGTATTGTGAAACTGACGAACTTGTGTGTGTTGAGTGCGTTCACCTACCGCGTCCACAAGCCCAGCAAACGACCCTGATGAACAAGTCAATTCATACTATCCAAATCACATCTATTAATGACGTCAAACTAATGAATGCAATCCATATACGTGATCTAATAAATGGTAATTTTAAATGGTGCCTTGATGATTAATTCACATCCCTCATGCAAAGTATTAATTGATAAATTTATAATAAATTAAATTAATTACATATTTTTGATGTCGCAATTAGCGTGACACTTCAATACATTGAGTGCAGCCATAAATACTTGCGAATTACATAAGTATTTAGTGCTGCCTTCGAAGTCAAATGCCATAAAAATAAGAAGAAAGGAAGACACTGTACTTCCGACGGTATAGAGCTGGGGTGTCGTCCACACGGGAGGCGAAGCTACCTTGCACCCCCTGTCCCCCCCCCCATTTCGACATGTTTTCTCGCTCTCAGATTTGGAACCTCTAGCTTATACCATTTGACAGCAATTTCTACTATTCGTAAGTGCAACGATGCCAGAAATACTTTACTCAAGAGACAACAAATCCCATTAAACGGAATGGCAATAATTCAAGACCTACAGTTGAAAAGAGTACACGTTCAACTACCTGTAAATTGCTATAATGAATCGCATCTGCATTAACTTTTTTGACGTTTTACTGGTTTTTTGGGATTATTTTCCTTGTTGTATTTAACGATGGATCAAGAGATTCCAATTTCTGTTTGTTTCAATTAAAGTAATTAATCTTGTGTTTTATAAAACGTAATAATGACTTTTAGACTTTTTCCACATATAATATAAACACAAAATCAAAAATAAACATAAAAATTACCCGAGGCTTCTAGTGCAGCATTTCAACTTCATTTTCTACAGTGCAAACATTATAGAATAAACGCTAACACTTGATTTCTTGGGGCCAGGATATATCTGGGGGCAAGATACACGAATGTATTCAGCAATGGTCCTTTAAAGGTTCTATCGCAGTATTTCCTACCAAGTAAAATCGAAATCGGGATGGCTCAAAGGGGATTCGAACCCGCATCCTTCAGAATGTTTGGACACACGTTAAGCGCTTTCACACCAGTTTCCGTGGCAATGTCTTTAAATGTCCCGTTAACAAGAATAAATGCTCCATCGAATTTCTGTAGTAGTCCGCATTTGTTGAAAAGTATTTGACGTTTTACTCTTTTTCGATTATGTTTCATTGTTTGGCATACTTATTCATGGATAAAAATTTATTTTATCTACGTCCTGATGGAAATCATTAACATTAAGTTTTAGTAGGCTTATACGTAGTAACAAAAGAATTTCCCTTCTGGTATGTCATCCAATCATAAATTTTCTTATCTTTCTTTTACTTTCTTCCCCTTCACCCCCCCCCCCCCCCACTTTTTTTTTGAAAAAAGTAAGTAACAAACCTTCCAACTTTTGCGAACATTCAGCTTTTCCACTCGATTTGCAAATCCATTTCAATAGATTATATTGTTTCTCTGTTGAAACAATATAGAGCAAATACGGTACTTAACTAAAACAACTGACGCCTCCATACATGATTCGAAAATTGACGATCCTCTGATCCCACTTCTTCCGTAGGCTGCCTGAGCCGGAACCTTGCGTTTCTGGCCGCTGAGGTTATATGAAATATTCTTGGAACCGAGAAGAGTAAGCAAGACGATTTCTAGGAGGTCGGAAAATGTAGCCTGGCACTGAATTCGCCGAAAGCCGTGTTGCTACATTGGAGTCCCGAGAATAGTTCAGATGCATTTTGAGTCAAGCAGCAAGCAAATTTTGTTTACTATAACTCAACCTCACAAACTGCTCTCACTGTGCCAGCTGTGTTTACACTCAGTATTTTACAACTGAGAACTGCGATGAGTGTTACATCATACAGTCAATGAGAACTTTGTAAATATCGGTGTTTTGGAAGTCGAGACCATTTTATGGACAAAATAGCCACATCAGATAATCCTACATACAGTTCCCTTACAGCATTGTATTTTTTCGTACAAATCCCTATATCTTCTGTTAAATGGCAGTTTTCACTAGCGTGTTGAAGCACAGTATGAGTAATCGCGACAAAATTTGCATGGCTTGAATATTCAGACTATCATACATCGCGTTCTGATCAGTTTTTCGTAATCATCAATACGAATACGTAAAACATAACGCATCACCATTCCTGTTTTGATGGTGAAACTTCTTTATTCCCTTTAAGTACAGGGAGAAGGAACTGGCTATGAGATTAACAAAAGGCATACCTGGGCGGAAAACCGTTAATCAGTTAATCGTTAGTTAAAAGTTAACATAATTTCAAAAATGTAACCTAAAAGATCATTAATGGTCTTCTTAACTTCCCTTAAACTGAACTACAGTTAACTTTAGTCCGTTACATTGGTAGTCGACGTCATTTTGTTTGTTTAAATTGCGCGCCACGCTACGCTCATAAGTTCGACGAGTCGAATGGCGAACGAATTAGCAATACAAAGTGCGAGTGCAGGTGTGAAGGATATACAACTGTTATGCTAGGCGTCGGTGTGAGAAGGAAAGCTAGAGTTGTGGGATGTTTCTGTTTTACGTCTGCAAACCTGCATTCACTACTCGTTTCAAATTCGATCGGTGATTGATTTTGATATTTTTATAACTTTTTTACTAGCGGAAAATGTCATTTTTTAGTTTGTCTTGGTTTGGTTTGTTAGTGGTCATTCACTATTCGTTTCAAATTCGATCGGTGATTGATTTTGATACTTTATTACTACGAGGAAAATGTCAGTATTTAGTTGTGCTGGTTTGGTTTGTTAGTGAAATAAATTTAACTGAAATTCGTTACACGATTACATCATGGAAACTGAAGATCTAGAATCCATTAATGAAGCAGCAAGCTAGCAATAGCAACGAAAAGATTAAAAATCCTTGCTCATATTTATGTTATTATATTTGCATTCATGCCAAGAACATTTGATTTATGAATGAAAACTGTGTTTGCCTAGACTTTCTACAGTCAAGGCTCACGTGTCTAGCCTTAATAATCTTAAACAACATATGAAAATGATGCATACATCCAAATATTAACTGTTTAAATAAAAAGTAAAAGCAGGGTCAACTCGTGGATAAAAGAAAAATAATTCAAAACCGTCTTCAAGTGCTATGGATTCTTCTGATGTAGATAGCAGCTGACTTGATTTGTTTTCGTCTCCATCTGCTATTAAAAGATTACATCAACAAAGCATTGGTGGTTTCGGATTCTAATCCGATACATTTGAGAAGCTGGTTAAAACGTTGAACCCCAGTAAAAACTCAAATTCCAGAAGGACATTGGGTAGACGTATTATTGATTACCATCACGGTACATAACACCTTGGTATTGCTTGCAGTATTACCTATTGTAATATATAAACATTTGTACATCTTTTGGATAGTTAACTTAAACATGCGTTAAATTTGCAAAAATATAATGCTTCAACGGTTATCAAAGTTAACGTTTTAAGTATCAGATTAACGAAGTTAACTTTTGGATTAACTGTTCCCATCTTTAAACTGATAATGGAACAGTCACAAAAAAAAAAAAAAAAAAAACATCGGATCTATAACAAAAGTTTGAATTACTTCTCACAAATAGTCTACTTTATACTGAACGAAATAGCGGCATGTATCTAGCACCTCACTGACTACTTGTACGGGCACAGGTTTTGAGTTATTATCGATTAGTGATTAATAATTAATCTAATTGAATTTATAGGCTGGTAGTGGAAGGTTCTTTATTATTGTTTAATTCTTTAATTCTTCAGTATAACAATAATAATTCATTATTATTCGATTTCAAACTCAAGCTCATTCATTACCGCATAAAATGGGACTGCAGATATCGTCGACTAGATTTAATCTCAGTACAGTACAGGGTTTGTCTTCGTGGTTGAATTACTAACTCAATCATTATGCAGCTGTACCGCAATATCTGTTGACTTGTATGCAGTGGCCGTCGTCAGTTTCCAGCTGAACTTAGTTGCACTCCTTGAGAGACGTTTATTCGGTTGCTGATGTGTATCGTGTCCTCTTCTAACTATTTAATGCGCTTTAGCTATCCTCGAGGTTCGGGCGCAATACAGTGTTGCTTCCCTCTGGAACCGACTCGCAAAGGCCTGATGCCTATGCAACTTGACTTGGCATTTCTGTACACCTGGACAGTTGACTCCAAAGTTGTGTTCTTCTATGGACTTTGCAGTGCCCCTCACTGAGATTGACTTATAAAGCCGAGTTTCTACGGCGCGTCCCTCGGCACCTGTTAGGGGACGCCTCTCATTTTTGCCGCATAAGCTAGCAGGTACGGCGCGTCTCGACCCACCGCCAGACGGTAGAAGATGAAAGGCGCGTCTTGTCTGCCACGCGCCGTAGGAACGGACCTAAAGAGCACTGCCTCTTGAACTGATCCTGGGAGCTGTCTTTGTGTGATGTTTTCTATCATCTTGAAGTTCAGAGGAAAACTCAGTTCCACCATTTAAGATGCGTTGTTAAATTACTGCCGCGTTAGCTAGTCATGCTATGGACCGCGTCACGTCAATGATGTGGGCATATTGTAATAGTCATCTAACTTTCTTGTAATATTAATTTTTACTGTTCGGGATCCAGAAATGAAAGATCTCTAACTAGGTAACAAACTGCATTTAATCTACATATTAAAAGGTTATATGTAAAAAAAAAAACAAAAAATAAAAAATAATAAAAAATGATTATGCACATATATATATCTCACTATCACTTCCACAATTATTTACACTTAATATAAAATTACAAATTTTCATTCATACTGTGGTATAAAATCATTCTCCCCTCGAAATAGTATGAAATCAAACATGATTAAGCCGGCTAGCTAATCACGCAACACCAAAGCACTGATTTTATTTTAATTGTTAAGCAGAGGCGTGTTACGGTTTCCGTATTCCTCATTGTTCGTGATAATTCGTTGAACAGAGCGATGTGATTTATCGTTTCTAGAATGCAGCAAGCGGCCACAGGTGCGTCAGGTAGTAGACTCGAGATCCTTGTCTCATCCCTTTCGTGTCTCTTCGCCAAAACATGTGGGCAAAAGGATACAGTAAATGCATGTATCGTTATTAAGCACCGGTTGAAACCAAGCTTAACCCATCAGCTGCTCGTTAGTCTGATTCTCGCTGCATGCAAGCAACTGAAAAAAAAAAGTTTAACACTGCTAATGGGCAGTCTGTAGAAAATACGTCTAACACGTTTCGTGCTCCAGAACAGAATGAATCTAAAAATGGCCGAAACAGTTTCCAAACCACTTTGATCTCGCCTTGGGTGCTTTTCATTGGCTCAGCGCGGTTTCGGTATAGGGGACTATTTTCTGAACTTGTCTTAGCAAATTCCTACGCGCAGGTAGAGAGAGGCCCTTCTACCGCCAACAAAGGATTGCTGGTGCCGCTAAGTCACGAATAACAGCATCGGCTCAACGGACATATTCAAACGAACTGCCCGGTCGACACTTAGAGAAAATCCTCCAGCACCCTTCCTCACAGCTTCCGTTAATAACCAATCCAAAAAGTAATTTGGACCATTACAATATCCAGGTTTCATCCTGTAAATTATTAATTTGTTAGCTATCGCTTCTCACTCAAACGCAAACCGTAACATACACATTTTTAAAGTCTTTAGCGTATCCCGTTTGTGAGATGAAAGCCAGTGACAAACAAACAGACAGCGTTGCAACAACGATTGTGGTACAGAGACCTAAAAACGATAATATACAAGAGTGGGAACTTTAATAGTGGCAAAACTGCTGTATAGACGCCTGCTACTGAACCAAATAATGACGCGTATGTCACACGATATATCTGGCGCTAGCCAGTTTGTGCTTGATTTACTGAAAGGTGCATTTCAGACTGCTAAATGTCAGTTTAATGTCCCCATCCTACTGGCGAATAGCCATCAAAAGGGGTTCAAGACGTGTTCATTCCAAATTCACTGTGGAGAGGTTTGGTATTAGCGCGGCTCTTTGAGGCACTCTGGGATGACTAGGAATTATGTAACATCGCATCGCCTCTGCTGCTATGCTGCCAAGTTTTGTATGGTGAAAATTTTCTCCGCCACCAGTCGAACCAGTTAACACTCTGCCAGGGCCTGATCACCAGCATGTTGCTGAAAAGACATAAGCCAGGGGGGAAGGGTGTTTACATACTATAAATCCAAAAATTATTCAGTAAATATAAGTCGTGAGAGGCGAATCGACAGAGCTGCATAGTAACTACAACCCGGTATGTTCCTTCTTCTGAAGTTTGATTGTTTGGCGTGATAATGTCCGATTTGACCTTTCAATATGAACAACACGCGAAGTGGGTCCTTACGTATCACAGAAATTGCGTTCAGCTTAATTCGATGTTATTTTAGAGATTTCATTGAGAGCTCGAAGCTTCAGTTTCCAGGAAACAACTCGCTTAGTTTAATTAGATTGGGTCCTGGCTCTAGCTAAAGAATTTAGTCCAATGAAGATTCAGTTCGGAGACATGCGATTTCCTTTTTTTTTTTTTAGGGTGTCGGATTTTCCCGGAAGCTATTCCTTATACTCGTAGTCGGTTTTAATTTTTTGATTCTGGCTTTACGCATCGTCGACGTCGAGGTCATTAGAGGCTGGGAAGGATGGGGGATAAGGAACGGAAAGGAATTCGGACATGGCCTTTTGAAGCAAACATCTCGGCATTCGCCTGGAGTGATTTTGGGAAACCAAAGAAAACCCAGTTCTGGATGCCCAGACTGGGATTCGAACCCGCGTCCTCCCGAATGGAAGCCAAAGCGTTAACCGCTCACCCACCACCCTCGATGTTTTTTTTCTGAATTACAATCTAAAATTATTTCATATATGAGTAAAAATGTCAATTTTTGGTTAATGTTGAGAGAAGCGACTTCTTTTTATTTATTTTTTACTTATGACTTTAGGTGACGTCGAGGTCATTAGGGGCAGTATAGGACTAGATATAAGGAACGGGAAGGAATTCTACCATGGCCTTTTGAAGGAAGCATCCTGAAATTCGCCTGTAATGATTTGGGGAAAATATGAAAAACCCAAATCTGGATGTCCTGAATGCGAGGCGCAACTTCTTCTGCTACAACTTATATCAGCTTTTAACTTCTTACGTAAAACTAATAACATCTTTCATTTCGTTCTTCTTGTAATTATTTTTTTATCCCAAAATACTAATTTCTACGAACGTATAAAAATTTTATATGCGACATTAAATCTATATTTCGAAACCGGCATGTGTAAGCTGCACCATTTGTTTTTTCTATATGGAACAAACTAAGAAACAAATTAATTCTATGTGAGTATAGAGATTAGGAGCCAGCCAGCAATGATATGTTGGTTTTGTAATGATGTGTTGGTTTTCTCTACCCGCCGCTGGGAACGTCTCTTGGCTGTGGCGGCTATTTCGGTGCACATGCGCAGATGCGTGCCTCAGTGAGAGGATGGAATGCCGCGCGTCGCTTGTTGCGACCTATACGAATTACTGGCTCCATTTGACACGGACTGCCACGCGACTGAATTAACGACCCGACCGCTAATTGGGCTCCTGTCGACCCCGGCTATCGATTAACGACCGCCCAGCCAACTTTAGCAGGAACGTCTGGTTCCTGGCAGGAACTTTTACTCTAGATCCTTTATTCTTATAAATGGAGCTTGTTTTTTGTAGCAGCTAAGTGCATTTAGTCTAGAACCTTTGAAATTTCTATTTTCCTAAATTTTAGTGGAATTACAACATGAAAAATCACATTTCAGGATTTCAATCAACTCATCACGGTCTGAAGTTGACGGACGTACTAGTAACTAAGCTGCTTTGAATATTCTTAGCGTAATCTCTTTGACAAAATACAGATGCTCTACCGCCTGAGCCACGCGGAAACCGATCGTAATCTCTTTCTCACGAGGATGGTTTGGAAAGTTCTCGGAATTGCCACCAGATGTCTGTGCTACCGCAACGATGTTCCCGTGTAATAATAGGCCATTCTTTAGGAGTAAGCAAGTCACACGTCAGTTACCTGGGTAGAGATCTGTGGAGCGAACGTCTCTTTGTTGTTCCCGCGTAGTGATTTCTGAAGATGGAAAAAAAAAATCGAGATTCGAGTAGTGATTTAGTATTATGTAAAGAAACGTATGAAAGCAAAGGAAATTTATGCCGACTTTCAGAACATAGGGAGCCTGCATAAACTAAGTGGCTCGATCTAGGGAGGGGGGGGGGGGAGGAGTTGGCTGGAAGACTACGATGCGCTACGCGGAGGAGTAAGGGGAGGGGGGGGGGGTCCGAGCGAGACCACGTAGCTTTCCATACATTTCACAATTAAAATGAAGTACAGAACACACAACAGCATTGAAATTAATTTCCTTCATTTAATAATGGTCTGAGAAGAGAAAACGGTAAAAAAATCTCTTCTGGAATCAAAACGGAAAAAAGCTACATGCTACGTGAAAAAAAGGGGGGGGGTAGAGGCAAAAGCCACATCGAGCTAAGTTGGGGGCGAGGGGGGGGGGGGATTCACAGGAGGCCAAAAAGTAGCTACGTGGTTTTAGGAAGCTCCCATACTGGGGGACTCTGCTCCTTCATATTCAACTGTTTCCAAGTAGACAAACGAGTTTAAATTTGTCGAGACAACTTAGATGATGATCCGCATAGTGGTCGGCCAAGATGTGCCACTACCCCAGAAATTATTACAAAACAAAATGGTCATGGAGGAGCACCTACTGAAAGTGCGAGAACTTGCTGAAGCTCAAGGGGATATCACATTTTGAAAGTGGATTTCGAGATAAGAAAATTATGTGCTAGGAAAAATGTTCCTCTTTCACCTGTTATAGGGGAGCGTGCATAAACCACGTAGCTCCATTTTGGCCTCCTGTGAACCCCCCTTCCCCCCCCAAGTAGCCCTACGTGGCTTTTTCCTCTAACCCCCCCCCTCCCCCACGTAGCACGTAGCTTTTTTCCTTTTTGATTCCACACGACATTTTGTACTGTTTTCTCTTGTCAGACTATTGTAAATTACATACGGAGATAATTAACTGAGGGAAATAAATATTTATATGCTGTTGTGAGTTCTGTTCCTCATTTTAACTATGAAAAATGTTATGAAAGGAAAGCTACGTGGCCTGGCTCGGAATCCACCCCCCCCCTTCCCCCACGTAGCCCAGCGTAGCCTTTCAGCTAAGGGGGCATCCATAAATTACGTGAGGTGAAATAGGGGAGGGGGGGTCCGGCGAAATCTCACCAGATCTCACCAAGGGGGAGGGGGGGGTCTACGGAAATCTCACGTGAGATTTTGCGAAAAATTTGGGGACAATAGAGCAAAAAAAAAGTCTACAATTTGCGGCAAAGTCGATTTTAGGAGGGTATTTCGATTAGGGTGTGACCTAAAAAAAAAGTCTACAAAAGTTTCCAGGGCGATTTCTAGGGAGGGTTCTCACGGACCAGATCTCACCAGAGGGGGGGGGGGGGGGGGGGGGGGGGGGGGGTCCGGCCAGATCTCACGAAATCTCACCAGGGGGGAGGGGGGGTCCAGAAATCCGGAAAAACACCTCACGTAATTTGTGGATGCCCCCTAACCCCTCCCCCCATGGACCGAACCACGTAGTTTGTACACGGTCCCCAGGCTGTAAAATTATCAATAAAATTTCTATATGCGCCAGCAGCTGAATATGATAAATGTTATGAAAACGGTAGGCAAGTATCACCATCATATGTCATGAATGCAAGAACGTCACCGAGCTTGATGGGTGAGCGGTTAATGCTCTGGTGTCGCATTCGGGAGGAGGTCGGTTCGAATCCCCGTCCGGGCGTCCAGATTTCGGTTTTCCATGGTTTCCCCAAATCACTCCAGGCGAATGCCGGCATGCTTCCTTGAGAAGTCCATGGCCGTCTTCCTTCCCGTTCCTTGCCCTCCGTTCTTTCCCGCCTCTAATGACCTCGACGTTGACAATGCGTAAAGCCATAAGCAAAAAAAAAAAAAAAAAAAAAAAAAGAAAGTTACATCGAATCTCAGCTCAAATTAATCTGTATTCCTGTGACAAATGTAAGAAACGGAAGAAGACTCATGAAATTGAGGATAAAGCAAAAAATCCAGAATATGGAACAAGCCTGACAGTTTTTAAGGATGATTCCAAAGCAACCTGTCGGAAAGACACAGGTAGCCATAGTAAATCAAGAGCGGCGAGGCAAAGGCCCCCGCTGTAGTTAGTACCAGATTCATTAAATATTCAGCGTTTATCTTAAGAGCGGATTTTTTGTGTTGCCATCTGGCTGGAAAAGTGTACCTTCTGTTCTGTATTTTAAATGTATTTTTGTTTGTTAAATACGTAGTTTAAACTGCTGATATTAGGGATCGTCCCAGCATTCACCTAGGTGATTATGGGAAACCGCCTATAAATCGCAGCCTCCACTCGTAACCTGGACCCGATGAAGCTGCATCATCCAGTGTGCAGGCGACTTAACGCGTGCAGGCATACTGGCGTCTGTTCAAAATATACCTCTCAATAGAGCTACCATATTGATGATTAGGATAATAATAGGCACGGCATCGGAAAACTTGAAAATGTAATCACTAAAAGCGAACTCTCTTGAATCGTAGCTAACGTTATCTGTCACCTAATACATCCAAGTTGATCAGCATGATGTCCAGCTAAGCTTATCATGAAATATTACACAAGATATTTACGATTTATGCATTCAAGTAGGCTACAAATTACTAATTTTTTAAAATAAAATTTAGATCTGTATTTTTAAAACTACAGTACTGTTTGAGAAAATTGCAATATCAAAAAGAAGACGACATGTGATCACAATATTTTTTTTTTTTTTTTTAATATTAGGCACATGACTACATAAATTACTTAGAAATTCAGCGCGATCTGGATGTTATTTCGACGTGGTGCGATGAATGGCAACTTACACTAAATTGTAAAAAGTGCAAGACAATGAGCATAACTAACAAAAAAGAATCCGATTGTTCAGAAATACGAGGTAAACAATTCAGTTACTGATATGGTCGATACTGCGAATTATTTGGGAGTAACAGTACAAAGGAACATGAAATGGGACTTACACATTAATTCGTTAGTAGCAGGGCCGGCGCTAGGAATTTCGGGCCCGGATTAAAGTAGGCGACCTTTTTTTAAAAAACTCTACAATCTGACCGGGTTGACAATGGGCGCATTCTTAGCCTCATGGCCTGAGGGCCCCTACAGTCGGTGATCGGGCCCCCCCCCCCCCTAGCGCCGGCCCTGGTTAGTAGGTAGAGCTAATTCAAGGCTGCGATTCATAGGTCGAATATTGAAAAATTGTAACCAACAAACAAAGGAGATGGCGTACAAATCTGTTGTGCGTCCACATTTCGACTTCTGTTGTGTCATTTGGGATCCGTTTCGTAAGGGGTTGATTGACAGTATACAGAAAGTACAGAGAAGAGCCACTCGATTCGTGACCGTTTGCTACAATCCTTATGAAAGCATCACAGAACTGATTAGTAGACTGGGCTCTGGTAGATAGATGACGCACGTTTCGTTTTAAGTTATTGGTAAACATGTGTACTCCCACCTACACTACGAGTGTGGTGAAATACTTCGTCCACCAACCCATTTGAGTCGGAATGACAGGAAAGATAAGATTAGAAAAATGAGGTGCCGCACTGATTCTTATATGAATTCTTTTTTCCCTCGTGCCATTCGGGATTGGAATGCACAGCAAAGAGATTAGTTTTGGTTCTGAGCAGCCACTGCCACCCACAGTTTTGAGAATTGTAGGGTATATATGTAGATGTAGACAGTGCCCCAGACCTTAAACCCTTCCTGATGTAGCCGTCTGCCCGATTGCATTTACCATCTGAGCGTCTAACACATACGCAGCCATCATTGTAGGACAAATTGAAGCAGGGCTCATCCGGACACATTACATTTTGCCACTCAGCATGTATGTAACGGCGTTCAATTACCAACTGCAGTCCGAGGCATTCGTGGTTTCAGGTAAATGGCAGACGACACAATGGAATGCGTGCCATCAGCCAAGCCCTCGGTGGCAAACGGTCGACGCATACATTTCCACACCTCTTGGAGGTGTCTAAACGTGGAGCCAACCCCGTGGACGAAACTGTTATGTCGGTTACGGCCATATCGACAAGTAGCGCTATGGCCTCATTGTGCGGTCCAATACCCAATCCTCTTTATGTATTAGCCTATTCTATCAACTTGCTCCACACACGTCTCACTATCGTATGACAATGGCACGGTACGACTAATCCGTTTCGTGGAGACCAATCATCCTCATACATTCGAACTCACTACCACGCTGACAATTCCTTGCACGTTTCCATATCGTTTGACGGCATTGCACCTACTGAACGTGGCGTAACACTGATCCGTCCGGTCACACAAAACAGGTGTTGCTAGGCCTACGTGCACGCCAGCTCTCTGCAATCTTAATCAGTTATTATGGTTCTACTGTTCTACATGTCCGACGATTTTGAAGTGATTCGAGCCATTCTTCTAGGTGATGCAATTTTCACAAACAATACTATAAATGGCAAAATTATCTTTTCATTGTTTTTAGCTATATACTCGAATAAATCCTGGAAACTCAGAAAACTCTAAGAATCGATTGCTTAACAGCTTTAATTTCAAACTCACTATTGTTTTTCAAAGAAAATTAAAATTTCTTCAACGTCCAGCTAATCCGGATAAATTTAATTCCCATGAGTTTTCTAAATTTCTTGCTACGGTTAGTATGAACTAATCTAGTACGCAGTTAAATATTTTCATGTTAAAATGTACAGAAGTTAAGAGAATGTGAGGTTAGTAGGTACTTTTCTTTTAGTAGGTACGTAACTCTAAATAAAAAAGAACCATAAAGATCGCAGTGACTATTCATCACCGTCATACTTTTTATTCCAGTCGCCCACAGACCACTGTCATCATCATTCCCCAGTCCTCTCTTCTTTTTTGTTAATACTTCTCTACGTCTTGTAGCCTTCATCTTCCTTCAAGTCGCTTGCCTTCTACCACCAGTTTATGAATTTTTGTTGGGACTTTTTTTTCTTACATACTGTTTACGCGTCCATTGTATTATTTGTGAGCCTTATCACATTTATGATCTGCTTGTAAGGTGCATAGTATTACTGCAAAATTAGATAGCCTACGTTATTTGTTATGATATGTTTCCTTTTTAATACTGTCAGAAAATTCATGGCTTATAAACAATATCTGTGTCGTGATGTTTTATGATGTGCCTCTGGGTTGGAATCCGGAAAGTATGGGTTGCATGTATTGTCTTTATCGGGTGTCTAAAGCGAAACAAAGCACAAGTAACAGGCTTTTCGTGAGAGGAAGTAATTGTTGTCTGTAATACGTTTCTTCTTCAAGCAATTAATCTGTAAAAAAAGAGTGGAGTATAAGTTGTTAGCGCTGTATGTAAGCCTTCTTGCCAAAAAACGAGGCTGCAAAACATTGCAGCATACAGTGAAGTGGAATGCGGTGTCGTGGCAGAAAGAATATTATCGATCGGATTGATTGAGTTATCGAAATGATGTAAACAGTGTCCTGCGGGCATAGCTAGCTATTTATTTATTTTCTTAAAAGAAGAAGGAATGAATGTATTTTTGTTTGCGTGCGTAAGTAAAGTCTAATGTTTCTCTCTGTAGTTTGCGGTTAGCGGCTCATTAAGGAAAAGAAGGATTTGTTTCTTATTGTCTCTGTACACTTTTCATTTCCTATTCCGTTAATTCTCACTACTGTTATTCTTCTTATGATGCACTTCATGTAGCTTGCCTGTTTCTTGTTATTTCTTCAATGCTAATGATTCGGAAACATCGGTGTAGTTAGGAACATTGTAGCCTGGTGGATTATTTCATTGATTTCTTGTTGAACGTGATTATTCAGCGTTGAAACCATAAATTAATTTATACTATCTGTTAAGAAATTTTCATTTCATTGCAGGGCGCGATAATGAAGAAAATTTTCTGAAATCTGATGTTTTGCATTTACAATACAAATTGGTATAATTGCATGCTAGGTTTTTCTTATCCGTCTAGTGCAGCTAACAAATGAAAACGTCTTTATGGCATATGCGTTTCGGTTTATTAGACCATAATCAGTGCCCTATAAGAAGTTACGTACAAGTTTTGATGTTTATCTAATTGAAGGTATAAATCTGTTATTAACAGTTATTTTTAGCTTATTTTACTTATAGTTTTTGTATATTGCATTAATGTGTGGAATTGTTTCATGTCAGTTTATCCTCTTGAGGTTTTTTACCCACAGTACGATTATGTATAAAAAAACATATTTACACACGTTATTTTTCGAAAGTAAACAATAACAAAAGCTTGTTCCAGATGCTACTTTCGAAAAGTAACCTGTGTAAATATGTTTTTTATACTTGTACAGTGGGTGAAAAACCTCATGGAAGATAAACTGATTTGGACCAGTTCCACACATTAATGCAATATATAAAAACTGTAAGTAAAATAAGCTAAAAATAACAGTTAGTAACAGATTTGTAACTTCAATTAGATAAAAGTTACATTAAGCATTAAAACTTGTACATAATTTGTTTTAGGGCACTGATGATGGTCTAATAAACCGAAAGGCATATGCCATTACAAAGTTTTTATTTGTAGGCTGCACTAGAAAGATAAGAAAAACCCAGCATTAGTATAGCAGCTAAGGATTACGGCCTAAGTATTAAAAACGGTTGTTGCAGTTCGTAAACAGGTTCAGGTTAGTAAATACCTTCTTTGTACAAGTTCTGACAACTTATGGTCGACTTAAACAAAAAAATACATTGTACATAGCCTTAAAGTTGCAGTTTTTAGGGACAAGAAATTAGTTTTCTACATCTACATCCATACTCTGCAAATCACAAACATTGTGGGTGGCTGAGAGTGCTAAGCACCAAGTTCTAAACCCGTGCATTTCAATACCGAATAGCACGAGGAAAGAAGGAATACATAAAAGCATCAGTACGGCATATTATTTCTCGAATCTTATACCTCCGGTCATCGCGACCTAAATAGGTTGGCAGAAGAAGTATTTCGTTGCACTCGTAATTTAAAGATTTTCGCATATTCTCCAATAAATTCAGAAGCAAACTACGTCGTCTGTCTTCCAAACTATCCCAGCCCAATTTATGTATCAATTCTGTGACGCTTTCATAAGGGCTGTAGCAACCAGTCACGAATCGAGCGACACTCCTCTGCACCCTCTCCACTGATTCGATCAGGCCCTTGCGATACGGATCCCAAACTCCACAACAGTAATTCAGATGCGGGAGCACTAGTGTTTTATACGCTATCTCCTTTGTATGAGCATTACAGTTCCTGAAAGTCCATGACTGCCTGAGCTTACATGACTGCCTACGAACATAACCTGTATTTTACCCTAATGGTTTGCTCTGAAGATTTCAGTTGAGTATGAAGGTACTTAGAAGTATAAAAGAGAATAACGCTATATATTTGATGATGAACACCGATGACTTTACCAACCTCCTGTATTTGATGTGTGAGTGGAGACTTTCACGGCGTATCGATGCAACAAAATCTTCTCGGGTGTCCCGCAGACTGGTGGCAGTGACAGTCAGCTGAGAACAACAACAAGATACCTGATGAAGACAGCAGAGTCAGCAGTCGAAACGTCGTGTTTTTAAACCACCATCCGGCTGGACACCCGAGAAGATTTTGTTGCTCCTATATTTATTTCCAACTTTCGTAAGAGCCACATTCCTTCAGTCAGTTACGGCAACTTAACTGCCCGGGTTTATATTTACGCTAGTCGTGGGAGTATCTCAGTAAATCCAATTTCACATTCAATTTGGCTAGTGTGCCAACTATCCTGTCCTCACTGTAGAATTACCACGATTCCGTATCCCTAATTTGCGATTTAAAACGGAACAAGAGATTAAATACTCTAATGATATAAGAATTACGAGATCGTTTCTACCATTATTCATTCAAATTTTTTAAATTTTTTTTTTTAATTCCTAGTCATATTTTGTTTATAGTTTATTGCAACTTACGTTCTCATTTAAATTTCCTAGGGTTCTATCCGTACTGTTATGGAATTCCTAAGTTTTAACAGTGCAGTTTTGTTTTGGATGGTAATAGTAGGTGGAATCCATAATCAAACGGACACACTGACTATACAAAAAATATGAAATATCTATACGTTCTGTGGCCAACAACTACAGTGCTCGCGAGAGTTTCATGAAATATAATGCAACAGTCTCATCAGGGTGACTTAATAGAGATTCGAGTAGTTCACACTCCATTTTTTTAGCTGAAACTGATTCAATGCTGGTTGCATGGGACCGAGCGGGGCGGTGTAACGGTTAGCGTGCTCGCCTCGCATTCGGGAGGACGGCGGTTCGAATCCCCGTCCGGGCATCCAGATTTGGGTTTTCCATGGTTTCCCAAATCACTCCAGGCAAATGCCGGGATGCTTCCTTCAAAAGGCCATGGCCGAATTCCTTCCCATTCCTTGCCCCCCCATCCTTTCCCGTCTCTAAAGATCTAGATGTTAAGAGACGTAAAGCAGTTAAAAAAAAAAAAAAAAACTGTTTGCATGGAACTACTTCTTCGATGAGCGTGTTAGAATCAGAATTATTAATACTCGGTCAATTCAATGTGGCCTCAAGTTACGGGGCCCGAGCAGATCTGTTTTTTACGTAAGAGTACAAAGCTTAATTATTGATCCTACTTCAGTAATGGACCGATTATTCTTACACCAAAAAGGAGGAAGCGTTTCTTCTATGTATTACATGTTCAAGAAATCTGTAGTTTAATTGATAGATAGTGTGGACCATCCGGACATTCGTATAGATAACCATGAAAACCGCCTAAAATTGTGGTTAGTTTTATTTGAACCTGCGCTCATTGTTTCTCATCTTGCTCAGCTTGCTAGCAGTTAATACTATGGTCTAAATAATGGCTTACAGGCTGATTAAGATACCATTCAAGACCAACAGTTCATATTTCTTCATTCACTCTAGCCTTTAAGGATTGTAATTCACGTGGAGTATATTGTGAGTTTCTCAGTGACCAAGTGGCCTAAGATAAACCAAATATCGTCGGCAGGAAATCACTTCTCGATCTCCACAAAATTAGGTACATTTTTTGCATTTCCGTCCTAAAAAATCTGGAAACAAAGGTACAGGGTAAGATTTGTTCCCTTCTTTCTTTATGCCTCGTCAACGTTGAGGTCATTAGAGACCTTTTGAAGGAACCTTCCCGGTAATCACCTAGAGTTATATCAGAAACCATGAGAAACCGGAATCTGGATGACCGGATGCGGATTCGAACCTACGCCCCGCCGAATGCAAGGTCCGTAATAAGATGGAAATTAGGGCCGTTTGTTGGGACCATTGCTGTTCACTATTTCAATGAATGATTCTGTTGATGGTTTACGGTAAAAAGTTAGGTTGCTTGAAGATGATGATGATTATTATTATTTGCGAATAAGCCCATTAGGACTACGCAGAGTACTCAGAAGCGTTTATTCGCTTTCCTTTGTGCACATATTTCCTTCATACGCCTGCAGTGGGCTTCTTTTCTCTCATCTGACCATGTTGTTCCAGGACTTTTCTTTAATCTTTCCTCCCGGTCAACTTGCCACTTGTGAATTTTGGATTTAAATATGTCTCTGTTTTTGATATCTTCTGTATCAATTCCTGCTAATTTGAGATCCTTCTTGATTTCTCCAACCCATTTCATTGTATCCGATATTAATTTACTTCGGTTTTCATAGATTTGAACTATTTGTCTTGTCAGTCTGTTAGGGTTCATTCTTTTGACGTGTCCACAAAATTTTAGTCGGCGTTTTCTAATATCATTGTGAATGTCTGCATATTGTAAAATTTCCTGATTACTTTTGAGTCTGCACTGGTCTCCTTATAATTTTGCGTTCTTTTTTCTAAATGATTTCTATATCTTTTTTCCTGTTCAAAATAAGTGTTTCTATGGTTTAATAACTGTATTGTAATGTCTCAGTTTTGTGTGCTTGAAGATGCATTTTTGGTTGTAGACGTTTTGTGTTAGGCGATAAGCTGTTTCTATCTTTTGGTATCTAATTTAATTAGCTTTTAATTATTATTATTATTATTATAATTATTTTATTTATTCGCAAATAGCCTTTGGCTCTTACATTTAACAAAATTATATATACACTATATAACAACAAAAAAAACTATTTCAGTATGATCATTTTTACAAAACCACATAGCTTTCCAGCTGTGTACCCACTTTTTACCTAAATTTTCCAACAGATACAGATTCCTTTATTTCTTGTGGTAATTTATTGTACATGACCATTCCATAATTAATAAAAAAAAAAAAAAATCTTTTGAGCCTTAAAACCCTGTTTGTGCGTCACTTTAAAATGGTTCACCTGTCTAATGCCATACTTTACTTCTTTTTCCTCAGAAACAATGTACAGTCGGGGACAGAATTCGCGAGACCCCTCGCCTTTCGATTATGCTTCATTCTAGACACGTATACCGCATGGGACAGCATAACTGGTAGGTGGTACAGTAAATTCATGACAAAATAGACCTCTCATACCCAATACTTTAACCAAGACTAAAAAAATGAGCCCGCGCAGCAAGAAACTCGCAGACACTCAGATACAAAGTTCGGAGCTCTACAGTTAAAATAACCACAAATATCGCCCTTTTAGTCCATAATAATTATTGAAATAACCAAATAGATTGATTATAGAGAAATTATAAAACTTTTTGCGTAATTTTGATGACCATTGTGTAATTTTTTTCCCCTCAAATAAACAGTTTACAATTCGCTAAAAACGCAATAATATCAAGATTACCGAAAAGATTCGCTAAATTACTCACTGAAAACCAATAAGAGAGTTTTAATGGAATTAGTTACACTTTCTAGCGCTGCAGCTTTATAGAACTGTATGTGACAAATACACACAAACGTTGAGGGTAAGTTGAAAGATCATTTACGAAAGAACTCTAATGGTAAACTAAATCACGAAATATAAATAAACTACTTCTAGGAAAGTAAATGGTTCGGAATATTAACACATAAATTTTATTTTCACCATACCATATTTAGAAGGAAAGCTTAACTTGATCACAGTAGAACAGTTTTAGTAGTAATAATAATAATTCAGAATAGTGGATAAATAAATAAATCCGTCTGCAATGTGAATTAGCGGTTCCACATATTAAATCTGGAAGATGTAAGTAGGAAAACTTTCATATCTCTCTTTGTTTCTAACCAACACTGATACTTTTATAAAATTTTCTGTCAAGCATTACTTCTTGCCTTTCAATCCCGATGGGTTACAGTTAACACTGTTGCCCGGCATTCAGGAGGATGCGAATTCAAACCCCGTCGTCATCCATTTTCAGTATTCCATGGTTTTCGTAAATCTCTCCACCTGAACTCAGGAAAAGTTCCTACAAAAAGCCATGGCTGAAATTCTTACCCGATGCTAGCTTCCAATACTATCAGGAGTCATATCACAGTGACGTCAAAGAAATGAAGAAGAAAAAAAGAACGTGGTGCGTATGTGATAACACTCTAAACCGATTCTCGGCAGGTCGTGGGTTAGAATCCCCATCTGGCTCTCCACGTAAGAGTTTAAGATGGTTTCCCCAAATCACTCCAGGCGAATGCCGGGATGATTACTTCAAAAGGCCATGGCCGAATTCCTCCGCATTACTTGCCCCCAGTCCTTTCCTTCCTCTAATGACCTCGATGAAATGTAAAGCTAGAAGCAAAAAATAATTTCTCAAATAAAAATAATTACATCTCTGTGGTGTGTTTTGGACCTTTTCCTTGTTGGATTTATCTTATTCAACGGCCAAATATGGTAGCGAAGGGACTAGAGCGCTATTTCCACATTTGGGAGTCTCTAGTTCGGTGTTGTTTTAGGGCTGGTCGACGTCGAAATCATTTTAGAGGAAAAAGGACTGGGGTAATAATTCGGGAAGAAATTTAGCCATGGCCATTTCACAGAATCATCCAGGCACTCACAGAGTGATTTCGGTTAATCATGCAAAACGGCTTGGCTGGATGCATGGCTACCGGGAGGAATGCCATTAAAAATTTAAAGACAATTTTATTGAACCAAAAGGCAATTGGTCGCCTTCAGAAATATTTCACAGGACCACCTCATCTCACAAAAAATATTCTTTGTTTGGTGCAAACTAGTAACATGGCTGAGTTCTAAAAAGGTATTAGTATAAAAAATTTGGGAAGTAGGCGGACATTAGTGAAGCTCTTTAGTACACACGGGAGGGGTATATAATTTCAGTTGAGTGTATAGGATTTAATCTCATTAACACTCTGCGTTCGTGCTGGCTCAAGGAAATTACAGTTCAAACGCAAGGAAGGAGGAAGTGATCGATCTGACAAACGTTTCCAGGAAGTGTTTATTTACCAGTGGCTCTGAGGAAGTGAAGAACACGTATGCAGTAGAGTTAGCTCAAATAAGTTTTGTGAATATCCGTACTCGAAATGTGCCCCTTGTCGAATTACTGCATCTACAAATACAGTGACAGCCATTTGCCGAAAGTAATAGAAACAACTTGATATAACATATTATTAAAATTACTTTATCATAGTTAAGGACCGATGAAAATGTTGAAAAACGACATTGAACTAACATTTATCAGTCATTAAAAATTTCTGCAATTTATTTCTCGAGGATTTTGACTTCAGCATACTCTCATTGCATCATGTAACGTTCTACTTGCCCAGTTTGCTTACAAAATGAATTATTCAATATTCCGTAATAATGGAGCATTTAAAAGAAAAAGAAAAAAGTAAAACTAGAAGTGCACGTTATTGAATATTGACCCACGTCCATCTGTCGATCTAAATATTTTACGACCTTTGGTGTCTTTGACTATTTAGCCTGCTCCAGTTTATATTTTTCTGACTGTTGTGTCAGCCTTTGCTGAGGTAATGTGGCACACTATTGTGAAGTCAACACAAGACAACACTACACTCATTCAAAAGCAACCATATGGGAGGACGGAGTCGAATCGGTGACCTTTAAAATGCGATGACTGTGTTCCAGCCCCTACACTGCTAGCTATACAAACACTGCTTACTATACAAACTTTCATTCATTAGCTTTTCCTGATGCAAGGACATATAGACAAATATTTGAAATTTTAATCCGTGTACAATAGAAAAATATGTTACCATTCTGAATAAAAACTAACCTGTATCTTAATAAGTGTCATAAGCTATAACTATGTACAGTTCAGTTAAAATCCACACTACAGTTGTTGCGTCAAGCGCGGACACACACACAAAACAAAACAAAATTAAAACTTGCGGTTTTTAACTCCTTATGTTCGGGAGTTTTGTAAGTTACCGGGATATAAAAAGTATCCTCTATCCTGAAGGACAACATAAACCATCAGCAGTTGCAGTTTCATTAAAATTTGTTCATTAATTTTTTCATGATGCACAGAAATGCAGGCAGACAGACAAAAATACCAAATTTTATAGTTTTGGCGTCTGTATCATCAGTATACATATATTGTATAGACACAACTTTTCTACAATTTTATTGTATATTATAGATGTATATTAAAACGTGAAGGTTTTGTAAATGACTATATCTGGAAACAATATACTGTATACATGGGTGGATCAGTGTGTAATTGAAATTTGAAACAAAAAGTGTCATTTTCAGAAAAACAGATAGAAATATAAAAGTTTTGTTTAATTATTCACCGGAGTTGGTTGCTTGTAGGAAACAAAAAAAAAAATGTGAATATTTTGGCATATGATTTTGTAACAAATTAAAGTGGGTAGATGGTATGAGGAGTTTTTATAGTTCTGTATCTACAGGGGAGAGAGATGTTAGTATGAACTAGTAAGTCAGCGAACTGGGAAAAAAAGAAACCTTTGGCAAATCGGCAATAACCCTGCCTTATAAGTATGGGCCAAAAACAAGAATGGCTAACAGATGTGACATGACTGCATCACATGACGACAAACTCTTTAGCTTTCAATTTCGAATCACGGGAATCATCATACATATTCATTTTTATTGAAGACAGTGAAAGAAACGTAAAAAGTATACTCAACATTATGTTAATAGCCAGTTTCAGAGAGCATGCAATATGATACGAAAAACTAAACATTATTATGACTGAAATCGAACAAATCGTATAATTAGAATCCCTGGTAATCGTTGTAGGATTATATTTAAATAGAGTATTATCAGTATGAGCGGCTTGGTACTACAATACAGGAAATCCTTAGGCCGGATAAGATACGCAATCCCGCATGGAAACATAACTCTGCAACATGGTGGGTAGGCCATACAGTACTACACGCCTGCCAGCAGCGATAAAGGATACACTGATTACATTTCCTTCATGGAGATAGAGTACATTAAGGCGACCACTTCTCCTCCTTATGTCAGCTCATACGGCAATATATTGCAGTTCCTCGTAATGGACGGAGTTTCAAGAATACCGTGACAACACACGCAGGGGCGTCAATCCGGAAGAGGACCGCAGGAGAAGACATCTTTCGCCATATCTTGCGATGTAAACGCGATTCACCGAACGATTATGCCGATAGCTTACTGTGAAAGATTACTTTGCTAGTCTATAAGAAGCCTGTAACTCGTATCTTGTATCTCGTATCTAAAAAGCATGTATCCCGCATTTTGAATCTTGTTTCTGGCATCCTGTACTTTGAATCCTAGTATCATGTATCTTTGAATCTCGCATCCTGTATTTTGCAAAAGTATTTTGAAAGAGTAATAAAGAAAATAGGTTAGAGCGTCGAACTGGATATAGAAAGGTCCCTTGTTCGAATCTCTGTCTCGGTGGCGATTTTATTAGGCACTTAATTCGACCTCTACTTCTAGCACAACATGCTGTGTACTGTGAGGATTCCACGTTAAACAGTAGGTCCCCTATTCCTGGTAGGATTACAGATTAGATTAGGAAAAGAACTGGCCACCCTACCTCCAATACAAGGCTAAATATATCTCCTACAAGAAGGTCCAACCAACCTTCGCATCAGATTAAATACCAAGCCTAGCATAGTCTATCATAACTTCGTTAAACGTCAGTACATAAATCTGTTAGCTGCCATTTACGCGGGTTTTCTTTGTCCATTCATTACTCAAAACTAGCGAAACGATTTGTATTGGGTTTTCAGAGTTCGAAATCTTATGGTCTAAGTTAACTGCGGTACTGCTTATGACTCTTCGTAAACGGTGGATGGAGCAATAACTGATAATCTGTTCGCAAACTGAACGGACATGCGCCAAAGATCAAACTACATCAAGATAAAAATTCTTTGTATTGTTGTTAGCTGCATAGGTTTGGTTATTTAGTATCATGGCATTCATGAAGGCAATTTAAATTATTAAAAATTAAATCAATCCGGGAACCACTTCATGAAATTTAGACTTTCTGTCCCCGATGCGAAATATATGGACCACGAAGGCGACTCTTCCTGGAAATAGTAGTGTTAAATTACTATAGTCAGTCGCGATGAGAGTATACAAACTGCAGTGACGATGGATACTGACTATCGT
>CM061920.1:321554582-321591423 GCA_031002005.1 Vandiemenella viatica | reverse complement strand
ATGGATCAAGGGTAACGCAATCAACCAGCGCGGCTGCTTGGGTCGATGCAGACGGTGGCGTTTACGAAGCGTGTAGATTGCCGGCAGAATTCTCAATCTTCTCATCCGAGATGTACGCAATCCTGAAGGCCATACAATATATACAACGGTCAGTACAGACCAAAGCAGTGATATGTTCGGATTCCCAAAGTGCCTTACAGGCTATCATAGGCATTCCTAAAGGCCAGTGCAGAAACTACCTGACATATGAAGTTGGCAGAGAACTTTGGAAAGCCATACACAGAGGCATAGAAGTGTGCCTACAATGGATCCCGGGTCACGTGGGAGTGACAGGAAACGAGCAAGCGGACAAAACAGCTCGACGACATCTCCAGGTTCCCGATACTGAGAACATACCAGTGCCTCATACCGACTTCAGAACGATCGCCTCAGCAAGAGCTCTCAACGCATGGGAAAGAAAGTGGAACGAAAAGGCCCAAGGGAAAGGGCTATGGTATCGCGCCATCGCTGGTAAAGTTACGTTGAAACCATGGTTCCAGGAAGTGGATCTTCATAGAAAGGCAATCACGCTGTTTAGTAGATTAAGAACGGGACACACCTGGCTCAATGATAAAAAAATTTCTACTGAAGGTCTCGGATTCTCCGAACTGCGAATCCTGTCACGAAGTGGAGGATATTTACCACTTCCTGCTAAGATGTAGGCGCCACCGCGAATACAGAAGAATCTTATTAAAAGACGCTCTTCATATAGAAGACATCGCAGATGTGATGAGAAACTCTCGCTGCGCCCAATAAAAAAGCGATTAGTTTAATTTACCGGTATGTGGCTAAAACTAAAGGCATAATATAAATACAAGAGCACCATTAATCCATGTAATTACAAACCATTGTCCTATGACAAACATTTAATGAACATTTATTTCGCAAATAATAAATATTGAGGTCTATAATCCAGATAAAAACTATCCTATCTTTTAAGTTGGACTAAATTACACACAATAAAGCCAACTTTCATCTAAATTGGTTATGTAGTTTCGGAGTTCATCCTGGACGAACATCGTGACACGATATTTATATATATATAAAGATTAAGGCACTAAGTACTACAATTATTCTTACAATCGTTTAAGTTTCATTAATTCCTGTCCGCTAAAACGTTACTATCAACTTATGTTTTATGTGTTAATATAACACCTTTTCTCACAGATTTCCTTATTTCGAAATACCAGCGTTAGTGTTATGGGAAATTCATTTCAAACTGCTGTATTTTGTTATGTGTTCGTACAGTTTATTTAACCAACATTTTTTTATATTCAAGAAATAGTGATCTATAATAGTTTTCTATGAACCATGGTAACTGTTATAATACAAGAAGTGTACGCGTTATGTTCATTTATTGATACTGGATAGCACTTTGCAAACACACACTAATCCAAGGCTGCCCAACCCCAGCCAATTTCAATTGATCCGCCAACAGCAGCGGTCTGAAATACGCTAGCTCAAAAACCTTTGCTAACGTTTCATTTGTGTTTTTTTACTTTTTGATTATAATTTTTTTTAAACTCTGCAAAGTTCTCGTTGATTGTTTTTACTTTTTTCTTGTATTTAAACTGTATTACTTATATCTTTGTTATATATCTATTGTAACTACAAGCAAGTACGAGTATTATGTGGCCCACAGGCTAACTTAGAATCGAAATTGAGGTCCATCTCCAAAATTGGTTAAGCAGCCGTGCACTCAACGTTTTCCTCTGTAAGATGTGTATTTTGTCACTGAATATGAGCGGAGAAACTTGATGAAGAGAGAAGAGGACTGAGCAGCCGCCGTGGAGGCTGTAGCGGCTGTTCTTCCTGTGGGTGTGTCTTTTTCCGCTTTGCTGCCGCGTGTGTATCTCCAGAAACGCCAGCAAAGTGGAAGAGGCCGATTCACGGGCAAGTGTCACTGCGGGAGCCTCCCATCCCGACGTCGACGAAGTGTTCTCCTCACCGGCTCATCGACTTTGATTGTTGTACAAGGGTAGTCCGAATATGAGTACCTGTTTGAAAGTCTTTAAAATTCAATAAAGAATTTAAAACAGACTATTTATTTTACTTACATTACTTTTCCACAGATTATTCATCCGTTGCATTGTATCCATAACCGTCTTTGGTTTCATGGTGAATTTCACTTTTTTGTCTAAAGGAATCGAATAAGAGATCTCATTCGGCGGCGTACTCACTTTTTAAAACCATTTTAAACAGAAAAGCATTAATAGTGAAACATAAGTTCGCATACAGTAAGCAGACACTCACTCGACTGAAATTAGTTGACCTTGAATGGCGGTTATTGAGACGCCAGCGCTGTACACGGTGCAAATAGGTACTACTTTCCGTACCACCCTCGTACAGACTCTAAAATTCTGTAGAACGTGAGTTCGAATCCCCGTCCGGGCATCCAGATCTGGGTTTTCCATGGTTTTCCCAAATTACTCCAGGCGAATGCCGGGATGCTTCCTTCAAAAGGCCATGGCCGAATTCCTTCCCGTTCGTTGTCCCTTGTCCCCATCCCGCCTCTAATGATCTCGCCGTTGACGAGGAGTAAGCCATAAGCACATACTCTAAAATGAGAACGTACAGTAGAATAGACGTAACAGCTGATTAGAAGCTGCCATGCAGTAGACGAATCTTCAACCACCTGCGTGACGTGTAACAGATTACATCATCAACATTACAACGCTCTACTATTATGGATACATTATTACCGTCTTTGAGTTTCTCCTAGAACCTTGCTGTTATTTCAGACGTTTAAAAAAAATGTTTATCATCATTTAAACCAGGATCTCTAAACTCTGGCTCCCCTTCTTCGAATGCCATGGCCGTATCCAAGAGTAAATAGTTATTATGTGATGTATTTATCACTCCACGGTAAAGTTTTGTGAAGATGATAGTGAAGACGTTTCCCTTTCCCAGTGTGACAGTGTTCGTGTCATTGTAACTGCGATGGTGTGTGTATGTGTGTGCTCAGTGAAGAGCGTTGTTTGTGTTGTGGATGAAAGCTGAAAGAAACCCAACATGGTGGGCGAACGGTAACGCTCCAGCCTCGCATTCGGGAGGACGTGAGTTCGAATCTCCATCCGGGCATCCAGATTATGGTTTTTTCCAAATCACTCCAGGCGAATGCCGGCGTGCTTCCTTCAAAAGGTCATGGCGTAATTCCTACCCGTTCTTGGCCCCCATCCTTTCCCGCCTCTAATGACCACGGCGTCGATTAGGCGTGAAAAAAAGAATGGAGGTAGAGGGAGAAAACTGGTGCCGGCACATTCAGGCCCACTCTTCCGAAAGGCACCTCCAAGACCGCCAGGTATAATGTTCTCATCTGATGGACAATCACCATCAACAGTGTTGTATGCAGTGCGGAGCGGTTTGCTATTTATCCCAAAACTTTGGTGCGCAATCTGGTGATTAGAAATTGTGCACCACCGTCTCTATTACTGGCCAAGTCCTGTTGATAAAAATTTCCTCCACCTAGCTTCGTATCCATCACCGTGCCATAGTCAACTAAGCCAACGGTCGGGTTGAACTCCTTACTTAGCCACCTTATATGCGTGACCACATATGTCACTCATAATCGTGCATAAGGGTACGCCTTCCTTGTCAATATTATCGGGGCAATAGAGCCTCGGTGGTCAGGAGTCTTGATAACGGCTGAGCGAAATCCGTCCTACTTTAAAAAGCAGACATTTTTCTCTCTATCACGAAGTTTTATCGACGTCAAGAGGCTTGCAAGCGATGTTGTAAGCAGATTCCTTATCTTTACATCGTAGATGGAAGGAGGCGGTAGCATTACCCTTGTCCGCTGGCAGCTTTACAAATCCGTCGTTCTGACGCAAGGTGTGTAGTGCGAGGCGCTCTGATTTTGTAATGCTCTACTTGGGAGGGCTTGGCTCTCACCACGACTTTGAGGGTTTCGCTTCGTAACTCCTAGGCTCTCTCTCCCGAGCAGCTTGTTCAACAGAACATATGAAATCCTTCACGGAGACATTGTCAGACGCCGAAGCGTAGTTCAGGTCCTTGGACTAAATCATTACCGTTGCTTCGTAGAGCTGTATTCCAGTGAGATTCACTACTGTATGAGTGTTATCCAATCTTTCATCCGGACGCTGCGCGTATGGTCTCTGCCACTGTATGACAAAGCCAAGAAAGATTTTTTCCGCTCTTCAGTACATGTATTGATATGAACAGTAACTCTTATTATCACGACAGAATTTATAAATTTAAAAAAAAAATGAAATCGCATCGTAAATGAATGAATATAAAATTAGTATATTACATCGCATGGATTACTTTTTTTTTTTTTTGCTTGGGCTTTACACCTCTTCGACAGCGGGGTCATTAGAGGCGGGATGGGATGGGGTACAGGGAACGGAAAGGAATTCGGCAATGGCCTTTTGAAGGAAGCATCCCGGCATTCGCCTGGAATGATCTGGGGAAACCATGGAAAACCAAATCTGGATGCCCGGACGGGGATTCGAACCCGCGTCCTCCAGAATGCGAGGCCAGAACGTTAACCGTTCACCCATCTCGCCCGGTTATGTTGAATTCATAAACATTAAATATTAAATATTTTATTAATTAAACTACAGAGAAGGTTAACAAATCACAGTGAGATTTAATTGAATTGAGGAACGTGAGAAATTTCCCTCAATTTTTATTGGGAGAACAGTCGACCGATGTCTACAATGGTTTTTCCATGAGTTTACTGCAATGATGACAGGTCGTTGACGTCATTGTGGCATGGTTTCTACGGACAGCTGTCTCCTCTGCTGCCTAACGAATGACAGCCCTTGACAAGTGATCGGAACAGCAGCCACACTGTGACTTTGTGGGGGTGTACTATTGTTTTCTCTGACGACGTGATGTCTGGTCCGGCAGCTCTAAACATCCAGCAGTCCAAAACAGATTCCCCGAGCATCTCATGAATTTTCGGAGTGATGTAAATCTATCACTTAAGCTTGCTCTCGTGTTCGATGGAGGAACAGCACTTGAGCAAAGACACAGTAGTGCGATTTAAACTGCTTTTTTACAATAGGGTCACATGTAACAGAAAGCAATAATTTATTACCACGCAAAAAAAAATCAGATCTGCGGTTGGCTTACACCTCTCAACAATTTGGCGATGTTTCTCAGCCTCAAAAAAAAAAAAAAAAATAAAAAATAAATAAATAACTAAATAAATAAATAAAAAAACACATTGCTAATAAATATGTTTTCAGGCAACTTTCGAAGCTTCTATAGATCTAAAAACATCGCTAATATACAGCATTGGGATGTTTCACGTTCTTGACTATCTGAATACACTAAGCACTAATCTACTGATTCGCTGCTATTTGCGAAGAAATTTTTTTTCGATTCCGGCCTGAAATAGACCGTTCCTTAGTCACTTTACACGACAATTGTATGCCAGAGTTATCACTTTTATGATGTAAGAACAGAGACTTTCCCGGCGTATGCTTGAAATGAAGTCTTCAAGGGTGTACCGCCGGATAGTGTTTTAAAAACACGATATTTCGACGACTAGCTCCGTCGTCTTCATCAGGTGTCGAGACCTCTGCACAGGTCGGCTGAACTTCTGTCAGTATCCGATTCTCTTCAGTCGTCGTTGGTCCCGTTCTTGCAGGATGTTTTTCCGGCCGCAGCGATGTCGAAGATTTGATGTTTCACCGGATTACCGATATTCACGGCGCACTCGTGAAATGATCGTACGGGAAAATCCCCATCTCATCACTACCTCGGAGATGCTGTGTCCAATCTCTCGTGAGCCGACTGTAACACCACGTTCAAACTCACTTAATGCGTGATAGCCTTCCATTGTAGCAGCAGTATGCGATCTAATGCCTGCGCCAGATACCTGTTGTCTTACAGAGGCGTTTCCGACCGCAGTGCCGTACTCTGAGTGTTTACATATCTCTGTGTTTGCATACGCATGCCTTTAAAAGTTTCTTTGGGTCTTTAATGTAAATCAATAACAATAAACATACTATCTGTATATCTCTATACAGTATGTTCGAAATAAATGCTTTATTTTGCTTAAATCTCTCGCATTCGATTGATTATAAGGATGGTTATCAAATAATTTTGTCCAAGTTGTTTTTCGATATAAAAGCCCTCCACACAAAATACAGACTATGATTGGATGCAATATTCTATAATCTACTGAAGTGTGACTTAAATTTATTGCAATTTTCATTTGATTACGGGAATAACTTGGACAAAGCTCCTGTTTACGGTAAAAATGCAATAAAGATAGTATCGTTCGCCCTTTCCAGCGCGAACGAAACATCAAACACAAAAAACCTTGTGCGTGTATCAATGTGTACACGAGCAAGTAGTGAAACGTCTTCTATGTATTTTTCCTGTGTATTTTTTATGTTTCTTTCGCATTTGAGTAGACGAACGATGATACTATATCACATGTGTATTGTAAACAGGATCTTTCTCAAAGTTATCGACGTAAATAAATTAAAATTATTAAAAAATTTACGCACACTTCGCTAGAATATAATAATAATAACAGTAATAAAATAAATATTAATAATAATCATAATCTTGAACATACTATCTGTATATGTATATCTTTATTTTGCTGATATCTCTCGAATCCTATAGATTATAAGAAAAGCTATCACATAATTTTGTCCATGCCTTAGTCTGTATTTTGTGTTTAGAGATTTTATTGGAGAACATCTGGGTCACGTTAACAACGCGATACAGTGAATGTATTATTGCGCTAGCTCAGTGCAGTTGCAGTTCTTACTGAAGATGTATGATGAAATTAATTGTGACGATTTATGCTACACGGACCAGGAATCCTGATATAGAAGATGTCGTTATTTCACTAAATGTAGTTTGATTTTGTAGCGGCAATAGTAGTGGAGATTGTGGTTATGTTAAAATAGAGCCTGTACTAGAATATTTTTGTTAAGAATAAAGCACGAGGATTTAGTTATTATTAGTAATTAATAAGCTACTTTCATGAGCACCATGTTAGTCACGAGGTTTATTGCAATGTAAACTACTACCTAACATCTTGGAGAAATTTATTTGATAACCGTTCTTACAGTCCGTTTTCGTTAGTAACCAGTTTCTGAGTCCGACAAAAATGACGGGTAGAACGAAGGCTTTCTGACTCATACCTAAACAATGCAACGTAAAATAGTGATGCGTGTACTAGAGTGCAAAAATTTCTTTAATAACGAGTTTTTAAGCCCGTCAAAAGTGACGGGTTGCCCGCATATTCTGGCTCATAACTTAAATAATTTTTAAAACCTTAAATAACAAATTCCCTCTGTTGAAAGGACAAATATTAATATTTCTGCTAAAAAAATGAAAGCTTTTATCGCAACAGTGATCAGATAATATGATGAATTCATCAATGTTGAACGATTATAGGAAAACAAAAAATGCAATTATAAATACTGGTGCATGTAACACTTTTTAATAATGAAGAGTTTTTCAGATAAACTCACATTCTGATTCATATGAGTTAAGATAAAACATACATATAAAAGTTAAACTCAGAACAATAAAATTTCAATAGTTTCCTTACTGTCATACACAAATATAGTTCTCAAATCCTCATATCTCTGTCTTTAATGAAAGCTGCCAGAATCCTGGTATTACTATACGATTCCGATGTAATATTCGTTACACATTCTTCGATTTCTTAAACATAACCTATATTTTATTCACATCCAATATTCATCTTCGTAGAGCATTCAAATCTGTATCATTAAATACTAACGATTCTTGAATACAGATGCATTATATTATTGGAATATAAGTTCTGTTTATAGAAATATGTTTTCAGACTGTTTACTAACTTATTTCCAATCTTCTAAACCATAACTAAATCGAGAGCAACCTGTGTCCTTATTTCCGTTATTTTACATGCATAATTTATTCCCTAGCATGTAATGAAAGAACTTTCAAAAAACGTTATGTTCTTACCCCGTCTCATTGAAGCCTTAACTTCCAACTTCATTGTTTATGATATTTCTTCATTTACAATATTATGTTGGATATTCTTCATTTTTGCTGCTCCTGGTGCCTTTCATTTCGCTATGACAATTTCCTCTGAATAATTTTGTTCTTCCATAATTCCGAGGCTGCATTCTGCATTTTCGTCTGCCCGTTTCATTGCTTTTACTCTCTCGTTGGCACTCAGCCTAAAATATTTTCCGAACATCCTTCGGCGAATTGTTTTACGATATTATATTTTTGCTGCCTTTTTCTGTTTCTACTTTCTGAGCCAATACCCGATATCCTAACACCTTAAATAGCTGTTAATACGATTCGGTACGGTCCTGCCAAACTCAACATTATTTCTCGTTGGAGAAGCCTGAAAAGATCTTTTTGTTTTACTTTTCGTACATTTTTTGTCCACAGACTTGGCGAAGTTATTACTTATCCAAAATGAGCCGGACTGACTGGGATCCCTTCAAACCGTACAATAAGTCCTTAATAATCGAATGGTTTTGTACATCAATTATAGGGCATCGTTTTACAAATTCTAGAGTACGTTAACAATTACTGAAGGAAAATCTTAATAATTCCAGTTTCTAAAAGGCGTTATAACAATCCAAAGTTTAAGATATTACTTTAACCAGAATAAAGGTGAAGGTACTTAATAAGAATCTATGGAATCGCCAGTGTGGTTGTGTGCATTAGCCTTACCACACTAGACCCAGGGAGGGATTGGGGGGGGGGGGGGTATCAACGGGACCAGGTTCGAGTCCTCGTTACATCATAGGCAGTTCGATTGATTCGATTGATTACGATGCAATCAGCTTTGAATTAAGCGCAGTCTCAATGAATACTATTAATGTATGGCAAAATAACCACAAATCTAATAAATACTGGTGAAAATAGATAATAACGTATATTCGATTAAAAGGTAACAAAAATGGTCGTTTGAAGAGCTGTATATATCTGTTACCTACAGACTGCGGCAGAAGAAAATTATTTACGCTCTTCAGATGTATGTAACCACATAGAACATTACGTTAGAAATATGCTCTTCGGTTTTGGTTAGCAAATGTTCAAATTTGTAATCTGTAATTATTTTGTTTGCGAGCTAGACGCTATAATTCAACAAAGGCACTATTAATAATAGGTTATTTGAGAAAGTTTAACGTGAGTGTTGCTGATTAGAAAGTTCAGGAACCTTGCACCATGAATGAAACATAGAGGTGAAAAACGTATGGTCAACTCATTGCTTGGAGGATATTAGGGACAGCGTTTATTGAAAGCGTTGCGACATTGATGCAATTGTGACGACAATGCGAATGCGATCAGTCCGTCTACGGTTCGCATTCAGCCTCCTGAAATTTTCTTAAGTGCTCAGGTGGAAATGCCTTGCTTCGCGGTTATTACATATTAATAACAGTAAATGAATAATTTGTGTTCCAGAAAACTAATTAAGAGTAGTTAAGAGTAGGATAATTAAGGGGAAATTAGGGAAGGAGCATATATGGATTCAAAATCCTCCATCTATTGGATATGAAATGTGCCGGAAATGCGATAAGAAAAAGCTCTCGGCAGTTTCATTCCGCACCAAGGCAGAAACTCAAAACTCTGCCAGTAACGGAGTGAATTCGATTTCCAGAGTCAGTGAATAAAAGCCCTACAACGAAATATCCAGTAAAACAGACTAAAGTCGGTTGATAACGAATGATAACGTATGAAAACAAGAGAGCCTCCTTCACATAGCATCTACATAGTGTGTAATGGTCAGAGAGCTAGTAATCCTATCTCGGATTAGATTCATGTATAATTATGGGCAATTTTAATTAATTGTTGCACTATCCATCCGTTCTGTTTAAATAGTGGGTAAACATGGTTTGCCGACATATAGTTACAGAAATTTTTATGAAGACATCATGACAATCTGAATACAGATACGGTGCAATTATGAAAGATATCAGTTTTTTATGCAGTGTATAGTCAAATGTAAGTAATATCCATCTATCTTACAATGACTAGGTGGATACAGCAACCAAAAATTTCGATATAAGAATACAAATACCCTCGATAAATACCGAATCGATAAATTCAAAGATTCCGTTATATTCCGTGAAAATGCTTTCATATTATTAGGTTGCTCGAAAAGTTATTATAAATGAGCCTGTATAAAAACGCCTGAAGGGATTTTTCAGTATAAGTTGCAATCGTATAAGCACAGATGGGCAGAAAACCGTTAATCCGTTAATCGTTAATTAACGAAGTTAGCAAAATTGCAAAAATTTAACTTTTAAGTTAACCTTAAAAAATATTAACGCTCTTCTCATATTCCGTTAAAGTGAACTTTCGTTAACTTTAGTCCGTTACATTGGTTGTTGACGTCATTTCGTTTGTTTGAATAGCGCCCCACGACACAGTGGTATGTTCGGCGATTCGAATAGCGAACAAATTAAGTGGTGCATATGTAACTGTTACTGTAGGTATGGCGTAGGTATGAGCAGGAACACTAGGGCTATCGAGCGTTTTATCTTACATCTGCGAACCGGCTACACGTTTCAAATCCAGTCAGTGATTGATTTTAATATTCATATAATTTAACCTTTTCTAGTAATAGAGTGCCACGTTTTAGTTTGTATTGGTTTGGTTTTTGCTAGTGAAATAAATGAAATCTATATTCGTTACATGATTACATCGTGGTAATTGAAGATCTAGAAACTGTTAGTGAAAGCAGCAACACTGTTATTAGCAACTAGAAGATCAGAAATCCTTCGTCATACTTATGCGGTTATCTTGCATTTAAATCAAGACTAACGTTTCTAACCTTAATAATTTTAAACAACAAACAAGTAGGATGCAAACGTCCAAATATTTACAGTTTGAAAAAAAATATGAAAACAGGAAGAACTGATTGGAAAACGAAAAACAATTCAAAACCTTCATTAAGTACTATGGAATATCCTGATGCAGATAGCAGCAGAAGTCTTGTTTTCCATCACCATCAGCTAACAAAAGGTTATGTCAACAAAGCACTGGTGAATCTTTGGCTTCGTAGTTACCGACAGCAGCCTATCCCAAGCTGGTGTGGACCATTGCATTGTAAACTTTTTCGTTGCCAACATTATTCCACAACATGTCTGAGAATCCGAAGGATATTGGGTAGATGTTGGTATGATTGTTGATGGTTAACTCTTAACGGAAACCTGTAACTGTAAATTTTAAAAAATATAACGCTTTAACGATTATCGAAGTTAACTTTTAAGTAGCGGATTAACGATTAACGAATTTAACTTTTGTCTAGCTATGCGTATAAGTTTTGTAAATTTTCCACAGATGTACTAAGTAATATCAACATATTATACTCTCCACTCATCGCTCGGAGGAGATCAGAAGAAGAATTTGCGCAATATATTGTGCATCTTGCGCATACGTATAATGACATGTCTACAGCGGAAAAGGTACATATAGGCCGGATAACTTGAAAAGGAAAACAGAAAAAAGTTTGTCTGCTGAGGGACGTTCAGCAAAATGTTCTGACCGAGCGTCCAGGCATCCAGTTTTGGGTTTTCCATGGTTTCCCCAAATCACTCCAGGTGAATGGCGAGATGTTTCATTCAAAAAGGCCATGGCCGAATTCCTTCCAGTTCCTTGTCCCCAGTCCCATCCCGCCTCTAATGACCTTAGCCGTCGACGAGGCGTAAAGCAATAAATAAATAAAGAAAAAAAATGTTCTGGGAGGACGTAAATTGCAATATATCTGGCTAAGTGCCATTATTTTCTATAGAGATTTTCGAAAGAGCTGTTGGTAGAGTAGAAGGTAATCAGGTAAAATGAGAAATGTGATGTATTGTGAATGCGAAAAGTATGTTATTAAGCGTACGCTTAAGTGAGAGTTTGTGAAATTGAAAAGGTTTTTAAGGAAGTTAGGAAGCTTCGGTCTAATAAGAAGGTTAGTAAATATAAAGGCGTAGTAACGCAGTGTGGATGATATTGTAGGAGAGAGAGACAAGGTTCGGAAGGCTATGCCGGTTGTATATCCTACAAAGTGACAAGATGTTTCAAAATCCAACTAAAGGTTTTCTTTTTGAGTTTGTTGAAATCTTAGTAAATTTTAGGGAATAACGTTGGTGGCTGTGCCTGTTTTAATTAAAATTAACAACCATTGATAAATAATAGACATCTTTAATTATTTAAAGTGCTAAACTCCGAATATTTGCGGAAGAGTTGCACCATACAGCGTCGTCAGTATGGGTGGCTGTTGGCAAGCCAATGTGTAAATTTTATGGGTTCTTGTACCTTTCCTATCATATTTATTATGTTTATTTATGGTTAAGCTTTGATAATTAGAGTTTTTAACCCTTCGGATGATTTTTATTGGATAGTTTTCAACGCAAATATTACTTACTTTGATAGACGTAAAATGTTGGTTGTGTTCACAAATCAAAACAAGAAAAAATATATTGCGGCAAGTTATACAAAAAACAAAAAAAAGCAAAGCAGAAGATGAACACTAACTTGTAATGATCTATTAGACAGAAGTAACTACAAATGGAAAACGTATGACATAAGTTTAAGTGACACACAAGGCAGTCACAGACCCGTTCCTGGAAATTAAAATCAGCAGAAAAGATAAAGGAATGATTATAGAGAAATGGTATAGTCAAAGAGAAAAACGTGGGAGCATCAAACCATTCGTTTATGAAGATTTTGTCAGTTCATTTGAAGTTTGCAGCACAGTGTCTACTTTTTTTGGCTTATGGCTTTACGCAACGTCGAAGTCAAGGTCATTATTGGCGGGGACTGGGGCTAGGAACGGGAAGGAATGCGGCCACGGCTTTTTTGAAGACGCCTCCCGGCATTCGGCTTCAGTGATTTTGAGAAATCATGGAAAACCCAAATCTGGATGACCGGACGGAGATTCAAATCCACGTCGTCCCGAATGCGAGGGAAGAACGTTAACCGTTCACCCACCACACCAGGTACAGTGTCCGTGACATGTTCTGCAATCAGAGCACCATCGATGTTGGACTGACGGCCTGGCATGGTTGGCAAACAGTGGTCGCCAAAACTCACACATCCCCTTTGCCCTGTATGTCAAGCCCGTTTACAAGTCTAGAACTTACTCTGTACTACATGTCACAACTGTTCGACTTGTAATATCAACTGGTAGTGAAGGTATCTCGTTATCAGTACTCGCTACGAAGGCAGTGTTGCCTCCTTAGGTTCCGCCAGCCAAGTTCCTTGAACAGTAGTTCGTTCCATGCGTCGCTCTTGGTCCTTCGCCGTGAGCTCCATCGTTTTCTCGGCGGGAACCGCAAAACGTCGTGGTGGTTGGCTGTTCCTGAAAACAAATTAATTAAAATGTATTATACAGGCTGTTTTAGTAACACAGTCTCTCAGTACAAATCCTCTGTTTTCATTGGCTAGTAGCCTCTCCCACCAAGCCAATATTCTGCGAAATAACTACAACTGTGGTCGCCTTTCTAAGCTCCTTATTCACGGCAGTCAAAATTCCTTTTGTCTATTTGCTGCAACTTCATTGGTAACTAACATAAACATTCCGAATCTATTCACTAAACCCGGAAGTCATTATATTTTGTGTTTTTTTCTGAATGTCTTGTGCGATTTATTCTTTTTCTTCGTGTACAAATGCATGGTTCCGACCATGGACCACCCATTGAGAAACAAAAGGTGAGCGTCTTCGAAGCCTTTCTCCAGAGTGTCGATGTTATCTTGCTTGCTCATTGTGTGCCAACAGAAATGGACAGCTTGGCGCCTGGCTATCTGTTCACTAGGCTAGGCTGATGACCTCCCTGTCTCTTCTAGACTCCTCTGACACTGTACCTTATCCCGCTGCAAATGCGCACAGTAGGAATTATTGATAATCCAGTTACCAACAATAGTTGATCCTCAAAGTGGTATCACAACACAACAAATGTGATCTCTTTTTTTTTCCCTTAAACAATCACAAAAGCGTTTGTAGAATTGAGAAGTATTTAAACCATAGACATTGGACGGAAACAGTAACATAACCACTAATTAAGTGCGACAGATAAAATATATTGGCTACATCCCATGTGAGAACAGCCCCAAGGGTACTATTTTTAATAGTCATGGTGACTAATTAAAACTTGGTTATTATGCAATGAAACAATCACGCATAACTGATACAAGCCGAATCATTTCGTACTGAACACTGCAAGTATTTAACAGAAAATCACGTATCCTATTAGAGTTAATTACTAAACAATTTCCAAATATTCATACTTCACCATAAATATAGTATTGTTTCGATTTGAGGCCAGTGTTAAATTGATAAGTAACCAACACCAAATGACGCGAAGAAAAACTAAAACAAAAGACTTTATTGATTTTGGTATATATATATATATAGTCACATTAATGTGACCACCACCTACTTTCGACGTCAACGTGAAATAACCAATCACAGAAGGCAGGTGGCAGCACATTACTGTGGAGTGTATATAAAGGATGTCCTAGGGCATCGGAAAGCATTTCAATCGTTGGCGTAATGCAGAAACGTAGTGATTTATCCGACGTCCAAAAGGGCATGATTATTGGCTTTCGGGCCAAGGGTGGAAGTATTTCGGAAACGGCTAATTTTGTGAACTGTTCACGTACTGCCGTGGTGAAAGTATACCGTGCATGGGAAAATGGCACTATTCAAAATCAGCGGCGTGGAACATGTGGTGCACCAAGGGCTATTGATGACAGAGGGGAACGAAGGCTACGGAGATGCGTTCGGGCAAATAGACGTACAACTGTTGAGCAACTGACCGCCCAGATGAACCAAGGGGCTACCAAGAGGGTATCCTCAACAACAGTTCAGCGAACGTTGCTGCGCAGGGGCCTCCGCAGCAGACGCCTGGTTAATGCACCTATGCTGACTGCTGTTTATTGGCGACGAAGGCTGGAATTTGCACGCCAGTACCCCAACTGGACGTCTACAGAGTGGTGACAGGTGGCTTTTTCCGATGAATCACGTTTAATGCTCCATCGGACAGATGGACGTTGGCACATATGGCGTGAAACATCTGAAAGCAAACACCCTGCAACAATTGCCGGAAGGATCCAGGGTGGAGGAGGGAGCATTATGGTTTGGGGAATGTTTTACTGGCATTCACTGGGTGAACTCATGATTGTGGGACGCACGATGGATTAGCACAAGAACGTATCTGTCCTTGCGGACCATGTCCACACCTACATGCGAATAATTTTTCCTCAGAATGATGGCATCTACCAGCAGGACAATGCGAGGTGTCATACAGCTCGCAGTGTATGTGAGTGGTTCGAAGAGCACCAGGATGAGTTTACCTTACTCCCCTGGCCAGCAAACTCACCGGATTTAAACCCAATCGAGAATCTGTGGGACCACCTCGATCGGGTTGTTCGCGCCATGGATCCTCAACCGCGTAATCTAGCGCAGCTGGCCACGGCACTGGAGTCGGCATGGCTCAACATCCCAGTGAACACCTTCAGAAACCTAATTGTCTCTATTCCTGCACGCCTCGCAGGGGTCTGCTCTGCCTAAGGTGGTTATTCTGGTTTTTGAGAGGTGGTCATATTAATGTGACTGGACTGTGTATATTAACTGTACCAGCGAGTTGGAGATTTGTGCTGTTAACTCACAGATATACGATAAAAGAAATATTTAGCTGGGTAAGTAAAAGCAGAGTAGCAGCCATATTTCTTTTTAGTTTTCTTGAACCTCCTCCTGTCCTGATTTTATATTGTACAGAATGCGTTAGTCACGTTTGAGCACATCATTTGTTTCTGTCTCTCCTTGAAACTATTACTAACTGGTAAAGCTTATGTTTGTTGATGACCCATATGCATCCTTCTATATTGCTCAAATAGCTTCTTTGCGAGCTGCTTTTCGTGTGTACGAACGAATTCCTTTTTTTGTATGCATACAAACCGTGATATACATAAACTCGCTAACAGAATAACAAAATCGAACATATGTGATAGGAATTTCTACTACGAAAACGCTTCACCACCTTCTTCCACATCATCACTGACAAATCATTGACGCCATAATCATACCATATACTACTGATGTGGTAATGTTTTTACTTATGTTATATTCCCATAGGTGATGCTGCTGTCTTAACGTTTATATTTATGGGCCAATTTTGATCATAGTTGCGGGAATCCATTTAAAATTGAATGGCAGAGCTTTTTGCTATCGTAATACCGACCAGACTCCAGCGCCATACATAGAAATAAATTATAGACAAAAATCTTTCACGCCACTTGAATAACATATTGTGTGAATATGGCTTCAATTGGTTCAGTGGTTTGTCCGTAATGATGCAGTTTATACATAAAGATGGCTGAGTTCCTTCTAGAATTTAAATTTCGACACAACATGCAGTTTGCAACGTATATGCGTGTACGTCTCTGTATCTCATGTATGCGAATTCTATCGCGCTTAGGGAAGGTGAAGGTAAGCGTAATCGCTTGCTTGTCCTTTTTTGGGGATCCTTGGCCCTCCCACTCCGAGGTGATAGGGACTTACCACCACACGGCCCACTCCCGTGAGGAATGGAACCCTCTGGTGAGAGTGACCCCAGGAACCCTGCGGTGTTGACACGGGGCACAACACCCCTGTTCCCATGTCTTCTACGGGAAGCATCGTTAAGTCTACCGACAGAGACTCCTCTTCGGAAATCCCCATGCACGAGGGACATTTGCAGGGTGCTGCTCCAGTCAACGTCACTGCCCTACCCGATGATGACTGCAATTACTCTGTGATGGTATACGAAGAAGTCACCACTTTGCGCAAGTGGGGCGCGGACAACCTCAGCAATGACAAGGATGAGGTCAGGCAAACAAAAAGGACAGCTAAACTCTCCGTCAAAACGAGGACCAAGATGCCTCCCCCTCCACCTAAGGACATCAGATCAAGGTGAGCTGAGGACGAGGAAGGCTGGCGCAATCCACGTCGAACCGCCCCAGCAGCTCAATTGAACATCAACGCTACTGCAGTTACAAGTCACGTAGCATTAGCAACTCGTTTGCGCCTGTCCTTACGCCTGATGAACCAAGTATGGGCGTAGTACCTGAAACAACCACCACCAGGGAACCAAAACCGGTCCCGCTTATGCTTTCTAACAAGGATAATTACAGGTATCTGCACACCATTTTGAAGAAGATCTGCAAAAATGAATGCGGAGTGAGGCCGCCGGTCGCGACCTCCACAAACTCCTACCAAAGACTAAGGCTGACCACCAGGCAATTTCTGCCTATGCATCCACACACCAAATCCCCTTTTACACATTCCCTACAGAGGCGGATAAGAACATTAGGGTGTTCAAAAGAGGCTTACCATTTAATTTCTCCCCAGAATATATTAAAGAAGAGCTAGAGGACCTTGGGATGGTGGAGAGAACAGTAGTCAGACCGCGCTCTCCTAAAACAGGACAGGAGGTACCACTATCCTTGGTTGTCCTCTCTGACAACGTGGACAACAGAGCAATCTATAAGATGACCACGCTCTGCTCTGTTAATGTAACAACAGAAAAATTACGAAGCACTCGAGGGCCACCTCAGTGTTTCAATTGCCAAGGAGTAGGACATGTTTCCCGCCACTGTGTTATGCCACCCAAATGCGTCAAGTGCGCTCGTGAACACGCCACAAGAGAATGCGCCCTTAAGAAAGGCGAAACTCTCCCAAAATGCGCTAACTGGGGTGGAGAGCACGTATCGCAAATGCAACGGCTTAATTCCAGAACAATGACTGCTAACACAGTACCCATTTCAAATATTGTACAGAACGATTCATATCCAATTGTAAAAATATTTTGAGAGATCGAAGAAACGATCTTACTCGATTGTTTACGTTTACAAAAGTAAAAAAAAAAAAAAAGTTAAATAATTGTTACTTATCAATTTAAAAATATGTTATTCTACTACTTACTAATTGCATACTGATTTTGAAATAATATATATAAAAATTATTATTTTTATATTATCTAATGTTGCATATTTTGACACTTTTCATGCATATTTTAATCATTTTTCACGCATATTTGCATGTATATTTCTAGCTTTTTGTGATGCATATAATCCGGTCTCTACCTATAACTATCAGAAACTATAATGAACATAACATTGTAAACTTATGGTTATTGACCTCAGTTCTTGTGCTTACATTTGATTTTACTAGATGCCACATTTCTAGATTCTAGAAGGATCTGTACTAGAAATAAGCAACTTTTAGAATATTAACTGTGCCAAGTACGAAGACTATTTCATTTCGTTCTGAAAAATCGCGGTTTCATCTTTGATAAATGCTGGTGGAACAGCGCCAAAACTATTTTACGTCACGGTGGGAAATGTCAGTTGCCAAACGCTGAGAAAAAAATTGTCGTTCAGCCAGGTATCTCCGCCGTCCACGGAAATACAAGCTTAAAAATAACCCGAGACGCAGCCTGGACAGTCAAGCAGGGTCGACGTCAAATATTCAGCAGACAAGAGGAGATTTGTTAACTAAGAAAAGCTGGCACCTCTAGGGGTCAGAGTCAACTTGACTATGGCAGAGTCAGTCACATCACGCTCAATCCGTTTCTCATCAACCCATCACGGGTAAAATTCCAACAAGGCTATCAACTGCGTATTAACTGACCTACCACTATAGACGGGTTTTAATAAGACTGTTATGTTGATGCAGCTTGTTTGTTATGCATTCATTGTAGCAGATAGATACCTATTAAAATAAGTTTTTAAGTGTCTGTAATGGTATACCTAATCCACCCACAAGCTATAATAATGTTTCTGGATATCCGAACGGCCATGAAGCATTCCAAATAGTGAGACATTATTAGCTTCAAAAAGACGTGGCAGAATCAATTACTCCTTTATATTGACTATGACGAGAACTAATAATTACTGGCTATATTGCAGAGAATAGTTATGGGTTCAATTCTTCATTTTGAAATTTATAAATGACTACAGTGAAACCAGGCAATTTGACTTATTTTTTTAATTGCGCAGTTAAATATAGGAAGTATGCCGCGTTGAAAGATGAACAAATTTAAAGCTACTCAAGTTTTATTACTCATTTTGTCGAGGAATAAACTCTGGAAAGGAACTTCTTAAATTTTTAAAAGGAAGGAATCTATTGAATCACTATTAAATAGAAGCAACAGAGCCTAGCGACATAGACATGGAAAAAGATTGTCGTATTACTACAGAGTTGTATTAATCTAAAAGTTGAGAAAATTTACTATGCACTGCCTCGATCTAAGCTGAATTGATATTGCTTCTGGTGCAACTGCATGCTTCCTTCTTTTATACACAGCCTGACAAAAAATGTGAATCACACATAAGAGGAGGAGGAAACTAAACTTCACGGGGTGAAAGCGTATGTGATGTTATTTCAGTGATTACAAAATCGAACCGGTTTACAAAGAACTTGACAATATGAACACAAATATATCGGTATAACGTTCCATCTTTTATCATGGATGCATGCACTGATTCAATAGGGAAAGATGTCATATGGCCCCTGAGGTAAACTGGTCCACTACTGTTGTAAGTAGCCCTTGATATATTCGAGACTGGCACTTGGCTTCCGAGCTGGTCTCACAAATGGTCTGTCGGGAACAGATCCAAGATATTGGTGGCCACGGGAATATCTCAAAATCGAGCATACATTTCGTAGAGCCACGTGAACGAGCATTGTCCGGTTGAAAAATTGTACCACAATACTTTCGCATGAGAGGATGCACAATGTTCGTGACGTACCGTAAATCGGGGCTACTTTGCACATGTTTCAGTACTTTTTTTGTTTTTGTTTTTTGTTTTTTGTTTTTTTTGTTTTTTTTTTAACACACAAGATTAATGATGTTTTTGCTCCAACAGAACAATGTGTCCTTTGGCTAACAAACCCATACCAATATCAAGACCTACGGGCCCCCCCACAATTATATACAGACACACACCCACACATACATATATATATATGTATATGTGTCAAAATTACCCCGAATGTGTGGTTTCTTTAACAAGGCACTAAAATGCAGTTAATGTCAAAGATCTAAAGTGTAAGGGTTACTTCAACTTCATTTTGATAAAATATTTATATTTTATGCATTATAGGGGAAATGGAATTAAAAACAACAAGTTATGTTAGTCATTTTATTATCACTTAGGTTACAAAATTATTATTATTATACTTATTACTTTACGCCTCGTCGACGGCTAAGATCATTAGAGGCGGGATGGGACTGGGGAGAAGGAACGGGAAGAAATTCGACCATGGCCTTTTTGAAGGAAGTATCCCGGCATTCGCCTGGACTGATTTGGGGAAACCATGGAAAACCCAAATCTGGATGTCCGGACAGGGATTCGAACCCGCGTCCTCCCGAATGCGAGGCCAAAACGTTAACCGTTCACCCACCACGCTCGGTAACAAAATTATAGAAATTTAAACAGTCTTGTAATTATTATCTTTGGAATCAACAAAAATTAACATTATTAGAATTATAACAATCAACTTTAGCAAAAAATCTAACATATTTGAACAGCAATACAAAAAGATAAAAATAATTATTAATCTGTATCCTCGCAAACCATACATTCATAGGACGGATTTCTTGAGCCTTTGTTACACATGCCACAAATACAATTTTTGCAAGTGATGTAACAAATTCAGTTAGCAGGATGGTGGTAGAACTGGAAATCACATTTACAAATGTTATAGAGGTAGTTGTCATTCTTGCCCTTCTTCTTACCCTTCTCCTTACTCTTCTGCTTGCCCCTTAATCTCCTTTTACGAGACAAGTCACTTAAAGGAACATCATTGCCTGTCGTAGGCGGCAATGAAGAAGTTGGGGAGATAAGTTCGAAGATCGGGTCATCCGCGATAGCCGAGACAGTTTCAACAACTGAGTCATCCTTTTCCATTTCTTGGACATCATTGGTTGTTGGGCTGGGGATATCTTGTCGTGTTATAGATATCTGTGTACCTGGTTCATGAATCACTTTCTTTCCTGTTCTGTGTCGAATTCTTTCAGGGCTGTAGAAAACACATCCAGTCTCTTCTGAGTGATCTGCTGGAAGCTTTTTCACGAACAAGTTCGAACTAGTCCGTAAGTCAGGTGACCGCAATGTACCTATCGCACTCTTCCCGCTCCTCCACTGCGCGTTGTTAAAGGAGCCCCATAAACTGTCAAAGTTACCCTTACTGTTACAGTAATCCCGTTTTACGCACTGTTGTGTCGTCAGAATCCCCTCAATCATACTCAGCAGTGAGTTGAAGCCATACCCGATGACTCCCCACACCATGAATAACACCGCATCGCCTCTCCAAGACAATGAAAGAATTAGATCACTCCCCATGTCGCCGACAATGGTTATTCGAGATACTGCAGAATCGCGATTCGTCGCTGAGAGCAGTGCCACACCATTCCTCAGCAGTCCATTCCTCTTGATCACGGCTTCACTCAAGAGCAGCCGCTGTGTTGTGGTGCTAACGAGGAGGGGGGAGGGCCAAAATAGAGTTACGTAGTTTATGGACGCTCCCTAACCTCCTTTCTCATCTACATTGCTGTGTTATTTAGTATTGCTGCCTTTAATTATATCCGAAACTACTGTTGGCATTAATTGTTTGTTATTTTCTAGCATATTGAACAAATATCTTCCTGCACACAGATTTGCTGATAGTGAACTTTTCTAATTTACGTTCATTTTAATCCGCCATTGCGAAAACTACAACAGCCTTTCTAATGTTTTAGCAGGATTATGTATAATCCTTCCAAATAAATAATGATTCTCAATCAAGACAAAAGAAACACGTTGAAACAACCTATGGGCTGATTAAGGCTGGAATCCTCTTTTCCTCCTTCGGGCTTGACGCTTCGTCAATGTCGAGTTAATTCGAATTAGGGTTGGGTTGGAAGTAATGAACGGAACAACTTCGGCCATGGCGTTCGCCTAAAGTGATTTCGGGAAAACAGAATTCCGGATAGCCGGATGTTAATTATGTGAACCAGATTCCGCCCGAATACCAGGCCCCATCGTTACCGCTCATCCAACTGCTCGTAAACGAAATGGGTACCCTCGGTACGTTCATCTAGACTCCTCCATAACAGATCATAATCCAGTTGCTTGATTTGTTTTGCCGATGATTATGAATAACGCTGTGAGAATAACTTGGAGCTTGAAACGGGTGACTCCAACTTCGACTTTTCACATGTGTAAGAACGTCGAGGCTCTCCACTGTCCTCTATGACTGTGAATGGCATTCTAAAGGAAATTGTTTCCAACCGTGGATTCTACTAGGAGCGGCAATAAAATACTAGAGAATACAGACAATGTGTCATCTAAAACAATCAACAATATACTTGAAATGAAAGTTAGTTTATTTTCCAACCACTCTGTAGCAGCTCTGGATGCGTTAAGAAAGTCCTCCAGCAAACCTGGGTACGCCTTATTACTACATTCAGTGACAATATGCCGGATTGTCTGTTGTGATGCACCACAGTCACAGCTGGGTGAAGTTCTGGTGCCCCACTTATACAGTATATCAGCGATCCACACCATCCATGGTTGGTTCGTATCCTGTTAAGGGCAGCCCATAAATTGGGTGCCAGGTCAAATCCTGCTGCTGGATGTTGAGCGCTAAATAGTGACTGCCACTCCTTGAGAGTTACTTTGTTCCATTGACCAGAGTCATTTGAAAGGTTGGATCGTGCGTCCTACGAAAGAAAAAGTACAGAGACTAGTGACGTTCATTTATTCATTCATATCTACATCTACATATATACTCTGCAATTCACAAAATTGTGGGTGGCAGAGAGTGCTCAGCATCAAAGCTAATCTCTTTGTTGTGCATTCCAATCCCTAATGGTACGAGGGAAAAAAGAATTCATATAAGAATCAGTGCGGCACCTTATTTCTCTAATCTTATCTTTCTTGTCATTCCGGCTCAAATAGGTTGGTGGAAGAAGTATTTCACTACACTCGTAAGTGAAAGTGGGAGTACACATGTTTACCAATAAGTTTAAACGAAACGTGCGTCGTCTATCTACCAGAGACTCCCAGCCTAGTCTACTAATCAGTTCTGTGGCGCTTTCATAAGGACTATAGCAAGAGGTCACGAATCGAGCGGCTCATCTCTGTACTTTCTCTATACTTTCGATCAACCCCTTACGAAACGGATCCCAAATGGCACAACAATAGTCCAAATGTGGACGCACAAGAGATTTGTAGGCTATCTCCTTTGTTTGTTCATTACAATTTTTCAAGATTCAGCCTATGAATCGCAGCCTTGAATTAGCTCTACCTACTAACGATTTAATGTGTACATCCCATTTCATGTTCCTTTTGTTGCGGATTGCTGGGGGGCAGATTTAATTGCTTACCTTGCGGGATTTAAATCGCTACCTTCCATTACCTTATGCAAATCACATATATTAATTTCAGGAAACAGAGGTGAAACCATTACTTCTGTTATTAATATTTGAAAAGATCCTAAAATTATGATTTATTTGGTACTCATAAATGCTTACAGAGAGAGGTATACTTATCATTAATCTTAAACAGCTGTCTGTGCAAAATACAATTCAATGCAATGCCTCGTCTTACAGATACGAAATAGCAAACAAACAATTATTGTTATTTGAAGCTAAGAAATTGCAATACATGTACATTACAAAGAGTTACAAATTCCATATGCAACTAAAGCAAAAAATTCTCTTATACATAACGAGAGCAATTCTTGTATGACAATGACAACAAGAAAACATCAGCTTTAACTGGATTACATAGGGCGCCTGGGAGTTAATTTTTTCCCACAAATAATGGTTATTGAATGTTTCCAAACATGGAAGTAAGTCTTTTAACTGTTTACAGAAAACCAAAAAGCACTCGGCTTTTAGACACAACTAGCTCCGGAATTAATGTCCGGCGGCATAAGAACTCTTACTCATAAGACCGTTAAAGGGCTGTCTCAATGATTTGTCTGAGTACACACTGTTTCTGGAGATATAATTACCGAGTCTGTCTGGCTGCACGAAGCGTCGCAACAAGAGCGCTATCGTCTCTCAATCAGCGCAGCTCTCCAGGTATTGTAAGGCACTTGTCACGTCAACCAGCACAAGTGACAACCTCGATTGGCACTCAGTCACCCAAGCCTCCAGAATGGAACTATCAATACTGCTCTGGCAAGCAGTAGCCAGGGCGATAGTCCCAGCACAAGTGACCTCTTCTCGCCTCTCAGAGCTCGTCTCTCCTTCTCCCCGGCGCGCGGTATCATGAAACACACAAAATTTAAAATTTATAAATTTCCAATCATGTGAGGAAATAAATACATCGGATTGGCTTCGCAAAAGTCTCCCCTCTATGTTGGCTAATACATTGCCTCTCATTTGCTAAGAGTCTTCGGGTTTTGTTGGGATTGTTCGGGAGGATACGTGTTAGGAATAATTTTCTCACGATACCGTGTAAACGCCCATTCAAGGATTCCATCCGCAAAATTCCCAGCGTCCAGCCTTTCTCACCGGTATCAGCGTCAGAGATAATCCCCTCATTGTCTCGACCTACCGGACACTTCCGGCTTAAGTCGGTCACGCTAACACAACCCTTAGCTAGACGAGGATTTCTGTCTCCAACTCGAAAATAGAATATCCATTTCTTATGTTTATTATCAAATAATAATTAATTTACATTGTACGAGATGACCCATCTAGTCATCTCGCTACACTTTATACTGTTACTCCAAAATATTTCATAGAATCGACCATATCAATAACTGAATTGCTTAACTCGTATTTCTGAACAATTGGATTCTTTTTGTTAGTTATGCTCATTGTCTTGCACTTTTTACAATTTGGTGTAAGTTGACAATCAGTTTACCGATCCTGCTAGATTCTTGATCATTCTGCTGTCAATGAGACAAGGCCAGCAAACGTAAATATAGTCAAGACTTCGATAAACTAATTTGGTGTCTAAAATCAATGCAGCAAGAATCTATGTACATCGATCTGTGCATTCCACCTCATCTGATGAAACTCATCCGACGTGCCGAGATCGACCACGTACACCGTCGCTTTAGCTTGAAGATATCTATATTGTAAATACTGCAGAGAATTCGATTTTGTGTTATCACTTTCTTCGACAGAACACAAAACATGATAGACTAGCTTCAAGAAGAGCTCGATTTCCAGCAGAAACCAACCTCCTCATTACTTTTATATTGGATGCCACTCAGGGTTGTGGAAGTACACCACTATGTCGCAATTAAATGAGATTGACTTCAGACTGTGACCAAGATTTTTGAATTTCTAACTTATATGATACAGATCATGGGATCAGATTCATTCGAAGACAGGTGACGTGTGAAGAGAATTCTGGGAATGTATAAGATACATACTTGTGAAGAATGCTAGTTCTGTATTGGTAGAAGAATTAGGAATAATACGAGGGTGAGTCAAATTAAAACCTTAAATATTTTTTAAAATATTATTTATTGTGCAGAAGTGGTACAAAGCTGTATCACTTTTCAACATAATCTCCCCCACGCTCAATGCAAGTCCTCCAGTGCTTACAAAGTGCATAAATTCCTTTAGAAAAAAATTCTTTTGGTAGTCCGCGCAACCACTCATGCACACGGTGGCGTACCTCTTCATGAGAACGGAACTTCTTTCCTCCCATTGCTTCTTTGAGTGGTCCAAACATATGGAAATCACATGGGGCAAGGTCTGGTGAGTATGGTGGATGAAGAAGACACTCAAAATGCAGGTCTGTGATTGTTGCAACTGTTGTACGGGCAGTGTGGGGCCTTGCATTGTCATGTTGCAAAAGGACACCTGATGACAGCAATCCACGTCGCTTTGATTTGATTGCAGGCCGAAGATGATGTTTTTTAGGAGATCTGTGTATGATGCACTGGTGACAGTGTCCCTCTAGGCATGTAATACTCCAAAATGACGCCTTTTTCGTCCCAAAAGAGAGTCAGCATTACCTTCCATGCTGATGGTTCTGTTCGAAACTTCTTTGGTTTTGATGATGAGGAATGGCGCCATTCCTTGCGCACTCTCTTCGTTTCCGGTTGGTGGAAGTGAACCCAGGTTTCGTCCCCAGTAACGATTCTTACAAGGAAGCCATCACCTTCTCGTTCAAAGCACCGAAGAAGTTCTTCACAAGCATCAACACGTCGTTCTCTCATTTCAGGAGTCAGCTGCCGTGGCACCCATCTTGCAGACACTTTGTGAAACGAGCACATCATGCACTGTGGAGTCACAACTCGTTGTGCCTGACCTGAACGAGGAGCATCTTCCACTGAAGTCACACCATTTGCGAACTTCCTACACCATTCGTAGACTTGCTGCTGTGACAAACATGCATCACCGTACTGAACCTTCATTCTTCGATGAATTTCAATAGTTTTCACACCTTCACTACTTAAAAACCGTATAACAGAAAGCTGTTCTTCCCTGGTGCAAGTCTCAAGTGGGGTAGCCATCTTTATACTGATACTGCGACGGTATTTGTGCATCTGCACTATGCTGCCACCTACAGGCCATTCTGCACGCTGCTTATAGCACGCTTACCAACTTACAGGATAACGGCACGAAATTTCGATTTTTTATTACAAATTTAAGGTTTTCATTTGATTCATCCTCGTACATGGAAGGTAAGGCATAACTATGACCATCAGCTAGTATTTGGTTTCTCTCTTGTAAGTAAACCATAGATTGAAACACATTATCAATGAATTGATGAACAATATACCAGAAATACTGAAAGAGTTAAAAATTAAAATTCGAAAGGGGAACAAGTTGTTTTGTGGTGTCATTGAAATCAATGAAATTTAAGATTAAAAATATAATGAGAGAATGACGGAAAATAAAACACGTGTCTAGAGAATTTGCCATTTGGCACTGTACTTCATCGCAATTAAATTAAATGAAACCTATTCTTTATTGAAATCAGGAATGATTACTGCAGCTTAACGAAGATGGTTTTAAGAGTTAATAAAAATATGTTTAATGCTTATCAAGTCTGATGGTGATGAACAGACGGTCGATGCGACACCGGCAAAGTGATTAACTGCGAGTTGCGAGTTGTAGAAACGGACAGGTGACGACACTGGTGGCAGTTGTCCAATTAGCCTCGTCCACCCAGAGGCACTTGCTAACGACAAGTGTCTCGCTGAGACGGACACTAGGCTGGTAATAGGCTAACACTCCTCACTGACGAGTAACATAGGGTGAAAAGACTGTTGACCGACGTTCTGTAAGTTGAGAAATGGTAGACAGCCCGACACATAGCAAGACACGATTAAGCACAACACCGACAGGTCGATCCAATTCCGTCAATAACACAAACGACCGATTTATCCGATACCCTGTTCACTCCGAACTGGTGGCTCAAGGGTATGTTCTTTTGGCCCTGCTCCTCACCTCATCACCCCATTACTTCCTACCTCTCCAAGCTGACCGATGTCTCCACGTAGGTGGGTGGTAAATTTCCCCTTTGGAGTATGGGCAGCGGATAGAGTAGAATGATCTTGAGCAATGATCTAATCAAGTTATAGTGAGAATGATAGCTTTTTTAATTTTATTACTTTCTACGGTCTTCCCATGAATTAGTGGCCCGAAATGGATGCATATGAACTTGAAAAAAAACTGTTTTTCAACATGGTCTCCCCTGTGCTGTAAAAATTTTTGTCAATGACATGTCAATGCTTCTCAAAACTCAAGATGTTAGATTACATTAAATTATCATTTGTATTCAGACGGGTGTCATACGGAAATTTTTTTAAGATCTGGAAATATGTCGACGTTTTTTGAGTAAGTCAGATCGGAAGTGCAGAGTGTAACCAATACTTCTGTCATCGCAGAGATTTGTTCTTGAGAGCAGTGATGTTGAACCATTACCTTTCTTCATGTATTGTCCCTGTTTTCTTTCTTTATAGCTGTTCGCAACTGATTCAATGGATAGAATGAGATGCCCTCGTGGTAACTTCACTATTTTTTTTAAGAAATTTAGTAGGAGTATAACTTTTGGCTTCCAAAAATCAGACATAATAACTTTGCTTGCAAAAGAAACGGCATCTTTGAATCTGAAGAACTGGTGTACTTCTGCAACACAGACCGAGTTTTCACTGTGGGCTAAAGTGACAGGCTAAGGCTTGATTCACTGTCATAAATTGTTGTACAAAACACAAAATCTGCTCGACTAACTTCAAAGAGGGCTAGATTTCTCACAGGTATCAGCTTCTTCATTGCCTTAACATCAGCTGTCAAATGTTTCCACACCCAAAGCGCGGGAAACTTTCCACATGTCCTATCTCTATCGGGATAGTATCTTGAAATACCTGATATTTATTCAATCTGCAAAACTGTTAATTCTGTTGGCATTAGAAAAAACGTCGTACACTTCATTGAAATAATAATAATATTTCGACTTCAAGGAAAGGACATCCTAATTAGTTCCGATGCCCGTTCGCTATAGACAAATGTACCAGTTAATGAATGATTTTTTTTTCTTATGATTGTCTTGTGGTTATTAGAGGCGGGAAAGGATTGGGAGCAAAGGGAGGGAAGAAATTTGTCCATGGGCTTTTGAAGTAACCATCCCAGAGATCGCTTAAAGTGATTGCGGATAACCATGGAAAACACAATTCTAAACGGCGGGATGGAGATTCGAATTTACGTTCTCCTGAATGTTAGACGAGAATATTACCGCTCATCCACCACTCTCGGTGTGATACGAAAGACACTGTTGGCTCACGACTTTTAGGAGAAATGGGTGACGGAGTTTTGCTGCAACTCTACGAGTAGTTCTATTCGTAGAAACAACGGCTGTCTGGTTACCAATGTGGCCGCTATCAGGGAAGTGTCTTAAGGTTCTCAGGCAGAAACATTTTTACCAGCATTGACTCACAGGAATTATGAAAAAAAAAACAGACAAGAAGGAGAATACAGCTGCTTGCACGAAGTGGTAAAGAAATTTTTTGTTAGAGTCCACAAGCTCCATTCAAATTAAACGATTTAGCAAAACGCATCTTAAAATTTAAAAAGCCACTATTTTCCAGAACTGCTATTTAATGGATAGAGGTTATGATTTTTAAAAACATATTATTAATAAAAATGAGATAATTGGCGTTATTACGTATTGCAGTTGCGAAAACGATTTTTTTTTTTTCTAATTTTAACCATCAGTTTGCTTTCTTTCTCATTTTAGTAATAGCATAGTATTTGAAACAAACCCACCACATTAAAGCTCCGCCGTACCAGATACCAGGCAATACAATGGTCCCAGCTTCAAAACCAGGGCCTGGAATATTAGAAATCAAGATTACTGTTTTGAAACACTTTTCTCGTAATCAAGTGGAGACTAATCTGGCAACTGTGTCTTATTAATTTATGATTCACTAGCGGAGTTCCCGGCGTTGCGCGGTATAGTTGGCGTAGATTTAACCTTACCCTATTTTTATTCCCGCAAAACATTTGTACAAAGTTTCATAAAATACGCGCCAACTTTTTCGGAATTAAAGCAAACTTACATTCACCAGCCCCCCTACCAAGAAACTGGTGGACTGAAGTTTATTTGCACGTATACTAGTTTCATTCGTGCGAAAAGATTCATGTATATCAAGCTTCAATAATTTGGTTAAGAAATTTCATTACTACATTACTGAACAACCCTAGATTATGTTAAAAACTCATGTTTGATTCAATTGCGAAGTGAATGGATATACTTGTGGCTCGAAACGCCAGATCCTTTAACTCTGCAGATAAAATATCAAAAGTGAATCCGGAATAATATTATCGTAAACAGAAGACTAATGCTGAAGGCCAGAGATATTTTCCAGAGATCGTGCTTAAAGAAAATCTCTGTTGTTTTTACGGCTGTCTGTGTCGTTTAAAAATTTATATCCCGAATTAAAGGAAAGAATACTTCAAGCTTAAAAGAAAGAATACTTAAAGTTTTGTTTAGTGTGCAAAATAGTTATTACTATAAGTTATCTTATTGCTTTAATTAAAGGCTATGGTCAGAGACATTGTGTTGTGTGTTTAGTGCGGAGTATGCGGCATCTAGTGATTCCTCCTGTGGAATTTCTCACCATACGTTCAGAATTTCATTTAATGCTCCTACATTATTTAACGTTGAAACATAAGACATGGCAGACAAGTGAATTAAGATTCTAAGCTTTAAAACGGTGAAAACTCCATCGAAATCTGCCCCGTAGTTTCCAAGTTTTTATACGACCAATATGTCCGGTTTTCATTTTATAGATATAGACGAATTATTCTGTTGTACCCTGCAGCAAACTCATATATGTGTAGTGATAGTATTGCAGGTGGACAGCTCATCATGATTGAAAGACACCTCGGGACACCAGAGTTACCAAATAAAGCTGGATCAGTTCCAGGTTACACAACAGTGGAAAGCACGTGGCGCTCGCGTGTATGTGTTTGTGTGTATACACACGCACTGTGCCTAATATTTTCAGTCGTTTTAATAGTATCAAATTCTGTTCCCAGTAATTTTTCGTCATGACATTGATAAGCATCTCCCTAATTAAATAATTCTTCCTGTCGCCAATTAATGATGATTACCTTTAATTGTTTCGTCCTCCAGTTCACAGGTTACTGTCATTGGTCCCAGATGGTTTTATCTAACACCCAACTCTAATGACTACGGCTTTGAATGGGTAAATAGTTCTATGAAATGACAACAAGAATCACTTTTCACCTTTCGTCGAAAGCTTCATGAGGACACTAGTCGCGGATGAGGAACTAGACTCGTCCAAAGATACTAAAGTACAAATACATTTTGAAGGCGACTGAATGCTTGAAGCTGTAACTAAACGGCAAACTCACAGCTCGTCTCTGCCACTCAATTAAGAAGGCACTAGAGAAACATCCAGAACATACAAAGAAGGCCGATTGATGTTTTTCGAGTGAAAACAATGCGGCCGATAGCCAAAACTACACTAAAACTATTAGAACTATTACAAAATTATTTACAATCATAATGAATCACCCGGAAATTAAGGATATTTACAAGTATTTACACACAAAATTATCAAAATAAACCAATCTAAAATGTTGAAAATTTTTCCTCGAAACATCGTGGCTCACATCAACATTTATAATTACAAGCTTTCCATTTATCTTTAATACATAATACTGTCCTTGATCGTATTAAATATCAGTCACACAGTTTTTCTCCATAAAACAACATGCATTTACATAACGAATATACACAGATTCACAATTAATCAACTCCCATCTTGCTATACATAATTCATAAAATAAAGGGCTGTTCCTAAGGACTATTACAACATTCTAAATTATTTTCAAAAGGTTTATCATTGAAGTGGCCATTCAATTCATTGCAGTTACGTAGATTTAAGTTTCACAGATATCAAAGAAAGTTTGGACGATACACGAACTCAAGTTGATGTGAAAGCAATTATAATATTTATCGCCAAGAAATGTTTGTCTTGTTTTTTTTTTTTCTTCTTCTTCTTCTTCTTCTTTTTATGTTCACAGATCTGTGAAGAGGCGCCTAGATGGCGCGGCTTGAAGATGCAGAAAACAGATTAGGCGAGGAGCATCTACAATTGATTCTATAAGCGGATGCCGAAGGACGACGCGAAGTTGTTGCTTTAGCCTTTGATCATGCGACTCTTCACGGTTACACTCTCTCTAGTCGCAGAAGTAATTCCTGCTCAGCTATGGAAGTATCAGCCCCAGAGGGAAGAATCTGACTAGTTCCATGAAACGGTTTGTCAGGCTGCTGCTGCATTATACAGGGCAAAATGGCTGTCACACGCGATAGCTGATAAAGCAAATAAATTACAATCAGGTAATTCAATTAAAAAGACACATAATAATCTCAACCTTAAACTGCCAAACATTTTGATGATTGCAATCACTGCTAAAAGGTTTAACTAAGTCAATTAATTCAACTCTGTTTAGTGACTGTTAACTTTATACTAGCTGTAGCTACAGCTCTCATATTTCACTAGGTCCTTACATAGAATTTACTGTATACTGAGTTTTAACTTGACCGATCGTAGCATGTAACAACTTCATGACTGTTTGCTTATCCTGCAACGGGTGTGTGCAATTCCCCCTCAATTTATAGTCGCCAATCAGCACAGGTAAACAGAGGAAATTCATCGGTGTTTATGAAAGAGGATACGTATAAGATAAAAATTTTCACTACAAATTTTACGTTTCTAACATTGCCAAATATGACATATATGCTCATATGTTATACTGCAGCTAAAATACTTTCACCCTTGAAGGTAGGCAAACGACTTGTCGTACCTCAACTTTCTGAAAGGAGCTGCCCGGTACTTTTTACAACCAACCACTATTTGAATGGGAACGCACAAGTCACTGCTAATCAACCTCGTCATAAATTAATAAGAACATCCTATTAGCCTTAGTATTACTAGTCCAAAATTTTTTTTTAAAAATGGTTGGTCATTTGCCACTAAGATATAACAGAAAACAACAGGTAATCGTCGGCTTCCGCGGCCTGAGTCAGTTGTCTCTTGACAGTCCGTATGACGTCACGTAATGATGTGTAGAGTCGACGTTTCTACCCAATTCTGTCCAAGAAGAAGATCGCTGTGTGACGGTCGAAACGTCGACTCTACACATCATGATGCAGCGTCAGCCGGACAGATAGAAGACAACAGTAAACAACAGCTTTTATTCAGCCTGCTATTTATGGCAGGTAAGGAAAAGGATTTCAGTAGACTAACACTTACAAAAGAAACTTTACTTTTTCCATAAAATAAAATTGACTTCAAATCCCTCGATGTTTCGCGATATTTTGTTGAATGAAACATTACGGATTACAGACAATTCCATTATAAACGTTTCGGTCAAGGCTGCTTCAACCTTATGTGTCCTCTTCGTTTTCCTGTACGCTGGATGAATTGTTTATATTTTTCGGTAAAGATGGTGTTGTTTCTCCGGCAAAGAGTGTCCACTGTGGCAGACGTGTCTGGCTGACGTTGCTGCAGCGCGTTAATCTGCGAGTACACACTTCACACACAATATGACTCAATACTGCAGTATGACGTTCATACAGACTCCATGAATATGTATAGTCTTCAAATTACTAAGTTCAGATTATTTATTAATGCAAATTATTTTGTTATTCAATTCCTAGGTTAATTTATTCTTACTAAACCCGGGCGGCCAAAGATTTATAAATAACTTTTGGTAATGCAGGATTGCTTAAAGGCGCAAATAATTGGTGAAATAATGAAATGTGCTGATGCTCAGTGTAAAATTCTGAACTTCTGCGCGGCCGGTGAAAGCCGATGACTGGTGACAAGAAGTCGCCTTGAGGACAATAGGGGTGCCGGTTGCGACGGGCGAGTGCCGTTAGCCCAAGGCCAGGGCGCAGTACTGGGACGCTAGTGAGGTCTAACCGACGCGCGCTGCCTCAAGTGGGCGCGAAGCAAAAAGCTAATAGCGAGTGCTCTGTTCATCACGTGGTTTTGGCGTACGCTATCCCACCAATGCTATGAAGCGTCGGGGGTTACAAAAGTTACTCCACGGCTTCGTGACTGCGAGAGGTGGAGCCATCGTTTTCTTGGCGGCCAAAGGAAGCTACATCGACACTTTGTTGGCCGGAGTGGCCTGATGCAGTCATCGAAGACACTTGGGAGAGACAAGCGGCGCAGCACTGGCTGCAGCTTTGATACCGTCATCTCACATTGTATTACATTCAACACGGTGCTGTCTTCATATGGTAATATGCTCTTATGCCAGGCCAATGTTCAAGGTTTAACGAAGCTTTAGTGACCCGTTAACGCCACATGAATTTCAACTCTAATCATGCAGGACCCCTGAGCTACCTGGTAACTTTTTCACCGAAAATTAAATTCTGAAAGCTCCTTGTTTTTAAATTGATTCGGATGATGTTCATTTTGTTTTAATGGCACCCTGGGAATATTTCTATGTGTATATGCATAACATCCAATAGTTGGCCTGTGTCACCACGATGTTTCATTAATCAATTTGATAACTAAAATACTTCAAGTTCGAGTTCAATTATTGTTTGCTCTAACTCGGCAAATTGTAAGGTCTGGGTATTGCTTGCTTATAATATTGCATTACATTGTGTTAGAAGTAACGTTAAATATACCCAGCAATGTAAATGCTAGAAGACAGAATAAAATTTAATCTTTGTTCACCTGTGATCCTACACCAGTCAAAAATTCTTGCTATCCAAGTATCAAAATTCATAGACATCATAATATTCAATAAAGCTCCACCACCCTCCCCCTGCTATATTTAGCCTCTGTCTTTGTTGAAGTTTTTAGTTCTTTTTTAAATTTATATTGATTCCGCAATTTTATATTCTAAAAAAATCCTTCCGTTGTGTAATCATAGCAGTTCTCTTCACCATTAACTTGAAGCAGCCCTGACGAAGGCTACAGATTTGGACCGAAAGATTGGCACAGCAAGAAATATGCAGCGCTAAACCCGAAAATAAATCAAGTGTTGTAATATTCCAAAATGACGCCACCTAAAAGTGTGAAATATTAAATTCCATTCTTAGTCAAGCACATTGAACTTCTAGAATTTTTTTATTATGTCATACTTTAGGAACATTTATTATTTCAGTTTCATGCTGAAGAGTTGGCTTCTAACATCTACAGCTGTATTAGCCAAGATTTAGTTTCCCACTAAATCTTTTATTGTTTGAGCTGATCCAGGTTTTATTCCTGCTATCACTGTTTGTTATGCCATCTGAGAACACTCATCTAAGCTTCAAGCAATAAAGAGCTGATAGGAAAGCAATGCACATATACTATAATACCCACACAATATTAGCGTTCACTTCCTTACCCCAGTATACATAACAATGACACCTACACTGTCAGGAGTATTTAATGATTCATCTGAAAATGAAAAAAATATGCTAACGTCCTCACTCAGTTTATTTCTGAGGCCTCATTCCTATTGTTACTGCTACAGACAATGCTCTTATTGTGCTACTTATTTCATACAGTTATTCATCTAAACACCTTAATCTCAAGGAGAAAACACAACAACACCGGTCAATCGATTGACACTGACACCTTTCGTAAATTGCTTTAATATTTTCGTCATCATTTCCTTCATAAGTAAAGCTAATAGCGTGGAAACTAGATCAGAACACAATACCCACTACAGAAGGACACCTCCAGCGTTATCAATAAGGTGTAATTTTTAACAGATTACTGATAATTTAAGTCTTTCATGTTTTTACAAATTATAATTTTAGGACATTAAAATGTTTATTATAATCACTCTTATGACACGCACACAAATATGAATTATAACGTACTAAATATTCATAAAGAAACATAAAACAAGCTGTTTGCATGCTTTTATTCTCTCCCTTTCTCTCTTCAGTGGAGTCTTCATCCCCGTGACCTACGTGTTCATTGAGAAAAAACAAGTTTAGCTTCCAGATTAGTAGGAGGAGACTGTGACTCCTGGGACAAAAGATCTTAAGCCGGCCCCGGAAGAGACTCCACTCGTCCGCGTGACGTCACAGTTGGATGGCGGGAAATTCTAATGGACCAATGGCGGCCAAGGTCGTATGACGTCACACGTTAGTTCCTCAACCGGCCGCTAGGGAGCAGCATCTCCCAAGGGCTTAATTTCTAGTTCATTTGGTGGCGGCTAGATGGCGCTGCACCGTTAGTTCACAGATCCGCTGGCAGATGGCAGCCCCCGTTAGTTCTTTGGCATGTATCATTTTGGTCTCCGACAAATATTTGTCACTGCTCTCCATCCTGTTCTGGAATGCGGACGTCAGACAAGTTGTATCGCGGCGACAAAACTATGGATTCGTCTATCACTTTAGTTCCTAGTGGTCGTCGGGTGTTGCGTATTCCAATTCCACCTTTACCGAGTAACTTAAATATAATTAAAGTCTTATCTTCGAGGAGTTTAAATGGACCCATTGGTTTAAGTAGACAATGGACGATTAGTTCATCCATTAATCGGGAAATCGAGTATGATGGTCTCCATGATGTCACGAATCCACTTCCTCTCAGATGTATACTGTTTGATACAGAAGTGGGTGTTGACGTCACTGCCGGAGTATAAAGGCCATCACACCAGCCAGCTAGCCCTCAGTTCCCGGTCGGCGATCGTCAAGTCCAGTTCACTATGGCTAGTGAGGTTCTCCTGTTTTCAACATGCTACAAGTTAAACAGCAGTGACACCAAGCGTATCACTGTTGGTTTGTCACCTAAACTGGAATTTAATCCAGTAGTTGTACTCGAAAAAGTTGGGTACAATAAAGTCACTCTCATACATGAAGAGTGGGATGTACTGAGACAGATGGTCTATACAATTGGTGGCTTTTTCAACAACACTGAGCATCTGCAAACGAGTGTCTCGCTCGGCAACCACACCATCTCTTCCCGAACAGTGGCTGGAGCGAAAACTATATGGTTTTACAACAATGCTGTGCCTGCCTATGGTGTGTTTCTCGGCGAATCAACATGGGACAACATGGTCGACGCCCTGCCAGCAGTGACCGGCGCCATCACACCATGAAGCTCTGGAGTTATCAAGTTACCAAGTACTACAACGAGTTTGTGAATACGTTATCAGTGAAAGTGATTCGTGACTTCCCCCGTTGTTCTGTGAATGGCCTGATAGATTTGCATTTTGATAGTGTACATGTCAATGAAGTGTCATACAGCCCCTGTTCAACACTAGTCTATGAACGTTTAAAGTTAGAAATTAAAGCATATAAAAAACTGTTAGTGTATGACTATGTTAAACGCAAAGTTGAGCAAGATTTCAAAGGAACTGATGTATTTAGC
>CM061920.1:321529016-321553582 GCA_031002005.1 Vandiemenella viatica | reverse complement strand
TGGTCTTTATTAATACGGACAAAAGAAGGTTTCTTTTTTTAATAAGCAATTACGGTCAAAAAGATGGAATTCTATAACATTATGGACATTAATGGATCAAGACTAATTTTTAATTTAAATAAATGATAAATAAAAAACGGTCTGCTAACTATAGAATAAAAGCAGATAACCCTTTCACATAGATGAAATAAAAATAATTCAGTAAAGTCTCTTGTGTATATTTAAAATTTCACAACTACCAAATTGATGTTATGAGATATTCTAGTACTACTTCAAAGACGGATAAATTTTTTCATGAATGGTAATGAAGAGCACAAGTTAAGCTGTATGAATAATACAGAGTAGAATAGTAGTGAACTCGTCGGAACAACCTTGAGAACTTGAAACGTATTTCTGACCTTCAGATCTCAACCTCTATCAATGTTTGGTGTAAGATGTAAGGTGGAGCAATATGATAACCCGGCACATACGTATTATCAGTGTGGATTCTATTATCATGCCCTAATTCACTGCCGCATTCAGTCAAGATGCGGAAAGTACGCGGATCCGAATCATCTACGTCGTTGTAATATGCAGAATGAACTTCTTTGTTTGTATTGTGGGGACAATCGTATTAACTATAGTTATAAAAACGACATAAGGTATATTTTAATAGTGCTGACGTTATAATGCCTTAGTCATACCAAACCATTATAACAGCTTGGCTAAAGTTGCCTATCTCTTTTCTAAAAGTAGAATTTCACTGGTAACCTGAAAATTCCAAATTCTGTAGTAATTTGCAGATTTTTCTAGACCAAATAATAAAAAAAAACATGATTCTATAACATTTGCGACATTAATGGATCAATATTAATTTCTAATTTAAATAAATGATAAATTCAAAGCGGTCTTATATTCGCAAATCTTTCATTAAAATTTCTTTTATATGGTTGATACAAACTTGCACTTAAACAAATTTCTTACATCAATCGCATAAATCCTTTATCCTCCTCATCCTGAGTGAATGAAATAAAAAATTACCAGGTTTTTACACACCGTAATGTAATATTTTATTCAGAAGGACAAAAACGCCACAATGTACGTTTAGTTACGAGGGTAAACTGGAATGAAATGCACAGAATAAAAACAAATAGCAAGATGAATCAAAAAGTATAATATAGGACGAATTCTAAGTTTCAAAATCATATTTATTTTTCAGCATGGTCACCTTTAAGGCTAACACATTTCTCCCAACGTGTAAGAAGTTTTTTATTTATTTATTTATTTATTTATTTATTTATTTCATCACTGAAAAATTGTTCCGACTTTTCTTGAATTCAGGATTTGACAGCTGCCATCACCTTATTCTCCGAAGTGAGATGATTAGCCTTGAGGACTCTCTTGAGTAGAGGAAAAAAATCAAATTCGCAAGGCAAAAGATCGGGATGTAAGGACGATGTGGAATTTTTCAAACTTCAGGTTTCGGAGAGCCTCTATAGTTAATTAGTTTGTTTGTTTCTTAATTTATTTTGTCCTTTGGTCTGAAACAGTTGCGCCCGGCGTCATGACGTGATAACCATCGTGCACAAATTTTGCGAAATCGCAATTGATCAATAAAGAAGCCGACACGTTCCTTAGATATTCCAGTATTGTTTACGATACGATTTTGAGCAATCCAGCATGTCTCAAAATATGACCTACCAGCCTGTCTCTTCTTTCCGTAAGCTTCTTCCACAAACTCACCCATCTTTTCTCATCCATCATTCCCAAAACTCGTTCATTTCTTACTTTGTCTGTCCACTTAATTTTCAGCATTCTTCTGTAGCACCACGTTTCAAATGCTTCAAGTTTCTTTCTTTCAGGTATTCCTGAAGTCCATGTTTCGCTACCATAAAGAGCTGTGCTCAGCACAAAGAGTTTCAAAAAGTTCTTTCTAATTCCTAGATCAATATTTTTCTCTTTTTCATGAAGGCTCTTTTTGCTAGTGCTATTCTGCTTTTGACATCTTTCCTGCTTCGGCCATCGGTTGTAATTTTACTTCCCAAGTAACAGAATTCGCTTACTTCTCCTGTTGCATCCGATCCAATTTTTATATTTAATCTACTAGTATTGGTATCATTTCTGCTACATTTCATCACTTTTGTCTTGCTTTGATTTATATTCAGTCCAAAATCTTCATTCAGTATTTTGTTCATGCCATTCAGTAACTTCTCAATACCCTCAGCCCTCTCTGCTAACAAGACAATGTCATCAGCAAATCGTAGCATACTGATTTTTTCTCCCTGAAAATTTATGCCACATGGAAATTTTTCTTTGGCTTTCTTCATTGTTTCTTCTACATCAACAATTATGGCTTTTCAGGCTCGCAATCGCGAAATTTTGCTGTCTATCGACTTTCAGTAGACCTATCAAAGTATCGTCATCATAATCAGCCATGAAATGACGATGAATCTCGGTAGGAGTAACTTTAAAAATTCCATAACAGCGTGATGTTTAACTCGCGTTGACATATCATTATAACACGTCTCAATACTTCCGCTTTTCGAAATACACTGGATGAATTAAATGACTTTAACGACTGCGCATGCGTATAGAAGGGGAATGTGTCTTCCACTTGCCACCGGGCGAGTTCTGGAGGTCATTTCGTTCGTGTTCTAAACTCTTGAGTTCATTTCTTCTTAGCCTATCCTTGTACAAACGGTAAGATTTATATTTTAGGTAATCTTAGATATATATATACACCTGTGTGTCCCTATATTTCACTTTTCAGCCACCACTACCTAGCGCAGATCACCGGTGTTTAAGTGTAATAGTAGCGTGAAGTCACCTATCGTGCACAACATTTGCCGATTGCCGATAGCTGTGGAGGTATGGGAGATATGGTGGTTGAAAGTAGTCGATTTAGGGTATTTTCATATTTCTACCAAAGACTTGTGTGTACCTATAATTCACATTGCTGCTACAATTACATAGCACAGACCACTGGTGTTTGTGTGTGGTAGTAGTATGGAGTCACCTATAGTTGGCCGAATGTTGGTAGCTATGGGGATGTGGGAGATATGGTGGTTGAAAGTGGTTGACCTGGGACACTCTTGTATTTCGACCAAAGACGTGTATGTCCCTATATTTCACTTTTCAGCCAAAAGTGTATAGCGTAGATCACTAGTGTTTGTGTGTGGCAATAGCATAGACACGCCGATCGTGCACAACGTTAACTGAATTTCGGTAACTGTTGGGATGTGGAAGTCCTAATGAAAGCGTCACAGAACTGATTAGTAGACTGGGCTGGGAGTCTCTGGTAGATAGACGACACACGTTTCGTCTAAACGTATTGGTAAGCATGTGTACTCCCACTTTCAAATACGAGTGTGGATTACCAACCTATTTGAGTCGGAACGACAGGAAAGATAAGATTAGAGAAATAAGATGCCGCAATGATTCTTAATTAATTCTTTTTTCCCTCGTACCATTAGGGATTGGAATGCACAACAAATAGATTGGCTTTGGTGCTGAGCAACCTCAGCCACCCACAATTTTTTGAATTGCAGAGTATATATGTAGATGTTGATTGAAAGTGGTCGATAAGGGACATTTTCGTATTTCGACCAGACATATATATCCGTTTATTTCACTTTGCTGCCTCAACTACATGTTTATGTGTGGTAGTGGCCTCAAGTATCCCATCGTGCTGTATCATTTTAAAGACTATAGTCTACCCTTTGGTCACACCATATTATAAGAAATGAATTTTTCGAAATTCGAACCTTATAGGGTAAAAGTTTTAATATTTCTACAATGCGTTTTTTGTCACGAGCCATTTATCCCCTTGATACCTTGCAAAAATCGCTAAATGAGGTCTCACTTTAAATTTTAATGTCTACGATTTAGTAACATTATATTTTAAGAAACGAATTTTTCGGATTAAGACCTCTTAAAGGGCAATAGTATCATTGTTTCTATAACGTGTTTTTTTTTTTTTTTTTTTTTTTATCACGGAGCATTTATCTCTCCTGATAAGTAATCGAAATCGAGGAATGATGTATAATTTTAAGGATTAAAGTCACCACTTTAGTCACATCATATTTTAAGACAGAACTTATTCCCAATTCGACCCTTAAAGGGCAAAATATCGTCACTTTTAAACCAGTTTTTTTTGTTTTTTGTTTTGCTTCGCTTGATGCTTGAATGTACAGTACGTTTTACCGTTTTACATTTTCTTAATTGTAGGTTTATAAGTATTTTGTTAAGTACCTATTAAACTAAACAAGTAAACAATTGCTGCAAATGAGTGGTTCTACTTCCATTCTACTACAAGCCTCCGACCTCACCATTGGTCGTATTTTATTCACGAAATTTTCGCAAGGGTCATCTAGTACATAATTAATTTACATTTTCCGCTGTGAAATAACTTTAGTTTTTGAAAGATACATATTCAGGGTAAATACGTTAGAGACGAGAACGAAGGTTTGGAGTTCAGCAACGGCGTTGGCCAAGAGTGTAATATCGGAGAATCTCTCTGTCTCCGTGTTTTTCTTATAGCTTTAGCATTAAAGACGGGAAAGGTCTTGGTTAAAGGAAAGGGAAGGAATTCGACCATGCCCTTTTGAACGAAGCATTCGCCTGGAGTGATTTGGAGAAATCATAGAAAACCCAAATCTGGATGACCCACATCCTCCCGAATGCGAGGCCAGAGTACTACCGTTCATCCACGACGCTCGGTCTGAATCTCAAGTTATTAAGTCTTCTGTCATCCTAGCTCCAAGAGAGCTGGAAATAATGAACAGATGTGTTGATTATAATGAATGCAGTCAATCGTCGGCGAAGAGTTCGGTTAACGTAATAGGGAAGATTAGTCTACAGAACATTAAATACTTGCACTACTGTCAGCGCTAAGCTGAAGAAATAACTGTTAATAGCTGATAGTATAGAAAGACGACTATGCAACAGAGAGCCATTACAATATACACAGCCAAATCATTACGCAGTACATTATGGGGAGCATGGTAAGAAAGTGCAATGTAACGCCTCCCAGCAAGTCTAGCGGCTGTCACTCGCAGATACTTTTCACACAATTTTTAATATGTTCTTGATGCTTCTATTTAATTGCATATTTTCTTCCATTGTTTGAAGCTTTCTCATGGTTCTTACTCATGGTTAGTGATTTAAAGAATAAACATCCCACAAAATCCATCAATCCATTTCGCCATTAGCTGCCCATTTCCTCTCCTTGAGCAGAGTAGGGTAGAGTGTTTGTCTTGCGACATTTACTCTTAGTCTTATAGATGGATTCTTGCTTTAGGTTAGATGTGTCTTAATGTTTTGCGTAGATATTTTCAGATGGTTTAGGGGTTAATTGAAGAAGTGAGATAGGTCCGATGTGTGGACCTATTCCTACCGGATAATTCCCCAAGTCATTGATTAGTGGGTTGTTAGATTTGTGGGCTGCATTATAAAATTTGGTAGCAAGATCCTTAAATCGTTGTTTTAAGGTTGGTAGCCCTGTGGCTTCATGAAGGGCTATTGTGGGAAATCTGCAGTCGAGATGAAGGGCTCTCTTCAGAGCGCGATTTTGAATAACTTGGAGTCGGTCTAGATTTGTTTTAGCTGTGTATCCCCACACAGGGCAGGCATATTCTAGTATTGGTCGTACTAAGGTGCAGTAGATCCGTACTCCTAAGGGTGCGGAGAGCTTACTGTCCCTGTTTAGCACGCTTGAAGTCTCGCATTAGCTTTTCTACGGAGGTCGTTTATGTGGGCCCTCCAGGTCAACTTGGAGCCAAGTAGGACTCCAAGGTAGCGAACTGTATTTGACCATGGAATTGAGTTGTTATGAATTTTGAGTTGTGGATCCAATTGAGGTCTCAATTCTTGTAAAAATAGGCCAAGTCTCGTGTTCGTGTAGTGACAAAAGGTTATGAGTTCTTCTTCTGACCCAAGTCTACACTGTACAGTGTGTATTCACCTCATTTTGTGAAACAGAATGGTTTCTCTCGGTGTCATAAGATCGTTTATTTAGAATAAATAAAAATTCTGGTGACTTGACCACAATACGCGCCATGTGTTAGCTAACCTATATAAATACCTTAAATGTGCTTTATCAACCTCAGAAGTAAAATTTAACACATTAGTTAAACGTAGTAAGCTCACTCTACAAACAAAATCTGAGGTATGTAAAGTAATTAGGGTAAAAAGCGATTTCACGTTAGGGGTAGATATTTGGAAATTTACGCTTTTCAGAATTTTCTTATAATATGTGTCCCAGTGTTATATGCGTACCAAATTTCAGCTTTCTACGGTTACGGGAAGTACCTTAGAGTTTTGATGATCATCAGTCAGTCAATCAGTGAGTGACAAAATCGCTGTAGTTTGTATCCGAATAACATACGAACTATAAGGATAATCCTATCCTTTCTAATCCATTTAGTCATGAAGAAGTTGAGAAAGCCATCAAAATGCTAAAAATGAGGAAGGCTGCAGGATTAGATGGCATTTTCCCAGAATTCATAAGATATCTCGGCAAGCAGGGAAGAACTTGGCTCAAGAACTTCTTCAGTGATATCCTGGACACTGGGATAGTCCCCCCAGAATTTAAGATGGCTCACACCTTGACGATCCTCAAACCAGGCAAACCAGCAGATGATGCTTCAAGCTATCGACCTATTGCTCTACTCAGTGTTTGCTATAAGCTTCTAGAACGCCTCATCCTTAACCGCATACAAGGAATAATAAATATCATAACACCAACATATCAGGCAGGTTTCAGACTGAAACGGAGCTGTTGTGAGCAAGTATTAGCACTGACATCATACATTGAGGCTGGATTTCAGAAGAAGTTAAAAACATCAGTAGCCTTTGTCGATTTAACAGCGGCATATGATACAGTTTGGCTGGATAGACTGCTACTTAAACTTAAAAAACATATACCCTGCAGGAAACTAACATCACTCCTGAGGAATATGCTGACCAACAGATATTTTAAGGTCACCATCGGACATAAGACAAGTAAGTCATTTACAATAAAAAATGGATTACCTCAAGGGTCAGTACTAGCTCCATTGCTCTTCAACTTGTACACCAGTGACATGCCAGAAACAACCGGCAATAAATTCTGCTACGCTGACGACTTAGCTATCGCCGTCCAAACTGCCACATTAGAGGAAGGTGAGAGCATTCTCTCTAACGACTTAGAAACCTTGAACACATATTATAGAAAGTGGAGACTTTGTCCGAACCCAATGAAAACAGAAGTATGCGCATTCCACTTGAGCAATAGAATAGCACATCAGCAGCTCAAAGTGAACTTCTGCCACCAGAGGGTGAAACATAATTTCCATCCTAAGTATCTTGGTATCACCTTAGACCGCTCCTTAACATTCAAAAAACACCTCGAAAACACAAGTCAGAAACTGAAAACACGAAACAACATCATGAAGAAGCTAGCTGGTACTTCTTGGGGAGCTGATGCGAACACACTACGAACAACCGCTCTCACCATGGTTTACCCTGTTGCTGAGTACTGTGCTCCAGTGTGGCAACGTAGTACTCATACTAGAAAAATCGACGTCCACCTGAATGAGTGTATGAGAGTAATAACTGGCACCCTAAAATCCACCCCAGTCCCCTGGTTGCACCTGATCAGCAAAATACCACCTCCAGAGATAAGACGCCAAGAAGCAACGGCACGTGAGTGGATAAAACTACACCATCCTGATCATCCACAGGATCTCCCAATCCACGAGGTTCTAAATAACTTACCACCCACTCGTCTTAAATCACGAAATCCGGTATGGCAAGATGTATTTGACTTTGATGTCATGGAAAAATGGCGACAAAGCTGGAACTCCACATCTGTAAAACATTCAGATATTAAAGATCCCACAACTGGACTTCCAGGATTCCATCTAAATAGAGACCAGTGGGTCAAACTAAATCGCCTAAGAACAGGCCATGCGAAATGCAACGCCATGCTGTATAAGTGGGGTCTTCAGGATTCTCCTGCATGTGACTGCGGTGCTCCTTCCCAGAGTGTGGAGCATATTATCAGGGAATGCCCTCTACGGAAGTATGATGGACCATATGAAGATGTTTTTGGAGCTACAAGTTCCTTCTTAGAATGGCTGGAAGAATTAGACATCAGCTTGTGAACGCTACCAACGTTCTTGTCATTGTATATATTTATTATTGTATTAGTTGCTTGCCATACGATAAATAAATAAATAAATAATACGAACTATGAACAGTAACGGAATAAAATTTAGTACATTTGCTAAGGTTGCTGACATCTACGCATAACAGAAATTTGAGACATGTAGCATGAATACGACCAAAGAAATTGCTCTTCAAAAATGGCCCAAATCGCTTCGAGGAAACGGTAGGTAGTGCCGCCGTTGACTCAACTCGCTGCCGTGCAACCAAATGAAGTAACAGGAACACCTCCAAAAGATGGATTTTTTTTATCTGCTTAACGTCTCTCTAACAGCGAGGTATTTACAGACGGTAAAGAATTGGGGGGGGGGGAGGCAAGGAATGGAAAGGAATTCGGCCATGGCCTATTGAAGGAAGCATCCCGGCACTTGCCTGGAGTGATTTGGGAAACTATGGAAAACCCAAATCTGGATGCCCGGACGGGGATTCAAAACGCTGTCCTCCCGAATGCGAGGCCAGAACGCTAGCCGTTACACCACCACGCTCGTTCAAAAGATGGATAATAGAATATTACATTGACCTGTTATCAAAATCATATAATAGTAGAAGTAGAAGTGTTGCCTTCAGCGCATGTACGCTAGATGAAGAAAGGTATAAAGGATCAAATAAGATTCAGGAATATGCATCGACTAACAAAAATATATGAACTTATGAAACTGATAAATACGGCAAATTACTATTATTAGTGATCACCCAGCGATCGAAATTCGACCCTAATTCATTAAGTTGTTTAGTTTCTTTCATGAAAGAGTAATAATCTAGTAATTCTCTGCATTACCTATAAAATTAAAAACGATACACTCCACGCGTGACTGTATGCTAATTTTTAGCTTCTAATCTAACCATAGAAAATGATGAAATGTATTTATCGATGGTTCATTTGAATTCCATCATACAATGATTTAAAATATTCATTTTGACTTAAGGCCGAAAAACTGCTTTAGCTTTATGAAACATGCGCATTTAAATGTATCTATCAAAATAATTTCGTCATTTTGTGTTTTAAATTTGGTCTATTATCATTTTGAATTTCACGCAAATAAGTATTCCTTACTTCTTGTCTCTCTCTCTCTCTAATGAAATTACTGAAATTAAAAAATCAAAAGACACTTAACCAAAGTTTAACATTTTAAATAATCAAATGACCATATAGTATCTGGCTGAATCACTACATTGCTTTTTGAAGTATTCCTTTCATAACTTCAAACATTAATTAATCTCTACTTTATCCGAGACTTTCGCTTTAACAAAGACCACAGAGTGTCTCAATGCGGGGAATTCACGTAAGAATGTTGCCTCCGATCCTATTTCACGCGCACACACACGTTCGAAAATTGATTTGTAACATGTATTAACTATGCTTATTATATTTTTGGGTGGGGTGGGACATTCTCCACCAGTGAAAAACTGTTACTGACCTGTTGAATTTTGGATTAACTGTTTCCTTATAGTGTCTTCTTCACGTTTAGCACTCTCCTTTTCCGGAAAATTCGCCATGAATTAAATTAAAAATGCCGAAATATGGGATGCTCCGCAACCGCGAAATGTTAGCAGCACTGTAAAAATGACACAATAATTATCGGTACAGGTTCGTTTTGTCATAGTGATCATGGTTAGGTTGAAATTCTGCCTGGACCAAGAGTAAAAAGTTTACGAGAAATTCGTTCTGCGCAGCCCATGTCGCAAACCAGCGACAAACTGCGCATTTGTTTACAACTGAAGCAATCGATTATCTCTGACTGCTTATATCGTTTCCAAGGTTTGTAAAATATATGATATATAATTTTAGCTTTCTGTATTTCTTTAAGTTCCTCCGTTCGCCCAATATTCTGCGCTATCTACCAGTCCTCGAAATGTTGCTTCTTGCTTCTATATAAGTTCAGAGATTAATTTCAACTGTTTTGTTTCATCAAAGAAGACAAAGTAAGGCCGCTAGCGGCACCATCTACCAGCCATCTGAGCGAACTACGTAGGCGAGCGAGCGTTTTATTTTACTTAATTTAATGTATTTGTAACGCATATTATATATAGATCTTAGCTTCCTTCACTTCTTCTCCATAGAATCTTTAACTATGCCAAATCTCACACTTCTCAGTTTGCTCAATATTCTTAAAAATGTAACCATAAGTTTTCGCTTAGCGTATTAATATATAGATTATTTTTTTAGAGGAACCAATACCATTATGAAATCTCTACGACAGGTTAAAGTAAATATAACATGCAATGAAGTATTCACGGGTGTACCGCCGGATTGTGTTGTGAAAAAAACGATATTTCGACGACTAGCTCCGCCGTCTTCTTCAAGTGTGGAGACATCTGCACTGGTTGGCGGGCCATATATACTGAGATAGGTCGGGTGTCGCACTTCCTTATATACATGTCCGCGTCAGGCGGCTAGCTGGAAGTATCGGAGATCTTCAAACCTATTATGGTCCGTTCACTACGTATTGCCGGTTCAAGGTCATATTGCCCTTGCTCCGCGCCTCACCTCATTCCCCTTCTCCGACCGAGCTGGCCACTGAATTGGTTTACGAGAGCTTTTCTGCGCATGCGCGATTGTATCTCTTGCACACCAATTGGTTAGTGCAGGGAGGAGAGGATAATACAGACTGACCTTGAGCAGAAGAGATTATAGCATAAAATGTCGGTATGGAGTAAACTTTCGGTTTTCCTCAAGTGTGGTGACTTTTAACTGATTCCGCCAAAACTGAAAGGATGGACTTTGATCCTAGTACGAATTCTGAGGGTGATAGGGAAAGCTAGCTTCCCATGGTCCGTGGTTTTATAGGACGCGCCATGTAGCCGAACTGTACGGATCAGCACAACCCTCGCCACCTCCACACCACTTTACCTGGTACCGTTTCAGCTACCCGGGCGTTTGATCTTTACCGAGTGAGTGACGGATAGACGCGCACCAACCCGCCGAGCAACCTTCCCACGGCCCGCTGTTGATTGCTCGACCGGACTGGCCGGCAAATGCACGCGTCGTGGGAAGTTACCTTTCCGAAGCTCTTTGGAGGTAGGCTGATGCCTGCCGGGAAATGTGACTGTAAATACGTACCTGCGCGCAGTTCAGCTGGTCCAGCCCTGCGTTTTCCCAGAGCGTGGGTGGATTGCCGCACTGGAGCTTCGCCTCGAGGCCCGTCGCCCAGAGCCAGGTGTCTTTGAGAGCACAGTCACATTCGATGGGATTACGCATCACGTCGAGCAGGACGAGCTGGTGCCGCTCGCCGATTAGCCACAGCTGATGCAGAAGGTTGTCTGACAGGGTCAGGTGGCGCAGCATGGGCGCTCCGTCCAGCAGCCGCGGAGGGACCGACTCCAGCGAGCAGCGGGACGCAGACAACCGCTGCAGGCGCGGGGCATCCAGAGGACCCACCGGGCCCTCCATATCTCTGTTGTCATCCAGCTGCAGTTCTATCAGCTTCGGCAAAACCTGCAAGAAACCGTACTACCTTCTAGTAACAAACAATGAAATACCGTAAACCGGGACTACTTTGCTACACTCTTTTACTTTTTCTGAGAATTCAAATGAAATGGTTCTAATTTAACAAAATAAGTCGAGTTATTTGGTTAGATCTGATCTTCCTCTCTCGAATAATGGTACTACGAATCAAATTATGACTACTTTTAAGCCAGTAATTTTCCTCTATGTGCCAAAGTTACTGAACTATGGAACGAATCATATTTTTGGTTGAATCAGTGGCAAAAAATGATTGATATCAGAGTTAGAGTGTAAACATTTTCTTTGGTCTGTGGTTTGTGTTTCTGTCTGCACACGAAAGGCAACGGCTTCAGCAAAAATATTTTGGGTGATGTGCGCCATGATCAGTGAATATTTGAAATTGTGTATTTAAGTTGACTTACAATTTAATTCTCAATTTTAATTAATTATTTTCTGCATTTTTTTGATTGTTGTAAGAATTAGCTATCTAATTCCATCCATATAGGGATTTATCAGATTTAGTAACTATTCAGTTCAAATCAAATTTGGAGCTGTTTGAAAATTAATTCTCGCTTGGTCTTCTAATTTCATTACAACGTAGACTGGATGCCCTTAAAGATGCCTGAATTAACTTTGTTTAGTACTAAAAAATTTGCTTTTCACATTTCTTATGAAACACCGTTTAAGGAAAACATAGTTTGCCTCATAAATTAACGGTAAACTATCAGTTCAATTGATTTGACACTGTCACAAAGTTGCTCCGAGGAAGTCTCGACATTAGAAGACATTGCCAAAATGTCTAGAAATTATAGTTTATATTGCTTGATTATTGTCGAAAAATGTAGCTAAGGCTTGTATTTCTTGTCGTAACTACCTGTTTTTTCATATCTTCCTCTAGTTATTCTTTGCGTCATTAAAGTTTGTAGCACAACAGTGCACTTTGAAAGTCCTCCCCTGTTTAAAAATGGCTGCCTTTCATAAAATTTGGCGAATGAAGTAAAAAACATCTAATAGATAGCAAGGAACAATAACACTTCCAATGACCATAACAAAAATATAATACTTTGCAACTTGAGGCAGCTGGAGATTTAAAATACTTGAAAAACTTAATTGTCTCAAGTTACCCCTCCTGTCACAAAGAAAACCTGATTTACGGTATATAAACAGTCTAATATACGAGGTTTCATTAAAAAGTAACGAGAATATTGAAATTGCGCCTGTTTTATGTTGTTTATCGAGTTGATACTGTTTTTATGTGCTAGCAGATCTCACTAGTTTGCGGTGCGCGAATTTATTTATTTATTTAGCTTATGGCCATTGCAAAAAATAATACAATTTAACATTAATTACAATTAAAATTCAACATTAACATGGTGTAGCCAATCCAAAGCTTCATTTTATATGTTAATAAAATCTATCGGTGATCCCCTGAAGGCTCGAAGTGGGCAGTCAAATGTCACGTGACGGATGGTTTGTTTCTCCTCACCACAGTCGCATCTCGGTGAAGCTCTCATTCCCCATGTATACAAAGATGAAGCAGATCTTCCATGACCAGTCCTAACTCTGTTAAGAGCTGCCCAGGTCTTGCGAGGAAGGTCGAGTCCCTTTAGTGCCTGTTGACTGTCGAACAGGGAGTGCCATTCTGTTGGGGCTGAGGCTATCCACTCCAATTTCCAAGCTTCTCTCCCATTAAAATTATCAGATATAATCTGTTTTACAGTTTTTACACTTGGATTTCTTGATTTAAGTCTCACAAACATATTATCCATGTCGTCATGGATGGGCAGATCCAAGTTATGACAGATCTTATTATATTGGGCAATTAGGAGAGTGTGTCGTCTTATTGTAGGCGGTTCGATGTTACACAAAACGGGTAGCCAGTACAGTGGAGTGGTCTTAATACATCCGCTAATTATCCGCATTGTCTGGTTTAAAACTGTGTCGATCTTTTTGACGTGGGCGCTATTTATCCAGACAGATGAGCAATACTCAGCTGCAGAATACACTAGGCTCAGTGCTGATGTGCGGAGTGTAGAGGCGGATGCTCCCCAGGAGGTGCCAGTTAACTTCTGCAGAATATTATTCCTGGTATTTAGTTTGTGCGATCCATTACGACTCCCAAATACTTGGGGAAGGGGTTGTGTCGGATGGGAGTGCCATCAAGAAGAACGTCAAGTGAGAGATTCGCCGCCCGATTGTTAAGATGGAAGACACTAGTTTCCGTCTTGTTGGAACTGGGTACGAGACGCCTTTTCCGAAAATAGTTGCTCAGGGTTTTGAGGTCTGCTGTTAAACTATTTTCAATTTGGTGAACGTTATCAGATTGATGTACTACTGCCAGACCGTCAGCATAAGAGAACTGTCTGGATTCTGTTTGAAGAATGTCAGAAATATAAACATTAAAAGAAGTGGGGCAAGAACTGAGCCTTGAGGCAGACCATTATTCACTCTTCTTACTTTGCTTATCTTATTTTCTGAGACAACCTGAAATGTTCGCGAATAATCAAGACGTACGTCAGTGACTTTGGGAAATTTTCTGTGCGAAAAACGTTGGATCAGAGAATCTGTGTGAAATTTTCTGTTAAAAATGGAATTATGTGCCCCGAAGCATTCACATTGTTTATGAAGGCCTTTAGCATCGATACTATGTCACAAATATCAGTTTATGAATGATACAAACGCTTCAGAAAGGTCGACAAGACACTGAAGATGACGCAAGGTCTGGTCGTCCCAAAACGTCCAACTGTGATCAAAACGTGGAAGAAATAACACGTATTGTGCTTGCTAATAGAAGAGTTGCCATTAGAAAGACATACAGCCTACAGGGATTACGACCTACACGTTTTTGAGTAGTTTTCGTGAGTAATCCGGAAAAAAAATACACGAACCTTGGAGAGAAAATTCGTGGTCTTCCAACCATGTCAGCGCACCAAGCAAACCACTTTGCTTATCCAACAATTCTTGGCGAAAGACAACACTGCTGTTCTCCAGAATTTTTCTTGTTTTCCAAACTCAATAGTCAACGTTTTCCAAGGATAAGTGATATAAACGCGAAATCTCAGACCGAACACAAGATCATACCTAAAGAAGCCTTCCAACAAAGTTTCTAAAACTCTACGTTGGCATAAGTGCAGATTATCAAAGGAGGGCTCGTTTGGCGGAACGGGATAAACATTTAAGGTAATGAAATAAATTAATAATTCTCGTTACTTTTTGATGACACCTCGTAACACCGACGTACGAGACTATAAATGCGGGACTATAACAATTTATCAGCAGTAGAGATGAATTCACAGACCTGTAAAAAAATGTAAACTCAAGAAAACCCAACTGACCCAACAGCCGTACTCATATCAGTTGCTGGTTGATAGGTAATTAAAGATTTTGTCTATGTTCTGTTAATAATTATTCATACAGGAACTTCTGAAGGAGGAAACTCGTTTGAGGGTGAAATGTCAAATTAAGCTTGGCAAGATCTGTCAGAGTAGGGAAACGATATATAGCAACCTATCATCAATGACCTCAGCATTCAAAAATATTAGTAAAACTGTGTTAATCTGACAGTCAGTTTTTTAACACACTGTCAAAAGAAATGTGGAAATCCTCGATGAATCCATGATGCAAGGAGCAGAGGACGTGGATGTATGGTGAGGAGTTACAATAAGGTAGATATCAGATCACGTTTCTGAAGAATGAATTAAACTAGTATTGATCCACCATAACGCCCCGGACAAAAGAAGTAATTGTACCTAGAGCCTAAAATTTGGTATACGCGATCCCTAGCTGGTTTTAAATGTGTGAATGGCGTAACTATACCACTGAGGCTCGTGGCAAATTCGTTGGATGGGGACCCCCTGAGTGCCGAATCTATGGGGAAGCCGGGGAAGGGACAAACAGGGGCACCGAATTTTTGTTCTACTACTGCCTTGGCGTTGACATTGAGCGGGGGCTTGTTGAAGGGAGCGGTAAGCCCTCTCGGGCCATAGCCCATCCAGGTAGGGGCCGGAGTGGGAGGGGGGGGGGCTGGACCGTGGCATTTTGCCCGTCCTGCCACCCTAATATTACGCCATTGCCTGAAGCCATCGAAATTTATATTAATAGACAAGTTACTATGCAATAATACATTATTCCTTCTAATATTATTACAGATGTTCCTCAGGATTACAGATAAAACGTCAGACGAAATGATTCAGTGATATGTGCAGACACGTTACATTGCGTGAAATGTTTATAATCTGAGGCATTTCGTATGGAAGCCAGGCTCTTACGACGAAAGATGGTTGGTAATGTATGATAAATGCTATATGAATGTTTGAGGTGGGCCTTAAGTTGGGTCAGTAAGTTTTTGAGTGGCGTAGCCGTCTTACGCATTCCTCGAAATTACGTAGTATGTATAAGTGTTATCCACGAGCAGTGGTGTGCAACATGGAACATTCGTTCAAAATTAACGAAAACGTCCTGCGAGCATGTATACAGTAGTAGTCTGGTTAGAGTAAATTGTGTTTTCAAACGAAGCTTGTGTGTCAGTATTTCTGATTAGTTGAGAATGCAGTCTAGTGCTTATGTTCAGAGAAATAAGTTTGTTGGTTGAGGTGATGAAATGCATCCATGTCAAGAGATTAACAACACTGCCTGAATTGACAGCAGAAATAATTAGGGATGCACTAGAGACGTATCAACACGGCAAAAATTTGATGTTTGTGGCATTTGCAAAAGGAATCTCGGGTGCTCTTACGCCATGTGTAGCCTTTATCGACTTCGCACCAGTAACGAAGGGAAGTCCCAAGATAATAATGCGCATTTTATCCAAGTTCACATTGGTTTTAGGAGAATTCTAGGAAATTCAGTTAAATGGCACGACCATTATCGGGTACGAACAATTTGGAACTTATTTGGGATATAATCTACACAGCCATTGCCGCGTAAGGTATAATTTCTACCGTGCCCAATTAATAAGGGATTGTTGTTATACAGGGTGTCCCAGAATAAACTTAACAACTCTAACATTGAGTAAGTTATGTTTGGAACGAGATATCACAATGCAGTTTTTTGCATGTTACAGAGTATCTCTGAAAGTTTTTTTCTGTTTTATTTCAGGTGCGGTTTGGTGACAAGTAGGTAGTTACATCACATTTTTTGAAAATGTACACCCCACAGGAAAAAGCTCAGTGTATTTCCTCGTTTATAGAGACACGATCGGATACACAAGTGCAACGCAATTTCCGGACAAAGTACAGGAAAGAACCACGAACAATACCATTAATTCGTGAGTGGCATAGGTCGTTCATTGAAACAGAAAGGCGCTGGTCGACGATGCACAAGTGACGAGAATGTTGAACGGGTTCGTGAGACATTCACTCGTAGTCCCAAAAAATCTCTCCGCACCGCCGCCAGAGAGTTGCAGTTACCACGCTCAACTATACACAAAGTGTTACACAGACGGTTGCACTTGTATGCATGCAAAATGCAGCTGTTGCAAGCCATCAAGCCAGGAGATAAACAGAGACGTGCTGCGTTTGCTGCAAACAAGTTGGAGAGAAGGACACTAAGGATGGTTTCCTTAGTCGCGTCCTCTTTTCAGATGAGGCCACCTTTCAAGTGTCTGGGTTACTTAACAGGCACAACGTTCGAATTTGTGGTTCTGAACATCAGCATGCATTTAGAGAGATAGAGCGTGACAGGCCAAAGGTTAATGTGTGGTGTGGTGTTATGCACAAACAAATAATTGGCACCTTCTTCTTTGCTGAGAAGACAATCACAGGCCCAATTTTCTTGGATATGCTAACAGAATTTGTTGTTTCCAAACTGGAAGTCCTTCAACCGACAGTTATGTTCCAGCAGGATGGTGCACCTCCACATAGAACTCATGATGTCCGTGATTTTATAGATAAACAATTTCCCGGTCGGTGGGTAGGAAGAGGGGGTCCAATTGACTGGCCGCCTCGTTCACCTGGCATAACCCCCTTGGATTTCTTTCTTTGGAGATATGTAAAAGACATCGTGTATCAAACCCCGGTTAGAAATTTGGCAGATCTCAGGCAGAGGATTTCTGCAGCAATTACTACAATTGATCAAGGGATGCTCCAAAGAAATTGGCAAGAAATTGAATATCGCTTTGATATTGTATGGGCAACTAATGGTGCACACGTTGAAGATTTATAGAGACAGAAACAATACTTTGAGACATTTCAAAATGCAAAAAACTGCATTGTCATATCTTGTTCCAAACATAATTTATTCAATGTCAAAGTTGTAAAGATAATTCTTGGACACCCTGTACATCGTGGTTGCTGATCTCTGCTGGGGATTTGGCAGAATGATTTAGGCAATGCCCCACCGCATAGCTTTTCTTCTACCAGCTAAAGAAAATTTCTCCCGTTCCGAGAGAGATACTCCTGTAATAGTCCAAACATAAACAAGGGTTTTGATAAGAATTTACGTATAGTTTATTCAGTTAAACATATACCTTGAGAGACGCTTGTAGCTACCGAACACATAGTACACTAGTTACTGTGTAAGATATGCCACCTAGCAGTCTGATTGCAGGCACGTGTATCTCTGAGGCAACGACCTGGAGAGCCTGTATAAAAGGCACAGCGCATTGCGGTTAGCGCTCTGCCCTCGCATTCGAGAGGATGCCTGTTCGAATCCCCGTCCGAGCATCCAGATTTCGGTTTTCCATGGTTTCCCCAAACCACTCCAGGCGAATGCCCTTATGCTCTTTTCTAAAGACCATGGCCGATCTCCTTCCCGTTCTTTGTCTCCAATAAAGCATAAAATAAAAAAGTAAGAAAACGGCCTGGTTTGCTGCTGCATACAGGTGCGAGTCTGTTTGCTACCTTGCGGGAGCTAAACAAAGTCCCTAATGTCAGTTAGTTTAATTCAGTTTGCTACAACTTAATCTAGCATAGTTTCATCTTGCATGAATTTATAGTTTCCAAGTTTCACGTGTTCTTATATTTGTGATATACTGTTGGTTGTATCATGATAACTTCACAGTCATTCATTCTATCCTTCATATCAATTCGTGTTGAGTTGTCTAGTTACTTTAATAACATACGTTTTAACAAGCACTTAGTATGTTCAATACCACTATCATTTAGTACACCAGTGAGCAAGTGCGTATCAGTTCTTCCTAGTATAACATAATTTGAATGTGCGGATAACTGTATGAAAGGTTTTTAGAATTAACAAGAGGAAACCAGGTGTAGTGACTATTACAGGTGAAAGGTAGATATTTCCATTTGATGCGAACCGTTTAAAAATTGTGAAACTGTGTTAAACTGTTTTCCTTATCGTTTTTAGTTTTTACTAAGCAAATAACGGAAAAAGTGTAAATGTAGCAATCTCAAAGGAAGGTAGCGAGATTTAAACCCACGTTCCTTGTACCTCCCCGTGTCCATTTGTCAGTCTTAACACTTTCGGCAAACCGTCTCTCTACGACCTTTAAACGACGATGCCGGAAGTCTGGCTTCTGGACAACTGAAGCTTATTCTCAAACAGATGCCAGCGATGAGTAAACGTTATACCTGAAAATCCAGTTTAAAAAATGTGTTAACAGATTGTAGTTTATTAACAGGTGTTAACAGCTTATGATACTGCAGGGGTAAATGTACAGTAATTGTTCCATGTTACGTGGTATGTATATTATTCTTTGTTTTAACTTTTAATTTTGAAATATTACATTGTAAATGAGAATAAATGGTTCGTCAAAAAATGTAGAGAACAAACTATTCAAATGTACACGTATATATATATAAAAAACATAGTACCCCTGCTTCTGTTTATGTAATTCGGGCATAGTGTAAGATCAATATATAGTTAAGGAAACTACAATTTATATTTTGTAAAGTAGGGTAAGGTCGGGTAATCCCGGATTTTTAAAATTTTAACATACCAATCACACTGCGTCGGTAAAACTTTATGTAAATATGTATCCTATAGTGTAAAAACAAATGTAACTGAACTGTGGCTTCGGGGCCCAGTGAGTTCCACGCTAATGTGTGTTTCGTTCCTGGCAGATGTTTTTCGTCGCTACTGTCGAAATTCGTTGGAGATTGTTTAATATAATGCGTCAAATAAGCGCATAGTAATGCGGGCTCTAAAAACCTAAAACGGCGAGATTTTAATAACTTCTCCATATAAAAAATGTGGAGAGGACGGGCAAAAAAGTAAATGCATTATAAGGGCGAAGCGAAAAAATAAAAAGGTAAAGGCCTACAAAGACGCTGAATACAAAGAAAAATTCTCAAAGTTTTTCTGAAGTAAGTCAAGTAAAATAGACCGAACGTATCGTACGTGGAGAAATTTTTGAATAAGAATGGATTCATTGCTATGAAACAAAGACAGGGCCCATGAAGATTGTATTTACAAAGATTCTTCAGATTTCCATTATTATTGTAAGCCCCAAAAAAATGGCTAGGCCATCATTTATTAATATGTCCGGGGCTATCAACAACTTTTGTGTTGCAAAAAAATTAAGGCGAAATTGATTTCAATTTAATTCATTGAAAAAAATGTTATGATTACCAACTTCTAATTAATATGACTGTAGAAGTTCCCAATTTAATTTTAAGATTAAAATAAAGACAGAAAATGTGTTTATTTTATTTTTATTTGCAGCTAATGTAAGCCCATGACCTTTTTTGTTTTTTTTTTTTTGGTATCGTGATGGGTCTAGAATAGTTCAAGCTTTTAAGGTCAAATATTATGACAGGTGGACGTGATCAGTCCAAAAACGAATTTTAGCTGTAATTCACCCTTAAGATGAATGAAATCTCATGAGCTTGAAAAGTATTAATTGAGGTATAAACTACGGACAGAGGCGATGGTGCTATCCTATAATTGTTTCAAAGGCCATGGTTGGTAGACTCGAGCTTGCTGAAATACAAACGTAACTTGTATTTAACCCTAAAAGCTCACTCTGCTAAATGTGAAGAATTTCTGTTTAAAGGAGTGTGCAATTGCTTCGAAAGCGTCGCGTTTTTTTTTTTTAATTGAGGCTGGGCAAACATTCATAAGATAATCTTTGATCACAGTGTCTATAACGCCCAGAGAACGTAAAACAGATTCCAGATTACTAACTAGTAACTCCGAAGAAATGAATTACCAGAATACTCGATTCGTAACATATTTGGTCTGATGTCCACTTTAAATAATCTAATAACTCACGTACTCCGAACATGAGTACAGACTGTTAGCGAAAGTAGTCAGTAACATACGTAAAAAGCAAATAAAATTTGGTCCGGCAACAAACATTCGCAAAAGTTTGAGTTAAATTGAAATTTATCCAAGGCCGGAATAACAATTGAATTTGTGATTACAGCAAAGATCGTAGGTAATTTAGGTTTCTTATGTTGGCTGTTACCGAAAAGAAGTATCACTTTTCTTCAGCATTGAAGTTTATCGATTTTTATTGTTATGAAATTCTACGAAAAGTAAACTTAATAAATGTATTATGGAAATTAATTTTGTAGCAGTGGCTCTACTATTAAATTGTGGACCTAACCACGAATTTCTTCTAATAATATCTCTGATTGCTGTTAATTTGCGAGTGACGTGACCGTTCTCCAACCAATAACTATCGAGGTGACTTAATGACATTGGGAAATTATATAGTCGACTAGCGGAGTTCCCGGCGTTGCCCGGTATAGTTGGCGTAGATTACCAGTACGCTATTTTTATTCCCGCAATGAGAAATATTTGTCCGAAGTTTCTTAAAATTCGCGGCAACTTTTTTCGGAAATAAAGCAAACCTGGATTCATTTGCCGCCTACCAAGAAACGGGTCGGTTGAAGTTTATTTATACATAATTTTCATTCGAACGAAAAGGTTCATGTATATCAAGCTTCGTTAATTTGGTTAAGAAATTGCATTACTACATTACTGAACAACGCTAGATTATGTTAGAAACTCACATTTTATTCAATTGCGAAGTGAGTGGATATACGTTTTGCTCGTAATGCCAGATACTTTAACTCCACAGATTCAACCGTCTATACAAATATCAAAAGTGAATCCGGAATAATATTATCGTAAACAGAAGACTAATGCTGATATCCACTGCGCGTAAAGAAAATTCTGTTGTTTTTACGGCTATCTATGGCGTTTAAATTTTGAATATCCCGAATTAAAAGAAAGAATACTTCAAGTTTTGTTTAGTGTGGAAAATAGTTATTATTGTAAAGTTATCTTATTGTTTTCATTACAGGCTATGGTCAGAGAGATTTCAGTTGTGTGTTTAGTATGCCATATCCTTCCATCTTTGGGATTTGTCATCATACGTTCAGAATTTCATTTAATGCTCCAACGTTATTTAACGTTAAAACATAAGACATGCCAAAAAACTTGTAACAGCTCTCAAACCAAAAATTAAATGGAATTGTATTTTTAAAAAAGCACTTATAGTAAGCTAGAGTTTTGTTGAATATGATCTGGTAGGTTTGTTTTAAAAATTCCTGTAAATCAATGTATATAGACATTGTTTTATGGAAAGAAATTATTTAAAGGCCATTTAATATGTTTAAGAACAGAATGGTGCAAGAGGATTGCTTAAATGTTCGTAATTCCAAGTATCAAATCAAGTTACGATGTCTAAAGGATAATTTGCTACAGTTTAAAATGATTTCTGTGAATAATTTTGTGTTTAAGTATCTTTAATTTCCAATTTGACCATTTTGTAATGATGGTAAATGCTTATGTATTAATTCTGATTGTTTTTAATGTGTTTCAATTGTTTAAGTATTGTTAATGTTCGAGAAATATCTGTCGGAATCTTTTGAAGTGTTCTAGAAATTTCGATGTTGCTTATATAAACCGAACACCCGAGACAGAGCAGTAGTTTTCACCGACTCAATGTTACGACGGTCAAGAACTGTATTGCCTGTGGAAGAAGTGTTGTATACTATCGCTGGATTGTATGCCTGTGTTCAGTCTGCCAGTAAAGGCCCCTGCCAGGCAGACCTCACACACAACGCGCCTGCACGCCGGGATACATATACGACTCCAAACAGGCGCAGAGACATCAAAACAAACCAGGAAAACAAATAGAATCATCTAGAAGCTAAGTGGGACTATTTTCTTACAGAGGTCGCCGTACTACCACACAACGGAATTCCTGCGCCAGGCCGCCTATTAAGCGTAGCCGGCCGCTCCACCGCCAGTTCCGGCCTGACCGCGGAACCAGCTTCAACTACAGAAGACCACCGGAAGTTCGCGAGAAGTAGAAGCCGTCTCTCTCTACCCCGGATCAGGACCAGGCTAAATTTCTCGACGGTCATCCGCTAACTGTACCACATTTGTTATTGTTACCAGTGTTTTGTGTACATAGTAATAAACCTCAAGGAACCATTAAGTGTAGTTCACTTCAGTGGCGACAAGGTTGGGATAAAGAACTCTCGACCATCATGGCTACGCCAGCAGCACCTACGGAATGGCAACAGTTCCTCCAAGGACTTCTACATCAGTTCTTCGAATCTCAGAGACAACTGATTGCGGAAGTCAGGAATCTCCGCCAACCCACGGCCCCGCCTCCGTTCCCAGCATTCAACGACGACGTCGAAGAATGGGAGACCTACGAGAAGCGCATAAAACAACACTTCGCAATTCATCACATATCCAAAGAAGAAGACCAGCGTGCATATTTCCTTTCCTGGAACCAATCAAAGATGTATGTCTTGCTCACCAAACTTCAGCCACAAGACCCCGACACCCTCACCTTCACGACCATCTGTACGGACACTGAATGCATACTACAGACGCCGGTACCATGTCGTCGCGGCCCGCGTCGAATTCTATCATGCCGGAAGAAGCCCGATCAGACGTATCGCCAGTGGGCGGCCGAACTCCAAGGCCTTAGCAGAAATGTAAGTTTCAAACTCGTTGTTCCCACGAATCCTACGCCGACGACATGGTGCGTGATCACATCATACAGGCTGCACCAGATGCCGCACTCCGGCATGACGCCCTCAAGTTAGAGGACCCATCCCTGGAAGAGGTCATCGAACTTGCCTACAAATTCGAAATATCTACGGCCGCAGATCGCCGCCTGGAGTCCTGGGCGGATGTGGCCGCAATCCGAACCGACGTAGAGGACACACAGGACGTCGCCGCCATCCAGAGCTCCCAGTCGCGCTCCTCCCGACACCACAACCGGGGACCGCTTCCTCAGAAGGACATCGAACCGGCCCGTTCCGGCAGGGGCACCAAGTCTCGGCAGCAGCAGCGGATCCCGCAGCGCCGACGCCGCAGCCCGCTCCGCCTACCCTCCTGCCCCGCCTGTTATTCAGCACATGAGAGGGAAAATTGTCCGGATCGTTGGGCTGAATGCTCACGTTGCGGCAAGGAAGGACACCTGGCGTCCGTCTGCCGCACCAACACCACCAATGCCAATCCCGGCTCTCGCCGCCCAGGGTCTTACCAAGACAGGTTGAGCGGCGCACCTATGGATATCAATCAGGTAGACACTTCCACAGCATCCAAACTTTTTATTGACGTTACGGTCAATGGCAAGCCCCTGCGCCTACAAGTCGACACAGGAGCAGCAGTCTCATTGCTTAATTATACTACTTATGTGCAAATTGGCTCGCCCCCCTCTCGCCGGCCCCCAAGCGCCTCCTGACATACAACAAACAGGAAATAGCACTCCTGGGACAATTCACAGCAAACGTCATGTATAAGTCTGTACATCGTTCAGTCCCCTTTTTAGTAGTTAACAGTTCTCTCACAGCAGACTTATTTGGACTGGACGCTTTCCGCTTATTCGGATTTTCAATTGAGGATAACATACACCTCGTATCTCAGCATGTTCCTTTTCCTGAAGTGGACGCCCTTTGCACCGAGTTTCAGGACCTGTTCTCACCAGGCGTCGGCTGTGCAAAGGACTTCGAAGCATCACTCCAACTCCGGCCGGACGTACGGCCTCGATACTTCCGGCACG
>CM061920.1:321420721-321528016 GCA_031002005.1 Vandiemenella viatica | reverse complement strand
TGTGAGGGAAATTGACACCGGAGCCTGTGCTCCATTCCAATTAAATTAAATTAACCATCTAATAATATTACAATCTAATCACAAAAGTTTAACTAATCGATTGTGCTTCTAAGGACGAAGCAATATGGAGTAAACTCAACCGTGAAGTACTGATTACACAGTGAAGTATATGTATTAGTTACATATAAATGTAAATCTTAGCCATTATATGGTATAGTGAATTTCTCAAACTTTTCTTGTACACCTATTCCTATTCGCCTCAAGGAGTTTTCACCTCAACTAGACGACCCGTGCGAAAATTTCGCGAATAAAATATATATATATATATATATATATATATATATATATATATATATATATATATATATATACTAGAAGAAATCAAGGAGCATATTCAGAAACTCAAAAATGGGAAGGCATCAGGAGAAGATGGCATAGTGGCGGAATTCCTGAAAAATCTAGGCCAGAGTTCACTCCAAGAACTAACAAAAATCATCGGACATTGTTGGACGACAAACGAAATCCCGAAAGACTGGAAGTGCGCTCTCATACTTCCCCTTCACAAAAAAGGTGACCGCACCAATGTGAACAACTACAGAGGAATATCTCTACTATCAGTCCCCTACAAAATCCTCTCTGATTGTCTCCGTAAAAGAGTACAAGAACAAATCTAACACAAAATTGGCGAATACCAAGCAGGCTTCAGACCGGACAGATCGTGCGCAGAGCAAATCTTCAACCTAAAAACCATCCTAAAATACATATCAATCAGGAACAAGAAAACCATATGCACCTTTGTAGACTTCAAGAAGGCGTATGACTCCATCGACAGGAAAAGCCTACTCAACATCCTAAGGGAATATGGTCTGGACAATAAATCAAGAGAATTAATCAAACAGACACTCACCAACGCCACAAACAAAGTAAAATTCATGGGAGAACTCTCCAGAGAATTCGATACAAAAACTGGCGTTAGACAGGGTGATGGTCTCTCGCCAATCCTATTTAATATAACCTTGGACAAAGTCATTAGAGAATGGGAAAACACCACTAAAACTAGGCAGAAACTGACTAAACATCTCCTGCTTGGCCTTCGCAGATGATCTGGCTATTCTGTCAGAAAGTGATCAACAAGCCATCAAACAAATAGAATCCCTCAAAGAATTAGCAGGAAAAATGGGACTAAAAATCTCCTTTGAGAAAACGGTTTTTCTTGTCACACAAACTGAATGTAAAACACTGGACACAAAATATGGAAAAATCAACAATCTCCGAGTTCAAATACTTAGGCGAAATTATCAGTTCAACAGGACTCGAAAAGAAGGCACAACAAAACAGACTCAACAAAATGAAAAAGGCTTTCGGACAGACCTGCAACATCTACATCTAAAAAAACATAGGAATTCAATCAAAAATTAGACACTACAATACAGTTGTTAAACCCAACGCTCTACACGCCATAGAAACACTCACACTAAACTCTAAGGGGATATCGAGAACATCCAAAAAGAAGAACGAAGAATAATCAGAAGAATTATTGGACCAACCAAAACTGAAGAAGGCTACAGACTGAAGTCAAACAAAACAGTTCAGTCACACTCAAACATAGTCAACGACATCAGAAAACGCAGACTAAAATTCTACATGCAACCATTAAAAATGCTAAACAGTTGGTTCGATCAAGTAAGACAAGACCTGGAAAAAGCTAAAATCAAGAGTTCGGAAATCCTAGATCGTAAAATCTTCAAACAAAAAATAGACGACTGGGTAGTTATGCCAGAAATCAAAGCCAAGAAGACCAGCACAACATGGACAGAAGAGAGAAAACTTGCCTTCAGTAAACGGATGCGAGAATACTGGAATGGCAAAAGAAACTCAGACAGAAAATGACTACGTTTTGCGTGATCTGTACAGGTCTATTCGCATAATAAATATATACAGTATATATTTAGCGTAATAAGTACGCATCAATCTAGGGACTTGGCTCTGAACTGTCTCATACCATGATATTAATCAATTTCTGTTAGGTATCGAAGAAGAAAAATCGCTTGTAATTAAAAAAAAAAACATGCTGTAGAAAAAATATTGATACTTTTGTCCCTTAAGGGACGAATTCCAAAAAATTCCTTTTATACGAAAATATGGTGTTACCAAAGCAACTACCTTGCTGTTTAAAATGATACCTCATTTACCGATTTCGGTTAGTTATCAAGTCAGGTAAAAAAAAAAGTTTTAGAAATGATGATATTTTTGCGCCTTAAGAGTTGAATTTGGAGAAAGTTTTTTCTTAAAATATGTTGTGACCAAAGCGTATAATTTAATATTTAAAACGAAACGTCCTTTAATAATTTCGGTTAGGTATTAAGGGAAATAAATGCGTTGTAGAAATATTAATACTTTGGCCCTCTAAGGGTAGAATTTTGAAAAATTTCATTCTTAAAATGTGGTTTAACGGAACCGAAGAATTTACGAAGACAACAATCTGTAAAATGATACCTCGTTTATCAATTTTGTTTAATTGTCAAGGGAGATAAATGACTCGAGACACGATAAAAGTATTTTAGAAATACTGATATTTATGACCTTTAAGGGTCGAATTCCGAAAAATTCCTTTCTTTAAATATAATGTGACCATGGCTAAGTTTTGTCGCTGAAATAGCAGCGGCAGTTCTACCGCTGAATGTGTAAACCCCTCAAAATCTGCAGGTGGTGATGGCTAATTTTCCGCTGCGGCAAAAACCGCCCAGTGTGAAACGCTGAAACTGATTGTTAAGCAGTAACCAATCATTCAACCATTTCGATCACTGAAATTCCTGTGGCTCCGTGATAGTCCCATGCGCTCCATACTTAGCTGGCTGGACTCCTGATGGTAGAAGACATTTTCATCCATATGATTTCGCCAGGGTGGTTAGTGTTGCACGATTTCTGATCATCAGATTGTGTACCAAAGTCATGGATAAAATTCCAGATCTCACCGCAGTGCGTTTTGAGTGAGAGTATACGCACTGTTGATGGTGATTCGACCGTTAGATGGGAACTTTAAACATGTGGGCCTTCCAAGTGTCTTTCGGAAGAGTATTACTGAATGGGTTTAGCCCTATGCTTTATTTCATCTTTCATTCATTCATAATACAAGCAACACAGTGCACTGAACTACCAAACATGTCAGTACGATGAGTAGATAACCTTCTTGTGGTGTGTACTGGACAACGGACTGCTGATGCAGGACGGCTGATAATCTACACAATAGGCGACCGAACTAGATCCCGTATCTCTCACGGTCACATAAATCAACATCAGAAGATGAAACCTCTGAAGAGGAAACCCCTCTTTAACTTGTGCACCAGTGACATGCACGAAACAACCGGCAATAAATTCTGCTACGCTGACGACTTAGCTATCGCTATCCAAACTGCCACATTAGAGGATGGTGAAAGTACGTACTCTCTCCAACGACTTAGAAACCCTGAATGCGTATTCTATGAAGCGGAGACTTTGTCCGAACCAGATGAAAACAGAAGTATGCGCGTTCCATTTTAGTAATAGAATAGAACATCAGCAGCTCAAAGTGAACTTCTGCCACCAGAGAGTGAAATATAATTTCTAACCTAAATATCTTGGCATCACCTTAGATAGTTCCTTGACATTCAAAAAACTGGAAAACACAGAAACTTAAAACACGGAAAGACATCATGAAGGAGCTAGCTGGTACTTTTTTGGGAGCTGATGCGGATTCACTACGAACAACTGCTCTCATCATGGTGTACCCTTTTGCTGAGTACTGTGCTCCAGTGTGGCAACGTAGTGCTCACGCTAGAAAAATCGACGTACATCTGAACGAGCGTATGAGAGTAGTAACTGGCACACTAAAATCCACCCCAGTCCCCTGGTTATATCTGATCAGCAACATACCACCTACAGAGGTAAGGCACCAAGAAGCAACGGCACGTGAGTGGATAAAACTACACCATCATGACCATCCACTGGATGTCCCAATCCACGAGGTCCTAAATGACCTACCCTACCCCCCCCCCCCCACTCGTCTTAAATCCAGAAACCCAGTGTGGCAGGATTCTCCTTGCCAGAGTGTGGATCATATAATCAAGGAAAGATCTCTAAAGAAGTATGATGGACCATTTCAAGACGTTTTCAGTACTACAACTTACTTCATTGAATGGCTGCAACAACTGGACATCAGTTTGCGAATGCTACCAATGTTCTTGTCGTTGTATATACTGTTATATATTTATATCTATTACATTAGTTGCTAGGCCATACGATATAAATAAAATAAATAAACATATCACTCATCCACACAACTTCCATCAATCGGGAACTCAATTATATTTCCCAAGACAGTTGCCATGAGAGTAGTTCTCCAATGGCTATAATTCACGCCTGACGATCATCATCATCAGTCAAGAATTTGCAGAATTCGGGTTGTGAGATCATACATCTATTCGGTTTTCTCCGAATCACTTCAAATGGGGATAATATTGTCATAGTAGCATATTCAACACAATGGCTAGATAGAGCTCTGTATACAAATTCACGTACTTGTTAATATCTCAAGGTGGTGTGGCCATGGTCTTATTAGAAACCAGTATCATCGTTCTGATAAATTGTAGGTTAAAGAATACTGCAAAAATATTTGTGTTTATTAAAATCGCAAGTGAAACTACCAACGCTAGGGGAAGTTTGTGATAGTCGCCAACTGGCAGTTAAACATGGAAGCTTTATACCAAAGCTTTTTGAGGTAATCTAATTGTGAAACATGCATTTTATGATGGAACGAGACGATGATCGGAGGATTTTCTCAGATGAGTTTAGAGAAACGACTAAAAACAGTAATCAGATGACACGACTTGACTAGCATCTGGTGTGTCTTCAAGATTGCTGAGTACTGGGTTTCTTCCTTATGACTTTATTCCTCGTGGACGGGAGAGGACAATGAGCGGGGAATGTGTTGGAATTAGGCCATGGTCTTTGAAGGAAGCACCCTAGCATTCAACTGCAGTGATTCCGGAAGATCATGGAAAACAGAAATCAGGACGATTGCAGATGGATTCCTCCCAAATGTCAGGTCCAAGAGTTATCACTCACACACCAGGCTCGGAACATGTATTGTTCCTGCTTTCAACACATATAAATAAGAAAAAAGCCAAAACTGCTACAACACTTTCCTTGAGTCATATTCATTCCCGTGAATATTATATGTTGGTGCTAGCGTATACTTAAGAGTTTTCCGCGTTCCTCCAGTGCCGATATTAAAATTCTAAGTAAGGAAATTGTTTTCTGCGATATCGCAGGCGATAGTTCCAGCTGAAAGTCTTGTTTTTGATGCCGGCAGTGACGACACAGTAGTGGGTGAAGGTCGGATTCTCGGAGCATCTCCCGACCGACAGTCCAGTCACAGCTGGCGTGATAAGTGGTCTCATTGCATACGCTATTGGTAAGTCTCCCGTAGCGGCTGATTTTTCTACTAAATTTTGCTTTCTGACAGTATGTCTTTAACATAGTTTTGTCATCACCACGGTTCCGGTGCTAACCAGTGTTACAGAAACTAGCTAAGCAAACTGCGCAATCCCGGGATCGTAACCGTGCTGAAGATCGTTTGTTTACAACTATCCATCTCAAATCCTATATTCTCTGATTATAATCAAATGTAACATTTTTACTGCAAGTGTGGATGAACAATAGTACTAGTATATAAGTTAAACACATAGTTCATCGTAGTTGATTGCATTTTATAAATGGTTCGTGTTGATGGCATTTTAAAAATGATTCGTTCTTGATGGTTTTCTCGCAAACAGTAATTCTCGCAACACTAATTCCATTTTGTAGAAAATTTGTATTTTCATGTTCCTATTCTGTTTATCCGCTTCCATAACTTTCTAGCTCTCTGTTTGCCAGTTATTCTAATACCAGTTTAAGAGCACGTAAGGTATTTTACATTCATGCCGTAATCATCTACATCAGTTTAAATTTTCAAAGTGGAGGTTTTTGTTTACGCAATGACGCCTTAACGTGTGCAAGGACCTTAAATGTTGTGTTAGTAGTTTCATATAATTCTCACGGAGATAAATATTGCATTATGTGAACGCAAATGGTTCAAAGTATTGAATTTTAAGTCAATTAGTATTAAATTTATCACAAAAATAGATATGAATATGGACACTACACTAAAAATGCACATAACTATAATAGAACAGATATTTCCATACAATTGTTACGCTGAAGCTATTTATTTTCGAAAGGCGCAGTTATAATACAAATTTAAAATTGACGGAAGAACATTTAAAAAAACTCATTTACACAAATAGAACACATTACGAAATAGCACAGTGGAAATAAATTTTTAACACCAATTATGCAATAGTTATGTTAAATCGGTATTGCCACGTTGTCAGTCATTACCATAAAGTGTAGCTATCAATTTCCCTCTGATGTTTCACTTATTTGATGTGGATAACTTTAATTCGTATGTACCTATTAATTTTTTGACAAAGTATATAGTAGTTTTTCCCACAGTACCATATTAAAAAAGACTGGTACCATTCTCTTTCATATTATAAACTCATAATCCATCTTGCTATTTGTAAGAGAAGTATAAGAACATATAAATTAGTTCCGCATCAATGATGTCACCTCAGTTTTTTGATAAAAGATCTAAGGTTGCATTAAAAAAAATTACCAGTTAAACAGTGTTCAAGACTGATTACGCTATTTCTACAACGTTACTGAACCTGAAATTTAAGACCTAAATGGGACGCTCGATTAACCTATAGGTAAAAACCAACGTGAAGCACATTTCGTCCCCTGTTTTTTCCTCCCGGTAGAAACTCCCCAACATATACATATGTTGTTACCAATAGTCACCCATTTTATTGGTTATTTGTGAAGAGGTAACTTCAGTACATAAGGCTCCATTATATTAAAACCAAAAATTACTGAAAAAATTAAAATGAATATCGGAAACGCCGTAATCTTCGCGGTTACATGTACCAACTACTCAGTACTAGAGCACGCAGCTATGTTTTGAATCTCATTGACATTTATTTTAGTAATACATGAGACAATATACATCACTTCCTAGGTGAAAATCAGGTCATAAAATAAACAATGTAGGGCAATTGGAATCTGTCATTAGGCTATAAAGGTAGCATGAAATTTACCTTTTATTACTGCTATTCACGTATATCAAGTGTAATAATAGACTAGCGCACCGAGAGTGGTGGTGTAACGGCTAGCGTTCTGGCCTCGCATTCGGGAGGACGGCGGTTCGAATCCCCGTCCGGGCATCCAGATTTGGGTTTTCCATGGTTCCCCAAATCACTCCAGGCAAATGCCAGGATGCTTCCTTCAAAAGGCCATGGCCGAATTTCTTCCAGTTCATTGCCCCCCATCCTTTCCCGTCTCTAAAGACCTCGCTGTTAGAGAGACGTTAAGCGGATTAAAAAAAAAAAAGAATAGCGTGTTTAGAAATAGGAAATATATAAACAACCTAAACTGTATGTGTTGATGAACTCTCAGAATAGTGATGAGTGTTCACAAGTTTCAGTTTTGAGCCACTACTGAATTAAAAAGGTTAGTGGTTGCAGGCGACACTAGTTTCCATCACTCTTGATTCATAATCCGACTTGTTCTTTAATTTCATAAGAAGTAAGTGTGTGTTATTTAAGAGTCTCCACTGCATTAACATGCACAAAGGAGTTAAAAAAATAAGAAAACATTTTCTTTCATTGCACAAATGAGCAGCAAATTTTGGGATGAGAGCAGGAGAGAGGGGGTAATGAAAAGTACTTTAGAATAATTTTTCAATATTATTCTTCTTGTGCTGAGTCTTATCTATAACTACACGATAAGGAAAGTGAACCGCTCCGTTTGCTGCGGCACCGAGTTACTGCCTGGCGTCTGGCATGGGGCAAGCTGGTTCGATTCCTGGTGGTGGAAGAAAGTTTCCATAGGAGAAGTAATGATTCACAATTCCTAATCACAATATTATATACCAAAGTCAAAGGTTGGTATTAAGCGAGGGCATACGACACTGTTCTTCTATCTTATGGTGATGTAAACTTCGGATATCATTCGGAAGAGTAGACCTGAATTGGCCGGCACCTGGTTTGTACAAGTTTTCATAAAATTCGTGCCGACTTTTTTCGAAATTAAAGCAAACCTAGATTCACCATCTCCCTACCAAGAAACGGCTGGGTAGTAGTTTATTTGCACGTATACAATTTCCATTCGTCTGAAAATATTCATGTGTATCAAGATTCATTAATTTGGTTAATAAATTGCATTATTACAACGCTAGATTATGTTAGAAACTCACATTTGATTCATTTGCGAAGTGAATGAATTTACCTTTTGCTAGAAATGCCAGATACTTTAACTCTGCAAATTCAGCCTTTTATACAAATATTAAAAGTGAATCCAGAATAATACTATCGTAAAAAAACGATTTTATTGAGAACAGAAGACTAATGCTGATGGCCAAAGACATTGTAGTTGTTGGTACTGCCAGAGATTGTGGTTAAAGAAAATCTCTGTTGTTTTTAAGGCTATCTATGGCGTTTGAAAATGGAATATTCCGAATTAAAGAAAAGACTACTTCAAGTTTTGTTTAGTGTGCAAAATACTTATTATTGTTACGTTATCTAATTGCTTTCATTATAGGCTATGATCAGAGACATTTTAGTTGTGTGTTTAGTGCGAAATATGCAACATCTAATCCTTACATCCTTGGGATTTGTCATCAGACGCTCAGAATTTCATTTAATGCTCCTACGTTATTTAACGTTGAAACACAAGACATGACAAACAACTGAATTGAGATTCTAAGCTTTAAAACTGTGAAAACCCCATCGAAATCTGCTCAGTAGTTTCCGAATTTTTATAAGACAAATTTATCCGGTTTTCGTTTTATAGATATATATTACTCCGCGATTAACTAAACGTGGGTGGCGTAGGGTGCATTGCACCTATCCTAATATGTAGTTGTTTATGTGTAGGAAGTGATATATGGGATATCGCAAGAGGAGCCCATGGGGTATTTTGAGGAATCATCTCGGAATTTGGCTGGAGCGATCTGGGAAAACCATGGAAAACCCAGATCAGGATGGCCGGAGCGGTTTATCGAGAATCTACCCCCATCGAATTCCAAGATTTCTCGCTTGTTAAATCATTCCTATTCCATTCCCTAATCGTTCATGCAAAAAATAATTATAGAAATGAATCAGTTCTGGCTCTGCATTCTCTTATCTTATTTTCTCGGTCATTCCTAGATAAAAATGTTGCTGGTAGTAATATGTGTTTGCTGTTATCCTGAAATAGGTCAGTCCTGAATTTTCCAATTAGCTTCTGCGGAGAGCAACGCCTTCGGTGTTTTGAGTATCCCTTCAGCTGTATATACCTATCACGATTCTGGCGTCTCTCCTTTGGACCTTCTCACCGCTTCTATATTGATGAGGGCCCATACCGAACAACAATATTCTAAGTGAAGACGCACAAGTTCTTCGTATACAATCGATTTAGCTTCCGGGGTGCACTGTTTTACATTGCGACCTATAAATCAGAGCATATGATTTTCTTTCCTAATTACCTTCTCAATATGCTCATTCGATGACAAATTATTACGAATTGTTACCCCTAGGTATTTAGCGGAATCTACCGTTCCCAGGGCAGTGCCATCAACTGCATATTCAGAGCTAAATGGTGTCACCTTTTTACTTATTTTCATGGCTTCGAATTTTACAATGTTTAACCCCAGCTGCCAGTCTTTGAACCATGTGATTATGTTCATAACATCGGATTGTAACAAAGCGCAGTCGTTCTGGGTTCTTATTTCACGATAGATAATAGCATCACCGGCTTCCCCCTTAATATGTCGCACGAATCATTAACTTATATGAGAAACAGCAGTGACCCCATCACACTCCCCTGGGGAACCTCGGACCTCTGTCCGTCCTTCCAGATTTAATAAATTAACAACATAAGCAATACACTACACTGATCATAAACACATCACAGTCGCCGATACAAAACGTATATATAGTTGCATCACTGATGAAAACAAGGTAAAACCTCCCCAACTCCAAAATTTCTTGAGTACCCACCGAACCTAAGGTCTGAGGAGAAATAGAACAAGGATAATACTCACAAGGGACACCTTTGACCTCGAACGCTGGAAACAGCACGCAAACAAGTTTAGAATAACAAGAAATCATAAATAAAACAGTGGTGTGTGTTATTTCCATGTAGAACTCCGCACTTGTCTGCTAGCGCCATTAGTTGTACATCTATTTTCAAGAGTCGCAAGGCACTTTCGGTCCAAATATTTCAAAGAAACTTGAAACAACCTGTCCACGAAACATTTATGTAGAGGCAGGGAAAAGTGGAAAAATGACTAAAGAACACATGAAACGTTTTCTAACTTCAGTCCTTGGCGAACATGTAACAAATGAAAAGAGCCTATTGTTTTGTGATTCCTGGCCCGGTCATGCAGATAGAGCCTTTCTACATGCAACCTTTCCAAACAAAGATGTTATGCTGAAGATATTGCAACCGAAAACACAAAATAATATAATAATAATAATATTTAATTAAATTGCGATGGAGCGCACGCTCCGGTGGCAATTTCCCTACAAACCCATCTTATCCCTTTCCTGCACCCACCTACATTTGCCGTTTGCAAATTTTAGCTTTTAATTCTTTCAACGCTTTTGGTAAATTATTCAACATTTCTCTTGGTAACTTATTCCAATCCCTGACACCCTTACCCAAAAAAGAGAATCTTCCTACAGCCTTGTGCCTGAAATCGAGTGCCAGTTTGTGTTCATGGTCATCTTTTCCCTTCCATGCATTACTTTTAATTCTTACACCAATAACTTTCCAAGCCTCATCACCAATATACGACTTGTACATTCCCATGACCCTCTTCACCCTCCTCCTGTCTTCCTATGAATCCCATTCGATCTCTTTAATCATATCTGTTACAGATTGCATTCTGCGGTAATTTCCATTAACAAATCTAGCAGCTCTTTTTTTGCACACTCTCCGACTCCTGTATTTGATACGCAAAATCTGGGTCCAACCCCTTGATGTTTACTTCTTTCGGCAATATAAGTTCTCTATCAGAAGTATTACGGATTTTGTAAGACTACAATGTGTCAAACCACAAGTGAAGATACTTGATCGTTATTTCATCATAAAACTTCACTCTGTGATTTAGAAATCAATTTGCTGCACCTATGTATAACTCTATGTTGCAATATGCTTGGCGAAAGCCAGGTTATGACATTGACATACCAACTTCTTCATTTGAAAATGTAATTAGTGTGGCTTTTGATATTGGTCTGTGTGAATGCGAAAGTGATTTGGAATGTGATAACGTCGCTTTAGTGATGTGTGTATATTTTACCTTCCACTTTGTTTTAAGTACTTCATCGAAATCCCGCGTCTGCACTATGAGGGCTAATATAAGCACTATCAGGTGTGTGGTAGTGCTGTATATGCGTGTTTTAAGGTATATTAAGTACTTTAAGCAGAGAGCTTTTGTCACTGTTGATTGCAAATGTAATGAGACACTTAAATCATTTAATTACGTATAAATTCCTTCGTATGGTATTGATATCTTGTTGCTTTAACATTTTGAATACTTAGGTCAATATCCTTAGCTGCTATACTAATGTTGGGTTTTCTTTTCCGTCTAGTGCAGTTAACAAATGAAAAAAACCTTGTTATGGCATATGCGTTTCGGTTTAGTAGACCATCATCAGTGCCCTAGAACAAGTTATTTACAAGTTTTGATGTGTAGCATAATGTTTATCTAAATGAAGGTGTAAATTTGTTATTAATTGTTATTTTTAGCTTATTTAACTTACAGTTTTTATATTACATTAGTGTATGGAATTGTTCCATATCAGTTTCTCCCCTTGAGGTTTCTCACTCACTGAACAATTTTGAATAAGAAACATATTTACACACGTTTGATTTTTGAAGGTAACTTCTGGAACAAGCTTAGTTATTGTTCTTCTTCTTGAGGTTATTCACCTGACCAGTTTTTTTTTTTATGAAAAGCATATTTATACACGTATTTACACACAATGTAGCTTTTTAAACAACTTTAGTTATTGTTTATGATTTCTTCTCAAAGAACTGTCTATGGAATATTTATTACCAACCTAATTTGCTTACTTAAGTTAAGTTTTATCTTTGCTGTAGCGATGTGTTTGAATGCGAGTTCATTTTTAGTGTCCTAAATAGTGTCTGGTTCGTAAGATGGATGTATTCACTGATCAAATTTTCCCCTTCATTTAGTGCCTTTTTATATGAAAATTTTCTTGGACTGTCAGCATGTTTTTCTGTGGTTTTTGATTGTCAATATTTGCATGTCTGTTCCCATTCTGTGTGTTCAATTAAATGTTCTGCATATGGAACATCTTAATGCTCTTATGTGCTCTTTATATCGGATTTCAAATTTTCTGGCTGTTTGTCGAATATAGATAGCCTTACACTGTTGGCAGGTCAGTTTGTATATTCCTGATGATGGTCTAATAAACCGAAACGCATATGCCATAGTAAAGTTTTTTCATTTGTTAGATGCACTAGACGGAGAAGAAAACCCAACATCTTGTTACTTTGTTTCTCTCTATTAAAATATCATTGAGGTAGAATGCAACGTTTTGCATGGAAATGACACACACCACTATTTTGTTTATTTTCGCTTATTATTGTCGTGTGGTTCATAGCATTCGAGGTCAAAGGTGTCCCTTGTCAGTATTGACACTTATTTTATCACTCGCTAATCTGGTTCGACGGTGACAGGTATAGTATGTTCTCGCAACATTTATTAATCTTTGCTTGAGTATTGCTTATTGGCAGCTGATAAAGCCTTGTGGTTGCAGCCATGCTGCTGGCGGCGCTGCTGTTGGCGACAGCTGCTTCCACCCTGTGGTCGAGTCCAGTCGATTCGACTTCGTCCTCGCCGCCCAAGTGCAGGCCGCCGTGCGTCTGCGAGATACTCAACAGGTGGACGGGCCGCTTGCGCGCCATCTGTACGGTTTACTGGCGGTACAACCATGAATCCTTCTTCACGGATACCTTCATCGATTCGTCCGTGGACGACGTCGACTTCACCGGCAGTACCATAGACCAAATTACGTCGGATGTGCTTCGGATGGTACGCAGCGCAAAGGTTAGTTCTCGGAGAGCCACGGGACTTGGCCTTTCGAAAACGTCGTCATAATCCATTACGATTAGAACGTTGTAGCCTGTTACGATTACAATTAACTGCAGTTCCCATCCTTTAAAATACATTCACCGAGTTCCCTTTTCCTGTAGCCTATAGGTCAGAAATTTAAGGGACTGACTCTCATTGTTTGTTCAGACAGTATGCTGAAATTGAATATGTTCAATTATCTGCGAATATAATCGTTTTTACTTATATCTGGCACAGTGAACTCTGTAAATAGAATTAAGTAGTTCAATTCTGTAACTTCGTTTCCTGAGAAATTTATTATTGTAAGCTAGACAACTTTCGAACCGCTACTGCTTTCAATAGTATCAAATAAGTTTCATTTCTTTTCAGTTCTTATTACAATTGCAGCAATTAAAAATAACAAGTAAATTTTCTTCAAAATTTCGTATTTTATTATTGGCCGGGATATCGCCATGCACTATTAATAATTCTTCGACCAATATCCCTCCAAGCCCCATCACCAACATAAGGCTTCCACATTCCGAGCTCTCTCTTCGCCCTCCTCCTGTCTTCCAGTGACTTTCAATCCAGCTCTTTTATCGTATCACTTACTGTCTGGTTCCTGCTATAATTTCCACAACCAAATGTAGCTGCTCTTCTCTGCACGCCCTCCAACTATTGTATTTGATACCCAAAATGTGTGGGTCCCTAACCACGGCCGGCGCTAGGAATTTCGGGCCCGGGGTAAAAATAGCTCTACAAATTAGCCGGGCGACAATGGGCGGATTCTTGGCTTCGAAGCCTGGGGCCCCTGCAGCCTGTGATTGGGGTCCCCCATCAGCCGGCGGGCCCGGGTACATTTGACCCGTTTCCCCCCTCGTCCCCCTAACGCCGGCCCTGTCCCTAACCAAAGTTTTGTAACCCACTTCCCTAATTGCTCTGGTACATCCTCTCTTCACCCTCTCCAGTAAAAGAAGGATTTTTTAACCTTTTACTACCACCTGCCGAATATGCTCTGCCCAGTTGTGTTTACTATCAAATGTCATACCAAGATATTTTCACTTCAAGCTTTTTTTATCTGTGTACCTTCATTACATGCTGACCTACCCATTAGATATTCAATACTTGTCACCCTGCAGCTGTTAACAGTCTTCTCGTGTTTTGATCCTATTATACTAGTATACTGTTATGTCATCTGCAAACAACCTACATTCTCAATGTAAACCATCAACAAAATCATTCATTACAACAAGAAACCGCAATGGTCCAAATACACTACCCTGTAGCACTTCCATTTTTACTTCCATCTCTTTTGACTATATATTTCCAACTCTAATACATTTTCTGTCTTTTAAGAATTCCTCTACCCAGCAAGTAAAATTTTGATCCAATCTAATAGTTTTCATTTTATTTAAAACCATTTTATGGCTCACTCTACCAAATTCCTTAGAAAGATCTAGTGCTACACTATCAACTTGGCCTACATTCTCAAACTCATGCGAAATATCTTGCAAATAGCCTACCATCTCAATAGCCTTTCCTAAAGCCATGTTGTCGATCTGAAAACCATTTTCTTTCCTCACAGACATTCCTGATATAGTTGCATTACTATCTCTCCATCATCTTCATTACCAATATCTAAAATTCTTTCGTCCTGCAGCTTCTATTACGTGACGAAATATTAGACTGTAAAAATACAAAATTATATCATACACGCCGGGAGTTGTGATGAGCCGTAACGAAGGAGTCTGGTATTCAGGAGAATTTCGGTTCGATCCCCGGTCTGGTCATTCGAAATTTTGTATTCAATGGTTTTCCGAAACCACGTAAGTACCAGGATGGTTCTCGTATAAGGCCATGGGTGGTTTCCTGCACTCTCCTTGCTCACAATCTAACTTATCTAGTCGTCAATGATTCATAACAAGAATGGTGTTTTCCAACAATCTGGGTTGCAGCAACGAATACGACTACGCTGTCCCCTTCATGCTGCTAAATACTTCAAGCCAGAGATTGAGGAAAGTATAAAGTATGCTTTTTGGGGGAAGGTGTTGCAGATGTCGGCTGTTGGTGTGAGAGAGATAAGATGGCAACCTTTCGAGCTACTGGAGAACCTATGGTCGCTGGATCTCTCAAACAACCGATTGCTGAGTGTCGATCGGCACCTATTCTCGAAGAACTTACAACTGCGTCGGTTGTCGCTGCGTGGGAACACCCTGCACTTACCTCAGTACAGTCCAGTGCTGGTGGCGCCGCAGCTCGAGTGGCTAGACCTCAGTCGCTGCAGCCTCAACTCCTTCAACGAGTATTCCTTCCGGAACCTCACGGGGTTGCGGACACTGCTGCTCAACGACAACCTGATAAGCACCCTTCCAGCGTCAGCGTTCGCACATCTCACGCAACTGCGTCTGCTGTCACTGCAGCGCAACGAGCTGCAGCTGTTTCCCAGCGACATGGTCAAGGTCAGTCAGTGAACACTGCGTCTTCATATGACATTTAAAAATAATAAATTATCTAATTCCAACACAGTAGTGATTAAAGTAGATGTAAGGGGTCAACCAAAAACGAGGTCTAAACCAGGTAGGAGAAGTTCTGGTAGCCCCGGATGCTTAAAATTAATCATCTTTCTATATCTATAAAAAGAAATCCGCGTATATTGGTCTTATAAAAACTCGGAAACTACGGAGCAGATTTCAAAGGGATTTTCACCGTTTTAAAGCTTATAATCTCAATTCAGTTTATAAGATTGTTGGTGGTTTAATTAATATGATAAATAATCAATCCACCATAAAGTTCACTTTAAACTTGTTTTTATTCTCAAAGAAAACACGAACGTCAAAGATACTGGTTACAGGCATACAATCCAGCGATAGTATACAACACTTCTTCCACAGGCAATACAGTTCTTGACCGTCGTAACATTGAGTCGGTGAAAACTACTGCTCTGTCTCGGGTGTTCGGTTTATATAAGCAACATCGAAATTTCTAGAACACTTCAAAAGATTCCGACAGATATTTCTCGAACATTAACAATACTTAAACAATTGAAACACGTTAAAAACAATCAGAATTAATACATAAGCATTTACCATCATTACAAAATGGTCAGAATTGGAAATTAAAGATAAACACAAAATTATTCACAGAAATCATTTTAAACTGTAGCAAATTATCCTTTAGACATCGTAACTTGATTTGATACCTGGAATTACGAACATTTAAGCAATCCTCTTGCACCATTCTGTTCTTAAACATATTAAATGGCCTTTAAATAATTTCTTTCCATAAAACAATGTCTATATACATTGATTTACAGGAATTTTTAAAACAAACCTACCAGATCATATTCAACAAAACTCTAGCTTACTATAAGTGCTTTTTTTTAAATACAAATCCATTTAATTTTTGGTTTGAGAGCTGTTACAAGTTTTTTGGCATGTCTTATGTTTTAACGTTAAATAACGTTGGAGCATTAAATGAAATTCTGAACGTATGATGACAAATCCCTAAGATGGAAGGATATGGCATACTAAACACACAACTGAAATCTCTCTGACCATAGCCTGTAATGAAAACAATAAGATAACTTTACAATAATAACTATTTTCCACACTAAACAAAACTTGAAGTATTCTTTCTTTTAATTCGGGATATTCAAAATTTAAACGCCATAGATAGCCGTAAAAACAACAGAATTTTCTTTACGCGCGATCTGTGGGCAGTGGATATCAGCATTAGTCTTCTGTTTACGATAATATTATTCCGGATTCACTTTTGATATTTGTATAGACGGTTGAATCTGCGGAGTTAAAGTATGGCATTACGAGCAAAACGTATATCCACTCACTTCGCAATTGAATAAAATGTGAGTTTCTAACATAATCTAGCGTTGTTCAGTAATGTAGTAATGCAATTTCTTAACCAAATTAACGAAGCTTAATATACATGAATCTTTTCGGTCGAATGAAAATTATGTATAAATAAACTTCAACCGACCCGTTTCTTAATAGGCGGCGAATGAATCCAGGTTTGCTTTATTTCCGAAAAAAGTTGCCGCAAATTTTAAGAAACTTCGGACAAATATTTCTCATTGCGGGAATAAAAATAGCTTACTGGTAAATCTACGCCAACTATACCGGGCAACGCCGGGAACTCCGCTAGTCGACTATATAATTTCCCAATGTCATTAAGTCACCTCGATAGTTATTGGTTGGAGAACGGTCACGTCACTCGCAAATTAACAGCAATCAGAGATATTATTAGAAGAAATTCGTGGTTAGGTCCACAATTTAATAGTAGAGCCACTGCTACAAAATTAATTTCCATAATACATTTATTAAGTTTACTTTTCGTAGAATTTCATAATAATAAAAATCGATAAACTTCAGTGCTGAAGAAAAGTGATACTTCTTTTCGGTAACAGCCAACATAAGAAACCTAAATTACCTACGATCTTTGCTGTACTCACAAATTCAAATGTTATTCCGGCCTTGGATAAATTTCAATTTAACTCAAACGTTTGCGAATGTTGTTTGCCGGACCAAATTTTATTTGCTTTTTACGTATGTTACTGACTACTTTCGCTAATAGTCTGTACTCATGTTCGGAGTAAGTGAGTTATTAGATTATTTAAAGTGGACATCAGACCAAATATGTTACGAATCGAGAATTCTGGTAACTCATTTCTTCGGGGTTACTAGTTATTAATCTGGAATCTGTTTTACGTTCTCTGGGTGTTATAGACACTGTGATCAAAGATTATCTAATGAATGTTTGCCCAGCCTCAATTAAAAAACAACGCGACGCTTTCGAAGCAATTGCACACTCCTTTAAACAGAAATTCTTCACATTTAGCAGAGTGAGCTTTTAGGGTTAAATACAAGTTACGTTTGTATTTCAGCAAGCTCGAGTCTACAAACCATGGCCTGTGAAACAATTATAGGATAGCACCATCGCCTCTGTCCGTAGTTTATACCTCAATTAATACTTTTCAAGCTCATGAGATTTCATTCATCTTAAGGGTGAATTACTGATCACGTCCACCTGTCATAATATTTGACCTTAAAAGCTTGAACTATTCTAGACCCATCACGATACCAAAAAAGGTCACGGGCTTACATTAGCTGCAAATAAAAATAAAATAAACACATTTTCTGTCTTTATTTTAATCTTAAAATTAAACTGGGAACTTCTGCAGTCATATTAATTAGAAGTTGGTAATCATAACATTTTTTTCAATGAATTAAATTGAAATCAATTTCGCCTTAATTTTTTTGCAACACAAAAGTTGTTGATAGCCCCGGACATATTAATAAATGATGGCCTAGCCATTTTTTTTGGGCTTACAATAATAATGGAAATCTGAAGAATCTTTGTAAATACAATCTTCATGGGCCCTGTCTTTGTTTCATAGCAATGAATCCATTCTTATTCAAAAATTTCTCCACGTACGATACGTTCGGTCTGCTTTACTTGACTTACTTCAGAAAAACTCTGATAATTTTTCTTTGTATTCAGCATCTTTGTAGGCCTTTACCTTTTTATTTTTTCGCTTCGCCCTTATAATGCATTTACTTTTTTGTCCATCCTCTCCACATTTTTTATATGGAGAAGTAATTAAAATCTCGACGTTTTATGTTTTTAGAGCCCGCGTTACTATGCGCTTATTTAACGCATTATATTAAACAATCTCCAACGAATTTCGACAGTAGCGACGAAAAACATCTGCCAGGAACGAAACACACATCAGCGTGGAACTCACTGGGCCCCGAAGCCACAGTTCAGTTACATTTGTTTTTACACTACAGGATACATATTTACATAAAGTTTTACCGACGCAGTGTGATTGGTATGTTAAAATTTTAAATATCCGGGATTACCCGACCTTACCCTACTTTACAAAATATAAATTGTAGTTTCCTTAACTATATATTGATCTTACACTATGCCCGTATTACATAAACAGAAGCAGGGGTACTATGTTTGGTTTTTTTTTTGTTTTTTTTGTTTTTTTTTTTTTAATACGTGTACATTTGAATAGTTTGTTTTCTACATTTTTTGACGAACCATTTATTCTCATTTCCAATGTAATATTTCAAAATTAAAAGTTAAAACAAAGAATAATATACATACCACGTAACATGGAACAATTACTGTACATTTACCCCTGCAGTATCATAAGCTGTTAACACCTGTTAATAAACTACAATCTGTTAACACATTTTTTAAACTGTATTTTCAGGTATAACGTTTACTCATCGCTGGCATCTGTTTGAGAATAAGCTTCAGTTGTCCAGAAGCCAGACTTCCGGCATCGTCGTTTAAAGGTCGTAGAGAGACGGTTTGCCGAAAGTGTTAAGACTGACAAATGGACACGGGGAGGTACAAGGAACGTGGGTTTAAATCTCGCTACCTTCCTTTGAGATTGCTACATTTACACTTTTTCCGTTATTTGCTTAGTAAAAACTAAAAACGATAAGGAAAACAGTTTAAAACAGTTTCACAATTTTTAAACGGTTCGCATCAAATGGAAATATCTGCCTTTCACCTGTAATAGTCATTACACCTGGTTTCCTCTTGTTAATTCTAAAAACCTTTCATACAGTTATCCGCACATTCAAATTATGTTATACTAGGAAGAACTGATACGCACTTGCTCACTGGTGTACTAAATGATAGTGATATTGAACATACTAAGTGCTTGTTAAAACGTATGTTATTAAAGTAACTAGACAACTCAATACGAATTGATATGAAGAATAGAATGAATGACTGCGAAGTTATCATGATAGAACCAACAGAATATCACAAATATAAGAACACGTGAACCTTGGAAACTATAAATTCATTGCAAGTTGAAATTATGCAAGATTAAGTTGTAGCAAACTGAATTAAGCTAACTGACATTAGAGACTTTGTTTAACTCCCGCAAAGTAGCAAACAGACTCGCATCTGCATGCAGCAGCAAACCAGGCCGTTTTCTTACTTTTTTATTTTATGCTTTACTGGAGACAAAGAACGGGAAGGAGATGGCCATGGTCTTTAGAAGAGAACATCCGGGCATTCGCCTGGAGTGGTTTGGGGAAACCATGGAAAACCGAAATCTGGATGCTCGGACGTAGATTCGAACCGGCATCCTCTCGAATGCGAGGCCAGAGCGCTAACCGCAATGCGCTGTGCCTTTTATACACGCTCTCCAGGTCGTTGCCTCAGAGATACACGTGCCTGCAATCAGACTGGTGGGTGGCATATCTTACACAGTAACTAGTGTATTATGTGTTTGGTAGCTACAAGCGACTCTCAAAGTACATGTTTAACTGAATAAACTATACGTAAATTCTTATGAAAACCCTTGTTTATATTACAGCAGTATCCCTCTCGCAACGGGAGAAATTTTCTTTAGCTGGGAGAAGAAAAGCTATGCGGTGGGGCATTGCCTAAATCATTCTGCCGAAATCCCCAGCAGGGATCAGCAACTACGATGTACAGGGTGTCCCAGAATTATCTTTACAACTTTGACATTGAATAAATTATGTTTGGAACGAGATATCACAATGCAGTTTTTTGCATTTTGAAGAGTATCTCTCAAAGTTTTGTTTCTGTCTCCAGAACTCTTCAACGTGTGCACCATTAGTTGCCCATACAATATCAAAGCGATATTCAATTTCTTGCCAAATTCTTTGGAGCATCCCTTGATCAATTTCGTAATTGCTGCAGAAATCCTCTGCCTGAGATCTGCCAAATTTCTAACCGGGGTTTGATACACGATGTCTCCAAAGAAAGAAATCCAAGGGGGTTATGCCAGGTGAACGAGGCGGCCAGTCAATTGGACCCCCTCTTCCTATCAACCGATCGGGAAATTGTTTATCTAGAAAATCACGGACATCATGAGCTCTATGTGGAGGTGCACCATCCTGCTGGAACATAACTGTCGGTTGAAGGACTTCCAGTTTGGAAACAACAAATTCTGTTAGCATATCCAAGAAAATTGGGCCTGTGATTGTCTTCTCAGCAAAGAAGAAGGTGCCAATTATTTGTTTGTGCATAACACCACACCACACATTAACCTTTGGCCTGTCACGCTCTATCTCTCTAAATGCATGCTGATGTTCAGAACCACAAATTGGAACGTTGTGCCTGTTAAGTAACCCAGACACTTGAAAGGTGGCCTCATCTGAAAAGAGGACGCGACTAAGGAAACCATCCTTAGTGTCCTTCTCTCCAACTTGTTTGCAGCAAACGCAGCACGTCTCTGTTTATCTCCTGGCTTGATGGCTTGCAACAGCTGCCTTTGGTATGCATTCAAGTGCAACCGTCTGTGTAACACTTTGTGTATAGTTGAGCGTGGTAACTGCAACTCTCTGGCGGCGGTGCGGAGAGATTTTTTGGGACTACGAGTGAATGCCTCACGAACCCGTTCAACATTCTCGTCACTTGTGCATCGTCGACCAGCGCCTTTCTGTTTCAATGAACGACCTATGCCACTCACGAATTAATGGTATTGTTCGTGGTTCTTTCCTGTACTTTGTCCGGAAATTGCGTTGCACTTGTGTATCCGATCGTGTCTCTATAAACGAGGAAATACACTGAGCTTTTTCCTGTGGGGTGTACATTTTCAAAAAATGTGATGTAACTACCTACTTGTCACCAAACCGCACCTGAAATAAAACAGAAAAAAACTTTCAGAGATACTCTGTAACATGCAAAAAATTGCATTGTGATATCTCGTTCCAAACATAACTTACTCAATGTTAGAGTTGTTAAGATTATTCTGGGACACCCTGTATAACAACAATCCCTTATTAATTGGGCACGGTAGAAATTATACCTTACGCGGCAACGGCTGTGTAGATTATATCCCAAATAAGTTCAAAATTGTTCGTACACGATAATGGTCCTGTCATTTAACTGAATTTCCTAGAATTCTCCTAAAACCAATGTGAACTCGGATAAAATGCGCATTATTATCTTGGGACTTCCCTTCGTTACTGGTGCGAAGTCGATAAAGGCTACACATGGCGTAAGGGCACCCGAGATTCCTTTTGCAAATGCCACAAACATCAAATTTTTGCCGTGTTGATACGTCTCTAGTGCATCCCTAATTATTTCTGCTGTCAATTCAGGCAGTGTTGTTAATCTCTTGACATTGATGCATTTCATCACCTCAACCAACAAACTTATTTCTCTGAACATAAGCACTAGACTGCATTCTCAACTAATCAGAAATACCGACACACAAGCTTAGTTTGAAAACACAATTTACTCTAACCAGACTACTACTGTATACATGCTCGCAGGACGTTTTCGTTAATTTTGAACGAATGTTCCATGTTGCACACTACTGCTCGTGGATAACACTTATACATACTACGTAATTTCGAGGAATGCGTAAGACGGCTACGCCACTCAGAAACTTACTGACCCAACTTAAGGCCCACCTCAAACATTCATATAGCATTTATCATACATTACCAACCATCTTTCGTCGTAAGAGGCTGGCTTCCAAACGAAATGCCTCAGATTATAAACATTTCACGCAATGTAACGTGTCTGCACATACCACTGAATCATTTCGTCTGACGTTTTATCTGTAATCCTGATGAACATCTGTAATAATATTAGAAGGAATAATGTATTATTGCATAGTAACTTGTCTATTAATATAAATTTCGTTGGCTTCAGGCAATGGCGTAATATTAGGGTGGCAGGACGGGCGAAATGCCACGGTCCACCCCCCCCCCCCTCCCACTCCGGCCCCTACCTGGATGGGCTATGGCCCGAGAGGGCTTACCGCTCCCTTCAACAAGCCCCCGCTCAATGTCAACGCCAAGGCAGTAGTAGAACAAAAATTCGGTGCCCCTGTTTGTCCCTTCCCCATAGATTCGGCACTCAGGGGGTCCCCATCCAACGAATTTGGCACGAGCCTCAGTGGTATGGTTACGCCATTCACACATTTAAAACCAGCTAGGGATCGCGTAAACCAAATTTTAGGCCCTAGGTACAATTACTTCTTTTGTCCGGGGCGTTATGGTGGATCAATACTAGTTTAATTCATTCTTGAGAAACGTGATCTGATATCCACCTTATTGTAACTCCTCACCATACTTCCACGTCCTCTGCTCCTTGAATCATGGATTCATCGAGGATTTCCACATTTATTTTGACAGTATGTTAAAAACTGACTGTCAGATTAGGGGGCATCCATAAATTACGTGAGGTGTTTTTCCGGATTTTTGGACCCCCCCTCCCCCCTGGTGAGATTTCGTGAGATCTGGTCGGACCCCCCCCCCCCTCTGGTGAGATCTGGTCCGTGAGAACCCCCCCTAGAAATCGCCCTGGAAACTTTTTTTTTAGGTCACACCCTAACTTTTTTGACAAAATACCCTCCTAAAATCGACTATGCCGCAAATTTGAGACCTTTTTTTTTTTTTTTGCTCTACTGTCCCCAAATTTTTCGCAAAATCTCACGTGAGATTTCCGTAGACCCCCCCCCTCCCCCTTGGTGAGATCTGGTGAGATTTCGCCGGACCCCCCCCCTCCCCTATTTCACCTCACGTAGTTTATGGATGCCCCCTTAACACAGTTTTATTAATATTTTTGAATGCTGAGGTCATTGATGATAGGTTGGTATATACTGTTTCCCTACTTTGACAGATCTTGCCCAGCTTAATTTGACATTTCACCCTCAAACGAGTTTCCTCCGTCAGAAGTTCCTGTATGAATAATTATTAACAGAACATAGACAAAATCTTTAATTACCTACCAACCAGCAACTGATATGAGTACGGCTGCTGGGTCACTTGGGTTTTCTTGAGTTTACATCTTTTACAGGTCTGTGAATTCATCTTTACTGCTGATAAATTGTCCCGCATTTATAGTCTCGTACGTCGGTGTTACGAGGTATCATCTAAAAATAACCGGAATTATTAATTTATTTCATTACCTTAAATGTTTATCCCATTCCTCCAAACGAGCCCTCCTTTGATAATCTGCACTTATGCCGACGTAGAGTTTTAGAAACTTTGTTGGAAGGCTTCTTTAGGTATGATCTTGTGTTCGGTCATAGATTTCGCGTTTATATCACTCATCCTCGAAAAACGTTTGGAAACAAGAAAAATTCACAGCGTTCCATATATGGAGAACAGCGGTGTTGTCTTTTGCCAAGAACTGTTGGATAAGCAAAGCGGTTTGCTTGGTGCGCTGACGTGGTTGGAAGACCACGAATTGTCTCTCCAAGGTTCGTGTAATTTTTTTCCGGATTACTCACGAAAATTACGCATAAACGTGTAGGTCGTAATCCCTGTAGGCTGTACGTCTTTCTAATGGCAACTCTTCTATTAGTAAGCACAATACGTGTTATTTTTTCCACGTTTTGATCACAGTTGGACGTGTTGGGACGACCAGACCTCGCGTCATCTTCAGTGTCTTCTCGACCTTTCTGAAGCGTTTGTATCATTCATAAACTGATGTTTGTGACATAGTATCGACGCCAAATGCCTTCATCAACATTGTGAATTCATCGGAGCACATAATTCCATTTTTAACAGAAAATTTCACACAAATTCTCTGATCCAACATTTTTCGCACAGAAAATTTCCCAAAGACACTGACGTACGTCTTGATTATTCGCGCACCGCTAACTAGTCAGATCTGCTAGCACATAAAAACAGCATCAACTCGATAAAAAAACATAAAACAAACGCAATTTCAATATTCTCTTTACGTTTTAATGAAACCTCGTATATTAGACTGTTTATATACCGTAAATCGGGTTTTCTTTGTGACAGGAGGGGTAACTTGGGACAATTACGTTTTTCAGGTATTTTAAATCTCCAGCTGCTTCCAGTTGCAAAGTATTATATCTTTGTTATGGTCATTGGAAGTGTTATTGTTCCTTGCTTTCTATTAGATGTTTTTTACTTCATTCGCCAAATTTTATGAAAGGCAGCCATTTTCAAACAGGGGAGGACTTTCAAAGTGCACTGTTGTGCTACAAACTTTAATGACGCAAAGAAAAACTAGAGGAAGATATGAAAAAACAAGTAGTTACAACAAGAAATACAAGCCTTAGCTACCTTTTTCGACAATAATCAAGCAATATAAACTATAATTTCTAGAAATTTTGGCAATGTCTTCGAATGTCGAGACTTCCGCGGAGCAACTTTGTGACAGTGTCAAATCAATTGAACTGATAGTTTACCGTCAATTTATGAGGCAAACTATGTTTTCCATAAACGGTGTTTCATAAGAATTGTGAAAAGCAAATGTTTTAGTACTAAACAAAGTTAATTCAAGCATCTTTAAGGGCATTATTCCCTTACAGCCGCATCCAGTCTACGCTGTAATGAAATTAGAAGACCAATCGAGAATTAATTTGCAAACAGCTCAAAATTTGATTTGAACTGAATAGTTACTAAATCTGATAAATCCCTATATGTATGGAATTAGATAGCTAATTCTTACAACAATAAAAAAATACAGAAAATAATTAATTAAAATTGAGAATTAAATTGTAAGTCAACTTAAATACACAATTTCAAATATTCACTGATAATACCTTCATGGCGCACATCACCCAAAATATGTTTGCTGAAGCCGTTGCCTTTCGTGTGCAGACAGAAACACAAACCACAGACCAAAGAAAATGTTTTCACTCTAACTCTGATACCAATCATTTTTTGCCACTGATTCAACCAAAAATATGATTCGTTCCATAGTTGAGTAACTTTGGCACATAGAGGAAAATTACTGGCTTAAAAGTAGTCATAATTTGATTCGTAGTACCATTATTCGAGAGAGGAAGATCTAGTCTAACCAAATAACTCGACTTATTTTGTTAAATTAGAACCATTTCATTTGAATTCTCAGAAAAAGTAAAAGAGTGTAGCAAAGTAGTCCCGGTTTACGGTATTTCATTGTTGGTTACTAGAAGGTAGTACGGTTTCTTGCAGGTTTTGCCGAAGCTGATAGAACTGCAGCTGGATGACAACAGAGATATGGTGGGCCCGGTTGGGCCTCTGGATGCCCCGCGCCTGCAGCGGTTGTCTGCGTCCCGCTGCTCGCTGGAGTCGGTCCCTCCGCGGCTGCTGGACGGGGCGCCCATGCTGCGCCACCTGTCCCTGTCAGACAACCTTCTGCATGAGCTGTGGCTAATCGGCGAGCGGCACCAGCTCGTCCTGCTCGACGTGATGCGTAATCCCATCGAATGTGACTGTGCTCTCAAAGACACCTGGCTCTGGGCGACGGGCCTCGAGGCGAAGCTCCAGTGCGGCAATCCACCCACGCTCTGGGAAAACGCAGGGCTGGACCAGCTGAACTGCGCGCAGGTACGTATTTACAGTCACATTGCCCGGCAGGCATCAGCCTACCTCCAAAGAGCTTCGGAAAGGTAACTTCCCACGACGCGTGCATTTGCCGGCCAGTCCGGTCGAGCAATCAACAGCGGGCCGTGGGAAGGGTGCTCGGCGGGTTGGCGCGCGTCTATCCGTCACTCACTCGGTAAAGATCAAACGCCCGGGTAGCTGAAACGGTACCAGGTAAAGTGGTGTGGAGGTGGCGAGGGTTGTGCTGATCCGTACAGTTCGGCAACATGGCGCGTCCTATAAAACCACGGACCAAGGGAAGCTAGCTTTCCCTATCACCCTCAGAATTCGTACTAGGATCAAAGTCCATCCTTTCAGTTTTGGCGGAATCAGTTAAAAGTCACCACACTTGAGGAAAACCGAAAGTTTACTCCATACAGACATTTTATGCTATAATCTCTTCTGCTCAAGGTCAGTTTGTATCATCCTCTCCTCCCTGCACTAACCAATTGGTGTGCAAGAGATACAATCGCGAATGCGCAGAAAAGCTCTTGTAAACCAATTCAGTGGCCAGCTCGGTCGGAGAAGGGGAATGAGGTGAGGCGCGGAGCAAGGGGAATATGACCTTGAACTGCCAATACGTATAATAAGCATAGTTAATACATGTTACAAATTAATTTTCGAACGTGTGTGTGCGCGTGAAATAGGATCGGAGCCAACATTCTTACGTGAATTCGCCGCATTGAGACACTCTGTGGTCTTTGGAAAAACGAAAGACTCCGATAAAGTAGAGATTAATGTTTGAAGTTATGAAAGGAATACTTTGAAAAAGAATGTAGTGATTCTGCCAGATTCTGTATGGTCATTTGATTATTTAAAATGTTAAACTTCGGTTAAGTGTCTTTTGATTTTTTAATTTCAGTAATTTCATTAGAGAGAGAGATAGAGACAAGAAATAAGGAATACTTATTTGCGTGAAATTCAAAATGATAATAGACCAAATTTAAATAGCGAACACACAAAATGACGAAATTATTTTGATAGATACATTTAAATGCGCATGTTTCATAAAACTAAAGCAGTTTTTCGGCCTTAAGTCAAAATGAATATTTTGAATTCAAATGAACCATCGATAAATACATTTCATCATTTTCTATCGTTAGATTAGAAGCTAAAATTTAGCATACAGTCGCGCGTGGAGTGTATCGTTTTAATTTTATAGGTAATGCAGGGAATTACTAGATTATTACTCTTTCATGAAAGAAACTAAACAACTTAATGAATTACGGTCGAATTTCGATCGCTGGGCGATCACTAGTAATAGTAATTTGCCGTGTTTATCAGTTTCATAAGTTCATATAGTTTTGTTAGTCGATGCATATTCCTGAATCTTATTTGATCCTTTATACCTTTCTTCATCTAGCGTACATGCGCTGAAGGCAACACTTCTACTTCTACTATTATATGATTTTGATAACAGGTCAATGTAATATTCGCATATATTCTATTATCCATCTTTTGAACGAGCGTGGTGGTGTAACGGCTAGCGTTCTGGCCTCGCATTCGGGAGGACAGCGTTTCGAATCCCCGTCCGGACATCCAGATTTGGGTTTTCCATAGTTTCCCAAATCACTCCAGGTAAGTGCCGGGATGCTTCCTTCAATAGACCATGGCCGAATTCCTTTCCATTCCTTGCCCTCCCATTCTTTACCGTCTCTAAAGACCTCGCTGTTAGAGAGACGTTAAGCAGATAAAAAAAATCCATCTTTTGGAGGTGTTCCTGTTACTTCATTTGGTTGCACGGCAGTGAGTTGAGTCAACGGCGACACTACCTACCGTTTCCTCGAAGCGATTTGGGCCATTTTTGAACAGCAATTTCTTAGGTCGTATTCATGCTACATATCTCAAATTTCTGTTATGCGTAGATGTCATCAACCTTAGCATATGTACTAAATCTTATTCCGTTACTGTTCATAGTTCGTATGTTATTCTAATACAAACTACAGCGATTTTGTCACTCACTGATTGACTGACTGATGATCATCAAAACTCTAAGGTACTTCCCGTAACCGTAGAAAGCTGAAATTTGGTACGCATATAACACTAGGCCACATGTTATAAGAAAATTCTGAAACGCGTAAATTTCCAAATATCTACCCCTAACGTGAAATCGCTTTTTACCCTAATAACTTTACATACCTCAGATTTTCTTTGTAGAGTGAGCTTACTACTTTTAACTAATGTGTTAAATTTTACTTTTGAGGTTGATAAAGCACATTTAAGGTATTTATATAGGTTAGCTAATACATGGCGTGTATTGTGGTCAAGTCACCAGAATTTATGACACCGAGAGAAACCATTCTGTTTCACAAAATGATGTGAATACACACTGTACAGTGTAGACTTGGGTCAGAAGAAGAACTCATAACTTTTTGTCACTATACGAACACGAGACTTGGCCTGTTTATACAAGAATTGAGACCTCAATTGGATCCACAACTCAAAATTCATAACAACTCAATTCCATGGTCAAATACAGTTCGCTACCTTGGAGTCCTACTTGGCTCCAAGTTGACCTGGAGGGCCCACATAAACGACCTCCGCAGAAAAGCTAATGCCAGACTTCAAGCGTTGTATCCAGTGCTAAACACAGACAGCAAGCTCTCCGCACCCTTAGGAGTACGGATCTACTGCACCTTAGTAAGACCAATACTTGAATATGCCTGCCCTGTGTGGGGATACACAGCTAAAACAAATCTAGACCGACTCCAAGTTATTCAAAATCGCGCTCTGAAGAGAGCCCTTCATCTCGACTGCAGATTTCCCACAATAGCCCTTCATGAACCCACAGGGCTACCAACCTTAAAACAACGATTTATGGATCTTGCTACCAAATTTTATAATGCAGCCCACAAATCTAACAGCCCACTAATCAATGACTTGGGGAATTATCCGGTAGGAATAGGTCCACACACATCGGACCTATCTCACTCCTTCAATTAACCCCCAAACCATCTGAAAATATTCTACGCTAAACATTAAGACACATCTGACCTAAAGCAAGAATCCATCTATAAGACTAAGAGTAAATGTCGCAAGACAAACACTCTACCCTACTCTGCTCAAGGAGAAAATGGGCAGCTAATGGCGAAATGGATGGATGGATTTTGTGGGATGTTTATTCTTTAAATTACTAACCATGAGTAAGAACCATGAGAAAGCTTCATACAATGGAAGAAAATATGCAATTAAATAGAAGCATCAAGAACATATTAAAAATTGTGTGAAAAGTATCTGCGAGTGACAGCCGCTAGACTTGCTGGAAGGCGTTACAGTGTACTTTCTTACCATGCTCCCCATAATGTACTGCGTAATGATTTGGCTGTGTATATTGTAATGGCTCTCTGTTGCATAGTCGTCTTTCTATACTATCAGCTATTAACAGTTATTTCTTCAGCTTAGCGCTGACAGTAGTGCAAGTATTTAATGTTCTGTAGACTAATCTTCCCTATTACGTTAACCGAACTCTTCGCCGACGATTGACTGCATTCATTATAATCAACACATCTGTTCATTATTTCCAGCTTTCTTGGAGCTAGGATGATAGAAGACTTAATAACTTGAGACTCAGACCGAGCGTCGTGGATGAACGGTAGTACTCTGGCCTCGCATTCGGGAGGATGTGGGTCATCCACATTTGGGTTTTCTATGATTTCTCCAAATCACTCCAGGCGAATGCCTGGATGCTTCGTTCAAAAGGGCATGGTCGAATTCCTTCCCTTTCCTTTAACCAAGACCTTTCCCGTCTTTAATGCTAAAGCTATAAGAAAAACACGGAGACAGAGAGATTCTCCGATATTACACTCTTGGCCAACGCCGTTGCTGAACTCCAAACCTTCGTTCTCGTCTCTAACGTATCTACCCTGAATATGTATCTTTCAAAAACTAAAGTTATTTCACAGCGGGAAATGTAAATTAATTATGTACTAGATGACCCTTGCGAAAATTTCGTGAATAAAATACGACCAATAGTGAGGTCGGAGGCTTGTAGTAGAATGGAAGTAGAACCACTCATTTGCAGCAATTGTTTACTTGTTTAGTTTAATAGGTACTTAACAAAATACTTATAAACCTACAATTAGGAAAATGTAAAACGGTAAAACGGTAAAACGTACTGTACATTCAAGCATCAAGCAAAGCAAAAAAAAAAAAAAAAAAAAAAAACTGGTTTAAAAGTGACGATATTTTGCCCTTTAAGGGTCGAATTGGGAATAAGTTCTGTCTTAAAATATGATGTGACTAAAGTGGTGACTTTAATCCTTAAAATTATACATCATTCCTCGATTTCGATTACTTATCAGGAGAGATAAATGCTCCGAGATAAAAAAAAAAACACGTTATAGAAACAATGATACTATTGCCCTTTAAGAGGTCTTAATCCTAAAAATTCGTTTCTTAAAATGTAATGTTACTAAATCGTAGACATTAAAATTTAAAGTGAGACCTCATTTAGCGATTTTTGCAAGGTATCAAGGGGATAAATGGCTCGTGACAAAAAACGCATTGTAGAAATATTAAAACTTTTACCCTATAAGGTTCGAATTTCGAAAAATTCATTTCTTATAATATGGTGTGACCAAAGGGTAGACTATAGTCTTTAAAATGATACAGCACGATGGGATACTTGAGGCCACTACCACACATAAACATGTAGTTGAGGCAGCAAAGTGAAATAAACGGATATATATGTCTGGTCGAAATACGAAAATGTTCCTTATCGACCACTTTCAATCAACATCTACATATATACTCTGCAATTCAAAAAATTGTGGATGGCTGAGGGTGCTCAGCACCAAAGCCAATCTATTTGTTGTGCATTCCAATCCCTAATGGTACGAGGGAAAAAAGAATTAATTAAGAATCATTGCGGCATCTTATTTTTCTAATCTTATCTTTCCTGTCGTTCCGACTCAAATAGGTTGGTAATCCACACTCGTATTTGAAAGTGGGAGTACACATGCTTACCAATACGTTTAGACGAAACGTGTGTCGTCTATCTACCAGAGACTCCCAGCCCAGTCTACTAATCAGTTCTGTGACGCTTTCATTAGGACTCCCACATCCCAACAGTTACCGAAATTCGGTTAACGTTGTGCACGATCGGCGTGTCTATGCTATTGCCACACACAAACACTAGTGATCTACGCTATATACTTTTGGCTGAAAAGTGAAATATAGGGACATACACGTCTTTGGTCGAAATACAAGAGTGTCCCAGGTCAACCACTTTCAACCACCATATCTCCCACATCCCCATAACTACCAACATTCGGCCAACTATAGGTGACTCCATACTACTACCACACACAAACACCAGTGGTCTGAGCTATGTAATTGTAGCAGCAATGTGAATGATAGGTACACACAAGTCTTTGGTAGAAATATGAAAATACCCTACATCGACCACTTTCAACCACCATATCTCCCATACCCCCACAGCTATCGGCAATCGGCAAATGTTGTGCACGATAGGTGACTTCACGCTACTATTACACTTAAACACCGGTGATCTGCGCTAGGTAGTGGTGGCTGAAAAGTGAAATATAGGGAAACACAGGTGTATATATATATCTAAGATTACCTAAAATATAAATCTTACCGTTTGTACAAGGATAGGCTAAGAAGAAATGAACTCAAGAGTTTAGAACACGAACGAAATGACCTCCAGAACTCGCCCGGAGGCAAGTGGAAGACACATTCCCCTTCTATACGCATGCGCAGTCGTTAAAGTCATTTAATTCATCCATTGTATTTCGAAAAGCGGAAGTATTGAGACGTGTTATAATGATATGTCAACGCGAGTTAAACATCACGCTGTTATGGAATTTTTAAAGTTACTCCTACCGAGATTCATCGTCATTTCATGGCTGATTATGATGACGATACTTTGATAGGTCTACTGAAAGTCGATAGACAGCAAAATTTCGCGATTGTGAGCCTGGAAAAGCCATAATTGTTGATGTAGAAGAAACAATGAAGAAAGCCAAAGAAAAATTTCCATGTGGCATAAATTTTCAGGGAGAAAAAATCAGTATGCTGCGATTTGCTGATGACATTGTCTTGTTAGCAGAGAGGGCTGAGGGTATTGAGAAGTTACTGAATGGCATGAAAAAAATACTGAATGAAGATTTTGGACTGAATATAAATCAAAGCAAGACAAAAGTAATGAAATGTAGCAGAAATGATACCAATACTAGTAGCTTAAATATAAAAATAGGATCGGATGCAATAGGAGAAGTAAGCGAATTCTGTTACTTGGGAAGTAAAATTACAACCGATGGCCGAAGCAGGAATGATGTCAAAAGCAGAATAGCACTAGCAAAAAGAGCCTTCATGAAAAAGAGAAAAATATTGATCTAGGAATTAGAAAGAACTTTTTGAAACTCTTTGTGCTGAGCACAGCTCTTTATGGTAGCGAAACATGGACTTTAGGAATACCGGAAAGAAAGAAAATTGAAGCATTTGAAATGTGGTGCTACAGAAGAATGCTGAAAATTAAGTGGACAGACAAAGTAAGAAATGAACGAGTTTTTGGAATGATGGATGAGAAAAGAAGTTTGTGGGAGAAGCTTACGGAAAGAAGAGACAGGCTGGTAGGTCATATTTTGAGACATGCTGGATTGCTCAAAATCGTATCGTAAACAATACTGGAATATCTAAGGAACGTGTCGGCTTCTTTATTGATCAATTGCGATTTTGCAAAATTTGTGCACGATGGTTATCACGTCATGACGCCGGGCGCAAGTGTTTCAGACCAAAGGACAAAATAAATTAAGAAACAAACAAACTAATTAACTATAGAGGCTCTCCGAAACCTGAAGTTTGAAAAATCCACATCGTCCTTACATCCCGATCTTGTGCCTTGCGAATTTGATTTTTTTCCTCTACTCAAGAGAGTCCTCAAGACTAATCATCTCACTTCGGAGAATGAGGTGATGGCAGCTGTCAAATCCTGAATTCAAGAAAAGTCGGAACAATTTTTCAGTGATGAAATTAAAAAAAACTTCTTACACGTTGGGAGAAATGTGTTAGCCTTAAAGGTGACCATGCTGAAAAACAAATATGATTTTTAAACTTAGAAACCGTCCTATATTATACTTTTTGATTCATCTTGCTATTTGTTTTTATTCTGTGCATTTCATTCCAGTTTACCCTCGTAACTAAACGCACATTGTGGCGTTTTTGTCCTTCTGAATAAAATATTACATTACGGTGTGTAAAAAACTGGTAATTTTTTATGTCATTCACTCAGGATGAGGAGGATAAAGGTTTTATGCGATTGATGTAAGAAATTTGTTTAAGTGCAAGTTTGTATCAAGCTTATAAAATAAATTTTAATGAAAGATTTGCAAATATAAGACCGCTTTGAATTTATCATTTATTTAAATTAGAAATTAATATTGATCCATTAATGTCGCAAATGTTGTAGAATCATGTTTTTTTTTTTATTATTTGGTCTAGAAAAATCTGCAAATTACTACAGAATTTGGAATTTTCAGGTTACCTGTTGAAATTCTACTTTTAGAAAAGAGATAGGCAACTTTAGCCAAGCTGTTATAATGGTTTGGTATGACTAAGGCATTATAACGTCAGCACTATTAAAATATACCTTATGTCGTTTTTATAACTATAGTTAATACGATTGTCCCCACAATACAAACAAAGAAGTTCATTCTGCATATTACAACGACGTAGATGATTCGGATCCGCGTACTTTCCGCATCTTGACTGAATGCGGCAGTGACTTAGGACATGATAATAGAATCCACACGGATAATACGTATGTGGCGGGTTATCATATTGCTCCACCTTACATCTTACACCAAACATTGACAGAGGTTGAGATCTGAAGGTCAGAAATACGTTTCAAGTTCTCAAGGTTGTTCCGACGAGTTCACTACTATTCTACTCTGTATTATTCATACAGCTTAACTTGTGCTCTTCATTACCATTCATGAAAAAATTTATCCGTCTTTGAAGTAGTACTAGAATATCTCATAACGTCAATTTGGTAGTTGTGAAATTTTAAATATACACAAGAGTCTTTACTGAATTATTTTTATTTCATCTATGTGAAAGGGTTATCTGCTTTTATTCTATAGTTAGCAGACCGTTTTTTATTTATCATTTATTTAAATTAAAAATTAGTCTTGATCCATTAATGTCCATAATGTTATAGAATTCCATCTTTTTGCCCGTAATTGCTTATTAAAAAAGAAACCTTTTGTCCGTATTAGTAAAGACCATTAGTGTCCTATGGAAGCACAGCTGCTGATCACTTGCAACTCACTATTATATTACCTCAATATCCCATAGGGGCATATCAGGACAACTGTCATTTCTTCTGAAAAGGGCGAAGGCTCTCGAGAGATTCGTATGTGTGAACTGTTGTAAAAGCTGCACTGGTTGTCGATTGCGACGAAGAAAGCATATGAATTCGAGTGTGGTAGTCTTAAAATATATGGCTTTAATGTCACTTTTGGTCACGTTACGGCAGGAAAGGAAATAAACAAGTGATAAAAAAAAGGTGTAGCCAGGAAGATCTGGAAGGAAAACGTGGAAGCCACGTGGAAGTCACGTGTTTGCAGATAATATTAAGGCGATGTGATGAAATCTTATAGAATACAATTCTCTACAGGAGTGATGTGACAGTTAAAACTCGGCAGAAGTGTAGGGATATAATACGAGGAGGTAAAACGCTGAAAGTTGTAAATGATTTCAAGTATTTGGGAGAAAGATATAAAACAGGGGGATATAAATGAAAGATTCAGAAGAACGCAGGAAGTTTACGGGAATATCAATGGACTGAATTGCCAGCGGAGAGGTTCCACAGGAGTGGAAAAGGATTATGTATTGCTCTTACTTTGTACCAATACTAGCATGTGGTTATAAAGCATGTGTGATGGAATAAGGAATTATTACTGGAATTCAAGATACAGAGATGAAGTTTTAGATAAGCAGGAATTGCGTAAAGAGACTGGACAAGTTGCTGAATGAGCATGTGATGAATGCACTTAACAAAAACATGTTCAGGGTAGAATTGAAAGATCTAGTCGCCAATGGCATGCACACATGAAACGGATGATTAATCAAAACCTGCAAAAGAAAAAGTATCATTTGAAATTGTAACGAAACGCAAACAAGGAAGACAATGAGATAGATGGACCAAGTCTGTAGAAAAGAGAAAGTGGACTGCAGTGGAAAAAGGGGAATAGTGGAAGAATCGGAGACGCTAGACTGTGTTCCAGAGTGGTAGCTTTCCAGGATGAAAATCAGGTATTTCGGATTCAGATAATTTTTTATACTGTGCTCTGTAATGACTGTGTGAAGAACACGCTTTCAAACAACGGACTGCATATATCTAGCCCTGCCAACAGTGTCTCCAAGTGCCGTGGAGCCTGGATGCTGGGGTCAGGAGAGCTGTGACCCCAGCTGTGGGTTATCACGACCGCTGCGTCGGCGCCAACATCCACTATGTTGCTGGCGCTCACAACGAGCTTCGGAATTTAATTAAATTAAATTGCAATCGAGCACACGCTCCGGTGTAAATTTCTCCACACTTTCCCTCTGCAAATTTTAACTTTAAACTCTTTCAACGTTTTTAGTAAATTATTCATCTTTTCTCTTGGAAACTCATTCCAATCCCTGACACCCTAACCTAAAAATGAGGACCTTCCTACACCTTAGTGCTTGAAATCGCGTGCCAGCTTGTGGTCATGATCATCTTTTCCTTTCCATGCATTACTTTTAATTCTTACACCAATATTTTTCCATGCCTCATCACCAATATACGCTTGTACCCTCCTATGACCCTTTTCACCCTACTCCTGTCTTACAATGAATCACTCCACCTCTTTTATCTTGTCTGTTACTGATTGCATTCTGCGATAATTTCCAGAAACAAATCTAGAAGCTCTTTTCTGCACCCTCCTGTACTCCTGTATTTGATACTCAAAATGTGGGTCCCATACTACACCACCATATTCAAGCAATGGTCTGACCAATGTTTTGTAATCCAAATCACTTACTTCTCTCGTACATCCGCTCATCACACCCTCCGACAAGTGCAGAATTTTGAAACCGTTTCCTACGACCTGTCCAATGCGTCGTGCCCAGTTAAGCTTGTTATCAGATGTAATGCCAAGATATTTACATATCAAGTCTTCAACAAGCAATTATTTCCCCAACTTACAACCATATTCAATTTTTAGTTTTTTTTTATCTGTGTATCTAATAACCTGACTCTTCTTTGCATTTATCTTAATCCTATGTTTACCAACCCAACTAGATGTACTGTCGAGATCACCCTGCAGCTGTTCAGTCCTCTATCGTTTTGATCCTTTGATATAGCATTATGTCATCTGCAAACAATATAATTTCTGATAGTAAACAATCAACACAATTATTCATTAGAATAATGAATAGCAATTGTCCCAATACGCTACCCTGTAGCACTCCCATTTTTACTTCGACTTCTTTTCATACTGTATTTCCTAACCTAACATTCTTTTTTTACCTTTTAAAAATTATTGTAACCAGCAAATCATTTTATAATCCACTCCAATAGTTTTTACCTTATTTACTACCATTTTATTGTTCACTGTGTCAAAAGCCTTTTTTAAGATTTAGTGCTACACTATCAATTGTACCTCCCTTGTCCAACAGGGCTCGCTCTAAAACTCTGTCAGTCGCTCTCCCTTTTGGAATACTGATCGCAACGTGTGGGTGAAACACGCCTAGTGGTGGAAAATGTTTCTTTTAATCCAGGAAAGGAGTAATTCCACATCCTCCAGAATTTACACCATGGAAGAGTACCGTCGTTTTTCATTAGTTCTAGGTGAATAAAAAGGAATTAAAACTCAGTATGTACAAGAACTCTTTTTTTATCTTTTCCGCGCTAAATGGCAGAAATTTCTGGATTAATTTGGTTTTTAGATTCGTTTGATAACGATTAAGGAAAAATAAAACAAACTTCGTAATTAACTGTGATATTTTTAGATAAAAACATTACTCTTGCTGCCTTCGAATATGTTCGTTAATAACTGCGTACAAAGTTCCCAACGATCTCAATACTTTACATATATAGAATATTTCCAACATTGGTTTATCATTACGTGAATCAAGTTTTTGGGGTATCTTATTTGACATTCACAATACAGCTTATCCAGTTGTCATCAACCATTTTCTGTGTATTATCATCCTTGAACCTCCTCTTGCTATTCAGTGCATAAAGGTTTACAAATGATTACCAGCCAGCTGAGAATAGCGATGTTTTGTAATGAACAAGTCCGGTTAAACCAATAGACGCTGTCGATATCGGATAAACACGTCTCACATCATTCTGTAATCACCACCAGCTTGCACAATGCATTTTTGACATGTTGCCTCAACAGCCTCATTAAATTTGCAACGCATCTTAATCCAGCGAGCGGCGCTTTCCAGCTGAAAACGTTGCTCATTTTCCCAGGTTAACTTCTTTCAGTCAGCCAGAGTTCGGTGCATGTGTTCACGAATGTCAGCGTGTTATTATAGTGCGAAATGTCCGTGAGCGAACACTGCACATTCTCTCTGCGTTCCTGTTAATTGTCATAGAAATATAAAAAGGTAAAACCAAAGGAGAACAGAATATTTGAGGAACGACGACACCATGTTTTTCAGTTATTTTGGGATGTTTATTTCGACAATTGCTTGTGAAACTAAAGTACGGCATTCAAAGGAGAAATACCGAGTCGATGAAAGACATTTAACTTGTGGAAATGCTGGCAATCACCTTGAAGTAAGCAGATTTCTCATGGAACTACTATAGATTTAATTTTATGTAATTCATATCTCCTATATTTGTTTTATGTTACTTAGGGTGAAAACTCGTTTAGGTGAATACGAATAAGTGTACAAGAAAAGTTTGAAAAATACTCTATGCCATATAATGGCTAATACTTACGTTTATTTGTAATTAATACATATACTTCATTGTGTAATCGACTCATCACTGTTGAGTTTACTCTACATTGCTTTTATTCTTACAAGCACAATCAACTAGTTAAACATTTTTTCTTAAGTTGTAATATGTTGAGTGTTTTAAAAATTATTACTTTACAAAGAAAAATCGAAAGTAAATGGCGAAGATGATGCCGAATTTACTAAACAGCTTGTCTCACTGTATTCGTCAATGCTGTGTTAAAAAAGAAAAGAAAAAAAAATCTCACAATGTCGAGCGACAGAATTTCGAATGTTGAAAGTGTTCCTTGGCAAATGTCTAAGATATGAGGACAGAGTTATATACTATTAAGAACCAAAATCTTTCTATAAAATGTGATTCCATATTATTCAAATTCTAGTTGAAGTGGTAAAAATTTATGTAAATACGTGATCAATAGTTTACTATCCAAAGGCATTTTTCCTAATTTTCCATTACGTCAAAATCATTCCACTTTCTAAGGCACACTTCTTTCCAAGCGTTCCTGGTAGCTTCCCGATCTTTAAAAGAAACCACTGTTTTGTCTCTTAAAACTGGTCTAGCTTCCACTAATGAAATGAGAAGATCATTATCTATCGCCACTTAACTCATATTACGATTTTTAAATTAAAAAAATGATGACTTTATACAGATTGAAAACGCACAAGCGGTTAGAAATCCGCAGAGTGTGCAAGCGCCCATCTGGCCACATGGGCCACTGTCTGGGATGGGGTCGAATGTAGTGGCAGCGCGCGGTTGCATTCCTGCCGTCGACGGCAGCGCTGCCGCGGGTTTTCCCCTCCGCCCAGTGTGTAAGCTCCCATTTGATCCCTTCCGCCACTACCTGAACGCCGGCGACGGAGAAATTTCCGGCGCGGATGAAACCGCCCAGTGTGTAACCGGCCTAACAGTGTGGTTTGTACCGAGTATCTACCCATCCGTCACAGGTTTCCATCATTCAGCGGCAGTGGGCGGCCTCTGCTCTGTGCCTCTGGGAGATAATACAGCCCATAATGTACTCACAGTACACCAAGCATACACAAGTGCGTGGAATCCTAAATTAACCAGCAACTTCCGTAATACCACATACGATGCATTGTGCTGTAACTTTCATTCCGTATTCAACTTCGTAAATTGTTGTAGCGAAGCCATTACTACGTTAGTAAACTTTTATTGGACACTTACGAATCTCATATTACTGACGAAAATCTGTCTGACACCACTTTTTCTGACACCACTCGTGCACCAACTGTTCATTGGAATCAACCAAACTCATGATTTTTTGTTTTTGTTTTTTGGTATGGAAGTATATTTCGTTACTGCAAAGTTGTGTTATATCGTAGAATATTATGAATTTAATAAAGTATACTTTTACATGTGGCATCAAGAAAAGGTGGGTAGTACCAAAAATTCTTTTCATAATTCTCGTAAAGAATGTTGGAAACAACGTTTTAAGTTGTTCTCTCACTATGCCTTCATAAATAATGAAACGAAGAACTCTGCTGATTACTTAGATACTGAATGGTTTTTCAAAGTCATTGCTGTATGATGAGATGAATGGTAAACATGAGCTCTTCATCTCTTTGTAAGTTTGATTTTCTTCATGTAACTGAACAAAACAACACAAGAAATAACGTTCCACGGTAGGTACGAAATTCTCAGCTGCAATTGCTAAATCGAATTTAAATTTATACGCAAGGGAGATGGTGTATAATGTTCTTGTTCATCGTCATCTTGACTGCTGTTTTGCTGTGTGAGTACCACAGCATAAGGGATTGGTTAGTAGTATCGAGAAAACGCTGATAATCACCACTCATTTTGTGATAGGTAGCCATACAGGGGGAGGACAAAGTAATACGAACACCTGTGAAATAATGGAGAATCTTTATTAATAGAGGGTTGAACCACTCTTTGACTGAAGTACAGATTTAATTTGACGTGGGATAGATGCATAAAGGTCATGGACAATATTTAAAGGTATATTAAGCCATTCCTCCTGCAGAACGGTCTCTAATTCCGAAAGGCTGGATGGAGGAGGAAAGCGGGAACGAAGATTGGACTCCAAATATTCCGATAAATATTCAAGTCCGGAGACTGAGGGGGCCAGGCAAGATGTTCAACTTCATCGTTATGCTCACCTAGCAGTGTGTATAGGGACGTTGTCGTCTTGAAAAAGCGATCGCTCTCCAAGGAATACAGTCTTGACAAATGGATGGACATGATACCCTAGAATGCTTAGATAGTGATTGGATTTGATTCTACCATGCAGAATAACAATTGCTTGTGGTTTCGGGCTACTATGCGCTTCAATACCCGTCTATCCATATCAGTAATCTTTGACTTTCGGCCACTGTTGTGCTTTGAATACGCCGTCTTACCCTCTTTCGTGTACGCTGTCATAACGGCTGATACCATACTCCATGCAAACACCAAAAGGTTTGATGTTTCCGTAACCGATGCTCCACTTAAAAGTGATCCGACAATCATTCCTCTTTGGAATTCTGACAGGTCCGACATTTCAACTTATCACAGACAGTTCGATAGACGCATGCAACGCAGGTGACTGCTGTTGAGAGACTGATACCTTCCTGTTCACGCTCACTAGGTGGCAGATTTATGTTGCAGGTGGCGCGGCTGTACTGCAGGTATGAAATACGTCATACTTTTTCACAGGTGTTCGTATTATTTTGTCCTCCATCTGTAAGTCTTTTAAAAATGTCATAGTCTTCTGCTGAGGCAGTATTGAGACTGCCCACAAACAGTTTACTTACTTCTCTTTCAGTGAATAAGATGGGGCAGGCATATAACACTTTTCTCGCCAGCGTTTTTGCTTCACAATGCCAGGGGTGTTAGGATCAGGGATATATTGTGCGTACTGTTTGTATGTATTTTTTATTTTCTTGTACCTTTAGAGATAGGAATGCTGAGATTTGATGCAAACCATACAGTGCCTTCAATAGTTTTCCGAACTGCATAATGTTCACCCATTATAACGCCATAGAATTATTCTGGTTGGTATCTGCGTTGGAGGTTGTGTTTTGGGGTATTCTAACTGAGCCTTGTACTGTGCAGGCGAACACGACGTCGCCGATGGACGGCGGCGCGCTTGACGACGGTGGCGGCGGTCTGGTCGAGGTGTGGGTGACGCTGGCTCTGTTGGTGGTGATCGCTGCCACCGTGGCGCTGCTGTACGTCTTCAGACGCCAACTGGCGAACCGGTTCTTCAACCCGGAGACGCGCGCCGCCACAGAATCTGCTGGAACTACGGACGCGTTGCCTCTGGAGTCCAACAACTCTGTCGAAGACAACTCGTTCTTAGAGGAGGTGGTAGGCGAAGAGGCCCAAGGTGGACGTACTCATTGGCTTGACTGACAGAGGTCCTGCTGGCTGCTTCTGAAATCGATTCAAATGAACATTAATCCTCACGGACTTGGATCAGCTGTCTATCAACAGGCCAGTACCGCAGCTTCACACCTGAAGAAGTTGGCGGAACTAGCATCATATTATCGTGATTTTATATCACAATCCGACCATACATTCGTGAAATTTCCATTGTCGCCATACGCCAGGAACTTCTCCTTTATTTCAACGTTAGTTCTTTTTGGCATAGTGGATAGTGCATTGATGCAGTATGTAGTCACATTGCGGCAAGTGAAAAACGTTAACCGATCTATATTAGCCAACTTTAGGAGATGTGTCCCAGTATTTAAATACTCTTCTTCAGATACAAAACGATGGACAGTCTGAAAGATCATGTTGATACAGATGGTCATGAAAATATTCGGCTGGCTCCTCAGCCGATTGAAAATGGATTCAGTGTTTGTTTGTGACGTCTCATTAACTTTGGCAGAGTGGTCTGGGGGTTCTGTGGTTAGGTACCTGACTAGAGATAATATAAGCCCCCGGTTCGAACCCCAGTCTCTATTGGGGCTTTAAAAGGCCTTTAATCCGTCAGTCGCCTTAGACACAGCTTGCTGTGTAAGTGAAATACGGCAGAACCCTTTCCTGACTTGGATTTCACATTAATCTATAGGAGTACCTTGACTACGAGAATTCATTGCAAACCGTGTTCAAGGTATTATTTTTGGATAACTAATTGCTATAGAACGTAAATAAAAGATATAAGAGAATTCATTAAATTTTGCGGAGACAACGGAATGGTAAAAGAATATCAGAGTTACCAGGTATCATAGACTTTCGTTAGCAGTTACCGTCGTCGCTAATGAAACTAGATTATGAATGAATGGACAGAATTGTGTGTAAATACAACAAATTTATGAATCTGCGCGAGCTTACAATATATTTAGTTGATTATACACTTCAGTAAACCGTAATATGTACTATTAGAAATCGTTTTCGTATCACTAAAACTGAATGTCTTTCGGTGTTAATTTCAGTTGCTCCGTATTCGTATCTTAAGTTAACATGCTAGGCCTAGTGGTTAGAGAAAAATCACACAAGAAATTTAAATTAATTAAATGTTTGTAAAAACAAGAGTAAAAAACTAGTCAGATTTATTAAACCAGATAAAAATTTGTGACTATTAAAATCAAGGGTAACGTTTACTGTATTTCGTATCTGTAATTCCATTATAATTTTATGTTATCTTAAACTAAAAGAAAAAGGTAGCTTTCCACGATCGTTGTTATTCTGTTTGTAGATTGTGTACCAGAATGAGTAGTTTAGTGCGCTAACAGTTAAGGCGTTTCAGTGATGATGGAGGACCTCCCGATCCCCATCGCAATTACTTCGGGCCTTCAAGGTGAACTTCACCTCCGGCAAAGTTTCAATATGATCATGCTAATGAAGACGCGCCTTGGATAGGATTCCACGTAGAACTACAGGTCTTGTGTATCCGATAGATGAACTAACGACAGAAGCGAACTGCATGCATTTCAAAACTTTGTCAGTTTGGGAAGTCAGTTCCCTTGATGTTTTTGCTGCCAATCGTTCATTACAAATTTACTTAATTCCACCGAATACTTCAGCAGTCTGTAAATATGTGTGTGAATAACAATTATTTTGGTATGACTTAATTGTTGTTTAGGTACTATTGGGGACATATTAACTGGAAATACATTTTACTGTATATCTTTCATCAGTTGTTAATAGACAGAATCAATGATGAACTGGGTTTCTGAAGGAAACAATTTCAAGATTAGATCATTTTGTTGGTTGAAATCCATAAACAACGATCTTAATTTTAGAAAATGGAGTAGCGATACAAAGACACGTACATTGGCTTGAACAGAACTTTCTGTCGTGTGGATTTACGCCTTGTGCCTATAATGAATGTGTCGTGTTGTGAATGTTGTGCAACGGAACGCAGCTAAGAAACAACTAAACTGCAGCAATACGAGAGACCATTCGGAAGACATAAGCCGTAAAATGTGTGTGAGAAAGCAGGACACATGCAACTCTAAAATACGTACTTCCAATGTTTTCATAATCTGACTGTAGTATTATTGTTATGTATTTATTGATCAGAAATTAAATATTATTGTTACTGCAATGTTGTAATTATTTATATTCAAGGGATAGATAAAATAAATTCTTAATACACTTATTGAGAAAACACTAAGTTTCACAAACAACATTTTCATACTCAAACTTATATATCTATTCTTCTAACCATGTTTTTTTGGTGAAACTATAAAACTTAAATTTAGCATTTAGTATACAATGAATTTGACCAAAATTTTATTTTAACTTTTAAATGAGACTTAACATTTTTATGATTCCTTAATAGTAGTAGGATAGTTAAAATACTAGTCAACTTATTCAAACCGTCAGAGTCTCATTATGATTCAATTTTCGTATCTGTTAAAAAAATAATAATGTTGTCATTAGTCGCGGTTTGGCTGAATCACTAGTTTCATCAGTAACGAACACTGACAGGAACGAAATAAACTCTCTTTTATTTTTTTCAGTTCCTAATAAATTAAGTTTTAAGTAATTCTCAAATTATGACAATGTCAACTTACATTTACACCATGTACAATTTTTTCTGTGAAAAGTTATGGTTACAAGCTTTATATATATCAATGCAGATGTGGCAGTAAAATGTGCCACACTCATATAAAAAATTATATCAGTTCATCATTTCTCTTTAAGCAGGATGCAAAAAGATACATACTGAACAGCATAAAGAGAATCCTATTGACAAAATAGAATTATCAAACAGAACTCAATACCATGAAACAAATATCCAAGAATAGTGGATACAAAACATACAAGGATGATTCATTATATAAGAAGATAGTAAATCAGCTGGAAAAAGCAGAAATAAAAAACATTACCACACTACACAAATCCGATAACCAAAACGCAAAATTTCAACAACATTTACACCTCCAATTACATAAACATCCAACAACATGTAATGGAACAGAATTAAGTGTTGTACTATGCCATACTCAAACAAGCACACACATACACTGGGTAACAAATATGTAAAAAAAAAGGAATAAACATTGCACTCAAAACAGATAACGGAATACAAAAACAAATCAGAACAGAATCAAATGCAACCAAATTCCAAAACTGGCATATACTTACTAACACGTCAGAATTATGATGCAATATATATAGGTCAAGCAAGAAGATAATTCCAAACACAACGCATCCGGGAGGATGGCGGTTCGCATCCCCGTCCGGGCATCCAATTTGGGTTTTCTATGGTTTCCTCAAATCACTCCATGCGAATGCCGGTATGCTTCCTTCAAAACACAATTGCCGAATTCCTTCCCGTACCTTATCGCCAGTCCTTTCCCACCTTTAATGACCTCAACGTCGACGAGGCGTAAAGCCGTAAATAAATAAAAACGCGATATAAGCAACACTTACAAGCACTAAAACTTTGCTGAAAACATTTTAGATAATGATCACTTCCAATTCAAAAGGCAATAGTCTCAGGAAACAAGTACTTAGCGAGCATGTAAACTTAACCAACCTAACCCTATCGAAATTAATAATAATAAAAAAAATTACACAAAACGGCACTAAACACAGAAATTCCGCCAAAATGGTAATCTAACAGTAATTTACATCTCGTTTTTTTTTTTTTCCAGACAATACATTTTCACAAAAGAAAGCAAATTACACAAATATAAGTTCCAAATTCAAACTGTCCGCTCAAAAAACTTCCGACACACCCCCACCGTGAGAAACAGCCGAAGAACAGCAGCTATATATTGACAATAGTAAAATAAAAAAATAAAAAATGTACATCCAGTTGACTCTACCAGTGAAGTCAAAAGGTCTCAATACCAACCAAGCAGTGCTATTACTTACAATTCTGTAAGCAGCATGCTGGCTGAGAACACAGTTGACCAACAACCACACCTCAAAACAGAAATTTAAATGTGACTTGCGATTTGTTTCTCTGTTTTATGAAACGTAAACAAAACGTTCTGCACGAAATTCACAAACCGAAAATATGCACTTGTAAATATAAATCATATTATGAGTAATACATGTAAGATTAGTTTTATTATAAGTAAACAAAAAAACGTTCTATACAAAAGTTAAAAACTGGAAAACTATTACAGAAAAAAGTAATTGCTGAAGATACCTCGACGAGAGGCGAAACGCGTCCGAAAATAAATAGGATCCAATAACAGTTGCACCTGTGTATTTATTAAATAACATTTACTATTTCACGAACTTTTGCTGTTGTGTTTTCTAATATTATAATAACAAAAACTTACCACTATTGAAGTGCTCCAAAGAGTGTTTCTTGAAACAACTATTCTAATGAGCATACTTAATTAAATGATAAAATAACCGTGGACGAGTTTCTTGAGCCTGAAAAATCATGGATGTAAAAATAAATATGATAAATGACAGAGCAAAACATAAATGTCATAAACATTTAATGAATTTATTTGGTTTTCTCACAAATTTCCAATCACAATGTTATTAATTGAAAAAAAATAATTTAATGGACCATTAGCTGTATCGTCGAAGACCAAATTGAGCATATAATTTCTAGTTCTGTGTTAGAAACCAGGAGCTTGTCTGTCCGTTGGTAGCAAGCGTGTGGGTGGAGTTACTACCGCAATGATGTGACGAGACGAGCTGTCGGCAGACGACGGCATGTGTTGCACTTGGCGGTGAGGAGGCCTGGCCCCCGTCCTGCAAGTGAGAGGCCCTTCTCGCTGGTACGACCACCCGCTGCATGACGACACCCGGGCTATCAGCTGGCCGATCGTAAACATCAACCTTCGTGGAGTCCAGGACCAGAGTGTCTCTCCACCGCACGAGAAGTCTGAGGCACGACCCCTCTACAAGACGTTTCAGGATTCATCAGCACATAAAACATACGATACCAAACCATGCAGGAGCCCATTTGATTGGACAGAAGTGCACCCCAGACTTCGGCCGATTTTTCACTCTGTCGTATACGGCCGATGTCAACCAAACAAAAGGATGCAATAGTATGGATTGCAATGAAATTTCTGAAACTATTGGTGGAATTGGTAATACTATGACCAACCTACTAGGCCGAAGTATGCCATTCTCTACCGACTTCCATCGCGAATCAAGTAATGTTGCTTTATTTGGCCGAACGCACTTGTCTCGCACCATCTGTGCATTAATATTTAACCACATGGCGCATGTAAATGAAAGAACACCAATGAACAGTTATTACGACTGTTTTTGCTGATATTTCAGGGTTTTTTTCACATCACAGCTTCTCATAAATTTTCGATTTCTGTTAACAACAGAACAGACTATATTAGTGATTTATACACAAAGACAAAAATGTAAAAACTCATAATTATGAAATTAAAAACAAACATATAAATGAAATGATCTGTATCCCTGCGAAAATCTTTCTGGAAATATATTTGTATTTGGATTCGGAACACGTGCTTGTAGGAAACAAGTCATGTGCAGCTGTATTAAGTAAAATCGACATAGGTTTCTACCTCAATGTCAATAGTTTGGAGAAGAATGTATGAAATTCACCTATAACCTCTCTCTTAAAAAAAAAGTCGTTTACCCATTTAATTTTTCAGTACCAAACATAATATTAAATTGCAAGAGAGAGTTAACATTTAAGAACGTCAATTTCATTCATCTTGTAAAGAGATTTGTTTTGAAGTTGTAATGTCCAGCCTCTGCTGTCATTGATTTTCCATCACCTCTCCATTTGTGAGACATTTCATCCAGCCGTTTTGGAAGACAGGGAAAGTTGGCAAATTCCTGCTGGCGTCCTGTTGTCGGCGAGGTTGCTTTGTTTGACGCAGGTAGAGATGCCACTCCCGGAGGCGGGGGGTGAGAATGGTCAAACTGTCGCGGGCACTTGGGGGCTGGACCCCGTGTAGTCCGCATGTGTGTGTGTACGCGGACTTTTCAAAGAAACGTGAAGGACGCGTTTTTGTCATGACATCATTTGTCGTGCTGTTTTTCGTCATGTGCTGACAAGAATGAACCCATCTAGTTGGTGGACGGCATTGAAAGGTGTTTCATCATTGTGAAGGAAATATCGAGGTCAGCGACAGCTTACTCCATTACGATAAGTGATAAAAATTCATATAAACTTTTACCCAGTATACGCCCAAACTGATGGAGTTTCGTGCTCTCCCTAGCCGAGAACATTTTGTTTATTGTCTGTCAGTTTCTGTTCTTTTTTTCTTTGCTGGCTGAGTCCAATTGTTTGTGTAATCTTAAACAAATATGTATTTCTTTGTGTTTTATTTTATAAATGTACTCTTTTCTTTTAATTCCGCACTCGTGTTGTCCTTTTGTAATTAGAGGGTGTAATTTAAATTTAAGCCTGCTTTTTACAATTAAAAATAAATATTAAAAGAACATTTTTTTAATAAATAACATCTTGCATCTCATGCACGTAAATGTTTTCTCGGCATAACGAGCCAAGACATTTCAAAGTGAAGAAAAATCGGTCGAAGTCTGGGCCAGTGTAACCACTTTAGTCGGCCGAATTGGTCGGAAGACTTCGGTTGGCTGTTCAGCAGAGTGAAAAATCAGCGAAACTCGGCTCCAGTGTAAATCTACCCCGCATGGTACAACACATTTGGTATTAAACTTTCCATGTCTTTTAAGAAATGCAACTGCAATCCGTTAACGCAACTAATCACTACCCACGATAACCAGAAGATCTGCCCCGGCCGCCAAACCAACCCCACAGTTTATACAAATTGAAGAGATTAAAATAGTTAATATTAATTAAGATAATAAAAATTAAATAATTGCAATGTTTTGCAAGTGGTTCCTCGAGCTCAACTATAACGAGTGTCATCGCTTGTGATACTTGACTATTATCCAATTACGAACAAAATCCTTTAATTAAAAGTCATAAAACAGTGAGTAGATTATTATCAAATATCCATCAAGGGAGCATTACCAAGTCTGATCGGTGAGTGGTTAATTTTCATGCCTTAAGTTCGGAATTCCCGTTCAGACATCCAGATTCCTATGGTTTCCCGAAATAACTTATCTGTTATAATATAAACAATATTAGCGATTTCTAGGATTTCTAACCCTTTTTTTTATCCCCGATCCTCCTCCACTTTTTTGGCTTTTGGCTTTACGCCTCGTCGATGTCTTGGTAATTAGAGTCGGAAGGGGGCTGGAGACAAGGAACATATAATGTTTGGTATATGAATTATATTATTTCACGTACTCCTTTTAATTATTTTTGCAGCCCAACAACTAGCCTGGAAATGGATGGCTGACGAAGATGGCAGATTATACCAAACTTATTTTCGTTTCTTAATACTTGATACATTTATCGAGACAAAGGTCTTTCCTTCTCCTCTCTGGAAACTAACCTACACATAACAAAACCTATTTCTGGTCCCGCACGAAAGCACATACATCTTACAAAGATTGTTAACACTAAACGTTTATAAAATAAATACACGCTAGATTACATTGTTACCTGAAAAACGGGGGGAAATTCGACCCAGGCGTTTTGGAGGAACAATCTCGTAATTCGCATAGAGTGATTTCGGAAAATAATGTAAAACCGAAATCTAGATGGCTGGTCGAAGATTCGAACCTATGTTTTTCCGAATGCGAGGCCAGAGCGTACCATGATTCCTTTCCGCCTCTAATGACGCCGCCGCCAACAAATCGCAATACTTCTAGGAAAAAGAATGATGTTATAAACAGCATTCATTGGGTGATCGAAAACTTACATTCGTTTCTTAATTATATATTAAGTAACTAAGAAACCATAAAATCTGTCAAGTTTAATTAATAAAGAATTGTACTAATTTCGCTAAACACTAGTAGTTTCCTTGATAGATTAACTCTAAACTTTTATCCCTGCGAAGTATTGCAACACTATCCATCCGTGTTATCAGCTCATTAACTGCATATGATACCACCCGGGTCAAGATGAAAACAATCACATGACATTCGCTAAACATATTCAGCGAATGGATCTCTACCGAACATCATACAACTCTGTATAAGCTGCTGACAGCTTTTTCACAGACCATTTATATTTTATTTCATGTTCGGTCTTGGGTTGCGATTTCTCTTTACAGTGAAGTTCATAAAACTGTGCGAAAGGAGAAAATAGTTATATAAACAAATACTGTGTATTTGATTTCAGCTTGCTGCCTGACTTCAGGTTATTTCTTTTTTTTTTTTAAGTATAGACTGTGTTCGTCACTGTAAAGAAATATAAGGTTATATTATAAAGTGTAAGAGACTGTTTTTGGACTTAGGTACAGAATGAATGATAACAGACTAACGAAACAGATATTGAATTACCTTTATGGGAAAAGTCAACAACCAGAATAGAGAAATTAAATAAATATCTGGGTGAAATATTTCAAGAAAATTAATTAGACAAAGAAAAAAAAGGATGGAAAGAGCGTATGGTATCACTAAAAAAATTTATAACAAAATGTGCTTGTCAAAAAATCTTAAAATAATACACACCAACTCGCTCGTGAAACAAGTGGAGTATTTGGCTATGATTTATTCAAATAAATGCATTTTACTTTAAATGAGGGAAAGTATAATATCAAAAACCGATAACTGTCAATTTGACTGATACATTTCGCGATTACGTACCTTTCGTGTGAACTTTCGCTGAAATTTTAATAAACTTGATTGTTTCTTATCTTCTGCCAAAAAAACTCTTAGGTTATGTTTTGACCTAATTCTTATAACTGATACAGATAATATAACATAAACATCGAACACCTTCCTTAAATGAGTTTCTGCATCTATTTGTCGTAAATAAACAAAAAGCAACATGAAGTAACGAATGTAATATGGTGGCTGTTGATTGGTGAGTGAAGGCTGGCACGTGACCGTTCTCTAGCCAATAGCTATAGACGAAGTACGCAGACTCCAGATTAGCATTTTATATAAGAGGATGGTACAATTAATTAATCTGTGAATCTGTCAAATCACGAAATAGTGAACCAATTTTTTTTCTTATGGTTTTACGCCTCTTCGACGTCGAGATCATTCTTGGCGGGAAAGGACTGGGGACAAGGACCGGGAAGGAATTTGGACATGGGTTTTTGAAGAAAGAATCCCGGTATTCGACTAGACTGATTTCGGGAAACCATGCAAAAACCAAATGTTCAAACCCGGACGGGGATTCGATCCGGCGTTCTTCCGAATATGAGACCAGAGCGTTACAGCTTTCCCACCACGTTCGATCTGAACCAATTACACTTTTCATGAAAAGTAAGCCGTTATCTTTGTTCTATCTATAACCTCCAGTCTTTATCTTTAGTAACAGAGTCTAACACGACTAGACTTTAGCAGAGAATACTGTATCTTGTCTTTCGCCCATGAGCAGGTTGAGAACATCTCACATCATCCATTTCTTGGGTGACCTATGATGATCGCTTTACTGTAATATTTCCAAGACCAAGCGTGGTGGATTAAAAGTAACGCTCCAGGCGAATGCCGGGATGGTTCCTTTATAAAAAGTCCATGGCCAAATCCGAACCCGTTCCTTACCTCCAGACCTCTCCCGCCTCTAATGACGTCGACGTTGATATCGTGTAAAGTAAAAAGCCAAATAATAATAACAATAATAATCATTCCAAAACATATCTTCGTTTCTTTCTTCTATGTTATGAGAATTAAACTTTTATGCTACTTTGCCGTAGTATTTAATCTCACACCACAAATTATTTGTCGAATATACTTTCCTTCAAATAATTTCACAAGGTGAACTCAATAATTTTTTAATGTCCAACTATCTTCTTACGTAAAATGCGTTGTCTGGAGTCTGCGCACGTCGTCTGTATCTATTGGCTAGAGAACGGTCACGTGCCAGCCGTCACTCGCCAATCAACAGCCACCATAAAGTTACAATCGTTGCTTCATGTTGCTTTTTGTTTGTTTACGACAACTAGATGCGGAAATTCTTGTAAGTAGAAGGGTATTCGATGCTTACGCTATATTATCTGTATCAGTTATAAGAATTAGGTTAAAGCACAACCTGAAATTTTTTTCTCAAAATACTGTATACAATACTATTTATTCTTTCTCTTCCAATTCAACTAGTTTATTTTGTTTTACGCAGCGCCTCCTCTTATGCTATCAATCAATACGCCATGCTTGGCTTACATTTCACCATCGAGTCTCTGCTTTCTCCTTTCTTCGCTTATACATCCATTCCTTGCCACCGGCACAATCACTGCTGTTTAGTCTTTCGCGTTCGCAGATACTCGTAATTCACATTAAAGTCATACATTTATAGTTCTTAATACCTTAAATTAATTATACTTTCTTAACATACAATATTTTCTTTCATTTTAAAATATATAGACGTGAGGTATGATTCTTACACTTGCTCAAGGTCATTTTCCGCCTTCAATGATCTATAAGTAAATCCTGAAGCAAAACAAAACAGATCAAGACAACTTGCCTCTTCTGTTTTTCTTTAAATCTGCTGTCATTTGATTCCCAAGGTTAGCTTGACCACCGAGATGACTTCATCGTAGAAGCAATACACTGTCAGAAACCCAAAAAGACAGACGTCATCATACACCCTACAAACGGAACTGGAGGTACAGAACTGGCAAGACTCCACTGAGTTGAATGTTGTTTTAATTTTTATGTAAAGTGTTTGGTTTAGATCCTTCCATAGCAACAGGTTGCCGGATTAGCTTCTTAGAGAACTAGATATTTTCCAGATTTTTTCCTGTCCACTGCCTTTTGTTCTTGTATCAGGAGTTCCTGCAGCCAATGGTTGGAAATCTACTTAAATACTCTGTCTGCTTGTCATCTATTGCCGTTCTTGGAATGCTTCAATCAGTAGAACTGTTAACCTTTTGCCTGTTATTACCGATGAGAAATTGTCTCCCCCGGCCTTCTTGCAGTCGGATTACGTACGTAGCAAGTATGATTTTATTCGGTCATCCACTTTACGCTGAACCTTAGAAATACTATTACTTTTATCTTTTGTAGTAATGCTTTGGTAACAATTTATCACAAAAATATTTAATCACAGCCTTTCAAATTACGATTACATCTCAGCAGTAAAATAAAGATTAATTCCAAGATGTTGGGAAAACAGTCTGCAATTGACTAAAGAAATATAAATAATCACAAAACAAATGAGTTTGTGTCCATTTCAGATTATGATCACATTTCAGTCGCAAATTAAAGATTAATTCCAAGACGTCAGGAAAACAGTCTATAATGGGCTATATATTTCGTTTTCTTGGATCGCTATATTATTATGATAAAAAACGCTGTACATCAAAGTGGAGTTTATTCATCAAAACATCGTTGATGTCATGACACCACTCAACTGCGATGTTTACATGAACAGTAACCTGTATGAATGAAACCGGTGAGTATCGTAACTTGGTAACGGCTATTTGTTGATCTACAAAGCTGTACTTACACCAACTGTGGTGTTAGAGGGAGTTCACTTACCTGACGCTGTCTTCTCGCATGGCTAGTTATACACCTTTCATATATTTTTGTTTCTGTAAAGGATACAACTAGTCAAAAAGTTACTGATGATCACATTCTCACATCAAGTATTGTCTAAAAAGAGGTTTGTAATTTTTTAAATGCTGCCCACTTTTTCATTATGCCTCACTTAAAATTTTACTAAAAATTACCAACGAACCGGTAATTTTTTACGTGCTACTTAAAACTACAAATTTTGCTATTAATTTTAACACTTCATCATATTCTGTTCGCAATTATAACGCACAATAAAAAATCATTTGGATTTACTTACGCTCATTAATCCAATATGTGTAGTAGTATGAAAATCTAATAATCATGGGTAACTGGAATGCGATAGCGGGAGAAGGTAAATAGGGGAATACTATAAGAAGATTTGGTCTAGGAGAAAGAAATGTGCGAGCTAGCAAGTTGTTAAAATTTTGTGAAAGACATAAACTGTCGAACACACTATTTAAGAATCATGTATAAAGGATATACACATACAAACGCCCAAGGGGTACGGGTATACATCAGCTAGTTTATATCATGGCCAAACAAAGATTCAGGACTCAATTTAGAGATTGTAAAACATACCTACGGGCTGACATACAGTCTGACCACAATCTTAGAGTTATGAAGTGCAGGCTGAAATTCAAGAGAAGAAAGAAGCAACACATGCAGAACAGACTTTAAGAGAAAAAATTAAAATAATCTAACATGAGAGAAAAATTCGCAGAGATGGTAGACGTGGGTCTAAGAAGTAACTCTGAAAGGCGTCCAGCTGAGGACGATTGGAATGCATTGAAGAGAGAAATAATGAAAGTGGTAAAGAAACATTAGGCTTTAGGAAACAGGCCGCCAGAAAACCTTGGATCACAAAATGAATTTTGGAGTTGAAGGAAAAACACAAAAATGCTAAGGATGTAGCAGGAAGAGACCAGTACAGGCATTTTAGAACTCAAATAAACAGGAAATGCAAAAAATCAAAGCAAGAAAAGTACTAAGAAGTAGAAAAGAAAATGGTCGTACGTAAAGTAGATGTGGCAAATAGAAAGATCAAACAAGATTTTGAAGAAATGACGAAAAGAAGAGCAAACATTATAGCTGCTGACAGGAACCACTTTTAAACTCAGAAGTCAGAGCTAACCGCGACGGAAGGAGTACATGAAGAAAATGTATTTGGGATGATTTAATCTGCAGAAAGAAGATGAAAACATTGATGACTTAGGAGATTCTGTATTAAGGATTGAAAGATCTGAAATCAGATAAGGCAGTTGGAACTGATCAGATTGCTGCAGAACTTATGAAATCTCTAGGTGAAGAATGAATCCAAACATAATTCAAACTGATAACAAAAATTCCAGCTGATTTTAATAAAAGTATAATCTTCACACTTCCGACAAATGTGAGAATTATCGTACCATAAGTCTAAAATCAAATGCTTCAAAGTTATTGACCATGATAATATACAGAATAATAAAAAGGATAGTAGAAGAGATAGTAGGTGAAGAACAGTTTTGGTATAAGAAAAACCGCGATACAAAAGAAGCAATTGTGGTTTTAAGGTTAATAATTGGAGGGCGGATCGAGAAAAATAAAGATACTTTTATAGCTTTTGTTGATTTAGAATAAACTTTTGTTAAAGTTAAGTTAGACAAGGTGTCAAAAATATATATATATATATCAGGTGTAGAATATTGAGATAGAAGAATACTTTCTTTATAATGTATATAAGAATTAAGTAGCTATAATAAAAGTAGACAATCGTGAAAGACATGCATCAGTTAAAAAAGATTTTTAAACAAAGTTTTGGTCTATCTCCATTAATATTCATTTTGTATGTAGAAGTAGAACTAAAGAAAGTAAAACAAAAATTGAATGTGGCATAAGCGTTTAAGGAAAAAAAATTCAGTATGCTACGATTAGCTGATGACATTGTCTTGTTAGCATAACAGACTATGGATATTGAGAAGTTACTAAATGTCATGAATAAAATACTGAAGGAAGATTTTGAACTAAATGTAAATCAAAGCAGGACAAAAGTGATGAAATGTAGAAGAAATGATAAAAATGATAATGGATTAAATATAAAAATAGGAAAATTAAAGAACTTCTGATACTTAGGAAGTAAAATTACAACTGACGGCCGAAGCGGGAATGATGTTAAAAGCAGAATAGAACTAGCGAAATCAGCTTTCGTGAAAAAGAGAGATTTTTTAGTTTCAAATATTGATCTAAGGCTCCGATCGAACTTTATAAAACTCTGTGTGTGGAGCACCGCACTTTATAGTAGCGAAACATGATCTTTAGCAAAACCAGAATAAAGGAAAATTGAAGCACTTGAAATGTGATGCTATAGAAGGATGCTGACAATTAAGTGGACAAGTAATGTGAGAAATGAACGTGTTTTGGAAATGATGGGTGAGAAAAGAACCTAGCAGAGTCTTATAGAAAGAAACGAGAGGATGTTGGGTTACATTTTGAGATATGTGGGATTGATTATTTTTTTTAGAGAAAGGAACAGTCGAAGGAAACAACTGTAGAGGTAGACAAAGATTAGAATATATGAAGCAGATGAAGAGATTATCAAAAAATAATAAGGGATGGATGACTCCATTAAACCAATCGAGAAGATGATGACAGTAGGGCTGTTGATAAAATATCGATTTATTGATATATCGATATTTTTTTAAAAAAATATCGATATTTGTGAGTGATATTTTTTAGGACGATATATCGATATATCGATATTGAAATCTGGATATCGGAGTCCGATATTTTTAAAAAATAAGTGGTTATTTTCCGTTTTCCTCGTAGAATATTCCAAGTTATTATTGGAGGGAAAACGATTACCTGTGTTGCACATGCAATACATTTTCATAGATAGAATTTTAAGAAACAATGAACGATACGAGCACATGGAGAAGCAGGGCCGCCGTAAGCGGGCATGCAAGGCAGCATAATTATTATGTAGCGGGCGACCTTTTTTTTTTTAGCCTAACAGCTGCTTCGGGCGGTCGGCGGCGACACTGGGGATGGCAACAATGGGGGCGGCAATCTCAGAGTTTTTTGACCAGTTTCGGAAATTTTCTAAATCCACCACTGGCTGTAGTTGGACAGGGGGTGGCATAAACGCTATTGCACGCGGGCGCTCAAACAGCTAGCGGCGGGCCTGTGGAGAAGTAAAAAACGAAGGTAAAATAACTAATTCAATATTCATTAGAAGTCTTGTCTGGACATTTTGAAAAGTTTTTTAAATTTATCTTCAATCAATGCAAAAGTATTAGCATTAAGAAACTAATCGTAATGTACCAGGTATGGGTAGGGTTGCCAGATTGCCGGAAAATCCGGGAATACTGATCTCGTGTTCAGGAATTATGTGTTACTGTCCCGGAATTTCCGTATACTAGTTTTTTTCTCAAACTCAGTTCACCACGGTGGTCATGAGGCCAAGCCAAGTATCCCATGCTTGCAGCGGGAGGATGGAATGTCCCTTAAATCAGAGGAACTGAAACTGACAGGAAAATACTCTTTGAATTTTCTGGGACTTTGAAAATTCTAGATGCAGTTAAAATTAACTCCCTTTATACAGAGTTCACATGTCTGAAACGTGTTTTTCAGGTCCTTCCAAAAGACTTTCCAAACGATAAAATCTGGGCCAATTTCTTTAGAACAAGCGTTTTTAATGATTTTGAATATTTTTTAAAAAATAGTTGGTTTTGTTTTGTCAATTCCAACAAGCAATGACTTTTACGAGACAAGTTTTAGCCCGTTGAATAATTTATGAAATAAGAGCGAAACAGAACGTTCATGGATTCGATCAAGGCTGAACTGCAAACTCAATCAATTTTGAAGACTCTTGCTGAGAAATTTTATCAGTTTTGCATAGCAGTGACGGAGAAATATTTATGAAAATGGCAAAATCTAGTAATAAATATTTTAAAAGTAGATGATTAAGATCTATTTTGATTGATGCTGATGTTGATTTAGCAAAAGATAGATGATAATTTTTTTGTTATTTGTTGATTTTCTGCCTAATTTTAATTAATGAGCCTAACAGAAGTGTTCAGTTTTGGTTTAATATTTTTGAGACTTTGATTGATAATACTCGATGTCGATTTTGAACCAAAGTAAAAAATTCCTAACGAGGTGGTCAATTTTTGTTTTAAGTTTATTATTTTTCCTTATGATTCATAATACCTGATGTTGACTTTCTACCATAGTTTAATTAATAAAGTTAAAAGAGGTGCTATATATACGTTAGATAGCATCCTTACCTAAAATAGATTTTTTTTATTAATTTGAATTTTTGTTCACTCTTTAAACATACCGCAAAAAATACTTTTTAGACCCAGAAATGTCCCGGAAATTATAAGCCTGTATCTGGCACTCCACAGTTAAATATTTCGCGCGAATTGGATATGCTTCTTGTTCCATACCAACAGAAGAATTGAGCTCCAAAATTATGTCACAGCCAGTTTTGTTATATCACTTACGAATTTATTAAGATAAGAAATTGAAAAAAATAATCTACCACTTTTGGATTGCCCTTACGAAGTGCTATGCTAAAAACTTATTATTATAGATTGGTGCTTTTAAAAAACAATTTGTTAACGCCAAGGGAACTGCCTTGACAGTAGCGGCTCTAGGATTTTTCCAAGCCGGGGAAAAACTGAGATTGCCGCCTCTTCAAACATTGTTGCCAGCCAGACCCCGAGAATCGCCTCCATGATTGTTGGCCAAACGCATTGATGTCGCCACTTTAACTGTTTGCCAAACGCATTGTTGGACACGATTTTATCGCCCAGAGCAAGTACCGCGGTTTGCTCCCACCCCTCGCCCTAAATCCTGCATTCAACCTAGAATCTCAGCTTTAAAAAATTGTATCATGGTAAAGCGTTACCCATTTGCGAAGCAATATCAAAGAAGGGGAAGTTTTCAATTAATGTAGGGAGTTCTACATTCATAGTAGAAGAAACAACGGGAAAAACATGAGTTCATGCTCTTGAAAAGTATGTCCAATGAAGTTTCTGACATGAGTTTTGGTGCAAAATTTTACTTCATTCACCACCTTAGTTTGGAATTTTTTTGGATCTGAAACTCTTTTAAATAACTATGACGTTCTCTCATCATAATTCTATGCAACATCCAGTTGTCCTAGAAAATGGTAATTTGGTACACATACTTGGCTTCATCCCCATAGTATAAGAAAAGTTCCTATGTTTTTTCAATGCCAATATAAAAGCTGAAACGTCTTTTTTTTTTTTTTTTGTAACTGCTTTACGTCTCTTTTTAACATCGAGGTCTTTTAGAGACGGGAAAGGATGGGGGGCAAGGATGGGGGCAAGGAATGGAAAGGAATTCGGCCATGGCCTTTTGAAGGAAGCATCCCGGCATTTGCCTGGAGTGATTTGGGGAAACCATGGAAAACCAAAATCTGGATGCCCGGACGGGGATTCGAATCGCCGTCTTCCCGAATGCGAGGCGAGAACGCTAACCGTTACACCGCCCCGCTCGGTTGAAACGTCTTAAAGAAAATTTGTAGGTTAATTGCTTTCTTCTTGATGAGGCTATATGGCTTGAATTTCAGTTTTGCACAAAGATCAGGAGCATAAAAAACACAATTAATTTTACTTTGTTACTACATTTAATTTGGAAGTTATTGGTAGCCCTCCACCGATGGTAACAATGCAGACACGGCGAAGCTCGCACAGAACGAATCGGACTCGAGCCCGTTGTTTTACATGAGCGTGCGTTGTCGAGGAAAGTATTTTGACATGAAAATTGGATGTAAGCAGGAATATTGATAAATTCGGATACATAATCTTTGCTAAGGTGCAAACATTTGGTCCAAAAAAGTAAGAAGAATCAGAACAAGCTATCAACCTGCAAAAAGAAATTAAATTCCATATAAAACAATACTTGTAAAAAAAGTGACTTGGTCATTATAAAAACGCTGATAATAGAACATCAACCTAAATAAATGCCTCTACAATGTTGCATTATTGAGCTTTTAAACTCACAAAAGCCAAGATTTCCCTCGATGCTCTTTTTGGATTCACAAGTCTTCGAGTAAATCATAAACATTCTGCCTTTCCTTTTAGTAAAGTAGTAGTATAATGGCTAAATCACAATTTAAAAAAAAGATTTATCCGTAACGTCATGAAAAACTATTTTTTTTTCAGAAAATCAAAACTTGATTCAGAAATTATCATTAAATAGCCACAAGACTTCGCCCTTTTTTAAAATGATTAGTTTTTGTAATATTGTTTTTATGTAATAGGGTCGATATATCGATACTTTTTCTTCGATATATCGAATCCGATATAAATATTTTTTAAAATATCGATATATCGAAAATCCGATATTTTTTAAAATATCAACAGCCCTAGATGACAGAAAAACAACGCTCTTTAATTATATGCATGTTATTACCCAATTAACTATAGTACAGTTTTATATTAGGTAAGTGTACTCAATAGTATCAGATTAGTAATACTGGTTTACAATTGGCAAACGCTTACAAGATCAAAAGAATAAACAAAGACTGACTAATGATTTTTTTTTTTTTATTTATTTGTTATTTCATTTCCCCACACATGGGGATGGGCTGGCAGCGGGTGACGCCCACTCTTCAGCCAACATTTTTTATTACAAGTCTGGTCTATTTGTTACAATTTATCATTCTTACAATGGTTTACAGTATACTTTGTATATGGTACAATACATATTTTAATATATAGCTTTTATAATGTTCTACAATTTTATTTTACTTTAAAAACTTTTTGCACACAGTTTTAAGATTGCCGGATTGTTCCATAATAGATTTTATTAATTCTGGTATTTCATCTTCTTCTGTGACTGACAGTTATGATTGAAATGAACGGTATATTTCTGGGCGGATGTGTTGATTGGGTATAGGGAGGCTATTGAAGTTTCTATTGTTTAATGTGTGTAGTGCGTAGAGGTGGAGAGCTGGTGGTATATATTTGTGATATGGTTTTAGTGCGTCTGGAGTTTTGATATGTGGAGTGGAGAGTGGGTTGTGTGTGTTGTTTCTGCGTACTGTGAAGGATATTCTGAGGCGTTCGAGAAAGAGAAGGAGGTGCGGAAAGGATATTTTATCGTACAGGGTGTGGTTTGGGAAGGGTAGACGGATTCTGTAAGCGAGGCGGAGTGCATGGCGTTCTATTATTTGCAGTGCCTTGTAATGGGCTGGGCATGCGGATATCCAAGCGGTGTTGGCATATGTTAAAATAGGTCTTACTAATGTTTTATACGTATGGAGTACAGTCCGGGCGTTTAGACCCCACCTATGTCCTGTCAGTCTTTTTATCAAGTTAAGTCGTGTTTTAGCTTTGTCTTTGATCGTCTTTAGGTGGGCAGTCCAAGTAAGTTGGCGGTCTAGCGTCAGTCCCAGATATTTGATTGTTTTTGTGAGATTAATATGTTTGCCGTAGATTGTAATGTTAAAGTCATGTTGTCTAAATCGTCTTGTAGTTCGTCCAAAAATTATTGCTTGCGTCTTTTGTGGATTAATTGTCAGTCTCCATTTGTTACACCATTCTATAAAGCTGTCTAAGTGTTTTTGTAATGCTTTGGCGGATTGTTGAAGGTTATTGCAGCAAGCAAGGTAGGCGGTGTCGTCGGCGAATTGTAAGAGGTAGATGGGAGAGAGTGGTTGGGGAATATCAGCTGTGTACAATAGGAAAAGGAGTGGGGAGAGGACGGAACCTTGAGGCACACCAGCATTTGGAGTAAAGTACCTGGAACGGGAGTTATTAATGATGACGTAGGCTTGTCGGTTGGTAAGGAAGGCTGCAATAAGGCGGACGTAGTTTATTGGTAGTGTGTATAACTGTAGTTTAAATAATAGTCCTGCGTGCCAAACTTTGTCAAATGCTTTCTCCACGTCTAAAGAGATGAGGATGGCCGATTTCTTTTTGTTTAGTTGATTTGTCACAAGTTGCGTCAGGTGGAGAAGCTGGTCGTCTACAGAGTAGTTGGGTCGGAAACCGGCTTGGGTGGGTGGGAGTGGAAGGAATTGTTGCAGATGTTGGTGTATGCGGCGAGTTAGAATTGTTTCAAAGACTTTGCTGAATACAGATGTGAGGCTAATAGGGCGGTACGAGGAGGGTTCAGATTTGGGTTTGTTAGCTTTAGGAAATAACAATATTTTTGATATTTTCCATTTTTCCGGATATATGCCTGTATATAAGATTGCGGTATAGAGGAGAGATAGGATTTGTAGAAAGGAGAGGGGGCATTCTTTTAGGTGGCGGTAGGTGATAGCGTCGTGACCGGGAGCAGTATTTCGTTTCTTTTTTAGTGCCTGTCGGATATCTTCGGTTGTTATTGGTGAATTTAGATCATGTCGTGGCGTGGTCTCATAATACTGAATGTCGGGCGCTAGAGGTGGTAGGTTGGTGTCGGTTCGTTCATGTATGTCGGCAGTCATCTCGTAGTTGAAGTGTGATTCAAGAGGGCAGGAAAAGGTTAGCTCAAGGTGGGTTGCGAACAGGTTGGCTTTTGATTCATCGTCGGGAATGGAGCGGTTGTTGTGGATGATAAGGTAGGAAACTGCAGTTTTTGTTCCGGTCAGTCTGTTGAAAGCATTCCAGTACTGTCCCGAGTTGGTGGTCATGGTTGAGTTGAGTCTGTCGCAAGTCATTCGCCAGGTGAGTCTTTTTTTGGCAGTGAGATAGTTGCGTACTTGTCTCTGTAGCTGCCTGTGTCGGGTGAGTGCATCCCGGTCACGCGTGGCTAGAAACGTTCGGTAGAGGCGGCGGGATTCTTTGAGGAGCAGGACTGCATGGGGAGGGAGAGCCGGCTTATGAGGATTTGCGATTTTTCTGGGGATTTGCGTTTCAATTGCGGAAGTTAGCGTGTCATGGAGGAAGTCTGCTGTACTGTTTACATGATCGGCATGTCGGAAGTAGGGTTGGAAATTATTCATAGCATCGTCTATATGTCGTCTGTATTCAGTCCAGTTTGTTCTGTTATAATCTTGAATTTTGCGGATTTGTGATGGGTCGATATGATTTCTGAGTTGTCGAGTTTTTTTTTTTTTTTTTTTTTTTTTTTTTTTTTTTTACATTTCATTCCTCCCAGCAGAAGGCTGGGAGGCGGGCTGCTGGAGAGTCATAGGGGACTCTTTTCAGCCAATCTACTACTACGGGGAGGGAAAGGGGATGGAAGGTCGGCCGTGGCCTTGTAGGGAACCATCCCAGCATTCGCCTAAGTGTCTGAGGGAAACCACGGAAAACCTCAGACAGGATGGCCGAACCGAGTTTAACCCCGGTCCTCCCGAATGATAGGTAGGAGTATGGTATTTGAAAATATATAATACAAACATTATATTTCGACTGCGAGAATTAGCTTATGCTTCGTTGAACAGGATTCATGAAAAAATTAATTTTTTCTGTTTTCCTAGTATTTATCCTGCATTGAAGACTCTTCCTTTCTGAACATCTTCTTCCATTTAAGCCAAATTTGTGCATCCTCAGGTGGGGCAATCACTAGTCCCAGCAAGGTCTCCAGCCAGCGCCCTATGGGTCACCCTCTTGGTCTTCGTCCCTCAGAACTGGTAGTGTAGTATGGGACCCTCATTTTACGTATCAAATACAGGAGTTGGAGAGGGTGCAAAGAAGGGCTGCTACATTTGTTTCCGGAAATTATCGCAGAATGCAATCAGTGACGGATATGATAAAGGAGCTGGAATGGGATTCATTGCAAGACAGGAGGAGGATGAGGAGGGTCATGGGAGTGTACAGGGCATATACTGGCGATGAGGCGTGGAAAGATATTGCAATAGGTATGAAAAGTAGTGCATGGAAGGGAAAATATGACCATGACCACAAACTGACACTCGATTTCAGGCACAAGGGTGAGGGAAGATTCTCTGTTTTAGGTAAGGGTGTCAGGGATTGGAATGAGTTACCAAGAGAAATGATGAATAATTTACCGAAAACTTTGAAGGAACTTAAAGATAAAATTTGTAGAGGGCAAATGTAGGTGGGTGCAGGATAGGGGGAAGATGGGTGTGTAGGGAAATTGCCAACGGAGCGTGTGCTCCATTGCAATTAAATTAAATTTAAAAAAAAAACTTACACCAAGTGTAGTTCTCGTGACTAAAGAGTTGTTGGGCAGTACATGGTCGTACCATCGCAGACGAATCTAACGCATTATCTCAGGTATTGGGGCCACAACAGATAACGCAACAACGTTGTCATTCCTGATACGAAGTCCATACTTGCAGCGAATCATCTTCATTTCCATGGCATGCAGTGTTGTTCACGTCTTTCCGTAACTGTCGATAACTTTATACAATTATTGGTGGAACTATGGTCCTTTGAATCCTTGATTTGCGGTACAGTGGCACCTTTCGGTCGAAAAGGACTCCAGTGACATTACGCCGCTTCATCCAGACTGTGTTGTCACTGTTATGGAAGCTTTGGAGCGTTCACAATCGTAACTTGGGTTCACACAAAATCTAATTGTCGGATTTGATGCAGTTTCGGAAAAAAAGAGTGGGGAAATTAGTTTACATTTTCGTTTAACGCGAAAAACTTCTAGTCGGATTTTTTGGGTGTTTCGATCATTGCTCAGTGGTCTGAATTATAATTCAAAACCTAGCGGGTAGGATTACCGGGTTAGTTGAAATAGTGGTGATTCAGCAGCTGGTAAGAAATTGTAACATTAGGTCATTAAGATAACACGAAAATATTATTATTATTTACAGTTATAGTAAAAAGCGGAGGCATAGATAAAAACCAGTAGGGACACCTAACCACTTTGCGCACGTCTGCCACAACACTGAAAGAGTTATTCGGGCCTCTGACTTTTCCCTCTCAAATGTTTCAAATCTTCATAAACTATGAAATATTATTCAGAGATTGTCGATCCGTATTACTTTGCAATGCTTCCAACCTTTTCCGATCAATGCCAAAATTAATCGGCGTCGTTATCAGGTTGAATGGTGGTGCGTTGTGATACTAGACAGATTTCTCTAATTTAGTTGTTCTCCTGGGTATGTAAAATATGAATAACTGTCGAACAATCCCGCAATTTTCACTTTGTTGATTCTGTATGAAGCTTCTGCACTCTCCTGTAACTTTCAAAACTAACGCTGCAACATCTATATACAGTATTGTCACATTGATTTAGTAATATTAAGTAGATATTGTGTGGTGAACCAAAGTTTTAGAAATTTACAGGGAATTATAGCAAGTTTTACCGAGCATTATAGAAAGCTAGGTCAGTTGCGACAGGGGCTGTAACCAGTCGAGCTGTAAAGAATGTGCACATGAACTTATGAGGCGATGACCTGCTTAGTACGTTAAGACACTCAGGAAATTCACGCAGAGAACGACATATTCCAGCCAGGGTTACCACATGAGAACGCTTGATGATTGGATAGTTGTCATTCCCTCCTGGGAAAATGTAGTGGGGAGGGTCAAAGAAAACCCGAAAACAATCAATGGAACGAGGTCAGCTCAACTCACCTCCTCCTCGCACAGCCATGTCAGACACTGCTGCATCTATTGTCGGCTGTGCAGACTGGCACCACCAAGTCTACTCGTTCGTGCCCATCTTTCAGTGCCAAAGCAGACATCGCTGCACCCACTTGCGCCTCCGAGATGCCCTTGCAGATTTCGACGAACAAGAAGGTGAAATCGAAGAGGCAGTGCATTGCTGCTGGCGTCTTCCCACGGGAAGTTGGCATCAGGGTGGAGGTCTCGCACCTTCTTTCTGGAGCTACGGAACGAGTCGTGGAAGGCGTCAGACCAGAAGATTGGTCTATAAAAGTGTGGAGAAAACGTCTCGGTCGCGGGAATCCCACACAGTGGAAATTCACCATCACAGTTCACCTAGATGTACTACAGTTCAACTGGGATATACCAACCTGCGATGCCGACTAGCCGCGAGCACCACCATGTCGGCAAGAAGTACCCCCCTGTGGGAGTCGCGGCGTTGTCGAAGGCACTTGTGTTTCCGACCCCGCTGGCCAGCGACTTCAACTGGGAGGAGTATGTCCATTATATCAGAAGTAGATTCAAGACCCTCGCCTTCGATCCAGCGGCTGGCCGAAACTTCAAAGTGACGCCGATAAGGGAAACCCCATCGCCCTCACAAAAGGCGAAACATCACCGCAGAACACCCATTCGTTCTCGCCTGAGTCACTACCAGCAGATTCCTCTGCCTTAAGGGAAGGCCCTCTAATACCTATCACTGTCAACTACGCAGGGAACTACTGCGACTTACTGGCTCTGTTGCAGCGTAACATGAAGCTGCCCATGTTCACCTGGCCAGACCATCAGGGGATGAAGATTCTTCCGTCCTGCCCTGACGACTTCGCGACAGTCATCCAGATACTTCAGCAAAACTACATGTCATATGACATCATGACTCCCGGTCGCGCGAAGAAGAAGTCAGATGCCACCGTGCAGACAGCAGACAAACCAACGACTGCAGCGAAGCCGCCCTCACGTAAACTGGTCCAGTGTTTCAAATGCCAGAACTTCTGGCACCACGCCAGTGAATGCACTGAACCAGTCAGATGCGTACGCTGTGGAGGCGGTCACAAACTCGCCACCTGCAATAAACCCCGCGATGAACCCACTTGCTGCAACTGCGGGTCTGCGCACGCAGCTGCTTACGGAGGTCGTAGATCATGGAAGCATGATGCATCCACAGCAGCGCCGCGAGACCACTACAAGCACACAAGACTCCAGGGTCTCGCCACCGGAGGCCACTCGCCACCATGTAACTGTCACCAGCAGTCCTCAGCAGAGAAATAGGCTCCGCCATCTTGAAACCAGCCGTACCGAGAGCAGAGCCACCCAGTCGTTCAACAGCCACAGAAGCAAGAAGTTGTGGACACAGATGACGACTCTTGCAGAAGAGCTTAACAACGGCTGCAGCAATAGTCGTCGACCTGCAACTACCCGTCCAGAGCTACTCGCGACGGTGAAACAGTCCGCTACACACCGCTATCGACAACAGGCGGACAAGTACTCCAAAAACAGAAGCTTAGGCTTCATAATGCAGCTGCTTCATCAACAAACCATGTTACTGGCGGAAGTCATAACAAGTTACGCAAATAACCTGAACCACCGTGAAGATGAACCATCTAATTAAAGCTGGAGGCAATGTCTTCTGACAATATCCTCCATCTCCACCAGCCTACAAAGAAAAGGCAGTGACGGTGCTGTGTCGAATGGAACGACGGCGAACTGGCGGTTGAGGCCTCAAAGTTGCGAGAAGGTGGGCAGCGCCAACCCGGGCTACGAGAGGCGATCGCGACAAAAGATGGCCGGCGACGCTGACAGCAATCTCGACAGACGAGACATCGCGGCGCTACAATAAATACAGGTGGCAATGTTCTTGCCCAGACGCCAATAGCTATTTTGGGATGATATAACCTAATGGAAAGTTAAGGGAGAAATGTAGTCTCTGGAATTAGTCGCAAAATCTAAAACTGTCCCGGCTAGGATACAGGAATGGAAGGCCTAATAGAATGTTAAACGGTTATCATGTACAAAAGTGAATAAATGTAAATACTTGTACATAACTACCTGGAGTATCATTTGCGCATTCTACTTGCTCACAGTACACTATCACATATAACTCCCCTCTCGTTGGTGGCAGGGTGGAAAAAAAAAATAGCCGGTCCACCACAAGTGGATATATTTCATCATTTGCGATTCTTGTGTATGGTATGTTTGTAACGTAATTTTGTGGTATGTTGTCTCTGTCTCGACGGCAACAATCACTTCGTTTTGCCGATATTTGCAGCAGAACTACTATAACTAGTGGTGTTAACGGAAAACTTAAAAACTTGAAATTCAAAGCAAATTTGATTTAGAGGCAAATATACATTTCGAAAATGGTTATGCAAATTTAATTACCATCTAAACACAGAACACCCATTCTGTAGGCCGATGTCGACGTGACAATGACGGCGTCTGGTGATCGGCACGGAATTAGTTTCGTCGAGCCCCCATGGTAGAAGGGATTTCCATGACTCTTGAATTAGCCATCAGAATATGAAATGTGGTGTACAAACCTCATAAGCATGTTCTGGACCAAAATTCTGTGTTATAATCACAAATCTTCACGCAGTGCGGATGAGGTTAGGGCACACCAAACTATTGATGGAGACGTCGTCGAATTGTAACTTTAATCTTGGTTGCCTCTTGGTGTTTTACGTAACAGTAAGCCTATAAGCTCTGCGACCTGGCTTCAACCTTTCTCTTCTTTCAGCGGTAAACTACAACATTAACGATCGAGTAAACTGACTTCAGGCATTGTCTCAGTCATTCACGCACTCAGCAGCACCAACGAACACTCAAAACGAATAACCACATCAGTTATATCTCCTCTGCAAGTTGCTAAATATTAGCTTTGTTCTAAACGGCTTATACATTTTTCTGTTCCTTATTGGGCCTATTAAAACAAATTTTGCAGTTTTATTTTGTTTTCTAAAGAATACATAAATCTAGAGAAAAACACATACGCTCTAATTAGATGCCATTTCGCAATTCTGAGAAATGCATAAACCTTTTGATACTGACGCAAAAACAAACACGGAAACTGTGTTTATAAAGCTCTAGTCCGCTACCTTTTTGTGATACATATTATTTTATGGGTTTAATTTCGCAGATGTTAAGTCTACCGGATCAGAAGGTAAAAATTTAGGCGGCTGGCAAAGTAATTGCTATAATATTAAGTGGTTGTAATAACATCTTGACTATACTTTTATAAACAGCAACGACAACTAAAAGTAAGTTGCTATTAACTATAATTCATAAGCAGATCACATGACATATTTTTGGAATTTGTAGGACCAATGTAAATGTGTTTATAATTTCATTGATTTTATTAAAAATCGAAAAAATTATTTATTTGAAAACTTGAAATGTAGTTTATAGACACTGGCGTGTTTACAGTTAATAAATTGTCTTCTATTTTTATATAGTCAGAGCTAATGAGAGTTCTCACCGTACGTTACAGAGCTGATCTAATTACAGAAGTTTTCCGTCACGAACGAATGTTTACCGAAGTCTCCCAGACGGAGATTATAGGGAGGTCAAGCAATGTTCATAATGAAGAATAGCTCCGCATTTGGCCTTCCGGCGATGGCAGCGGATGCAGGTGGACACGACCGCTAAGATGCATTGAACAACTGGCTGTGCCCATGTAGATCACCCGGGTCTCATACTACAGAGTCACGGTGATAATGCAGAGCTGAATTTCACAAGAAGGCGCCTCAGCCAGAGATCCTCTCTCCGAAAGAAATCTGTGTTACCCTCTCCAGCGAGGGTATCAAAAACATTCAGCTTGTCCTATCATGGCCCACGAATTCTGATAGGCTCCATATGAAGAAAAAATACAAAGGTTAATAAAATTTCCGGCAAGTGCTTGTAATTTACTGGTTTTCTCCACCCCAAAATACGAGGAACAGTTTGTCGGCATTTCGCTGTGTTGGTATGTGTCCAGGAAATTCATTTATTAGTTCTAAGTGCCGAAACTTCTTGCTAGCTTTAAGCTATTTGTTGGGAGCCATAAATTTAGCTCACTAAATTATAGGCCAGATAGACCAACCAGACGCTTGTTGTACAACTAAATAATATGCATTCTATTGTTCGGGTAACTAGTGCTATCTTTTAATTGCTTGCCGCATTGCACGAAATTCGACTTATTTACACTGAGACAATGTATATTATAAACCGTTACAATATGTACACTTTTATGCAATATTTGTGAATCGGGTTATAAATTTTTTTATCTACGTCAAACCCCACCTTGGTTACATGAATTTTAAGGAATTAATCATAAGATTTAAGTTAAAGGAAAGTCATATTATTCAAAATTTAATATCAGGTTTCTGTCAAATGAAACCTTTCTTCCTGTGTATTGTTGATAAAGTCCATCACAATTAGTCAAAAGTAGTTAGTTATTATTTCCCAATTTGCATATCTCTAATATTTGGTACCCAACGTATTAGTGCTAAGCATCTCTTCAAGAAATTTTGTTTCCAACTTAACTCATGGGTAAAGAAGGGAAGAGATAAAAGCCGCATACAGGCAGCGGAGATGATACTCCTAAGATCTCTAAAGGGACGCACAAGGATTGATCTAATAAGAAACGAGACAGTCAGAGGGTAGCTGAAAATATATAATATGAATGACAAGATAAAGGAACATAGGACAACTGCAGAACCCATCAATATAGAACGGATGATATGCGACCGCCAAAAGTAGTAATCCTTAATAGACCGAAAGGCAGAAGAAGTGTAGGAAGACCCAGGAAGAGATGGGAATAGTTCTTGAAGTCGTAACAGGTCGAGAGCCCTAATCATTGTATGGGAAGAAAAAGAAGAACTTTACTATACTAGTGTTCATACTATCTGATTTAGTGGAAGTTATATGATTGTTCCAAGCCCTTGCTTCAAATACTATTTAGTGTCAGCAGGTAAATTTAAACCAGGTTTTTAAAAATGCATATCAGAATAAAGTCTTTTGGACATAAATTTAAAAGTAAGAAACTTTTTTTTTAGGAAAGTCGCAATGCATAACTAAAATTATGAAAAAGAAATTAGTTGCTTGAAGATCTCTCGGGAATGCGGGGGGTTCGAATCCCCGTCCGGGCATCCAGATTTGGGTTTTCCATAGTTTCCCAAATCACTCCAGGCAAATGCCAGGATGCTTCCTTCAAAAGGCCATGGCCGAATTCCTTCCCATTCTTTGCCCCCATCCTTTCCCGTCTGTAAAGACCTCGTTGTTAAGAGACGTTAAGCAGTAAAAAAAAAAAAAAGTGGCATGCGGCCGGATCAGTTGATCGTGGATGAACGAATCTTTGACGGCGTAACTTGCTTCATCCTCAGGTTGCATCGAAAACCTACCATTACATATAAGAAATTAGTTATTTTGACGTTTCTTTTGGTATTCCCTCATCCGTATGATAGCTGTGCTTATATGTATTTCATGTGTCTCGGTTTCCTGACGACTTTATTGCTCATTGTGTCCTTTGTCAGTAATGAATCAGCGCCTTGTCAACATCATATTAATGACCGAGGCAATTGTGGGTAATATAGATCACTACATTACATAAGATTAACAGTTATGTAACTGCTATATAGTAGCTGCTTCGAAATGTCTGTCTCGTGTCTCGTGTCCAACACTACTGTGTCATTTTCAACAATAGTCTTTGGTTGAAAATTAGAGATGAGAGCTGTGTGCTCGAAACGTCCGAGGAGTGCGAAATTTTGACCAAAAGCTCGAGGAGTCCTTATGAGAATGCAAGGACGTGAAACTGTATGATATTGAAATCTTGCAATTTTCTTCTTCTTTTCAGTTCTCTATGAAAGCCTTTCTTCTCTATTCTGGTGATATTTGCTTTACGCCACCGAGATTACTGTAACTCTAAGAACGGAGACTTTCCCGGCGTATGCTTGAAATGAAGTCTTCACGGGTGTACCGCCGGATACTGTTTTGAAAACACGATATTTCGACGACTAGTTCTGTCGTCTTCATCAGGTGTCGAGAAATCTGTACAGGTCGGCTGACCGTCGGATATCGTTAATTATGAAGTCGATAAAGCATGAACAGAGATTTAGGTTATTTTAGCAACGGAGCAGTCTGGTGGCGATTCCTCTATGCAGGACTGAACCTGTTTCACTGCATCAGTTGCTAATATTATCATTAATTTAGTTCTCGGCGTTTTATGATTATATATTATATCCAATTGTAAACTGATTTCTTTTACTACCTTGTCTTCGTTCTTTCATTGATTATCTGATTTTTACCCGCATATATTGATCGCTGAGTTGTACTTGCAGTTACATCCGATCAGTGTTAATTCTGTTGAGGATCTGAAACGTTTCCTTATCGCTTTGCCAATCTTATTACTGTTTAATAACCAAAACCAAGGTTTGAGAATATAACTAGTGTCAATTATCTCGCCCACATTGTGGCAATGAAGAGTGTTCTGCTGTGAGCATTTAATCACTGTTCTAGAACAGGGGCGTAGCTACTATGGGGCTAGGCGGTGCAGTGCACCGGGGCCCTCACGCTCATCCTCAGTTCAGGGGGCCCCAACCACTGCTCGCGGAGCCCCAAAAGAACAATTCAAGGGCCCCCATCCTCAGTTCAGGGGGCCCCTACCAGCACACAAAGCAAAAAATAGGTCGCCCATCTGGCCTGAGGGCCCAAAATAAATTTTTTGCACCGGGGCCCTTGTTGACCTAGCTACGCCACTGTTCTAGAATAGTTCCAGTTTTTATGGTCAAACATTATGACTGAATGACCTGATCTGAACAAATACTAACTTGACCCTTAGGATGGGTGACGAACTCAGAAGTATTAATGGACGTAGGCACGATCGCGCTCTCATGTAATTTTTTCAAAGGTCGTAGACTCAAACTCGCTGAAATACAACAAACTTCACTTCGCTATGACAAATTTGGACTTTATGAATACCAGAAAAAAGGTAAAATTGAAGCATTTGAAATGTGGTGATATAGAAGGATGCTGAAAATGAAGAGGAAAAATGAAGTGAGAAATCAACATGTTTTGGAAGTGATGGGTGAAAAAAAAAAAACCTTTGGAAGAGTCTTACAGGAAGAAGAGACAGTATGGCGGGTCTCGCAAAATTGGTTAATTTTTTAGAGGAAGGAACAATCGAAGGAAACAACTGTAGAAGGCGAAAAAGATCAGAATGTACGAAACTACGAAGTAGACAGTGGAAGTTGTAGTTTGTAAGGAGTATGTTCATATGAAGAGATTAGCACAGGATAGGAAGGGATGGATCACTGCGTTATACGATTCGAGAGGATGATGACAGAAAAACAACGCTCTTTAATGACATATATCTTATTGCCCATTATTCTTAAATACAACATTGAATTAAGTAATATCAGACAAAAGGTTGTTACTATCAACATTCTAAACTGTGAGTGCTAACCTTCCAAGAAAAAACTAACCCCATTTGAGAGGATGGTATTTGAAATTATATATAGGATATTATCATTATTTCAACTGCGAGAAACAGCTTATATTTCGTTGAACGGGATTCACGTGAAAACTCCCCTTTTCTTCTAGTATTTATCCTACATTGCAGGGTCTGCCTCATTGGTCATCTTTTTCCATTTACGCCAGTTTTGTGCATCCTCAGGTGTGGCATTCACTAGTTCCCGCAAGGTCTCCAGCCAGCGCTTTCTGGTTCCCCCTCTTGGTCTTCGACCATCAAAACTTATATGAAGTGTAGTTCTCGCAGTACATGGTCGTACCATCGCCGACGTCCCTGTCGCATTTTCTCAGGGATTGGGGTCCCACCAACGTTGTCACTCCTCATACGAAGACCCTACTTGCAGCGAATCAACTTCATTTCCACGGCATGCAGTATTATTCACGTCTTTCCGTAACTGTCGAACATTTATTACAATTACTAGTGGAACTGTGGTTCCTTGAATCCTTGACTTACGGTACAGTGGCACATTTCATTCGAAAAGGACTCCTGTGACATTACGCCGCTTCATCCAGACTGTGTTGTCACTGTTTTGAAAGTTTTGGAGAGTCCACAATCGTGACTTGGGTTCACACAAAATCTGATTGTCGGATTTGATGCGCTTTCGGACAATTTACAGCTCAGGATTAAAATATTTTCGAATAGGCCAAATACTAAGAAATTGTAAAAAAAAAGTGTGTGGAAATTAGCTAACAATTTTTCGCTGAACGCAATTAACTCAAAAACATCGATCAGGGTGTTTGGATCATTGTAGTGAAACCTATATCCAACTGGTTCATGCTCCGTGGTTTGAATTATACTTCAAAACTTAGCTAGCAGGATTACCAGGTTAGTTAAAATAGTGGTTGATTCAGCATCTGGTAAGAAACTATAACAGTAGGTCATTAAGATAACACGAAAATATTATTATTATTATTTACAGTTATAGTAAAATGCGGAGGCATAGATAAAAACCAGCAGGGACACCTAACCACATTGAGCACATCTGCCGCAACATCGAAAAAGTTGTTCGAGCCTTTGACTTTTCCCACTCAAAGGTTTCAAATCTTCGTAAACTAAGAAATATTATTCAGAGGTTGTCGATCCGTATTACTTTTCCGATCAATACCAAACAAATCGGCGTCGTTATCAGGTTGAACGGTGGTGCTTTGTGATACTAGACAGTTTTCTCTAATTTAGTTGTCTTCCTGTGTACGTAAAGTATGAATAACTGTCGAACAATCCCGCACTTTTCACTTTGTTGATTCTGTTTTTTTTTTTGGTTTTTTTTTATTGTATTTACGTCTCTCAACATCGAGGTCTTTAGAGACGGGAAAGGATGGGGGGCAAGGATGGGGGCAAGGAATGGGAAGGAATTCGGCCATGGCCTTTTGAAGGAAGCATCCCGGCATTTGCCTGGAGTGATTTGGGAAACCATGGAAAACCCAAATCTGGATGTTGATTCTGTTTGAAGCTTCTGCACTCTCCTGTAATTTTCTAAACTACCGCTGCAATATGTATATACAGTATTGTCATATCGATTTAGTCATATTAAATCGTTATTGTATGGTGAACCAAAGTTTTAGGGATTTACAGGGAATTGTAGCAAGTTCTAGGGAGCATTATAGAAAGCTAGGTCAATTGCGATAGGGGCTGCAAACAGTCGAGCCAGAAAGAATGAGTAAACTTATGAGGCGATGACCTGATTAGTAGGTTAATACACTCAGCAATTTCACGCAGAGAACGACATAATACAGCCAAGGTGACAGCATGAGAACGTTTGGTGAATGGATAGTTGTCATTCCCTTCTGGGAAAATGTAGTGGGGTGGGGGGGGGGGGTCAAGGAAAACACGAGAGCAATCAATGGAACGACTTCGATCTGGCGGCTGAGGCCTCAAAGTTGCGAGTAGGTCGGCAGCGCCAACCATGGCTACGAGAGGCGATACCGACAGAAGATGGCTCGACAGACGAGACATCGCGGTACTACAATAAATACAGGTGGAAATGATCCTGCTCAGACGCCAATAGCTATTTGGGGACAGTATAGCCTAGTGGGAAGTTAGGGGAGAAATCGAGACTCTGGTATTAGTCGCAAAAGATAAAACTGACCTTGTTCGGATAACGGAATGGAAGGTCCAATGAGTTGTTAAATGGTTATTATTTACGTATATAAATACTTGTACATAACCGCCTGGAGTACAATTTACGCTTTTTACTGCTCACATCACAATGGGTTTTCCTAGCACATATAAGTCTCCTCTCGTTGGTGGCAGAGCAAAAATATATTAGCCGCTCCACCACGATTGCTCAGCCTTTCCTCATATATATCATCATCTGCGATGGTTGTGTGTGTTTGTAACGTAATTTTGTGGTATGTTTTGTCTGTCTCGATGATTATAATCACTTCGTTTTGCCGAGCTTTGTAGCAGGATTACCATAGCTGGTGGTGGTAACTTAAAGCTTAGAAACTGGAAACTCTACATGAATTTGATTTACAAGCAAATATAAATTTTGAAAACACACCAAAACACAGAACACCTCTTCCGTAGGCCGATGTCGATGACTCTTGAACTAGCCATTAGAATAGGAAATGCATTGTACAAACCTCGTAAGCATGTTGTGCACAAAAGATCTGTGTTCTAATCGCAAGTTTTCACGCAGCGGATTGTATCGTTAATGGTGTTTGGTTCTTGGTGTCTGCCATAACAGTAGGCCTATGTGCTCTGTAAACAGGTTTCAAACTTTCATTTCTTTCAGTACTCAGCCACAACATTAACGATCGCCTAAACTGAACTCTGGCTTTGTCTGGGTTATTCACGCACTCAGTAGCACCTACTAACACTGTCACTTTGGAGGTGGAAACGAAAAACCACCCCACTTATATCTCCCCTGCAAGTTGCAATATTAGCCGCTAAGCTTTCATACTTAATTTAAAAAGACATTATAATGTTTTAGAACAGCGCACAGTGGAGGCAAGAACTTTTAAAAATATCTTTGTTCTAAACGGCTTATACATTTTTCTGTTCTTTATTGAGCCCATTAAAACAAATTTTACCTTTTCATTATGTTTCCTAAAGAAAACATAAATCTAGAGAAAAATACGTAAGCTCACATAAGCTCTAATTAGACGTCATTTCGCATTTATGAGAAATCCTTAAACGTTTTGATAATGACGCATAAACTAACATGGATACTGTGTTTATAAAGTTCTAGACCGCTATCTTTTTGCTATCCGTATTATTTTATGGAATGAATTTCTAAGACGCCAAGTTTGCCGGAACAGAATATAAAAGTTTGGCGGCAAGCAGTAATTGCTATAATAGTGAAGTGGTTGTAACAACTTTTGACCATACGTTTACAAACAGCGATACGAAATAAAAATAAGTTACTATTAATTATAATTCATAAGAAGGACACATGACATATTTTTTTGACTTTGTATGACCAATTTAAATGGGTTTTAATTTAATTGATTTTATGAAAAATAGTTTATTGAAACTGACATGTTTACAGTTGGAAAATTATCTTCGATTTTTATTTACAATCAGAGCAAGTGAGAGTCATCATACGTTACAGAGCTGAAATGATTACAGAAATTTTCCATTGTGAAATAATACTCACTGTTCCCAGACGTAGGTAATAGGGAGGTTAAGCTATCCTGACAATGGAGATAGCACTGTTGAAAGCGGATGCTGGTGGAAGGTTATATGTTAAGGCTACACATTCTAATTACAAGTAATGAATGATGCGATTCAAATACTAGAAAACTGACTTTATAGCAGTTTACCATTCAGAATTTTATTTTATTTTATTTATTTATTTTAACTGCTTAACGTCTCTTAACTTATTTTTTTTTAAAAACACACAGTGAAAGAGGTCCATAAATTATGTGTAAGAAATTTCTTTCAGAAGAGTAGGTATGAATGGGCCGGCAACGGTTTTCACCCTCTCACTTATTCACCACTCATTTCATACAACACAATCGAAACGCTGTGTTGAACACTCACAGTAATCCACACCCACAATAACACACACTGGGAAAGTCAATGAGTAGCCTCCCCAGTTCATCTTCCCCGAGACAGCTCCCACTGGAGGGTACATCATCCTTGGTAACCGCCTACCACCCTGAATCGGGCATGGTATCATAAGAGGAAAAAATAGTGGCTTCTTGTCGCTAAACGAATGATCAGAAGCAAGAACAGTTAAGTATCAATGTACATACTTGGCGTAAAAGAATCCTACAGAAATATGTGAGCTCCTTAACAAATATATAAATGACAAGTATCTCTAACAGATGAGCATAAAACTGCAGTTTGAGTACGTTCAAAACGTTAAGCCACCTCTTAACTAACTCAAGGGCGTGGTCATGAGAATCATTTACCACATCAAAAAATCTGAGAACAAAATAAGCTCGCGCAGCTCAGCGCTGACTTTAACCCGTATTAGAGTTTCACAGGGGAAGGCTGCAGTTTGTCTACTTTCATAGAACAGGATAGCACTAGGGCGAAGGGCGAATAGACGTAATTGCAGTGGTTCGCGAATTAAATTTACCGGCAGTTTGCTGGTGGTAAGACGCCGTCGTAGCGAGGTCGCCATCTTGTCGCCCCAGCGCAATCGCATCTTGTGGTCAATAAGTACTAGACTCCAACTATAAATACTACAGCCCGTGATAGGTTGCATACAGCAAGTCTACCGGTTTTTTGGGACATAGTTTTCGAAGAAGTGATTAATCTACTGGAGGGGCTGGATGGCTTACTGGGGCTGGTTGCCTATGCAGACGACTTGCTGTTGCTGACTGAGGGTCGGTCCAGACAAGCTATAGAGAATATAGCTAAAGTGGTGATTGAAAAACTCCAAGCATGGTGCTCGGAGGCAAAGCTTAGTCTCGCGCCAAAGAAAACTCAGATGATGGTATTCAAGGGCAAACTGGAATGTAACCCTACTATCAAAATGAATAACATAAACATAAAAAGAACACGGACAACCAAATATCTTGGCTTCACCCTGGATGAGTCTTTGAACTTTGCATGACATATTACTGAGACGTGCGAAAGGGCTAAGGCTGTGCTTAACAAATTTATCAGTATAGGCCAAAGGAGATTTCACCTTCTAACACTACGATAAAAAGATACCACGATGCTATCCTAGCATCTCTGGTAGGGTACGCGTCCAGTGTCTCGACTAGTGAAACCTAGGGATGAGGTCCTAAGAGTGCAGAGAAGTGTGTTGTTGCGATTGAGTGGAGCCTACAGTACTACCTCCACAAATGCCCTACCAATTGTAATAGTTGTATGGCCGTTGGACCTAGAAATCAGAAGAAGAGGGGCCATATACTGGTTACGAAAAGGACCTTAGGCCAGGGTGCAGGAGATTGTAGGAACAGTTGCACAGAATGCGGCAGAAGTCAGCGCTGCACTTCTCGCTGAATGGCAGGAGCGATGAGACAATAGTGCCACAGGCAGAAGATTGTACAGTGTGTTTCCGAACATACAAGAACGGCTGCAACTTGAATACTTTCATCCCACACCAGGCCCTATACATTAAGTCACGGGGCACGGCCCACATAACAGCCTACTGTGTCAAAGCGGGCTGAAAGAAACGAGCTTATGAGAGTGCGGGGCAGAAGGAACCCCCGAACATATCATGTGGTCCTTTCCGACAACAGAAGAAGTAAGGTAGCCGGATATCAACATAATACGGAGTAGATCAACGCGAGACATAATTCTAGATGAGAGATCATGGATTATTCTCGATAATCTGGCGAACAAAGTATCTCAACTGCACAAAAAAAGATATCTGGACCGAGCGGCAGTCGGGCATGGGGACCGGCCTAGGGAAGTCGCACGGTCAAACGTACGGGCATAGAAAATTATTCACGGATAAGAGTAAACAGTATCCTACAGAAACTTTCGGGACCGGAAGTTTTGTCCCGATGTGTCGGTCGATCCTGTCCTACTGTAAATCCAGAAGATCATGGCTGGCAGACTATCCCGGGATGATAGTGGTGGGTAGATTAGTGTTGTAGAGTAGTATAGATTTAAAGTTCGATTAGAATAGACGTAGATACATTTTTGTAACATAAAAATGGATAAGGCCTTAGAGGGGAAAAGTAGATTATAATACCAGAGGTGATTATTTCAAAAACAATTCAAATGCATAACTACTGAATTAAGTAATACTACCATTGTTAAAACGGAACCAAGCCTACTACAGGCCTGAGTCAGAACGATGGCGTGGCAGAATGAGCAAACGTCGGCATACGCTTACAGCAAACAAAGCGCTTCTACTCCGGCCAAAACAATCTTGTTTGTGATGTAGAGGGAATGATCATTGACTTTTTGCACAAATACACAATGAATTATAACAATATTTGGGAGTTAAGTTTCATATTAATGGTAAGCCGGGAGGCTGCAAATGTGAACTGGCTCAGGACTGTAGTGGCTGAGAACATATAATTAAGTGAATGTTACTTTTAAGCAATTTTTAATATCCAGTAATCCGGTATAACTACATGATAGATTACAGAAAGATATGTACAAACTGGGTTAACTGCAACTAACTGATTAATGGGATACTCTAAGAATAACTGGAATATTTCAATAAAAACAACTAGCACTATAACCACAATAAGCAATATTTGGTATTCAATATGACATTAAAATTTGCAGTAGCAACTGTAACTGTTATTACTGTAAGCAAGACCAAATGTAATGTTATAGAATTAATTAGACATTAAGTCAAAGTGTAACGGAACTGTATGCCAAATTCCTTGCATGTAAATATTTTGTACAAATCTCAAAACATTATGTAATCAACAATGTAAAAATTAATACGTAGGGCCTAATTTAGTCACTAAGATATTAGGCTGTATAAATGAAGGGCAAAAAAATAAAAATAATACAGCAAGCCTGCACTATCACTTCCCGTATAAATATGGAGTGTCGTGCTGTGGACTCCAGTCACTTTTTTTTTATCTGCTTAACGTCTCTTAACAGCGAGGTCTTTAGAGACGGGAAAGGATGGGGGGGGGGGGGGGCAAGGAATTGGAAGGAATTCAACCATGGCCTTTTGAATGAAGCATCCCGGCATTTGCCTGGAGTGATTTGGGAAACCATGGTCCAGTGATGACCCTCTCTGAAGACGGTGGTGGCTCCCTCGAACCTCGCCGAGTGCTAAGCAGTTAATAATGCTGGAAATGCTTAAACTGATATCTAGATAAGATAAGTGCCTGAAACTTCAAGCCAAATACCGTGATATTTTTTTTTACAAATATGGCTTTACGCCTCGTCGACGTCGAGGTCATTAGAGGTGTGAAAGGACTGCGGCCGAGGAACTGGAAGGAATTCAGCTTTGGCCTTTTGAAGGAAGCACCCCGTCATTCACCAGGGGTGATTTGGGGAAACCGTGGAAAACCCAAACCTGGATGCACGCACGGGGATTGGAACCGACATCCTCCCGAATGAAGGGCCAGAATGTTAACCGCTAACCCACCACTGCGTGAAGAACATGGTAAAAATATATGACAGAGCGGGTGTATTATATCGTTAGTATTTATGCTGACAGGTTCTTTACTTTCGGAGTAAGCCTTATACATTGCAAGTGTAAGTCATAGCCCACTCTGGAAATCCTTATTCTGCATGATCTTATTTAATAAAATACTTAATTTTTTTATTCTGGTCATCTGACAGCTGTTGTGTCTGTTTGCTTGTTTGTTATGAAACCTATATGGTAGTCATATTGAATACCTACTTCACTGCTGGCAGTCGAACCATAATTTTGATAGTACCTGGATGACCGATCTTCGCTCGGCATTTTTCGATTTCTGTTCAATATGAAGATTTTGCGTAAAGTTTGATTAAAGTTAAACGTTTTTCTTTAAGGTTTCCTAGGCATTTTGATGTTCATTTACTTATTTCCACATTATTATATTACCATTCAGTGACTGACCACGATAATGCACGAAATATTCACAAGGGTCAGCTAGCATATAGGAACTGTTCGTTTAAATATATAAGAGTTCCTTGTTGTAACCAAAGAGAAACTAACTACCAGTAGCCGTTTCCGAGATACATATACATATATACAAAAATTGCTCGTTTAATGATATAAGATACTCTGCATTTTTTGCTTGTGGAAGAGTAGTAGAAAGCATTTGCAGTAATTTTGCTTTTAGAGTGCAGCACCGTTTTGAATTATACTTTTAGTGAGTATTGTGTTAGTAAAATAGTCGTTTAGAAGTTGTATGAACGTTTTAAAGAGTGAAGTCGATAATGAAAACGAGCAACCTGGAAATTAGAGTACATCAGCAACCGAGGACGACATCCAAAAGTGACGAAAATCGGTACAAACAATTGCAAAATCCCTATCAGAGGGGGTGCCGATGATACTGAAGTATCATTTGATCTCGTTACTACGAGTTTTTTTGGATATTTTGGTCATGAGACTTGTTTCAGGAAAAATTTTATCCGAAATTGTTGAAATTCGACCAAAAGCAATGACGAATTGACATTGCTCATCAGTCACTGAGCGGAGGAAGTCAGCGACTACCTAGAAGTACTCAAACGCATGATAACTGGTAATAAAACATGGATACATGTATATGACGTCTTAGGTAAGGCCAAACAGTCCCTGTTGAAAATTACTGAAAAAAATTAAATTTTCCCAACACTGGGAAGATAGGAATAAAATCTTTGAAGTAGCAAAGAGTCGTTCTAAAATTTTCTCAGCAGACGTATTTCGAAAATTCGCACAAGTTTATTATATTATGTGACGGTACTTTGAAGGATAATAAATTAACAATGATCTATAAATGAAGGCGTGGTTAAGAGAAACGAAAATACAAAACCTTTCTTGACCAAACTTCGTAAATCATGAACATTGGTACCAAACAATGGAGGTACCTTGTGACATTTTTCCACCTGTCTGTAGTTCCACACTTTCAAATGTAAATCTTTCACAAGAATGAAAGAAAACTGATTGTAGCAGTATTACCAGTTAGCTAATCAGATTTCCTGCGACTTAATTATATACTCAGAGTTGTCAATAATGAGATGATTCACGCAGAATAATGATAAATAACTTCTCAGAATTACACATGGATGTGTACGCAGACAATATGAAATTAGTAAAGGAAATTTTGGTTCAGAAACTTTTCCAAGTAAAAGCATTCATTATGTAAAACTGAAATAAAACCTTTGCTAAATACGAGGGGAAAACGTAAATACAGAGAAATGTAAATAAAATTTTAAAAAAATTGTTCGTATGCTATGCATATTAGAGGAATTTCTCTTCTCATCATCCAACTTGAAGATGAGCCTGTTGATTAAAACGTGAACAAATTATTCATTTAAAGAAGACCATCACTTGCCGTCCAAATTACTTTAAAGAGATAAATAATTACGTAACTAAGCATTGAAGAATTTGTGCTAATAACATTCCTACACTTACATAAGTCATTATAAAGATTTCTTTAGATGTTTCGTAACGAAGGAGAAATGTTCAATATGTGGTAGGATACCTAAGTGAATCAACGGTTTGTTTTACAGAAGATGCCTCACTTAACGAAATCTTGATCTATTTCATTTTCACTGTTTTCATTCATAACTCTGAATCCGATGTACATGTTTCACACAATTTCGAATCCGAGATTAAATTAAAAGTAAATGTCCTACAATCCGGACTGTGACATTACGCTTAACATGTTGATTTGTGGTTATAATCTGTGACGTTGTTCGCGCCTACCACTGTGTTGCCTGTTCTACTAACGTGTCACACTGGCTGCCTACAAACACAGGGGACAGTAGTGTGACTTCTAAACGCTTCAACCTGATGCCGCTAGATGTCGCTGCCTTGCAGCATAGGGAGTAAAGGTGTTCGAGTACCAGTCATAAAATCATATTCAGATCTGAGGTCTAGAATCAAGTTCAGAATCTGGATTGTTTAATTACTAACGAAACTTTTCCAGAAGCAAAAAAAAAAAAAAGAAAGGAAGGAATAAAAAATGATTGAAAGTAAGAATAAAAGCTGATTATACAAAACATTAAATTAAAAATGTCCGCTTTCACCAGCCATCTGCTGTAGGCCTACACATATATTAATTTATTTATAGTATGACTTGCATACGGAGCATTACTTCGCCATAGGTAGATTATATATATATATATATCTTAAATGAACACAGTTGAACGTTTGATATTAATTTTTAAATTTAGTTGAAATTTTATATTTCCATTATAGTTGCCAGTACCATTGAAATCAAAAATGTTTTTCCTTTGCCACCTGGCATACGCATTGAACCAATAATTCTTGTGAGAGACTGGCGTTTTCTTTCTGGTGGTCAGATCGAAGATTTCAGTAACTTCATGTTATTTTGTGTGTGTGCAGTTAATAGCACCACTGAAATAATAATAATAAAATCTTGTGACTCCTGGCAAGTGCTCTGAGCTAGTTCTTTCTGATGTTGAGTGATGGTTTCTTCCTACTGATCAGATAGATAATTTACACAACTTTAAATCTTCTCCGCACAACCATTTTGCAAAAAAATCGCGTGTAATTCGGTGCAGTAGCTTTTTATCTATAGCGGACACAATACAAACATTCCCGTTTGTGTATATAGATGTAATCTATTTTGTTTGTTTCGTATTCATTTCTTTCTACAGGTCAGTTGCATGATTTTAAGAGGGTAGGTACAGGTAACACATGCAAATATTTGTAGAAATCAAAATTTCATTTTCTCCAAATCTATATAAATTCGAGGGTTCAAATTTCGTAGATCCATAGAACAGTTTTAGTTATATATATAAATTGATTTTTAAAACAAAAATATTATTTAACAAAATTTTTATGTACTATCCAAAATGACAGTTAAAAATATGTCATCATTAATGTCTTTAATGATAGAAAGGATAATATTTGAAATTTTGTTGAAATATTTTTTAATATTGTAAATTAATATATATAGGCAATTAATTATACAAATAATATAACACATTCAACTTTATATTTGTTTTTAATAAAAAAAAAATCAAGAAATTAAAATTCTTGTTTTTTTTGTTTAAACATACAGGCATATTTTCCATTTGTGGAAAAGCTGCATAAACAGTAATGGTAGTGACTGTAGTAATTAGTATTTAGAACATGTCCTGCCAATTTGAAAAAGATCTATGGATGTCGAAAAAAATTATCCTTAAAATCAATTGATGAATTGCTGTTTTGAGATATTTAAGGTTAATGATTTGGTTTACCTTCAGTAAGAGTTAAGTGGCTGTCAATCATGCAGGACTTCGCTTAGTCACGAATAAGTGGACGTTGCCTAATTATATATATTGATATCATCTGCAGGCGCGCTTTGTTACCGAGGCGTCTAAATAAAGCGTTTAGACGACCCGTTCCCGATCACCCTGTCCCGTTCCAGATTTCACTTTGCTCCCGTCGACAGTGTGGCATTTAGACGACCCGTCGGCCGGCCCGATCTGGTACTACCGTATTAGCGGCCTACCACCACGCGCATATCCGTCTTGCTCTGCACGTTCCATGCAATAGTAATACTAGTAATAAAATTAGTTAGTTACAAATTTTGTTAAAGTTCTAATATTTAAATTAAATATGTATGACCCCATATTTATCAAAACCATAAATTCTTGGTGTAACTCTAACGGTTTGAGATTGTGCGAAAGCCTAGAAAAAAGAAAAAAGACGTGTGCCAAGCAATTATATTTACAAAGGCATATATTCAGTCACTTCAAACTCTTAGATGTATTGGGTGGTAAAGATTTCAGGAATTTCTAGCGGATGACACCTGAAATGCCTCATTTCTCGCGTACTTGTTATGACAGAGGACATGTGAGGTCAGGGTTGCCAGCCATACTATATTATAAAGTATCATATTTTATTTTTGGCTGTTATACTTTATCCTACGAATAAAGTATGCGAATAAAGTATATAACAAATGTAACTGAACGGTCGTCTGCTAGTTTCACAATCTCCTGCAAGAAAAAGTGCCTATCGGCCAGCGATTTTATGTTCGCTCTCATCCTTTGATATGTGTAATTACCGCATCGAAATCGAGGCAATAATAGCGGAACATTCATTTATAACATTCATATTGTTGTCCTCCAGTCGACTCGTGTCCGCTCGCCGTTATTTCTGAACTTAACCATAAAACATGCGGAAATAATTTATTTTTGGTAAACTATACAATGCAATTACTTTCCAAGCGACATGTTAGTGCTTATAATGAAACGAATTAAATACAAGATGGTTGGAGGGAGTAACAGAGTGCCCATAAATTTAAAAATTAGTGTTCCTTTTTTTTTGTTATACTAGATGCAAAATGTGGCTCCAGGTGTAACACTGAAATGAAACCAACAGATAATAGCTAGTCCAGTAAGCCCGTAAATATATATATTTAAGGCAAAAAAATAACTAAATTTTATTTTTTCCCTTTCGTATACATTTTATTTTCCACTTCAAAAGACAAATATTTTTTTGCTAAATAAGTTGGCAACCCTAAGGGAGGTGTCCCATAAAAATGTGTGGGTCTTTTACACCTCCAGAAACTCTCTCAATACTCCTTTTACTTAATTACCGGATGCATCCATCTCAAAATAATAGAAAACGGGGAACCAGGCAGTGAGAGCACAACCGGGCGAGGCTTTACACGGCCAGTTTTCAAGGCAGAGTGGAGGGAGCCGGACTTACCCCCACCCTTTCGCCCTAAATTGGAGGGAATTTCCACCACGATCTCCCTTCCTGGTCTCGCGGCAAAAACGAGACCAGGAGCTCACTTTAGACGACCCGTTTTCAGGGCCGAAGAGGCGTGGCTACGATTTAGGGAGACCAGGTCGGGTCGTACAAATGGGCCTTGTATCAGAAACTCGACGCGTGAATAGCTGGTTCATGCTCTAGTGCTGGAAGGGATATTTTTATTGTTCGGTTCATTATCAGCATTGTAGAGGAAGCGGAGACGCAATGTTCTTGATCACTACACTGCATACAAAAAAGCTTCCGAAACCTCCCAGTAGTTCGTATTGAGTGAAAACATTCGAAACTATTGGCTGGGTTTTTTATCTTCGATTTTGATGGGTGTTAAATGTCCCGCACCCTGGGTACTCTTGCGAAGAGTATGTCGGGATGTGCCTACAAATTAAGCGACACCGTGTTTCACATTCTCGCATTCTTTCATATAAAGACACAAAACAAAAATATATACTACATTTAATCGTCACTCGTTTCCCCCGTTAGGGATATACAAGGACGCTTGCAGATTCGGAGGAAAGGATTTGGATACCGTAACTGTGTATGTTGGTCTAGCATATCTTTATTTAGGGTTACCACAACTCTCCCATTTGGTGGTCAAATTCCTACACCAATGATATGTCTTCATACCAATAGCAGAAAAATCTAAGAGCTAAAACTAAGCACAGGAGAATAGATTTATTTGAAAATGATTACGGCAACTAAGCCATACAGCCAGTTCAATGTGAACATCATATATCTTCTAGTGAGACAGTTTCCCCATATTCATTGAAACTTCAAACTATCGACACCAAAGGACGGACATGACATCCACACATACAACACTTAAACACCCATGCCCTCGGCCGGACTCGAACCGGCGACCCTCGGCCCGCGGGTCCAGTACTCCAGCCTTTACGCTACCAAGGCCGGCAAGGTGGAGGGTTGGAGGGGAGGAATTAGGACATGGCCTTTCTAAAGGAACCATCCCGACATTCGCATAGAGGGCTTCAGTGGAATAATGGGAACCCGAATCTGGATGATCGGTGCTGGGGTCGAACGAGCGTCATCCCAATTGCAAGACCCAAACATTACGTGCATTTGCCAACTGCACTCTGTGTCTAATGTGTTCTGTCCATATTTTCAGATTCATATTTGTTCTGGAATTTCTATAATATGGTTCGGTTTACAACTTGTTAACAGTTTTCCATTGCTATTGTACCTGCCATTTAGATGTTCAGCAATTCTAATGGAATGTTTTATGGACTCTAATGTTAACCAACTTGGTGATGAAGTATCCTCTTTTATAAGTTTTTACCTATATAATTTTCACAGTACTAAATCTTTTTTTTTTTCCTATCGAAACTTTCTTTCAATTTGTTTGTAAAGTTCGTAGTCGTAGGTTCTGCAAACAATTTCATACCCAATTACGTATAACTGATATCATTACATTCAGTGTCAACAGGCATCAGGAATGTGATACCTCATAATGGTTTGTAGCTACAATAATGGACAATATCTTAACAATATTGCAATAAAACCTTGAAGTTTGCTTATAAACCAATGCATGCTACAGAAAGTTGCTCACCAACATATCCAGTCGCTGCGAATAAAAATGAAGGAAAAAGTGAAATAATATTGCTTAATTATAATATTTTATTCAAAATACTGCTTCAGAATTAAAAATTAGATTACAAAATGTCTTAATTATATCTACTTCACAAGCCTGTCAGCAGAATATCGACATAAAAAATCGTATACTCTTCAACCATTCCAATACACAAATACTAAATTCCATTTGATACGCCATATTCAACTTGTTCACACAAATCCTGTACGAAAGCATCTTCAATCTATTCCTTTGTGACTTCACTGAGGTTACACAGCACATGTGAGAAATTACTCTATTCCTTTGTGACTTCATTGAGGTTACACAACACATGTGAGAAATTACTCTATTCTGTGTGACGTGTCACAGCCACTAAGATTGATTATTAACCAATTACCATACATCTAGTGAATCGTATAGATAGTGTTGTAACATTTAATACTTCATGCTATTAGTCTTTATGGACTATTTGGTTGGTTGGAAAGAAATTACTTTGAAATCTTGCAGAAATATACAGTTATGCATAAGTGAAAAATTTAGCTGACGAACTAGCCTATGTTACAAAGTTTACAAAAAGTTTAAAAAGTTTGGCAGTTTTGACACAGCACGTTCACAACCACTGGAATATTATTTAACTAGATTCATGAGGTAAATGTAGGTGTACATGAGATTTAGTATATCTGATAACCTTTGTTGACAATAATAATAACTTTGAGACAATTGCTGTTGAGGATGTTTTTAAAGTTGCCACAAACAGTACAGAAATTATAGCAACCTATATCTTGCTCCTTTGGTGAGTAAAGACACTTTTATGGCGAAATAGAAAGTAAGCCGTCGCACATATAAACAAGTTTATAAGTAAAATTATAACATCTCATACTAGGAACTCATTCAGAATGGTATTTTAACTTAAAGGAACCTTTCTAGGTGCCAAAAATAATGTAAATACTCTTAAAAACAAAAGTAAATCGTATCACACAGAGTAAAAAATTGTAGTAAAAATACAAGGCTGCTTAAGAGTAATTACAACATCTAATGAACACAAGAATTACATTTTTTTTAAAAAAAATATCTTTGCTGAATGTTGTCTATTCTGTTGTGAAGCAAAACACTGAAGCAATCAGGCCGCTAGCTTCTGTTTTCTTGTTTCTCTTCATTTTTCCGTCTCATTCTCCGTACAACCATCTCAAGAGACCAGGGGATTACACATAGCATCATTTGCACATTTAGAGAGTGAATGCATACTGGGTAGCTATCAGTTACATCTCGAATCACTCCTGAAAAAAAAAACACATGTTTATATAATTTTGTATGAATATAAAAAAAAAATTCTACAGTCAAGGCTTATAGGCCTAGTTCTAAATCAATAATATGAAAAGAAATAAATCTTAATTGGTACTAACAAGTCATTCGTATTCCAAGTTAGGGGATCAATGTTCACTTATTACCTTTAGGTATTAAACCGTTAAATGTAGAATCCTTATCAAAATTACAAAATGAATGAAAATAATTTATCTGTATTGAAACCTGTAGCCAACAACACTGTTATAAATCTAATCTACAGCGATTTCATATTGCCTCGATGTTTTTCAGATACCTTGATAGTTACAGATGTGAAGACGGAAACAGTAAACTTAAATCGATGAATATCAAAGTACAGGGAATTATTTAAAAATTCAGCTTCAATCTACTGCTACAATTAAAGCTACGTCAGATATTTATGAAAATACCTCTACGGTTCATATTGTTCACATTGTATACTAAAAACATTGAAACCTGAAAATTCAGCTACCTCCTTTTCATCACTTTGTAACTGTAGTGCCAAAATGACACTTTTCGTTCTTAAAGAGATTCTTTCAGTTCAATCCAATGTTATTTATATACTGCAGAGTTATGTAGTTTCCGTGATGTATTTGTTGAACCACGTATTATCATTCCTTTAGCCATACTATTAGAGAGACAGATAGATAGATAGATAGATAGATAGATAGATATGTTCACTTGATCCCATGTGAGAATAATCTCGGGGATGTGGAACAGTACATACACTTATTAGCAATGTCAATATTACTATATAATTGATAATATTATATATTGACAAGAAGTTAGTTATGACCAATTAGTATAACCAATATTTCCTGTAATCTACAAATACAATCCCGAGTTAGTTAATACTTATTATGTGGAACAGTGTATAAACTTGTTACCAGCATCTAACAACCTGTTATTTTCTTACCAACCAGTTACCACAACTTATAAGCAGTCAATTACTTAAAAACCTGTTAGTATCATAATTTTTTACAGCAGTTTTTGAGTGCATGCTATCCCATGTTAGTTACAATATATGAGTGAAATTTTGTAAACAGTGTAATTACTTCATTTGTCAAAAGTTTCAACAGAAAGAAAAACCATATATCATTTTAGTAATTGTGGACAACTTTGTCACCTTTCCCTTCCATACACCATATATACTATTTTATCTGTCATTCTTAGTTACCAAATTCCAAGAAGAAAATTCTTTACAGAGTAAAATGGATTCTGAAGCAGTTTAAAGTAGTTGGGTTTTTGTAGATAACATTTAATTTCTGTTGGTAAGACATTGAATAAGGAAGCTCCAGTAAATGTTAACCCTTTCTGTACAATTGACAGTGATTTGTAATCCTTGTGAATATTATATTTATTCCTAGTATTATGGCTATGTATGTCAGCATTAAGACTGAAGTGTTCAGGATTTTCCACTACAAATGATAGTACAGAGTATACATATTGTGCTGGCATTGTTAGTACAAAGAGCATTTAAGATGTCATAACTTGATCATATTTATCTCATATAAAATTACCTCTGGAAGATGTGATATCATTAAATACGTGTTAGGGTCTCCTGAGAGGTGCGCAAACTGTGACAAGCACTGTCATCGGCTACGGTTACATGCAAAAACCACTAATGTAGCCATCAGTAGACTTGTCCATATCAGAGCACCGTCGTTAATATACTTTACGTAAATTCACAACACCAGAATTATTAAAATCTGTCTTCGAAGAACGTAAAGCGCATAAAGGTAAATAATTTCTCATAACGTTTTTTATCGTTAAAGTACTATTTCCAAAACAATTAATAGCATTTGAATTGTTATTATGTACATTAATAATAGCGAATTGTTTGACTTGCACTTGAAAGATTGTCAGCGTTCTATTATGTTCTTTGGAAAGCTGCAATCCGATTAGTTTGAATAACCCATTGTTTCCAGAATGTTCGATCCTAAACGATCTGGCGCATATATGAACCAGCGAACATAGAAATTTCGTCATCACAGTATGAAGTAACGGGGATGTATCTTGGATTTCCTATGGATAAGATGTCTTATGTCTATACCAGCCAACGACTTTAATAAGGTGGAATTAAGCTAACATTCGGATCTTTGTTTCAGAATAATCTGTGTCGTTGAAGTAATTAAGTAACTATGTAGACTTTTATCTAAACCAAGTTTATTTTGCAATCTTTGCTTTATAATCATCTGAACATACTCGGTCCCAGTTCAGTCCCATATCTCGCATCCCCGGTACTTATTGCAAATCACAACCTTTGTCACCTGGTCGGCCACAAATCATCTTGGGATAGATCTACTATATAATGTCCTAGGCTTACTCACTCACCTCGACAGCTATTGGCTGGAGAACGATGTCACGTGTCAACCTTTGTTCGCAAAATATTAGCTATCAGAGATATCATTAGAAGAAATTCGAGGTTATATCCAGAATTTTTTAGCTAAAAAACTTCTACGCAAATTAATTGCCATTGGTTTACGTAGCATTTCATAGCTAACAAAAAATATCGGCAAACTTTACGGCTGAAAAACCGTGGAACTGTTTTTCAGTAACATATTGCTAATGAAAGCAACATAAACCAAAACTATAAAAAAAAAATTAAATTACTCATGGTCTCTGCTGTAACCACGAATGCCAATTGTTATTCCGGCTTCGCATAAATTTCAGTTTAATTACAACTTTCTTGTTTCTTGACCAAAGTTTATACATTATGATTTACTTTTTTTTACGTATTTTACTGACTACTTTCATTAATGGTCTTTGTTCATGTTCGCTGTACGTGAGTTATTAGGTTGTTTAAAGTCATCATCAGACCAAATATGTTACTCAATCGAGTATTCTGGCAATTCATTTCTTCGGAGTTGCTGAAGTGTTTAATAATCTGGAATCTGTATTAATTTCTCTGGCCGTTACAGACATTATAACGAAAGATTGCATTGTGAATGCACATCCTCAATAATAATAAAAGCATACTGGAATTCTTTAAATATTTGAGAGTGAACTTTAAGGGCCAAATACAAGTCAAGATTGTATTTCAGCAATTTCGAGGTTACGACCTTTGAAACAATTAAACGATAGCACGATGTCCCTGTCCGAGTTTAATAACTACTTCTGAATTCTTCAATCTCAAGAGATTTTATTCACCCTTAGGGCGAAACACAGGTCAATTCTGTATTTGTTCAGATCAGGTCAACCTATCATAATCTTTGACCCTAAAAACTGAAACTATTCTAGACCTGTGACGATACGCAAAAAACGGTCGCGTGCTTAACTAGTACCGGTACATCAATCAATATCGTAAGTACTTCGGAGGTACTATATCCTATTTCAATGAACTGAAGGTTACGTTCCCCCTTTTCTGATATAGTAAATTACTCATGGTCTCTGCTGCAATCACGAATACCAATTGTCGTTCCGGCCTAGGCTAAATTTCAGTTTAATAAAAACTTTGACTTTGTTGCTTCTTGACCAAAGTTTATACATTACGATTTATTTGATTTTTACGTACCACTTTTTATTCGTCTTTATTCATGTTCGCTGTAAGTGAGTTATTAGGTTATTCAAAATGGATATCAGACCAAATATTTTAAGCAATCGAGCAATTCATTTCTTCAGAGTTGCTCAACTCTGCGATCTATATTAAGTTCTCTGACCGTTACAGACACTATGACCAAAGATCACATTATGAATGTTTGTCCATCCTCAATTATTATTTTTATTATTTTTAAGTAATGCTTTCGAAGCAATTGCGACTCCCTTTAAACAGAAATTCTTTAAACTTGCAGAGTAAACTTTTAGGGCCAAATACAAGTGAAGACATTGTATTTTAGCAAGTTAGACTCTACCAACCAGTACCTTTGAAACAATTTTATGATAGCGCGATCGTCTCTGTCGGTGTTTAATACGTCTATTAATTCTTCTGAGTTCTTCAAGATCAAAGAGATTTTATTCACCCTAAGGGTGAATTGGAGATCAAGTACGTATTTGGACAGATCAGGTCAACATGTCATAATCTTAAAAACTAGAACTATTCTAGACTTGTGACGATATACAAGAAACGGTAATAAATAAATCTCTTATTCTGCCTCCTAATTCATACGTTACCGATCTCGATTATCGCACTTGCTAGTGGTATACTCACCGATGAGAGGCCCTGTGGCCATCCCTATGACTCCGCTGACGGCCATATAGAGACCGTAAGCTGAGGGGAAGCGCTCGATGCTGCAGTACTCGGCGAACACCAGAGAGAACGTGATGTGGATCCAGCTGCGGAAGAAGCCGAGCACTCCGCAGATGATAGCCATCACCGTGAACCCGCTCACGTACACCATCACTGACAACAGACAAGTGGACTTCACTTGAAACATACAGTTACTCAAGCAGACAGTTTTAATTTTGGTTCGGCCACAGATATTAATTCTCACAGATAAACACGAAATTTAAGGATAATCATTCCCTACCAAAGCAATTTAACTTGGCCAATATTGTTTGGAACAAGGTCGAGACTCACGTTGTAGCAATCTACCCGCGTCCACACTGATTTGTAGTTCATACGCGTGACGAACTTGTTGCTACGCATTCTCCTTCAAGGGCCTACACACCTTCAGTTAAACTGTGCAGTTATTTGCCTAAATCTGTGCAGTTATCTGAACTCAAGGTGTGTAGGATGTATTAAATTTTCACTTCTCCCAGTTCTAGTTTTCTGTGCAGTCGTGAAGGGTGGCAGTGGGTCACAATTCTTTCACAGATATACAGAAGTTGTATGACGAAAATTTTTATCTAACTTATGAAAATTTTGCATTGTGTTTTCTTAACAAGGATTAGTAGGTAAACTAAGAAATAATAAATAAATAAAAGCTGTGTTTCAATACCTTTGAATGCAATGTAAAAAATCGTACAAAAACTTTTGAACCAACAAAATTACTGGTACTGTAATAAGTTTCTATATCCAAAAACAAATTTATTTTTTAATTAGATTCGATTTTAATTCTATGAAAACCTGTTTATAATTCTCTTCCTAGTTTTCGAGTATTAAGAAATACGTGACCCGTCCAGAAACTTTTGACCAACACCATACCTACAAACACACACACACACAACAACAACAAACGAATGAAAATGTTAGGAGATCAAGACCTTTAGAAGGGTACAGGCTGATAACTCATGTAATGGAAGATGAAACAAAATTTTACCCAATATTTTAAAAGACGGATCTCAGTAATAATTAATTGATTTTGTTTCATACTGGTAAAAGTTTGTTTGTTAATTGTTCGTTCATAGCTCAATTTCCTTGAAAGAAATACTAAGATCGCTTTAAGACAACAATAGGTTGTAAAACCACCTAAATTCTTACTTTTGTTGTTGGTTTGATCAGTATGAAATAATTCTATGCCCAGATTTCAAATTGTTGAGGTGTACTAGAATGAACTAGACAGCCAGGGCCAGGAAGGAGTATTCTTCTATCAGAGGTGAAAACTGTTGCAGTAAGTATACCTGTACACAAATGCTTATCGCAGTCGTGTTTTTGGACCTAACAGTATATTAGTGCCAGCTCCGACACACTTCGAGCTGTTCAGGCATCATTTCTGCAAAGGGTCAGAAAATGTCTGGAAGTAAATGGTCACCTTTTGAGCACCTGCTGTAGACATGGCTGCAAATAAGTAAGCTAAAGCATTTAAAAAATCAGTTTCGTCATTATCCTTTAAAATTACCTTCCATGTTTACAGAATGAAAATTACATATAATTATTTAAACAATAATTAAAATTATACACAAAAAATGCGAATATTCATTTTTCGCTATTACAGCGCCATCTGTGAGTCTAACAGAAAAGTGAGTTAAGCAAACTATTTTTATTTTTTCATGAGGAATCGGAGTCTTCAAAAAAAAATAGGGGTTCCCATTTAAAAGAATTAAGTTGACCTTGTTGTAACGACAACAGCGCCACCTGTGAAAAAACCAATATCACATAATTGTAGCCCCCTACTGTACGATTATTTTTGATATAGGTTGTTGTTTGTTAAAATGCTTTCTTTCCGAAATATTTCCAGAAAACATATTAAATGCCCCACCCTGTATATTATTCTTTTCTCTTTATACGAGATTCTGCCCATCGTCACTCAGGTAACAACAACTTGGTTGTTTTTTTTTCTAACGATCCTGCAATAAAAATAACAATAAACCGAACTGTGTTATTACCTAAGCGAAAAGTTTACAAGTTTTAACTTGCATGTGAAGTAAAGCGGCCTATTCAAGGTCCAACTTGTAGGACCTCCGTGTAGAACTACGGTCCCACAAAATGTTCAAGCAGTGCATTCCACTCGTACTTTCTCGCGGCATACACGCGTCCCTATAGCGTATGATGTTTGCTCCAATCACGATCCAACGCCATAGCTTGTTGGACGGCAGGATTGTCTGAGAATCCAACAACATCCAACACGTCCTACATGTAGTCCTGCAAACCGTTTCACTGCCAAACAAGAGTCCTTTATCGGAATATCGGATCATCGTAGGTCCTAAAAGCTGAACTGCGAATGAACTGTTAGAAAGTTGGAAAGGTAGGTGGCAGGCACGGAGGCGTGGCCTTGTGGTTGACCCTTGAATTAGTGAAACCACTAACTCTGCAACGTTCATATGACAAAGATTAAAACAATCTTTGTCATATGAACGTTGCCGAGCGTAGTTATGTAAATAATTTAATTCACTTGTGAAATCATCTCACGTTTTTTGTTGCAGAAAGTGAGGCAAAAAATAAATCAGTATGCCACTACTATATGGAAATAGACTTTGGTTGTGAAGAAATGTACAATTTGGAATAAAGAATATACTTATTTTGATTTTAATTTTTATAAATATCAAAATATAATAATTATACATTTATTTATCCACATCTGCATCTACTTCCGCCAAACTTGCGGAAATATGACCTCTGTTACAACCCTAATTTTGATCAAAAATGTTTGAATTTGGCAGCATGGCTGACTGCCTAAGTGGCCTGAAAGATGTAACACGTAATTGAACAGCAGCAGTGAATAAACATACGAAACAGAATATTCCGTTGTTCTTCTATTTCAATAATGTGCCCCTCGCGTGATTTAAATCAATCAACACCAGGCCGTCAGCTTTACAGAGATCTTACTATGTCTATAGTGGAAATTGTGAAGTGTTAAAAACTTCGTTATTTCTGAATGTTCTTAATAATAAGTACATTTTTTATTTCAATTAGTCTTCGAAGAATAAAAAAAGTAAATAGTATAGCTATCACTGGTGGACGGTGTAGAGCATGATATTTGGCTTCGAGCAGCGCAAACTAATCACAGGACGAGAACACTCGAAAATATACGAGAAATAGTATTGGAACTGTATTTTGAAGAAATTTAGAAAGTAAATTTAGTATAAAATTTTTAATAGAAAAACCGTATTAAGAAGTATTGTTAGAGTAAATCAATAAGTGGTTTGAATAATAAAATGTAAAGTTATTATAACAGCCCTCAAACCCAGACTTAAAGTGAAATTGTATTTTATGAATTATTTGTATCAAACTACGGGTTGAGTAAATATGATTTTGTATGTTTTCCTTTGAACTGATTGTGAATTGGTGTAAATAGACTTTGTTTTATGAAAATAAATTATGTAAATACTATTTAATATGTTTAAGAACAGAACTATGCAATAAAAATTGATTAAATGGTTATAATTCCAGGTATTAAGGTGAGCTACGATGTTTAGAGGACAATTTACGACAGTTTAAACTGATTTATGTGGATACTTTTGTGTGTAAATATCTTTAATTTTCATTTTTGTGCATTTCGTAATGATTTTAATTGATTTTGATTGTTTGCAATATTTTTTCAAATGTTTAAGTATTGTTAGAGGTCAAGAAACATCTGCCTGACGCCTTTTTAATATTCTGGAATTTTTTATGGAACTAATATAAGCGATCGTCAGAGACGAGTTTTGGAACAGTTTTTATGTATGCAAGAAGTCTTGTAGTTCAGTACCGTGAGAGTGTATATCAGTATTGTCTTTGAAAGCAGTATTGAGTGTAATCGCTGGATCATGTGTTTACATGTGTAACCAGTATCTCTGGAGTCTGATGTCTTCTAGTAATAAACAAAGTTATATCTGAAAGAGTATCTTGGACTGATTATTTCATCATTATAAAAACCCGAGATATCTATCACTATGAGTGACTTGTGAAGAGTGGAAGAAGTTTAATTCCTTTAGAACGAGGTCGGATAGCTTAATTATTTTTGTAGGCTTCTATTCTATTTTTTATTGCAGAAGCAGAGCTTGACATTTCAGATAGAGCAGTAAAGATACTCAGTAGACACAGCAAAACGTTACAAACCTCTTGTCTTTTACGAATTTTGCTTCTTAGGATTATTACAATTCTGTTAAAAACGCTTTATGGTGGTCTTTCTACTGTAAGAACCAGTAAAATCTTTATTCAAGCATAAATTATGTTATTATGATAATTTATTAAATTAATTATCATTTCAAATACCTTATTTAAACAATCACTGGTGACCATGAGAAAACATCACTTCATTAACTGTTAACTTATGCTGACAGTATTTCACTGCGAATAATGATTGCTCATTTAATTAACTACCCCAGCCAACAAACAATTATGTTTCGTGACAACGTGACTTTTGCACAGTAGCAGTTGCATTGTGTCGTACTGAAGTGCATGCATTCACACGCATGACATTATTGGTGGCGATATTCCTAAATGGTTCGGCCACCAAGTAACAGAGTTTCGATTTATTGTTGAGCCACTGAGCTACAAGACTGCTCGTAGTGAGGTGAAAAAGTCGTTCTGGACTGTTGTTTACTTTTTTTGACTTCTTGTGGCGGTTTGACTATGGTAGTGATATTACATCACACAGCGAATTTAGAGCCTAAGGAACAATTAGAGCTGAAGTCCATTCATTCAATGCTGGTAATTCCTAAAACCTTATTTTCTACAGCGTGAGCCTAAGGTTTTTTGTGTGTTGTCTGTTTTTTTTCACGATTCAAGATCCATAGGAATTTGGAGATCCCAAATTTTGCATCAAAATCGATTAATCTGCTACAGCCACAATAAAAATGTTGAAATATGCTTGCGGAGATGATACCCTGACCAGTGCTCAAGTTTTTAGGTGGCACAAGGCGTTGGAGGATGGTCGGGAACACGCGGAAGATCAGAAACACTGTGGGAGGCCTCCGACATCATGAACTGGCGAAAGTGTGATGCATGATGCAAGGTTATTTTAAATTGTGACAGGAATGTAAGTGTGAGGATTATTGCCGATGAGGTAGGACTTCGAAAAAGTGAAGTGCGGTTGATGAATAAAGTCGCCCGAGACTGCCCGGACACTGTCAATCGTTGGTTTCTTCATGACGACAATGCTCCAGCTCACACGGCGCTGTTGGCGAGGGATTCCTGGAGAAGAAAAATGTGGCAATGCGGCCACAGCACTGGTAGGTCACCGCCTGACAACTTTTTGTTTCCAAAGATAAAGAGGGTTCTGAAATGTCAACGTTTTGAATCTATTCCTGACATTCAAACAACTGTGAAATGAATCTTAAAGTATATTCCTGAGGAAGACTTTAAAAAATGCTTCAAACAGTGGCAGAACCTGAAACGGGTTATCGGTGCTCAAGGGGCATATTTTGAAGAGTATTATGAGTATTTCCAAAAATGTTCAAGAAATCAATTTAATCGATCCAGTCTTATTACTTTTGGGACACACGCTCTATTTGGAAGGAAAGACAAATGCACGGTATATAAGTTAATGTCAGAAGTTGATCATTGTACTGTATCCCGATAGTTTTCAGCTTTGACGCTATATCCTTGAGAATTTCTAATTCAAATAAAAAAAAAAAAATTAAATAAAAAAAAACAGTTATCAGTCATTGGAGACTACCAACAGAAGTGAGAAATTAAACTATCAATATCATACAGGCAACACGTCATACTCATAGCTATTTTAAATCATAATACTTCCATGTGGTGGTAATGACCTATTTACAGGGTTTATATTGGCTGCGCGTTCCGCTCCTTTCTTAGCCGCCTTAACCTAACTCGGTAGTGCCTCCAGATACAGGAGACCTACAATTTAACTTGGAATCCGAAACCATGAAAGTGTTCTGCCGTACTTCACATTACACACCAAGGTGTACCAGAGTTAAAGGTCATGATAAGGGCCTATAAAAATCCCCGCGGAGACAGAGATTCGAAACTGGGGACCTTTCATTCCCCAGTCAGACACCTTAACCACTGAGCCACCACACCGAAACAGATATACTGTAATATTAGCATGTCGGTGACGAGAACTCATACGATTTTTACCCATCAAATAATCGCCCAACGCATCTAAAATGAAAAACTGAAAATTTAACTTAGTTCACAACCCGAAGGTTGGTCGAATCTTCTCGAAAGAGATGAAGAGTGCAAACCTATTGTGTCAGAGGCAGGAAAGCCAATTCCTTTTCTCAATGGACAACAGTTTAACGTGGAATCAGAACCACAGTACGTATTGCTGTAGCTCATTTAATTAAATACAGGTCCTAAAAATTCCTGCTCACCACGGGATTTAAGCCCGCGGTCGGAGAGAGAAACTTTCAGAAGCAAGCGGCTTAACCTCTAAGCTACCGGACCGCCTTATTTTGCAGTTTACGTGAGTTAAGTACTATCAAAATTGAACAAAAACTGTTGGTTTATATGAACAACGTTGACAGAAATTACGTGAGGGGAGAAAAGGAGGAGAGGGGTGAGGTTTTTGTAAATCATACCTAAACAGTATTTTTCTATTTGTTTTAAAGTATACGTATACAAAGTTCCATCAAAATCGAATAAAAACAGTTTTTTTATATGAAGAACATCGTAAAAAAGATAAATAGTATAATCTACAATTTCATGGCAGTCCAAGCGCATCACGTCATACTTATAGTTATAGAATATGTTAGCGATACGAACTTATAAGATTTTAATCATCCATAAAGCGCTGAATGCGTATATGATACGCGTAACATGTTATAACGTGATGGTGACGGCACGTTATAGCATGTCGGTGACGGGTAGTTGTGAACTCATTGATTTCCCCCCCCCCCCCCCCGTTCAAACTCGCCTATCGCACTTATAGCAGTTTTCATTTCAAAAATAAGATTTTTGCTATAGCCGGTTCGCTCCGAACTGGCGGCTCAAGGTCATGTTCCCCTTGCCCCGCTCCTCACCTCACCGCCTGTGTTCAGGTAGGAGTGAGCTCAGCGGAGTGGGGATAGGGCCCTTACCGGTCCTGGCGACGACGATGCAGGCGGAGCCGACGAGGAAGACGGCCCTGCTGGAGGGCCTGGAGGTGGCCCGTGCGCATGCGCCGTGCAGCGAGTAGACCACCCTGCCCAGCACGTCGCAGGCGGCGGCCACGGTGAGGCAGGTGGCGGCGTCACGCGCCTCCAGCGCCGGCGCGCCCTCCACCAGGAACAGCGGCAGCAGCGTGGTGAACGTGAAGTCAGAGTAGAACGCCAGCGACACGCCCAGGTTCAGGATGATGTACACAGGGTCCCGCAGGAGGCCCAGGTCCAGGAACTCGTACACCGACCGCCACACACTCCTGCGGCGGAACACACCACTGCATTCAAACTACAGCTCACATGAAACAAGCTTCCGCTACCAACATCATTCTTGGTTATAGCTGAAGTTAGTTACGCAGCAACGACTTTTTAAATCTGTATCATTAAAGATTTTTCAATATATGTTGCTGTCACTAGAAGGTTAGAACACGATGCCCTATAGGTAGAAAATAATGGTGATTTATGTTGTACACTCATCGACTGGAGGCTCATTGTTATATAACTGGGGCATGAGAACCTCACCCACCTAAGACTGTGGTGCACCATAACAGACGATCCGCCGTATTGTCACTGAACGTACTAAGAGTGCGTAGCCAGGTTCATTGGAAGATTTTATTAAGGCACCTAGCAATGCTACAAAGTCATTAGAAAAAATCTAAATTTACAAATCTAAACATTTATTTCAGGTGCATTATCAACTGTCTTAGACTGACACATTGTTTGTATTCTAACAGCTTTGTTATTGCCATAAGCTAAATAAATAAAGAATCAGAAGAAGAAATCAGAAAAGTTGGGCTTTTCTACGATAACTGAGACACCGCAAGTTCATAATTCATTCTTATGTAACTCGACGAGACAAGTCGAAAGTCAAGAGTAAAATATTTTGGTATCTCGCTTACTTTCCGTGATATCGAATGTCAAAAATTAGTTCTAGTTCTAGGTCCTTTGCGACGTCTCTCTGTTGGTCCAGGCCACATTTCAACCTACCCACATCCGCTAGAAAGAAAGCAATACACCCATTGTGCATGTCCAGAATGTAGTTCGTGAATTTGACGAAATTTTTCCTGGTCAGGGCGGTATTATATCTAACCATCTTAGTTTTTAGATACGATATCTCGAGACTAACCGAGATATCGAAAGGTTTCATTATTCATTTTCGATTTGTCCCGTCAAGATTCATGAGAATACATCATTAAATTTGTATTTGGCAAAAATTTTCTTCTCAATTTTGAGATACGATATCTTGAGAATTGAGCGATGTATCAATAAAATTTATTCTTCACTTTTGATTTGTCTCGTAAAGTTATATATCAATCTATTCTTAAATTATCAGTTATCGTAGAATCCCCAAAATGTTGCAACATTTGCGCAAAGACATAATATCGGCGTAAAGCGTAATGATGGTGGCGGGCAAGAAATTTGCCCGTAGGGGCGTGCTCGGCAACAGTATTAGTAGGGGAAGTGTATCATACATAATCGCACCAAGGACCAGTGTTTTCTGGAAAATTGTAAAGAAGAAGTAATAAAAGTAAAATGAAAAATTAGATGATCAGTAAACAGAAAGGAGTTATTGGTAGAAATAACAAATTAGGGGATTTAAGAAATTTTAAAGGAAGTTATCAATAGTCGTTGGAAAAAGACAGTACGTTTGAAGTAATAGGATGCTTCAGTGTGGAAGATGTAGATCATGATACAGACGAGATTAAGCAACACTGCAGTAAGGACAAACAGTGTAGAAATCCAGTTAAATGGTTTTCGTCTGAATTTGTTGAATTTTGGAGGGATAAGATTGGTGGCTGTGATTTTTAGTGGCAATAAAAAGAGAAATGATAGGGGACTCTATCCATTTAAGACTCTAATTTGGGGATATTTTCAGTTTAACTGAGTTACCTGTACGTTAAGCCATACATTTTAATCTGGAGGGAGTGTGAATATTTCTCCGTTAAGCGTACCCTAACCAGTCCCTTTAGTTCTGAAATCAGAATATAAAAATGTTATCAGTAATTTCGTTAGCATTTATGATCGCAAGAAATACGGAATTGGGATAAATGTTAATATTAATAATTTATTGAAATAAAAGGTAAAGGTCACGGGGTTCTTACAGCTCCAGCTCCTGCTTTTCCCGTAGGATTCGCGGAGGTAGAGTTCCGCATTCCCGTTACAAACATTCGCACTGGGACGGATGTAACGGGGTCAGCGCCAAGCTCCGGCTGTTCTTTACTTTCCCGCGGAGTTTCCTCCACGGTACTCATTAGATAACAGGCTGAGTGAGCCTGGAGAGCCATTCCGGACGTTCAGATTCGAGGAAAATTCCTCGGCCTCGTCGGGGATCCAGCACCGGTCATCCGGGTAGCAATCAGACGCTCTACCGATTGTATTACGCGGTCCTCTTTATTGAAATAAATAGGTCTTAAAATTTGTTTGGTTTGTAAAAGTATTTTCTTTTCTAGCTACAACTACCAACACCTCTTTCCAGGAATTACTTCTAACACAGAAGGCACAATGACACAATGAGACATTATTCAATGTGGGTGAGACAGAGAATAGTTCTACTCTTGATGGTTGGAACGGAGCTGCGAACATTTGATGTCATCGTAAATTACTGTTAAATTTTTTTTATGCGGGATGTGATTTATCAACAAAAAAAATGAAACTTTCGTCAAAGTTCATTGAATTTGTTTCCATTTCCTAGGTAAATTCACTAAGCTATGTCCATTATTCAAGAGTTTGCCTCTTATACGTGTTAAAGCCATTTGATAAAAATACTCCCAATACATGGACCATCAAACGCTACTAAAATAGCATAATTTCAACAGGAAAAAAGTGATTGTTTCTATGTCAAAGCTCAGTAACAGTAATTAATATTTATTTAGTTAAATGAATCTTACGCTAGCCCACACCAAAACCTCAAATAATCTTAAAAAGTGGATACACGGCGATCCATAATGATTTCAAACGTCATGTTTAGCCTGTCATCTAACACCGCACGATGGACGTGATACACTTCGAATGTCGAAACAAATACACCCAATATGTAGAACATTGTGCCTAATATTTACAACTAATGAGTTGTTTCACTTCGACAAGCACTTCAATTGTATTTATTTACAGCTCAATTAATGTTTAATAAATTCGTAAATGGTTCAGTGAGGACGATATTTCATTATCACCTGATAAACTTTTAAAATTTTTGTTCATAATATTTGAAACAGTACCATACTTTGTGTATGGTTGCACAGCAGTGTTACAAAATACTTGAAGGTAACTAAATCCTGCCTACATGAAGCAGTTTGGGTGCAGTGAATATCAGTAGGGACTCACCTGTTGGGCTTGGCTCCGCCCTGCTCGGGAACTATCACCGCGACGCCTCCCACGCTCACCACCGACACCTGGGACGGCGCTCTGCGCATGCGCGACGCATCCTCGCCACCTTCCTCCACCGATCTGGCATCGGACAGCTGTCAATAGAAGAGAAAAATACGTATCAACAACCGCCAATTTGGCCGTAATGTGAAAGCGGCACCATGCAGGACAGGGAAGTTGTAAAGAAAGGATCTCGAAGTATTTATATTTCTACATTTACGTTTTATGCTTGTGGAATAACAATACTCATTTTTATTGTTTAACAGAAGAAGAAAAGAAATTACTTGGTTGACAGTTTTAGTTTGCTGTTAGAAAGTGTTGTAAAATAATACCTTAGTGAGATGGGTATAACGTGATGTTTTGTTGTTCTGCTGAGTATTAAGGTATAAGTGGTGAACAAGACGAGAATAATTCTAAAGCCGTTGTAATCTCTCCGGAAGCAACCTATCCCACACATACTATAACTGGTTCTTGATATCTTCGATACTGGCACGGACTTGACGTCCGGGCTGGACTCACACTTGTTCTATAGGGGATAAATCTGGAGATCTTGCTGGTCACGAGAGTACCTCAAGATCACGCAGATAGCTGATAGAGACACTTGACACTTTCTCAACCGACTCACTGCACGCATCCAGCCAAGAGTGGTTTAAACGTCATAATGATAATTCAGCTCATACTGTTGTAATATCACATACCCTCTCAATCAGTGAAGTTTCATTTCGATTCCTCCTACTCTTTTGAGTACGCCATTTTTTTTTATTTTTTTTTCAGGCAGTGCATATTTCTTATTCCAACCAATTAACAAATTTGACCCTGGTTTGAGGAAAGCAGTTATTTGAATGAGTGATCATAAGTACACTGCAAAAACTTGGTTAAATCAAAACGAATGCAGTCTATTCTTTTTTTTTGCATTTTAATTACTGGTAATAATACAGGGAGCATAAGGCCAAAGTACTCGTTATATCGACCAATATTTTTATTTTACCAGTGTCGATGAAACAGCTGGTGTTTGTACTGTTTCAAAAAATTAGTGCTATAAATTCCTGGAGAAAGTAAAAATGAGTTTAAAAAGATTTCAGTTATCAGATAATTTTTGCGACTAATTACTCGTGCAGTAGTCCGTTAATCATGTGACAACATTCTCACGATTTGAATCCTCCATGATTAATTCCACGCTGTCAAGATTTACGCACTCGTGTCTTTGAACCGAAGACAAGCAATCAAGCATTCAGTGAAGAACAATGGTGTTATAAAAATCTCATTCCTCGATGACAGATAGTGAATCTACTGTCGAACTAACAAACAGGAAAGAGCAATGAAATTTGGTGGCTACAAGCTAAACAACTGTCTTGGTACAATCTGTATGTTTATCCATCTTCAGGTTCAAAATGGAGAAATTCAGTGTGCTGGGTGGTATGTTGCAGCAACTGACCTGGCTGTGTTGCTGGTGGTGTGCCTCTAGGAGCGGCTGGTCGTTTGCCGGCTCCGACCCGTCGTGTCGTTTGGCTGACAACTGCTCAGCGACCAACTTGCCGTTGGCTACCAGTTGAGGGCCCGTCTGGCTGCTTTTAGACGACAACAAGTCGCTAGACAACTTGCCGTTAGCCACAGGCGACGGCAGCTCCTGTAGAAATTTGAAATACAGTGTCACGTAACGGACAAAACACTTTCTCAATGTCGACATGAAATCAAGAGATAATGATAGTGTTTCTATCGGGCAGCGTAATTAAGTTCTTTGGTAACTGCATAGTAAACAGTTTGAATCAAACATGTGGCCCCATTTACGGTATTTACAGGGGACGGGTAGAAGTATATCAACGTACGCTTTCAAGTACTTAGTGTTGTGTTGGTCAGTTCGAAATATTGACCACTTTAATCCCGAATCAACATTTGGCTCAAACTAGCATAAAAACAGCCATTAAGATTGCACGAGTGAATACATCAAGATGTTGCAGAGTAAAACAAACTGCATCCTAGATTTAATGGAATTTATTTTAGCACGGAAGACTTGAGGTTCATGAATACTGCACGTAATTAAATAACAGTATCGAAGTTTTGACAGCACCAATAACAGGCGGTTCACGTTATATTTGAATGGACCTGGGGATTATTTTTCTTTCACTCAAATTTCATTAAAATAAGGGCTCCACTAAATAGTTACAATAAAATTATTCATAACTTTGACCCTTTATTGCACAAGGGGAAAAGAGAAGTTCACTCTAACATGTTTATATATATTTATAGGAAGAGAAATGTTTAATTAATGGGGGTTTAAATGAAGAAAACTAGTAGAAAGATGTTATGTTACTTTAAGAATTTGGTCTTAATTCAATAAAATAAAATATTATTCTTCCATTCACAATGATGTAGACATATCATCAAGGAACAGCTGGATAATATGGGCCTTTCGTCAATTTCTTTATAATCAATTTGCATGAATAATTAATATCAACCATACTTTAGCATGTGTAGTGATGAGAGATAGTGTTTTGTTTAGTTCTTGTCTTATGTTTATTTGGCAGGTAGCGTGCTTTTGAATACATGTTTCTGATTAATTTGTTGCATTTTGAAGTTTTTGTTCTTAAATATGTCTTATTGTGAATGATAGTTATATTTCTTATTTTCTTTTGAGTATTGTGTATAGTGTTGGATCTGCCAGGTTCCTGTATTCATTTATTATGTTCTTTCCTTCGCCCATTCGCGTCATATTAATTATTTATACAAAATTATTATCACATTGTTCTTATCGTTTTTAAGGCATACTACTGTAATCGTCAGGTTAAAGAATTATTGGAAGCAATATATATGTTTACGGTATTCCGGTCTATTGCAGGTGACAGATACGGAAACATCGTATTTCGTTACTGTTATACTGTTAATCGTGTCAATATCTGTATTGTAAATCATTCCATCGACTGGTCAGGGTATTTATCTTTATAACTTTTTTTATTTTTTTTGGTTCACTCTATCCCAGTTTTGCCCTCTTTTTTCAATATTTTACGTAACAATCTTCCTATACCTTCTCCTTTGTTGTGTTCTGGGATTAAAGTTGTCCAGTTGCTGTTCATACATTTTTGTGTCTTTTTTTGTCATTTTGGTTATGTCATTCACCTTCTTGTTTATAATTCTGTCTCAGATTGGCATTCATGCTTCTGATAAGAATCATCTCAGTTGCCAGATACGTGTCACTAGTTTCTTCAAGAAAATCCACGTCTCACAAATACATGTTAAAATTGATACGTAAATTATTTCAGTTGCATTTTGTATGCAGTACTGTTGTATCTGTGAAGATGTCTATGTGATAATTGTAGTTATGGTGCTGTGCATGAAGACGAGTGAAAGGAAATGGTGAAACGCTATGCCCGCACCTACACACCAATTCTTGACGAAGGCACTTTAGGAACTATCAAATTTAACATCTCTATGTTATGAAAGAATTATAACAGGCTCCTATCCCTCCTTCCTTACGTAGAGGACGGGGTACTTCAGTTAAAATGATGCCACAAACGAATAACCTGCAGTATGCCATTTGTGCTCCATGTGCTGTACATGACATGTAAATACTAAAATATTTATGAATATATAATTTATGATTATATAAACTAATTATGTTATTTAAGTTTAAAGGAGAAAAGAGTGGTGAACTAAGTGAGAAAGATAATCTTTGGTTTGCGATGTCAAAAGATAGTTAGAGAAAGAGTAATGAAGACGTTCCAAAGATGGAAAAGGGACTGAATAATAATTTCGGTGGGATGGAGTAGTCTGTTGTAGTATGAAAGTACAAGCCTCAGGGCGTAAAGATTACGATTGTTTTAAAATTATCGTTAATGCCTTAACGAAGGATTGTATTGCCATCAAACAAAAGACAACTAATCGATAATAGGTGTTGAATTGTAAAATCGATTAAAATTTAATATGAAGCTTATGAAAACATTTTGGCTTACGGAGATACAGAGAAACATAGAACATATGATTGTTTCGTTAATAGTAAACTAAAATATATTAGAGTTGGTGATAAATGTGGAATCCCCCGCAGGGGCCTGGTACGCAAGTGCCAGGTACGGGTTTGGCGAACCCGCGGTGCCCGAGCTGGAAACTTGTGAGCGCCGCAAGTTTCCCACACCGTAAACTCCTACCATGCTTCAACGACCACCGTAGGGCGTGACGGTGGAACGTTGTGTGTCTAGGAGAACGGGGATCTTGGCTTAATCGCCCGGATCGCGAGGACGGTACAAACCTCTATAAAAACCCCTCAACCTCAAGGTCGGATACGTGCCGAGGAGGTGCATGGGTGAGAGGCAGATCACTCGCTAACGTACAACCTCAGGGGCACCTGCGCACCCCTGTTGTATTAGCGCTTCTTTTAAAATGGTTTAACTCGTGGGACCAAAATGAAGCCTCACAAAAAAACCACAGACCCCTGCGGCCCGGGTGTGTCGCAGGCAAATAAAAATACACCCAGTTCAAAAAGCGGGCGAAGGGTTG
>CM061920.1:321401723-321419721 GCA_031002005.1 Vandiemenella viatica | reverse complement strand
CCACAACTTCTTGCTTCTGTGGCTATTGAACGACTGGGTGGCTCTGCTCTCGGTACAGCTGGTTTCAAGATGACGGAGCCTATTTCTCTGCTGAGGACTGCTGGTGACAGTTACATGGTGGCGAGTGGCCTCCGGTGGCGAGACCCTGGAGTCTTGTGTGCTTGTAGTGGTCTCGCGGCGCTGCTGTGGATGCAACTTACGTTGTAGCTTCCATGATCTACGACCTCTGTAAGAAGCTGCGTGCGCAGACCCGCAGTTGCAGCAAGTGAGTTCATCGCGGGGTTTATTGCAGGTGGCGAGTTTGTGACCGCCTCCACAGCGTACGCATCTGACTGGTTCAGTGCATTCGCTGGCGTAGTGCCAGAAATTCTGGCATTTGAAACACTGGACCAGTTTACGTGAAGGCGGCTTCGCTGCAGTCGTTGGTTTGTCTGCTGTCTGCATGGTGGCATCTGACTTCTTCTTCGCGCGACCGGGAGTCATGATGTCATATGACATGTAGTTTTGCTGAAGGATTTGGATGACTGTCGTGAGTTCGTCAGGGCAGGACGGAAGAATCTTCATCCCCTGATGGCCTGGCCAGGTGAACATGAGCAGCTTCATGTTACGCTGCAACAGAGCCAGTAAGTCGCAGTAGTTCCCTGCGTAGTTGACAGTGATAGGTATTAGAGGGCCTTCCCTTAAGGCAGGGGAGTCTGCTGGTAGTGACTCAGGCGAGAACGAATGGGTGTTCTGCGGTGATGTTTCGCCTTTTTGTGAGGACGATGGGGTTTCCCTTATCGGCGTCACCTTGAAGTTTCGGCCGGTCGCTGGATCGAAGGCGAGGGTCTTGAATCTACTTTTGATGTAATGGACATACTCCTCCCAGTTGAAGTCGCTGGCCAGCGGGGTCGGAAACACAAGTGCCTCCGGCAACGCCGCGACTCCCACAGGGGCGTACTTCTTGCCGACATGGTGGTGCTCGCGGCTAGTCAGGGCCTGCTCGAAGGTATCGGCATCGCAGGTTGGTATATCCCAGTTGAACTGTAGTACGTCTAGGTGAACTGTGATGGTGAATTTCCACTGTGTGGGATTCCCGCTACCGAGACGTTTTCTCCACACTTTTATAGACCAATCTTCTTGTCTGACGCCTTCCACGACTCGTTCCGTAGCTCCAGAAAGAAGGTGCGAGACCTCCACCCAGATGCCAACTTCCCGTGCACTGCCTCTTCGATTTCACCTTCTTGCTCATGGAAATCTGCAAGGGCATTTCGGAGGCGCAAGTGGGTGCAGCGGTGTCTGCCTTGGCACTGACAGATGGGCACGAACGAGTAGACTTGGTGGTGCCAGTCTGCACAGGCGACAATAGATGCAGCAGTGTCTGACATGGCTGTGCGAGGAGGGGGTGAGTTGAGCTGACCTCGTTCCATTGATTGTTCTCGGGTTTTCTTTGACCCTCCCCAATACATTTTCCCAGCAGGGAATGACAACTATCCAATCATCAAGCGTTCTCATGCGGTAACCCTGGCTGGAATATGTCGTTCTCTGCGTGAATTTCCTGAGTGTCTTAACCTACTAAGCGGGTCATCGCCTTGCACATTCTTTTCGGCTCGACTGTTTACAACCCTGTCGCAACTGACATAGCTTTCTATAATGCTCGGTAAAACTTGCTATAATTCCCTGTAAATTTCTAAACCACACAATATCTATTTATATTATATAAATCAATGTGACAATACTGTATATAGATGTTGCAGCGTGAGTTTTGAAAGTTACAGGAGAGTGCAGAAGCTTCATACAGAATCAACAAAGTGAAAATTGCGGGATTGTTCGACAGTTATTCATATTTTACATACCCAGGAAAGCAACTAAATTAGAGAAATCTGTCTAGTATCACAACTCACCACTATTCAACCTGATAACGACGCCGATTAATTTTGGCATTGATCGGAAAAGGTTGGAAGCATTGCAAAGTAATACGGATCGACAATCTCTGAATAATATTTCATAGTTTATGAAGATTTGAAATCTTTGAGAGGGAAAAGTCAGAGGCCCGAATAACTCTTTCACTGTTGTGGCAGATGTGCGCAATGTGGTTAGGTTTCCCTACTGGTTTTTATTTATGCCTCCGCTTTTTACTATAACTGTAAATAATAATAATATTTTCGTGTTATCTTAATAATCTAATGTTATAGTTTCTTACCAGCTGCTGAATCAACCACTATTTCAACTAACCCGGTAATCCTATCCGCTAGGTTTTGAATTATAATTCAAACCACTGAGCAATGATCGAAACACCCAAAAAATCCGACCAGAAGTTTTTCGCGTTCAACTAAAATGTAAACTAATTTCCACACACTTTTTTTCACAATTTCTTAGCTTTCTTCGAATTGAAACACATTTTAATCCTGGGCTGTAAATTGTCCGAAACTGCATCAAATCCGACCATTAGATTTTGTGTGAACCCAAGTTACGATTGTGAACGCTCCAAAGCTTCCAAAACAGTGACAACACAGTCTGGATGAAGCGGCGTAATGTCACAGGAGTCCTTTTCGACCGAAAGGTGCGACTGTACCGTAAATCAAGGATTCAAAGGACCATAGTTCTACCAATAATTGTATAAAGTTATCGACAGTTACGGAAAGACATGAACAACACTGCATGCCATGAAAATGAAGATGATACGCTGCAAGTAGGGACTTCGTATCAGGAATGACAACGTTGTTGCGTTATCTGTTGTGGCCCCAATACCTGAGATAATGCGTTAGATTCGTCTGCGATGGTACGACCATGTACTGCCCAACAACTCTTTAGTCACGAGAACTACACTTGGTGTAAGTTCCGAGGGACGAAGACCAAGAGGGTGATCCATAGGGCGCTAGCTGGAGACCTTGCTGGGACTAGTGATTGCCCCACCTCAGGATGCACAAATTTGGCTTAAATGGAAGAAGATGTTCAGAAAGGCAGAGTCTGCAATGCAGGATAAATATTAGGAAAACAGAAAAGTTGCATTTTTTCATGAATCCTGTTCAACGAAACATAAGCTAATTCTCGCAGTCGAAATATAGTGTATGTATGATATTACTCGGTCTTAGTTTAATTGAGTACTCTTACCTAATATAAAACTCGATATTGGATAATTGGGCAATAACATGCATATAATTAAAGAGCGTTGTTTTTCTGTCATCATCTTCTCGATTGGTTTAATGGAGTCATCCATCCGTTATTATTTTGTGATAATCTCTTCAACTGCTTCATATATTCTAATCTTTGTTTACCTCCCTCTACAGTTGTTTCCTTCGACTGTTCCTTTCTCTAAAAAAAATAATCAATCCCGCATATCTCAAAATGTAACCCAACATCCTCTCGTTTCTTTCTATAAGACTCTTCTAGCTTCTTTTCTCACCCATCATTTCCGAAACACGTTCATTTCTCACTTTACTTGTCCACTTAATTGTCAGCATCCTTCTACAGCATCACGTTTCAAGTGCTTCAATTTTCCTTTATTCTGGTTTTGCTAAAGATCATGTTTCGCTACTATAAAGTGCGGTGCTCCACACACGAAGTTTTATAAAGTTCGATCGGAGCCTTAGATCAATATTTGAAACTAAAAAATCTCTCTTTTTCATGAAAGCTGTTTTCGCTAGTTCTATTCTGTTTTTAACACCATTCCCGCTTCGGCCGTCAGTTGTAATTTTACTTCCTAAGTATCAGAAGTTCTTTAATTTTCCTATTTTTATATTTAATCCATTATTATTTCTACCATTTCTTCTACATTTCATCACTTTTGTCGTGCTTTGATTTACATTTAGTCCAAAATCTTCCTTCAGTATTTTCATGACATTTAGTAACTTCTCAATATCCTTAGTCTGTTATGCTAACAAGACAATGTCATCAGCTAATCGTAGCATACTGAATTTTTTTCTCCTTAAACGCTTATGCCACATTCAAATTTTTGTTTTACTTTCTTTAGTTCTACTTCTACATACAAAATGAATATTAATGGGGATAGACCAAAACTTTGTTTAAAAATCTTTTTTAACTGATGCATGTCTCTCACGATTGTCTACTTTTATTATAGCTACTTAATTCTTATATACATTATAAAGAAAGTATTCTTCTATCTCAATATTCTACACCTGATTTTTTTTTTTACACCTTATCTAACTTAACTAAAACAAAAGTTTTTTCTAAATCAACAAAAGCTATAAAAGTATCTTTATTTTTCTTGATCCGCCCTCCAATTATTAATCTTAAAACCACAATTGCTTCTTTTGTATCGCGGTTTTTCTTATACCAAAACTCTTCTTCTGTATATTCTGTATATTATCATGATCAATAACTTTGAAGCATATGATTTTAGACTTATGGTACGATAATTCTCACATTTCTCGGAAGTGTGAAGATTATACTTTTATTAAAATCAGCTGGAATTTTTGTTATCAGTTTGAATTATGTTTGGATACATTCTTCACCTAGAGATTTCATAAGTTCTGCAGCAATCTGATCAGTTCCAACTGCCTTATCTGATTTCAGATCTTTCAATCCTTAATACAGAATCTCCTAAGTCATCAATGCTTTCATGTTCTTTCTGCAGATTAAATCATCCCCAATACATTTTCTCCATGTACTCCTTCCGTCGCGGTTAGCTCTGACTTCTGAGTTTAAAAGTGGTTTCCTGTCAGCAGCTATAATGTTTGCTCTTCTTTTCGTCATTTCTTCAAAATCTTGTTTGATCTTTCTATTTGCCACATCTACTTTACATACGACCATTTCCTTTTCTACTTCTTAGTACTTTTATTGCTTTGATTTTTTGCATTTCCTGTTTATTTGAGTTCTAAAATGCCTGTACTGGTCTCTTCCTGCTACATCCTTAGCATTTTTGTGTTTTCCCTTCAACTCCAAAATTCATTTTGTGATCCAAGGTTTTCTGGCGACCTGTTTCCTAAAGCCTAATGTTTCTTTACCACTTTCATTATTTCTCTCTTCAATGCATTCCAATCGTCCTCAGCTGGACGCCTTTCAGAGTTACTTCTTAGACCCACGTCTACCATCTCTGCGAATTTTTCTCTCATGTTAGATTATTTTAATTTTTTCTCTTACAGTCTGCTCTGCATGTGTTGCTTCTTTCTTCTCTTGAATTTCAGCCTGCACTTCATAACTCTAAGATTGTGGTCCGACTCTATGTCAGCCCCTACGTATGTTTTACAATCTCTAACTTGATTCTTGAATCTTTGTTTGGCCATGATATAAACTAGCTGATGTATACCCGTACCCCTTGGGCGTTTGTATGTGTATATCCTTTATACATGATTCTTAAATAGTGTGTTCGACAGTTTATATCTTTCACAAAATTTTAACAACTTGCTAGCTCGCACATTTCTTTCTCCTAGACCAAATCTTCTTATAGTATTCCCCTATTTACCTTCTCCCGCTATCGCATTCCAGTTACCCATGATTATTAGATTTTCATACTACTACACATATTGGATTAATGAGCGTAAGTAAATACAAATGATTTTTTTTTACTGTGCGTTATAATTGCGAACAGAATATGATGAAGTGTTAAAATTAATAGCAAAATTTTTTAAAGTAGCACTTAAAAAATTACCGGTTCGTTGGTAATTTTTAGTAAAATTTGAAGTGAGGCATAATGAAAAAGTGGGCAGCATTTAAAAAATTACAAACCTCTTTTTAGACAATACTTGTTGTGAGAATGTGATCATCAGTAACTTTTTGACTAGTTGTATCCTTTACAGAAACAAAAATATATGAAAGGTGTATAACTAGCCATGCGAGAAGACAGCGTCAGGTAAGTGAACTCGCTCTAACACCACAGTTGGTGTAAGTACAGCTTTGTAGATCAACAAATAGCCGTTACCAAGTTGCGATACTCACCGGTTTCATTCATGCAAGTTACTGTTCATGTAAACATCGCAGTTGAGCTGTGTCATGACATCAACGATGTTTTGACGAATAAACTCCACTTTGATGTACAGCGTTTTTTATCATAATAATATAGCGATCCAAGAAAACGAAATATATAGCCCATTGCAGACTGTTTTCCTGACGTCTTGGAATTAATCTTTAATTTGCGGCTGAGATGTGATCATAATCTGAAATGGACACAAACTCATTTGTTTTGTGATTATTTATATTTCTTTAGTCAATTGCAGACTGTTTTCCCAACATTTTGGAATTAATCTTTATTTACTAAGGCTGTGATTAAATATTTGTGTAAGAAATTGTTACCAAAGCATATTCAAAAGAATGATGTGGCATTACTGCAAAAGATAAAAGTAATAATATTTCTAAGGTTCAGCGTAAAGTGGATGACCGAATAGAATCATACTTGCTACGTACGTAATCCGACTGCAAGAAGGACGGGGGAGACAATTTCTCATCGGTAATAACAGGCTAAAGGTTAACAGTTCCACTGATTGAAGCATTCCAAGAACGGCAATAGATGACAAGCAGACAGAGTATTTAAGTAGATTTCCAACCATTGGCTGCAGGAACTCCTGATACAAGAACAAAAGGCAGTGGGCAGGAAAAAATCTGGAAAATATCTAGTTCTCTAAGAAGCTAATCCGGCAACCTGTTGCTATGGAAGGATCTAAACCAAACACTTTACATAAAAATTAAAACAACATTCAACTCAGTGGAGTCTTGCCAGTTCTGTACCTCTAGTTCCGTTTGTAGGGTGTATGATGACGTCTGTCTTTTTGGGTTTCTGACAGTGTATTGCTTCTACGATGAAGTCATCTCGGTGGTCAAGCTAACCTTGGAAATCAAATGACAGTAGATTTAAAGAAAAACAGAAGAGGCAAGTTGTCTTGTTCTGTTTTGTTTTGCTTCAGGCTTTACTTCTAGATCATTGAAGGCGGAAAATGACCTTGAGCAAGTGTAAGAATCATACCTCACGTCATACAATATTTTAAAATGAAAGAAAATATTGTATGTTAGGAAAATATAATTAATTTAAGGTGTTAAGAACTATAAATACTATGACTTTAATGTAAATTACGAGTATCTGCGAACGCGAAAGAATAAACAGCAGTGATTGTGCCGGTGGCAAGGAATGGATGTATAAGCGAAGAAAGGAGAAAGCAGAGACTCGATGATGAAATGTAAGCCAAGCATGGCGTATTGATTGATAGCATAAGAGGAGGCGCTGCGTAAAACAAAATAAATTAGTTGAATTGTAAGAGAAAGAATAAATAGTACTGTACACAGTATTTTGAGAAAAAAATTTGAGGTTATGTTTTAACCTAATTCTTATAACTGATACAGATAAAGTAGCGCAAACACTGAATACCCTTCTTCTTAAATGAATTTCTGCATCTAGTTGTAAATAAACAAAATCCTGAAGGAACGATTGTAATATGGTGGCTGTTGATTCGCGAGTGACGGTTGACGGCTGACACACGTGACCGTTCTCTAGCCAATAGATACAGACGACGTGCGCAGACTCCAGACAAAGTATTTTACATAAGAAGATAGTTGGACATTAAAAAATGATTGAGTTCACCTTGTGAAATTATTTGAAGGAAAGTATATTTGACAAATAATTTGTGGTGAGAGATTAAATACTATGGCAAAGTAGCATAAAAGTTTAATTCTCATAACATAGAAGAAAGAAACGAAGATATGTTTTGGAATGATTATTATTGTTATTATTATTTTGCTTATTACTTTACACGATATCAACGTCGACGTCATTAGAGTTCTGGAGGCAAGGAACGGGTTCGGATTGGGCCATGGACTTTTTTTAAAGGAACCATTCCGGCATTCGCCTGGAGCGTTACTTTTAATCCACCACGCTTGGTCTTGGAAATATGACGGTAGAGCGATCATCATAGGTCACCCAAGAAAATGGATGATGTGAGATGTGCTCAACCTGCTCATGGGCGAAAGACAAGATACAGTATTCTCTGCTAAAGACTAATCGTGTTAGACACTGTTACTAAAGATAAAGACTGGAGGTTATAGATAGAACAAAGATAACGGCTTACTTTTCATGAAAAGTGTAATTGGTTCAAATCGAACGTGGTGGGAAAGCTGTAACGCTCTGGTCTCATATTCGGGAGAACGCCGGATCGAATCCCCGTCCGGGTTTGAACATTTGGTTTTTGCATGGTTTCCCGAAATCAGTCTAGTCGAATACCGGGATGCTTTCTTCAAAAACCCATGGCCAAATTCCTTCCCGGTCCTTATCCCCAGTCGTTTTCCGCCACGAATGATCTCGACGTCGAAGAGGCGTAAAGCCATAAGAAAAAAAATTTGTTCACTATTTCGTGATTGGACAGATTCACAGATTAATTAATTGTACCATCCTCTTATATAAAATGCTAATCTGGAGTCTGCGTACTTCGTCTATAGCTATTGGCTAGAGAACGGTCACGTGCCAGCCTTCACTCGCCAATCAACAGCCACCATATTACATTCGTTATTTCATGTTGCTTTTTGATTATTTACGACAAATAGATGCAGAAACTCATTTAAGGAAGGTGTTCGATGTTTATGTTATATTATCTGTATCAGTTATAGGAATTAGGTCAAACATAACCTAAGAGTTTTTTGGCAGAAGCTAAGAAACAATAAGGTTTATTAAAATTTCAGCGAAAGTTCACACGAAAGGTATGTAATCGCGAAATGTATCAGTTATCGGTTTTTGATATTATACTTTCCCTCATTTAAAGTAAAATGCATTTATTTGAATAAATCATAGCCAAATACTCTGATAATCTAACCACAGTATGGTACTCATATCACGAAAAATTACATTAAAAGTAATCAGTTTTACATAACATTTAAACTGCTTTCATAAGCGCTATCTATGTTATTGAAGGTATTTATTCATGCAGATGGAAGTAGTTCTATATTTATTGTGCTGAATCGTGCCAGGACAAGGTATAAAACTAATATTACATGGTATAGCAAACGTTTTTGGGATTCAGAATTTATTTTTAATTTGTTTCTATACTTCACATCACCACCATAGATGATACCCGTCGTTATTCATATGAAGGTAATAGAAGCTATGATTTCCGAATGCAATATTAGTGGAGATTGTGGTTAAGTTGACCAGAATCGTTACTGACACATTTTGTTACAGCATAATTCGCTCTGAAATCAGTTTTACAAACCATTTAAACTCCTTTCATAAGCGCCATGTTACTAAAGGTATTATTTAATGCGGGTGGAGTAGTTCTATATTTAATGTGAAGAATTGTGCTTGGACCAGGAATAAAACTGATATTCCATGGATAGCAAACGTTTTTGGGATTCCATTTTTTTTTATTTCACTGGATCTATACTTCCGTCGTCATTAATTCAGTAGAAGCTACTGTATTGTTATGTGAATTGCAAATGAAATATGGATAACAAAATTAGCATTATGTAATAACAATTCCCTATAATTAACCAACTGCCAGAATATTGAATTCAAACCGTGATTTTTGACGGGCTCGAAGATAGTAAATCAATATAATTCAAATCTAAAAATAAGTAATGCCTGAAAGAAGAGATCGTTTAGCTAGTTGTAAGTTAACAACAGTATTTGCACAGTTCAGGTGAAGCACTAGATTTATTCTTTCACCTTCAACATAAAAATCTATAACCCCAGTGAGGTCACCAACTAACAATTATTCTGAAACCAGTCTTCTTCTCCTGTAGCTTGCAGAGTCCGTTGGAAGAGAATCATTCCCTAGAAGTTCACTGAAGTCATAACTTGCGTGTAAACAATAAACCAACCACTTTCAACTGTCCTCTCGCGACTACATAGAACAAACTACAATCTTTACACATACTATAGAAACATTTGCAACCCTCCCGTACCATTTCTGTTGTTATGCTACACAGTGTTCGAATAAGTAATGCTTTCTCAAAAGAAATTTAAATGGTCCGATTTTTTGGTAGTTCTAATTTTCAAGGGATGATCATTCCACAATCTGGCCGCTGAAATGAAGAAGGAATTGGCTATGGTTTACGAGCTGAGGTAGTGGATGATTAGTATGTTTGAGTTCAGGGATCTGGTGTTAATACTATGGGAAAGTCCTAGGTATAAGATATTGGAACAAAGGTAGGCTGGAGTTTTCAGATGTATGAGGCGGTGAAGGAGACATAGTGTGTGGAATCGTCGTCGATCGCAAACGCGCAACCACTGTAAGCGATCATATGATGGTGAGACATGGTCATAGAGTTGCAGGTCACATATGAACCTTACACAGGAGTTCATAACAAGTTCAAGTTTCCTTATGTCTGCCGAACTGATTGTGAGAAGCCATTAAAAAACCACAATCAAGACGGCTTGTGCCTCGTCGCTGTCTCCCTCCGCGATCCAGTAGGTGGTGTTTCAGCTCACTTTTCTTTCTTTAAAAAAAAATCCGGCTTTTGGCCATTTCAGTCATACAGCCAGTTAGAAGTTTATATTTTTGTGTACACAGGTGTATGTGTACTAAATCATCGTAGCTCTATGTTTATTATCCAGTATGCCAACACAGGAGAGACACAACACATAATTAAAACCATCCTTGCCCTCGGCCTGTCTCGAACTGACGACACTTGCACTTACAGAATAGGATAAGATAGGACAGAGGTTTGCCTCACAATTGAATAGGAAAACGAATGAAGTTAGTTAAAACAATTATATTTTATTACAGCAATAAGAAATAAACACGTTAATTTAATCTCGAATAAATTCCCACAAATCATTTACAGTCTTTATGAAATATCAGGATTCTGTTCCAGAAGGGTGGTCATTAGAACAAACACTGTTCCACGGCTAACTCACTCGATGAATAGGATGTTATTTGCTGGAACACAATATTGCAATTTTCACTGCTCCCAGGGTCGTACTGGGCCTAATCACTTTGGCAGTGAAAGTTACTTAAATGCAGACAAAGTACATTACCATCGTTTGCTGCGCAGCTGTAAGGGAGCATCCATAAATTACGTGAGGTGTTTTTCCGGTTTTCCGGACCGCTCCCCCCCCCTCCCTCCCCCTTCTGGAGAGAACCCTCCCCCACCCCTAGAAATCTAGAAATCGCCGTCGCTAGATTTTAAGACTTTATTTTAGGTCTCACCCTTCCAAAGCCGCTTACACCACCTACCCCCACTTTTCAGCGAAATACCCCCATTTGTAGGCCTTTTTATTTATTTTTTTAGCTCTACACTCCAACAAGAATTTCGAAACCTCACGTGAGTTTTAGATTTCCGTTGCCCCCCCCCCCTCCCTCTTGGTGAGATTTCACCGGACCCCTTCCCCCTATTTCACCTCACGTAATTAATGGACGCCCCCTAACCAGTATGCACTACACTACAATCACTGATGCAAGCTGAATCTTTGTATTCGTAGCACCACACAAACTTGAGGACAACAACAGCCCTCGCCGTTTACGTGCCACGCCCAGCACCAATATGTCTGCTATCCTCTTACTCATGTCTCCTTCCTCTCGTCCACATTCAACAGAAGAGCATCGAGGTAGTCAAATGCGAGAAAAATTCCAACGATTTTGTTTGCTTTTCCATTCAAGCATGTTTCTCGCGCCCTCCGAATGCTACGCTATTCGCTACCGCAAAACAGTCTTCCGCCGCCACCTAATGAGGGACCTGCTGCGGGGCCGCCCTGATTCGTCCACCTCGTTCAAGGAGACACCATTGTAGTCGGCGCAAAACCGCAATCTTTCCTCCGACCACTCCAAGCACGTTCACTTGACGCAAAACACTTTGCTTTTTTTATAATGAACATTTGGCGACGTATAAAACATGTGCATATGATCACCACAGTTCCAATTTTAATTCTTCATCCTTTGTTGTTGTTTTTTCTTCCTTTCAATTCAATATTCCTACATCATTTCACTATGTTTCTTCCTTCTCTTCACAGACCACTTCGGAGCAGATTTATTTCCTCTTCTGCCTTGGAATCCTTCCAAACTTAATACCTTCTTTCTAGAGAACTCTCTTTTCATAATTTCTTCTTCTCTTATCTTATTACTTCCCAAATCTTTCTTAACCACTTTAATCCAGCTGATTGTTTATTTTTTCCCCCCAATGTTAATTGAATATATTTTTAGTTAGTCTGTTATAATTAATTCTATAGATATGTCAAAAAAAAAAACCAGCAATCTCCTTTCCCTTATTGATTCTGTCATATTTTCTATGTTCTGCTATATTTCCTTATTACTTCTTAATTCCCAAAGTTTTGTTCTTTTAACTGAACCCAAGATTTTTCTCGTGATTCTTCTTTCTAGTAATTCCAATTTATCCAATCGTGGCATTCACTAAAATATAGACATTCTGGTTTCACGAGCGAGTTGGTGAGCCATATTTTAAGATTTTTTGACAAGCACATTTTGTTATAAATTTTTTTAGTGATACCATACGCTCTTTCCATCCTTTTTTTTTTTCTTTGTCTAATTCATTTTCTTGAAATATTTCACCCAGATATTTACTTTCTCTATTCTGGTTGTTGACTTTTCCCATAAAGGTAATTCAATATCTGTTTCGTTAGTCTGTTATCATTCATTCTGTATCTAAGTCCAAAAAACAGTCTCTTTCACTTTATAATATAACCTTATATTTCTTTACAGTGACGAACACAGTCTATATTTTTTAAAAAAATAACCTGAAGTCAGGCAGCAATCTGAAATAAAATACACAGTATTTGTTTATATAACTATTTTCTCCTTTTGCACAGTTTTATGAACTTCACTGTAAAGAGAAATCGCAACCCAAGACCGAACATGAAATAAAATTTTAATGGTCTGTGAAAAAGCTGTCAGCAGCTTATACAGAGTTGTATGATGTTCGCTAGAGATCCATTCGCTGAATATGTTTAGCGAGTGTCATGTGATTGTTTTCATCTTGACCCGGGTGGTATCATATGCAGTTAATGAGCTGATAACACGGATGGATAGTGTTGCAATACTTCGCAGGGATAAAAGCTTAGAGTTAATCTACCAAGGAAACTACTAGTATTTCACGAAATTAGTACAATTCTTTATTAATTAAATTTGACAGATTTTATGGTTTGTTAGTTATTTAATATATAATTAAGAAACGAATGTCAGGTTTCGATCACCCAACTGAATTCTCTATATAACATGATTCTTTTTCCTTGAAGTATTGCGATTTATTGGCAACGACGTCATTAGAGGCGGAAAGGAATCATGGTACGCTCTGGCCTCGCATTCGGAAGAACATAGGTTCGAATTTCCGACCAGCCATCCAGATTTCGGTTTTATATTATTTTCCGAAATCACTTTATGCGAATTCCGATATTGTTCCTCCAAAACGCCTGGGTCGAATTTCTTTCCGTTTGTCAGTTAACAATGTTATCTAGCATGTTTTTATTTTATAAACTTTAAGATGTATGTGCTTTAGCGCGGGACCAGGAATAGGTTTTGTTATGTGTAGATTAGTTTCCAGAGAGAATCTAGAGAGAAGAAGGAAAGACCGTTGTTATTATTATTATAAAAAAGATGAACATATTGTGTCTCGATAAATGTATCAAGTATTAAGAAACGAAAATAAGTTTGGTATAATCTGCCATCTTCGACAATCATCCATTTCCAAGCTAGTTGATGGGCGGCAAAAACAATTAAAAGAAGTACGTGAAATAATATAATTCATATACCAAACATTGTATGTTCCTTGTCTCCAAGCCTCTTCCGACTCTAATGACCTAGACGTCGACGAGGCGTAAAGCCAAAAGCCAAAAAAGTGGAGGGGATCGGGGATAAAAAAAGGGTTAGAAATCGCTAATATTGTTTATATTATAATATATAAGTTATTTCGGGAAACCATAGGAATCTGGATATCTGAACGGGGATTCCGAACTTAGGTCATGAAAGTTAACCACTCACCGATCAGACTTGGTAATGCTCCCTTGATGGATATTTGATAATAATCTACTCACTGTTTTATGACTTTTAATTAAAGGATTTTGTTCGTAATTTGATAATGGTCAAGTATCACAAGCGGTGACACTGATTATCGATGAGCTGGAGGGACCACTTGCAAAACATTGTAATTATTTAATTTTTATTATCTTAATTAATATTAAATACAGTAGTCTCTTCAATTTGTATAAACCGTGGGGTTGGTTTGACGGCCGGGGCAGATCTTGTGGTTATCGCGGGTAGTGATCAGTTGCGTTAACGGGTCGCAGTTGCATTTCTTAAAAGTACCATGTGTTGTAGATTTACACTGGAACCGATTTTCACTGATTTTTCACTCTGCTGAACAGCCAACCGAAATATTTCGACCAATTCGGCCGACTGAATTGGTTACACTGGCCCAGACTTCAACCAATTTTTCTTCACTTCAAAACAAATCTCTTTACAAGATGAATGAAATTGACGTTCTTGAATTGTTAACTCTCTCCTGAGATTTAATATTAAGTTTGGTACTGGAAAATTTAATGGGTAAACGACCGTCTTTTTTCAGAGAGAGAGAGGTTATGGGTGAATTTCATACATTCTTCTCCAAACTATTGGCATTGAGGTAGAAACCTATGTCGATTTTACTTAATACAGCTGCACATGACTTGTTTCATACAAGCATGTGTTCCGAATCCAAATACAAATGTATTTCCCGAAACGTTTTCGTAGGGATACAGTTAATTTGTTTTATATGCTTGTTTTTAATTTCATAATTATGCATTTTTAAATTTTTGTCTGTGTATATAAATCACCAATATAGTTTGGTCTATTGTCAACAGAAATCGAAAGTTTGTGAGAAGTTGTGATGTGAACAAAAATGAAATATAAAAAAGTCGAAATGTTCATTGGTGTATATTGCTGAAACGTATGTTTCGCAAACTTTCATTTACACGCACCATGTGGTTAAATATTAATGCACAGATGGTGCGAGACAAGAGTGTTCGACCAAATTACTTGGTTAATGACTGAAGTTGGTAGAGAATGGTGTACTTCGGCCTACTAGGTTGGTCACAGTATTACCAATTCCTCAAATAGTGTAACCAATTTCACCGGAATCCATACGATTGCATACTTTTGTTTGAGTAAAAAATCGGCCGAAGTCGGGGGTGCACTTCTGTCCAATCAAATGGACCCTCGCATGGTTGTACTCATCTGGCTGGTATCGTATGTTTTATGTGCTGACGAATCCTGAAATACCTCGTTGAGGGGTCGAGCCTCAGACTTCTCGTGCGGTGGAGAGACACTCTGTTCCTGGACTCCACGAAGGTTGATGTTTACGATCGGCCAGCTGATAGCCTGGGTGACGACATGCAGCGGGTGGTCGTACCAGCGAGAAGGGTCCCTCACTTGGAGGAGGGGGGCCAGGCCTCCTCACCGCCAAGTCCAACACATGCCGACAGCTAGTCTCATCACATCATTGCGGTAATAACTCCACCCACGCGATTGCTACCAACGGACAGGCAAGCTCCTGGCGTCTAACACAGAAATAGAAATTCTACGGTCTCCAACGAAACAGATGGATTAATAACGTTGTGATTGGAAATTTGTGAGAAAGCTAAATAAATTCATTAGATGTTTATGTATTTATGTTTTGCTCTGTCATTTATCATATTTATTTTTACATCTATGACCTTTCAGACTCAAGAAACTCGTCCTCGGTTATTTTATCATTTAATTAAGTATGCTCATTAAAATAGTTGTTTCAAGAAACATCCTTTGGAGCACTTCAAGAGGGGTAAGTTATTGTAATATTAGAAAACAAAACAGCTAAAGTTCTTAGAATAGTAAATATTATTTAATAAGTACGCCAGTGCAACTGTTGTTAGGTTTTATTGACTATAGGACGCGTTTCGCCTCTTGTAGAGGTATCTTCAGCGCACACTTTTTTTGTAATATGCATTCAGTTTTAACTTTTGTACAGAACGGTTTTTGTTTACTTATAATACAACTAATATATTAATCATAATATGATTTAAATTTACTTGCCACTTATAATCGGTTTGTAAATTTCGTGCAGAACGTTTCATAAAACAGAGAATCATATCATAACATACATTTAAATTTCTGTTTTGAGGTGTTGTTGTTGGTCAACTGTGTTCTCTACCAGCATGCTGCTTACAGTAGTGTATGTAATTGCGCTACTTAGTTGGTATTGAGTCCTTTTGACTTCACTGGTAGAGTCAACGGGATGTATAGTTTTTTTTTTACTTTCACTATTGTCAATATATAGCTGCTGTTCTTCAACTGTTTGTCACGGTGGGGGTCTGTAGGAAGTTTTTTGAGCGGGCAGTTTGAATTTGGTAGTTATATTTGTGTAATTTGCTTTGTTTTGTCAAAATGTGTTATCTGGTAAAGGAGCGATATGTAAATTCTGATAGATTACTGTTTTGGCGGCATTTGTGTGTTTAGTGCCGTATTGTGTAATTTTTTTTGTTTATTAATTTCGATAGGGTTACGTTAGCTAAGTTTACATGCCCGCTAAGTACGTGTTTTCCTGAGACTGTTGCCTTTTGAATTTAATATTTTTTTTTTTTTTTTGGCTTTCGACAACTGAGCCATTCAGCCAGCTCGATGTGTTTATATTTCTTCCAGTGTTTTTCAATTCCTAAGTATAGACACCACAGGACGGACACGACATTCACAAAGACATACAACACTTAAACATCCATGCCCGCGGCCGGATTCGAACCGGCGACCTTCGGCACGAGGAGCTAGCACTCTAGCCCCTACGCTACCGAGGCCGGCAAGGTCTGGTGATAAGGAACTGGAAGGAATTGGGCCATGGGTTTTGAAGGAAGCATTCGCATGGAGTGATTTGGGGAAACCATAGATAACCCAAATCTGGATGCCCGGACGGGGATGCGAACCACCATCCTCCCGAAAGTGAGCCCAGTGCGTTGTGTTTGGAATTGTCTTCTTGCTTGACCTATATATACTGTATCACAATTCTGAAATGTCAGTTGGTATATGCCAGTTTTGGAATTTGGTTGTATTTGATTGTGTTCTGATTTTTTTATTTTTTTTATTACGTTATCTGTCCTTTCTTTATATATATATTTGTTACCCTATGTGTGTGTGCTTGTTTGAGTATGTCGTAGTACAACTCCTAATTCTGTTCCATTACATGTTGTTGGATGTTTATGTAATTTGAGGTGTTAATGTTGTTGAAGTTTTTTGTTTTGGTTATCGGATTGGTGTAGTATGGTAATGTTCTTTATTTCTGCTTTTACCAGCTGATTTCCTATCTTCGTATATAATGAATCATCCATGTATGTTTTGTATCCACTATTCTTGGATATTTGTTTTATAGTTTTGAGTTCTGTTTGATAATTCTATTTTGCCAATAAGATTCTGTTTATTCTGTTCAGCAAGTATCTTTTTGCAGCCTGTTTAGCGGGAAACGATGAACTGAAATAATTTTTTATGAAAGTGTGACACATTTTACTGCCACATCTACATTGATATATATATATATATATATATATATATATATATATAAAGCGTGTAATCACAATTTTTTATAGAAAAAATTGTAAATGTTAGTTGACATTGTCATAATTTGAGTACTTAAAACTTAATTTATTAGGAAATGAAAAAAATAAAAAGAGTATTTAATTGGTTCCTGTCAGTGTTTGTTACTGCTGAAAGTAGTGATTTAGCCAAACCGCGACTAATGACAACATAATTTTTCTTTTAACAGATACGAAAATTGAATCATAATAAGACTCTGACGGTTTGAATAAGTTGACTAGTATTTTAACTACCCTACTACTACTAAGGAATCATGTTAAGTCTCATTTAAAAGTTAAAATAAAATTTTGGTCAAATTCATTGTATACTAAATGCTAAAGTTAAGTTTTATAGTTTCACCAAAAAAACATGGTTAGAGGAATTGATATATAAGTTTGAATAGGAAAAAAGTTGTTTGTGAAGCTTAGTGTATTCTCAATAAATGTATTAAGAATTTATTTTATCTATCCCTTGAATATAAATAATTACGAGATTGCAGTAACAATAATATTTAATTTCTGATCAATAAATACATAACAATAATACTACAGTCAGTTTATGAA
>CM061920.1:321215500-321400723 GCA_031002005.1 Vandiemenella viatica | reverse complement strand
TTATAGAAGCTATGTCAATTGCGACAGGGGCTGCAAACAGTCGAGCCAGAAAGAATGAGTAAACACATGAGGCGATGACCTGCTTAGTAGGTTAAGACACTCAGCAATTTCACGCAGAGAACGACATAATAAAGCCAAGGTGACAGCATGAGAACGTTTGGTGAATGGATAGTTGTCAATCCCTTCTGGGAAAATGTAGTGGGGTGGGGTGGGGGGGTCAAAGAAAACACGAGAGCAATCAATGGAACGACGTCGCTCTGGCGGCTGAGGCCTCAAAGTTGCGAGTAGGTCGGCAACGCCAACCATGGCTACGACAGGCGATACCGACAGAAGATGGCTCGACAGACGAGTCATCGCGGCGCTACAATAAATACAGGTGGGAATGATCCCGCTCAGACGCCAATAGCTATTTGGGGACAGTATAGCCTAGTGGGAAGTTAGGGGAGAAATCGAGACTCTGGCATTAGTCGCGAAAGATAAAACTGACCTTGTTCGGATAACGGAATGGAAGGTCCAATGAGTTGTTAAATGGTTATCATTTACGTGTGTAAATACTTGTACATAACCGCCTGGAGTACAATTTACGCATTTTACTGCTCACATCACAACGGGTTTTCCTATCACATACAAGTCTCCTCTCGTTGGTGGCAGAACAGAAATATATTAGCCGCCCCACCACGATTACTCAGCCTTTCCTCATATATATATCATCACCTGCGATTGTTGTGTGTGGTATATTTGTAACGTAATTTTGTGATATGTTGTCTCTGTCTCGATGATAATAATCACTTCGTTTTGCCGAGCTTTGTAGCAGGCCTACCATAGCTGGTGGTGCTAACTTAAAGCTTAGAAACTGGAAACGCTACATGAATTTGATTTACAAGCAAATATAAATTTTGAAAACACACCAAAACACAGAACACCTCTTCCGTAGGCCGATGTCGATGACTCTTGAACTAGCCATTAGAATAGGAAATGTGGTGCACAAACCTCGTATGCATGTTGTGCACAAAAACTCTGTGTTCTAATCGCAAGTCTTCACGCAGCGGATTGTATCGTTAATCTTGTTTGGTTTTTGGTGTCTTCCGTAGCAGTGGGCCTATGTGCTCTGTAAACCGGTTTCAACCTATCACTTTTTTCAGTACTCAGCCACAACATTAACGATCGCCTAAACTGAACTCTGGCTTTGTCTTGGTTATTCACGCACTCAGTAGCACCTACTAACACTGTCACTTTGGAGGTGGAAACGAAAAACCACCCCACTTATATCTCCCCTGCAAGTTGCAAATTAGCCGCTAAGTTTTCATACTTAATTTAAAAAGACATTATAATGTTTTAGAACAACGCACAGTGGAGGCAAGAACTTTTAAATACCTCTTTGCTCTAAACGGCTTATACATTTTTCTGTTCTTTATTGAGCCTATTAAAACAAATTTTGCCTTTTCATTATGTTTCCTAAAGAATACATAAATCTAGAGAAAAATACGCTATAATAGTGAAGTGGTTGTAACAATTCTTGACCATACGTTTATAAACAGCGATACGAAATAAAAATAAATTACTATTAATTATAATTTATAAGCAGGACACATGACATATTTTTTGACCTTGTATGACCAATTTAATTGGGTTTATAATTTAATTGATTTTATGAAAAATAGTTTATTGAAACTGACATGTTTACAGTTAGAAAATTATCTTCGATTTTTATTTACAATCAGAGCAAGTGAGAGTCATCATACGTTACAGAGCTGAAATTATTACAGAAATTTTCCATTGTGAAATAATACTCACTGTTCCCAGACGTAGGTAATAGGGAGGTTAAGCTATCCTGACAATGGAGATAGCACTGTTGAAAGCGGATGCTGGTGGAAGGTTATATGTTAAGGCTACACATTCTAATTACAAGTAGTGAATGATGCGATTCAAATACTAGAAAACTGACTTTATAGCAATTTACCATTCAGAATTTTGTTTATTTTATTTATTTATTTTAATTGCTTAACGTCTCTTAACAGCGAGGTCTTTAGAGACGGGAAATGATGGGGGCAAGTAATGGGAAGGAATTCGGCCATGGCCTTTTGAAGCAAGCATCCGGGCATTTGCCTGGAGTGATTTGGGAAACCATGGAAAACCAAAATCTGGATGCCCGGACGGGGATTCGAACCGAATGAGAGGCCAGAACGCTAACCGTTACACCACCACGCTCGGTCCAGAAAAATTAATTGTTGTAGGGTACATAGGAATTGATCATCGAAAACTTCTTAGTTAATATTCAGAAGAAAAGGAACTCAGCCATAAAAAAACATAAAAGTTTATTAATGCATAAAACATTCCCGGCTAAGGAGAACAAGCGACTCGATGTTGTCTGTCCAGCAGTTTGATAGTTATACTCTCAAGCGTATACTGGAAAAAAGTTTATATAAAACTGTCACTTGTCCGTTTCGAAATAATTGAAGAAAAAGACAGCTCTCGGCAGTTGTAATTTTGGGGTTTTCTTCATCACACAAAAACACTCATAACACGTGAATAACAAATGACGTTTCACGTCAGACGAGAAAGAAATCACTGTGGTTTTTCCCGACTGAAGCAGAACGACAAATGCGTTAAAACTTGGCATCTGCTAGCCGGACACGCTTGTGTCCTCTCTTATCGGGATACCATCCGAGGGTGTTACACTCCCTCAATTACTCTCTCTTCAATATTGATCGAATCGTAGAAGAAGTACAGGAAGACCAAGGAAGAGATAGGAATAGTCCCTGAAGCCAGAACAGGTTAACAGACCTAATCCTTCAATGGGAAGAAGAAGAACTTTAGTATTCTAATATTCATACTAACTGATCTTAGTGCAAATTAAATCATTGTTTGAAGCCCTTACTTCAAAAAATATTTAGTATCAGCTGGTAAACTGTAACTAGGCTTTTAAAAATGCATATCGGAAGAAAGTTTTTTAGACATGAATTTAAAACTAAGAGAGCACTTTTTTTTTAGAAAACACACAGTGAAAGAGGTCCATAAATTATGTGTAAGAAATTTCTTTCAGAAGAGTAGGTATGAATGGGCCGGCAACGGTTTTCACCCTCTCTCTTTTTCACCACTCATTTCATACAACACAATCGAAACGCTGTGTTGAACACACACAGTAATCCACACCTACAATAACACACACTGGGAAAGTCAACGAGTATCCACCCCAGTTCATCTTCCCCGAGACAGGTCCCACTGGAGGGTACATCATCCTTGGTAACCGCCTACCACCCTGAATCGGGCATAGTATCATAAGAGGAAAAAATAGCGGCTTCTTATCGCTTAAGGAATGATCAGAAGCAAGAACACTTAAGTATCAATGTACACACTTTGCGTAAAAGAATCCTACAGAAGTATGTGAGCTCCTTAACAAATATATAAATGACAAGTATCTCTAACAGATGAGCATAAAATGAGTCAAGGGACTGAAATTCTCTACAAAGAAATATAAAACTGCCGTTTGAGTACGTTCAAAACCTTGAGCCACGTCTTAACTAACTCAAGGGCGTGGTCATGAGAATCATTTACCACATCTAAAAATCTGAGAACGAAAAAAGCTCGCTCAGCTCAGCGCTGACTTTAACGCGTATTAGAGTTTCACAGGGGAAGGCTTCTCTATTTTCATAGAACAGGATAGCACTAGGGCGAATAGAACGTAATAGCAGTGGTTCGCGAATTAAGCTACCGCCAGTTTACTGGTGATAAGACGCCGTCGTAGCGATGTCGCCATCTTGTCGCCCCAGCGCAATCGCGTCTTGTGGTCAATAAGTACTAGACTCCAACCATAAATACTACAAGCCCGTGATAGGTTGCATGCAGCAAGTCTACCGGTTTTTTGGGACATAGTTTTCGAAGAAGTGATTAATCTACTGGAGGGGCTGGATGGCTTACTGGGACTGGTTGCCTATGCAGACGACTTGCTGTTGCTGACTGAGGATCGGTCCAGACAAGGTATAGAGAATATAGCTAAAGTGGTGACAGAAAAACTCCAAGCATGGTGCTCGGAGGCAAAGCTTAGTCTCGCGCCAAAGAAAACTCAGATGATGGTATTCAAGGGCAAACTGGAATGTAACCCTACTATCAAAATGAATAACATAAACATAAAAAGAACACGGACAACCAAATATCTTGGCGTCACCCTGGATGAGTCTTTGAACTGTGGATGACATATTACTGAGACGTGCGAAAGGGCTAAGGCTTAACAAATTTATCAGTATAGGCCAAAGGAGATTTCACCTTTCTAACACTACGATAAAAAGATACCACGATGTTATCCTAGCATCTCTGGTAGGGTACGAGTCCAGTGTCTGCGCGCACAGACTTCGACTAGTGAAACCTAGGGATGAGCTCCTAAGAGTGCAGAGAAGTGTGTTGTTGCGATTGAGTGGAGCCTACAGTACTACCTCCACAAATGCCTTACCAATTGTAATAGTTGTATGGCCGTTGGACCTAGAAATCAGAAGAAGAGGGGCCATATACTGGTTACGAAAAGGACCTTAGGCCAGGGTGCAGGAGATTGTGGGAACAGTTGCACAGAATGCGGCAGAAGTCAGCGCTGCACTTCTCGCTGAATGGCAGGAGCGGTGAGACAATAGTGCCACAGGCAGAAGATTGTACAGTGTGTTTCCGAACATACAAGAACGGCTGCAACTTGAATACTTTCATCCCACACCAGGCCCTATACATTAAGTCACGGGGCACGGCCCACATAACAGCCTACTGTGTCAAAGTGGGCTGAAAGAAACGAGCTTATGTGAGTGCGCGGCAGAAGGAACCCCCAAACATGTAGTGTGGTCCTGCCCGATAGCAGAATAAGTAAGGTCGCCGGATATCAACATAATACGGAGTAGATCAACGCGAGACATAATTCTAGATGAGAGATCATGGATTATTCTCGATAATCTGGCGAACAAAGTATCTCAACTGCACAAAAAAAGATATCTGGACCGAGCGGCAGTCGGGCATGGGGACCGGCCTAGGGAAGTCGCACGGTCAAACGTACGGGCATAGAAAATTATTCACGGATAAGAGTAAACAGTATCCTACAGAAACTTTCGGGACCGGAAGTTTTGTCCCGATGTGTCGGCCGATCCTGTCCTACTGGAAATCCAGAAGATCATGGCTGGCAGACTATCCCGGGATGATGGTGGTGGGTAGATTAGTGTTGTAGAGTAGTATAGGTTTCAAGTTAGATTAGAATAGACGTAGATACATTTTTGTAACATAAAATGGATAAGGCCTTAGAGGGGAAAAGTAGATTATAATACCAGAGGTGATTATTTCAAAAACAATTCAAATGCATAACTATTAAATTAAGTAATACTACCATTGTTAAAACGGAACCAAGCCTACTACAGGCCTGAGTCAGAACGATGGCGTGGCAGAATGAGCAAACGTCGGCATACCACTTACAGCAAACAAAGCGCTTCTACCACGGCCAAAACAATCTTGTTTGTGTTGTAGAGGGAATGATCATTGACTTTTTGCACAAATACACAATGAATTATAACAATATTTGGGAGTTAAGTTTCATATCAATCGTAAGCCGGGATGCTGCAAATGTGAAATGGCTCAGGACTGTAGTGGCTGAGAACATATAATTAAGTGAATGTTACTTTTAAGCAATTTTTATTATCCAGTAATCCGGTATAACTACATGATAGATTACAGAAAGATATGTACAAACTGGGTTAACTGCAACTAACTGAATAATGGGATACTCTAAGAATAACTGGAATATTTCAATAAAAACCACCAGCACTATAACAACAATAAGCAATATTTGTTATTCAATATGACATTAAAATTTGCAATAGCAACTGTAACTGTTATTACTGTAAGCAAGACCAAATGTAATATTATAGAATTAATTAGACAGTAAGTCAAAGTGTAACGGAACTGTATGCCAAATTCCTTGCAAGTAAATATTTTGTACAAATCTCAAAACATTATGTAATCAACAATGTAAAAATTAATACGTAGGGCCTAATTTAGTCACTAAGATATTAGGCTGTATGAATGAAGGGCAAATAAATAAAAAAAAAATACAGCAAGCCTGCACTATCACTTCCCGTATAAGTATGGAGTGTCGTGCTGTGGACTCCAGTCACTTTTTTTTTTTTATCTGCTTAACGTCTCTCTAACAGCGAGGTCTTTAGAGACGGAAAGGATGGGGGGCAAGGAATGGGAGGGAATTCAACCATGGCCTTTTGAAGGAAGCATCCCGGCATTTGCCTGGAGTGATTTGGGAAACCATGGTCCAATGATGACCCTCTCTGAAGACGGTGGTGGCTCTCTCGAACCTCGCCGAGTGGTAAGCAGTTAATAATACTGGAAATACTTAAACTGATATCTAGATAAGATAAGTGCCTGAAACTTCAAGCCAAATACCCTAATTTTTTTTTTTACAAATATGGCTTTACGCCTCGTCGATGTCGAGGTCATTAGAGGTGTGAAAGGACTGTGGACGAGGAACGGGAAGGAATTCAGCTATGGCCTTTTGAAGGAAGCACCCCGTCATTCACCAGGGGTGATTTGGGGAAACCGTGGAAAACCCAAACCTGGATGCCCGCACGGGGATTGGAACCGACATCCTCCCGAATGAAGGGCCAGAATGTTAACCGCTAACCCACCACGCTCGGGCCACTACGTGAAGAACATGGTAAAAATATATGACAGTGCGGGTGTATTATATCATTAGTATTTATGCTGACAGGTTCTTTACTTTCGGAGTAAGCCTTATACATTGCAAGTGTAAGTCATAGCCCACTCTGGAAATCCTTATTCTGCATGATCTTATTATAAAAAATGCTTAATTTTTTTATTCTGGTCAGCTGACATCTGTTGTGTCTGTTTGTTTGCTAGTCTGTGATGAAACCTATATGGTAGCCATATTGAATACCTACTTCACTGCTGGCAGTCGAACCATAATTTTGATAGTACCTGGATGACCGATCTTCGCTCGGCATTTTTCGATTTCTGTTCAATATGAAGATTTTGCGTAAAGGTTTATTATAGTTAAACGTTTTTCTTTAATGTTTGCTAGGCATTTTGATGTTCATTTACTTATTTCCACATTATTATATTACCATTCAGTGACTGACCACGATAATGCACGAAATATTCACAAGGGTCAGCTAGCATATAGGAACTGTTCGTTTAAATATATAAGAGTTCCTTGTTGTAACCAAAGAGAAACTAACTACCAGTAGCCGTTTCCTAGATACATATACATATATACAAAAATTGCTCGTTTAATGATATAAGATACTCTGCATTTTTTGCTTGTGAAAGAGTAGTAGAAAGCATTTGCAGTAATTTTGCTTTTAGAGTGCAGCACCGTTTTGAATTATACTTTTAATGAGTGTTGTGTTAGTAAAATAGTCGTTTAGAAGTTGTATGAACGTTTTAAAGAGTGAAGTCGATAATGAAAACGAGCAACCTGGAAATTAGAGTACATCAGCAACCGAGGACGACATCCAAAAGTGACGAAAATCGGTAAGAACAATTGCAAAATCCCTTTCAGAGGGAGTGCCGATGATGCTGAAGTATCATTTGATCTCGTTACTACGAGTTTTTTTTGGATGTTTTGGGCATGAGACTTGTTTCAGGAAAAATTTTATCTGAAATTGTTGAAATTCGACCAAAAGCAATGACGAATTGACATTGCTCATCAGTCACTGAGCGGAGGAAGTCAGCGACTACCTAGAAGTACTCAAACGCATGATAACTGGTAATAAAACATGGATACATGTATATGACGTCTTAAGTAAGGCCAAACAGTCCCTGTTGAAAATTACTGAGAAAAATGAAATTTTCCCAACACTGGGAAGATAGGAATAAAATCTTTGAAGTAGCAAAGAGTCGTTCTAAAATTTTCTCAGCAGACGTATTTCCAAAATTCGCACAAGTTTATTATATTATGTGACGGTACTTTGAAGGATAATAAATTAACAATGATCTATAAATGAAGGAGTGGTTAAGAGAAACGAAAATACAAAATCTTTCTTGACCAAACTTCGTAAATCATGAACATTGGTACCAAACAATGGAAGTACCTTGTGACATTTTTCCACCTGTCTGTAGTTCCACACTTTCAAATGTAAATCTTTCATAAGAATGAAATAAAACTGATTGTAGCAGTATTACCAGCTAGCTAATCAGATTTCCTGCGACTTAGTTATATACTCAGAGTTGTCAATAATGATAAATAACTTCTCAGAATTACACATGGATGTGTACGCAGACAATATGAAATTAGTAAAGGAAATTTTGGTTCAGAAACTTTTGCAAGTAAAAGCATTCATAATGTAAAACTGAAATAAAACCTAGGCTAAATACGAGAGGAAAACGTAAATACAGAGAAATAAATGTAAATAAAATTATAAAAAATTGTTCGTAAGCTATGCATATTAGAGGAATTTCTCTTCTCATCATACACCTTGAAGATGAGCCTGTTGATTAAAACGTGAAAAAATTATTCATTTATAGAAGACCATCACTCGCCGTCCAAATTTCTTTAAAGAGATAAATAATTACGCAACTAAGCAATGAAGAATTTGTGCTAATAACATTCCTACACTTACATAAGTCATTATAAAGATTTCTTTAGATGTTTCGTAACGAAGGAGAAATGTTCAATATGTGGTAGGATACCTAAGTGAATCAACGGTTTATTTTACAGAGGCATAACTCTACAGAAGATGCCTCACTTAACGAAATCTTGATCTATTTCATTTTCACTGTTTTCATTCATAACTCTGAATCCGATGTACATGTTTCACATAATTTCGAATCTGAGATTAAATTAAAAGTAAATGTCCTACAATCCGGATGTGACATTACGCTTAACATGTTGATTTCTGTTTATAATCTGTGACGTTGTTCGCGCCTACCACTGTGTTGCCTGCTCTACTAACGTGTCACACTGACTGCCTGCAAACACAGGGGACTGTAGTGTGACTTCTAAACGCTTCAACCTGATGCCGCTAGATGTCGCTGCCTTGCAGCAGAGGAAGTACAGGTGTTCGAGTACCAGTCATAAAATCATATTCAGCTCTGAGGTCTAGAATCAAGTTCAGAAAAGGGATTGTTTAATTACTAACGAAACTTTTCCAGAAGCAAAAAATAGGAAGGAATAAAAAAACGATTGAAAGTAAGAATTAAAGCTGATTATACAAAACATTAAATTAAAAATGTCCGCTTTCACCAGCCATCTGCTGTAGGCCTACATATACAGGGTGTCCAGAAAAGGACTCCCTGATTTCAAAATTAAATATCTCGAAAACAAAGATCGATAGAGGAATGCAGTAAACGGTATGTTTATTGTGACAGCTGTAAGAAGTGTATACAGCAGTGTGAAATAATAGTTACAAAAGCTGCTAACAGATGGCGCTGTAATCGCCATACGTAATGCCTAAATAGTGATCCGAAGCTCAGGGCGATCAGTTCCACCATTGAAACGTGAAAGGAGGTTAGCGTACCGAAGGAAGAGTTTAAAACCATGTACACCATTGAACAACGCGTTTTTTCTGGTGCTAGAGTACCACAGGTTAGAAGAGAGTCCTACGGCAACACATGCACAGTTGAACGTTTGATATTAATTTTTGAATTTAGTTGAAATTTGATATTTCCATTATAGTTGCCAGTACCATTGAAATCAAAAATGTTTTCCTTTGCCACCTGGCATACGCATTGAACCAATAATTCCTGTGAGAGACTGGCGTTTTCTTTCTGGTGGTCAGATCGAAGATTTCAGTAACTTTATGTTATTTTGTGTGTGTGCAGTTAATAGCACCACTGAAATAATAATAATATAATCTTGTGACTCCTGGCAAGTGCACTGAGCTAGTTCTTTCTGCAGCTAAGTGATGGTTTCTTCCTACTGATCAGATAGATAATTTACACAACTTTAAATCTTCTCCGCACAACCATTTTGCAAAAAAAATCGCGTGTAATTCGGTGCAGTAGCTTTTTATCTATAGCGGACACACATACAAACATTCCCGTTTGTGTATATAGATGTAATCTATTTTCTTTGTTTCGTATTCATTTCTTTCTACAGGTCAGTTCCAGGATTTTAAGAGGGTAGGTGCAGGTAACACATGCAAATATTTGTAGAAATCGAAATTTCATTTTCTCCAAATCTATTGAAATTTGAGGGTTCAAATTTCGTAGCTCCATAGAAAAGTTGTAGTTATATGTATAAATTGATTTTTAAAATATTATTTAACAAAATTTTAATGTACCATCCAAACTGACAGTTAAAAATATGTCATCATTAATGTCTTTAATGATAGAAAGGATAATATTTGAAATTTTGCTGAAATCTTTGTTAATCTTGTAAATTAATATATAGGCAATTAGTTATATCAATAATATAACACATTAACTTTATATTTGTTTTTAATAAAAATTTCAAGAAATTAAAATTCTTGCTTTTTTTGTTTAAACATATAGGCATATTTTCCATTTGTGGAAAAGCTGCATAAACAGTAATGGTAGTGACTGTAGTAATTAGTATGTAGAACATGTCCTGCCAATTTGAAAAAGATCTATGCATGTGGAAAAAAATTATCCTTAAAATCAATTGATGAATTGCTGTTTTGAGATATTTAAGGTTAAAGATTTGGTTTACCTTCAGTAAGAGTTAAGTGGCTATCAATCATGCAGGACTTCGCTTAATCACGCATAAGTGGACGTTGCCTTATTATATATATTGATATCATCTGCAGGCGCGCTTTGTTACCGAGGCGTCTAAATAAAGCGTGACTGTGGCCCATTTAGACGACCCGTTCCCGATCACCCTGTCCCGTTCCCGATTTCACTTTGCTCCCGTCGACAGTGTTGCATTTAGACGACCCGTCGGCCGGCACGATCTGGTACTACCGTACTAGCGGCCTACCACCACGCGCATATCCGTCTTTGCATGTTCCATTCAATAGTAATACTAGTAATAAAATTAGTTAGTTACAAATTTTATTAACGTTCTAATATTTAAATTAAATACGTATGGCACCATATATATCAAAACCACAAATTCTTGGTTTAACTCTAATGGTTTGAGATTGTGCGAAAAGCCTAGGAAAAAGAAAAAAGACGTGTGCCAAGCAATTATATTTACAAAGGCACGTATTCAGTCACTTCAAACTCTTAGATGTGTTGGATGGTAAAGATTTCAGGAATTTCTAGCGGATGACACCTGAAATGCCTCATTCCTCGCGTCTTTGTTATCACTGAGGTCAGGGTTGCCAGCCATACTATATTATAAAGTATCATATTTTATTTTTAGCTGTTATACTTTATCCTACGAATAAAATATGCTAAAATACTTTATTTCGAATAAAGTATATAACAAATGTAACTGAACGTTCGTCTGCTAGTTTCACAATCTCCTGCAAGAAAAAGTGCCTATCGGCCAGCGATTTTATGTTCGCTCTCATCCTTTGATCTGTGTAATTACCGCATCGGAATCGAGGCAATAATAACGGAACATTCATATTGTTGTCCTCCAGTCGACTCGTCTCCGCTCGCCGTTATTTCTGAACCGAACCATAAACCATGCGGAAATAATTTATTTTTGGTAAACTATACAATTCAATTACTTTCCAAGCGACATGTTAGTGCTTATAATGAAACGAATTAAATACAAGATGGTTGGAGGGAGTAAAAGAGTGCCCATAAATTTAAAAATTAGTGTTCTTTTTTTTTTTGTTATACTAGATGCAAAATGTGGCTCCAGGTGTAACACTGAAATGAAACCAACAGATAATAGCTGGTCCAGTAAGCCCGTAAATATATATATTTAAGGCAAAAAATAACTAAATTTTATTTTTTCCCTTTCGTATACATTTTATTTTCCACTTCAAAAGACAAATATATTTTTTGCTAAATAAGTTGGCAACCCTAAGGGAGGTGTCCCATAAAAATTTGTGGGTCTTTTACACCTCCAGAAACTCTGTCAATACTCTTTCTTTTACTTAATTACCGGATGCATCCATCTCAAAATAATAGAAAACGGGGAACCAGGCAGTGAGAGCACAACCGGGCGAGGCTTTACACGGCCAGTTTTCAAGCCAGAGTGGAGGGAGCCCGACTTACTCCCACCCTTTCGCCCTAAATTGGAGGGAATTTCCACCACGATCTCCCTTCCTGGTCTCGCGGCAAAAACGTGACCAGGAGCTCACTTTAGACGACCCGTTTTCAGGGCCGAAGAGGCGTGGCCACGGTTTAGGGAGACCAGGTCGGGTCGTACAAATGGGCCTTGTATCAGAAACTCGACACGTGTATAGCTGGTTCATGCTCTAGTGCTGGAAGGGATATTTTTATTGTTCGGTTCATTATCAGCATTGTAGGGGAAGCGGAGACGCAATGTTCTTGATCACTACACTGCATACAAAAAGCTTCCGAAACCCCCCAGTCGTTCGTATTGAGTGAAAACATTCGAAACTATTGGCTGGGTTTTTTATCTTCGATTTTGATGGGTGTTAAATGTCCCGCACCCTGGGTACTCTTCGCAAGAGTATGTCGGGGTGTGCCTACAAATTAAGCGGCACCATGTTTCGAATTCTCAACTTCTGCATTCTTTCATATAAAGACACAAAACAAAAATACATACGCCATTTAATCATCACTCGTTTCACCCGTTAGAGATATACAAGGACGCTTGCAGATTCGGAGGAAAGAATTTGGATACCGTAACTGTGTATGTTGGCCTAGCATATCTTTATTTAGGGTTACCACAACTCTCCCATTTTGTGGTCTCATTCCTACACCAATGATATGTCTTCATACAAATAGCAGAAAAATGTAAGAGCTAAAACTAAGCACAGGAGAATAGATTTATTTGTAAATGATTACTGCAACTAGGCCATACAGCCAGTTCAATGTGAATATCATATATCTTCTAATGATACAGTTTCCCAGTATTCATTGAAACTTCAAAGTATCGACACCACAGGACGGACACGACATTAACACACACAACACTTAAACACCCATGCCCTCGGCCGGACTCGAACCGGCGACCCTAGGTACGCGGGACCAGTACTCCAGCCCCTACGCTACCGAGGCCGGCAAGGTGGAGGGTTGGAGGGGAGGAATTAGGACATGGCCTTTCTAAAGGAACCATACCGACATTCGCATAGAGAGCTTTCGTGGAATAATGGGAACCCGAATCTGGATGATCGGTGCTGGGGTCGAACGAGCGTCATCCCAATTGCAAGACCCAAACATTACGTGCATTTCCCAACTGTACTCTGTGTCTAATGTGTTCCGTCCATATTTTCAGATTCATATTTGTTCTGGAATTTCTATAATCTGGTTCGGTTTACAACTTGTTAACAGTTTTCCATTGCTATTGTATCTGCCATTTAGATGTTCAGCAATTCTAATGGAATGTTTTATGGACTCTAATGTTAACCAACTTGGTGATGAAGTATCCTCTTTTATAAGTTTATACCTATATCACTTTCTGCGAGCAATTTTCACAGTACTAAATCTTTTTTTTTTTTTTCCTATCGAAACTTTCTTTCAATTTGTTTGTAAAGTTCGTAGTCGTAGGTTCTGCAAACAATTTCATACCCAATTACGTATAACTGATATCATTACATTCAGTGTCAACAAGCATCAGGAATGTGATATCTCATAATGGTTTGTAGCTACAATAATGGACAAAATCTTAACAATATTGCAATAAAACCTTGAAGTTTGATTACAAACCAATGCATGCCACAGAAAGTTGCTCACAAACATATCCAGTTGCTGCGAAGAGAAATGAAGAAAAAACTGAAATAATATTGCTTAATTATAATATTTTATTGAAAATACTGCTTCAGAATTAAAAATTAGATTACAAAAAGGTCTTAATTATATCTACTTCACAAGCCTGTCAGCAGAATATCGACATAAAAAATCGTATACTCTTCAACCATTCCAATACACAAATACTAAATTCCATTTGATACGCCATATTCAACTTGTTCACACAAATCCTGTACGAAAGCATCTTCAATCTATTCCTTTGTGACTTCACTGAGGTTACACAGCACATGTGAGAAATTACTCTATTCTGTGTGACGTGTCACAGCCACTAAGATTGATTATTAACCAATTACCATACATCTAGTGAATCGTATAGACAGTGTTGTAACATTTAATACTTCATGCTATTAGTCGTTATGGACTATTTGGTTCGTTGGAAAGAAAGTACTTTGATATCTTGCAGAAATATACAGTTTTGCATAAGTGAAAAAGTTTAGCTGACGAACTAGCCTATGTTACAAAGTTTACAAAAAGTTTGGCAGTTTTGACACAGCGCGTTCACAACCACTGGAATATTATTGAACTAGATTCATGAGGTAAATGTAGGTGTACATGAGATTTAGTATATCTGATAACCTTTGTTGACAATAATAATAACTTTGAAACAATTGCTTTTGAGGATGTTTTGAAAGTTGCCACAAACAGTACAGAAATTATAGTAACCTATATCTTGCTCCTTTGGTGAGTAAAGACTCTTTTATGGCGAAATAGAAAGTAAGCCGTCGCACATATAAACAAGTTTATAATTAAAATTATAACATCTCATACTAGGAACTCATTCAGAATGGTATTTTAACTTAAAGGAACCTTTTTAGGTGCCAAAAATAATGTAAATACTCTTAAAAACAAAAGTAAATCGTATCACACAGAGTAAAAAATTGTAGTAAAAATACAAGGCTGCTTAAGGTTAATTACAACATCTAATGAACACAAGAATTACATTTTTTTAAAAAAAATCTCTTTGCTGAATGTTGTCTATTCTGTTGTGAAGCAAAACACTGAAGCAATCAGGCCGCTAGCTTCTGTTTTCTTGTTTCTCTTCATTTTTCCTTCTCATTCTCCGTACAACCATCTCAAGAGACCAGGGGATTACACATAGCATCATTTGCACATTGAGAGAGTGAATGCATACTGGGTAGCTGTCAGTTACATCTCGAATCACTCCTAAAAAAAAAAAAAAAAAAAAAAAAAAAACACATATTTACATAATTTTGTACGAATATAAAAGAAATTCTTCAGTGATCCTTATCAAAATTACAAAATGAATGAAAATTAATTATCTGTATTGAAACCTGTAACCAACAACGCTGTTATAAATCTAATCTACAGCGATTTCATATTGCCTCTATGTTTTTCAGATACCTTGATAGTTACAGATGTAAACTGTAAAGTGTGAAGACGGAAACAGTAAAGTTAAATCGATGAATATCAAAGTACAGGGAATTATTTAAAAATTCAGCTTCAATCTACTGCTACAATTAAAGCTGCGTCAGATATTTATGAAAATACCTCTACGTTTCATATTATTCACATTGTATACTAAAAACATTGAAACCTGAAAATTCAGCTACCTCCTTTTCATCACTTTGTAACTGTAGTGCCAAAATGACACTTTTCGTTCTTAAAGAGATTCTTTCAGTTCAATGTAATGTTATATTTATATACTGCAGAGTTATGTAGTTTTCGTGATGTATTTGTTGAACCACGTATTGTCATTGCTTTAGCCCTACTAATAGAGAGACAGAACGAGCATTTAAGATGTCATAACTTTAGCATATTTATCTCATATAAAATTACCTCTTGAAGATGTGATATCATTAAATAAGTGCTAGGGTCCCCTGAGAGGTGCGCAACCTGTGACAATCACTGTCATCGGCTACGGTTACATGCAACAACCACTAATATAGCCATCAGTAGACTTGTCCATATCAGAGCACCGTCATTAATATACTTTACGTAACTTCACAACACCAGAATTATTAAAATCTGTCTTCGAAGAACGTAAAGCGCATAAAGGTAAATAATTTCTCATAACGTTTTTAATCGTTAATGTACTATTTCCAAAACAATTAATAGCTTTTGAATTGTTATTATGTACATTAATAATAGCGAATTGTTTGACTTGCATTTGAAAGATTCTCAGCGTTCTATTATGTTCTTTGGAAAGCGGCAATCCGTTTAGTTTGACTAACCCATTGTTTCCAGAATGTTCGATCCTAAACGATCTGGCGCGTATATGAACCAGTGAGCACAGAAATTTCGTCATCACAGTATGAAGTAACTGGGATGTATCTTGGATTTCCTATGGTTAAATGTCTGATGTCTATACCAGCCAACGACTTTAATAAGGTGGAATTTAGCTAACATTCGGATCTTTGTTTCAGAATAATCTGTGTCGTTGAAGTAATTAAGTAACTATGTAGACTGTTTTATCTGAAACCAAGTTTATTTTGCAATCTTTGCTTTATAATCATCTGAACATACTCGGTCCCAGCTCAGTCCCATATCTCGCATCCCCGGTACTTATTGCAAATCACAACCTTTGTCGCCTGGTCTGCCACAAATCATCTTGGGATAGGTCTACTATATAATGTCCTAGGCTTACTCACTCACCTCGACAGCTATTGGCTGGAGAACGATGTCACGTGTCAACCTTTGTTCGCAAAATATTAGCTACCAGAGATATCATTAGAAGAAATTCGAGGTTATATCCAGAATTTATTAGCTAAAAAACTTCTACCAAATTAATTGCCATTGGTTTACGTAGCATTTCAGAGCTAATAAAAAATATCGGCAAACTTTACGGCTGAAAAACCGTGGAACTGTTTTTCAGTAACATATTGCTAATGAAAGCAACATAAACCAAAACTATAAAAAAAAATTAAATTACTCATGGTCTCTGCTGTAACCACGAATGTCAATTGTTATTCCGGCCTAGACTAAATTTCAGTTTAATTAAAACTTTCTTGTTGCTTGACCAAAGTTTATACATTATGATTTACTTTTTTTTTACGTATTTTACTGACAACTTTCATTAATGGTCTTTGTTCATGTTCGCTGCACGTGAGTTATTAGTTTGTTTAAAGTGAACATCAGACCAAATATGTTACTGAGTCGAGAATTCTAGCAATTCATTTCTTCGTAGTTCCTGAACCGTTTAATAATCTGGAATCTGTATTAATTTCTCGGGCCGTTACAGACACTATAACGAAAGATTACATTGTGAATGCACATCCTCAAAAATAATAAAAGCAAACTGGAATCATATATATTATTTCTATAAGGTATTTTTTTGTCACAAGCCTGTATCTTCCTTCATACTTAACCGAAATCAATGAATGAGGTGTCATTTTAAAGCTTATGGTCTCCACTTTGGTTAAATCGTATTTCAAGCAAGAAAGTTTTCGAAATTCGACCCTTAAACGACAAAAATGTAAATTTTTCTAAAATGCTGTTTTCTGTGTTACGAGTAAGTTATCTCCCTGGATACATATCTGAAACCGTTTTATGAAGTATCGTTTTAAAGATTAAGATCTCCGCTTTAGTGACGTCATATATTAAGCCAGAAAGTTTTCGAAATTCGACCCTTAAAGGGAAAAACGTATCAATATTTTTGCAATGCGTTTTTGTGTCACGAGCGATTTATATCCCTTAATATCAAACCGATATAGATAAATGAGGTATCATATTAAAGAATAAGGTCTCCGCCATGGTAACATTATATTTTAAGAAAGGAATTTTTCGTAATTCGACCCTTATAGGGCAAAAATGTCACTTTTTCTAAAATGCGTTTTTTGTATCTCGAGCCATTTATCTCCCTGGATATCTAACCAAAATCGATAAATGAGGTAGGATTATGAGGAGTAATGTCTCAGCTTTGTGACATCATTTTTTAAGAAAGAATGATTTTGGAATTCAACCCATAAAGGAAAAAAGTATAAATTTTTCTATTACCGATTTTTGTGTCACGAGCGATTTATCTCCCTTGATATCTAACCGATATAGATAAATGAGGTATCATATTAAAGAATATGGTCTCCGCCATGGTAACATTATATTTTAAGAAAGGAATTTTTCGTAATTCCACCGTTATAGGGCAAAAATTTCACTTTTTCTAAAATGCGTTTTTGTTATCTCGAGCCATTTGTCTCCCTCGATATCTAACCAAAATCGATAAATAAAGTAGGAATATAAAGAGTAATGTATCAGCTTTGTGAAATCATATTTTAAGAATGAATGTTTTTGGAATTCAACCGTTAAAGGAAAAAAGTATAAATTTTTCTATAACCGATTTTTGTGTCACGAGCGATTTATCTCCCTTGATAACCAACTGATATAGATAAATGAGGTATCGTATTAAAGAATAAGGTCTCCGCCATGGTAACATTATATTTTAAGAAAGGAATTTTTCGTAATTCGACCCATAAAAGGCAAAAAAGTTAATTTTTCTAAATTGCGTTTTTTGTGTCTCGAGCCACTTATCTCCCTTGATATCTATCCAAAATCGATAAATCAAGTACGATTGTGAGGAATAATTTCCCAGCTTTGCTGACATCATATTTTAAGAAAGAAGTGTTTGGAGTTCATCTATTAAAGGGAAAAAGTATAAATTGTTCTACAACGTATTTTTGTGTCCCTTGATATCTAATCGATATAGATAAATGACATATCGTATTAAAGACTAAGATTTCCGCCGTGGTAACATTATATTCTAAGAAAGGAATTTTTCGTAATTCGACCCATAAAGCGCAAAAATGTCAATATTTCTGAAATACGTTTTTTGTGTTTCGAGCCATTTATCTCCCTGGATTTCTAACCAAAATCGATAAATGAAGTAGGAATATGAAGAGTAATTACTGAACTTGGTGACATTATATTCAACCTCACTATTCATCGCATTTTATTCGCGAAATTTTCGCACGGGTCGTCTAGTTCTTTAAATATTTCAGACTGAACTTTAAGGGCCAAATAGATTATCAAGATTGTATTTCAGCAATTCGAGTTTACGACCTTTGAAACAATTATACGATAGCACGATCGTCCCTGTCCGTGTTTAATAACTACTTCTGAGTTCTTCAAGCTCAAGAGATTTTATTCACCCTACGGGCGAAATATAGGTCACTTTTGCATTTGTTCAGATCAGGTCAACCTGTCATAACCTTTGACCCTAAGAGCTGAAACTATTCTAGACCTGTGACGATATGCAAAAATCGGTCACGTGCTTAACTAGTACATCAATAAATATCGTATGTACTACGGAAGTACTATATCCTATTTAAATGAACTGAAGGTTACGTTCCCCCTTTTCTGATATAGGAAATTACTCATGGTCTCTGCTGCAATCACGAATACCAATTGTCGTTCCGGCCTAGGCTAAATTTCAGTTTAATAAAAACTTTGGCTTTGTTGCTTCTTGACCAAAATTTATACATTACGATTTATTTGCTTTTTACGTACCACTTTTTGTTGGTCTTTATTCATGTTCACTGTAAGTGAGTTATTTACAATGGACATCAGACCAAATATTTCGATCTGTATTAAGTTCTCTGACCGTTACAGACACTATGACCAAAGATCACATTATGAATGTTTGTCCATCCTCAATTTTTTTTTTTTCATAGTTAATTTTTAGGGCCAAATACAAGTGAAGATATTGTATTTTAGCAAGCTAGACCAGTACCTTTGAAACAATTTTATGATAGCGCGATCGTCTCTGTCCGTGTTTAATACGTCTATTAATTCTTCTGAGTTCTTCAAGAACAAAGAGATTTTATTCACCCTAAGGGTGAATTAGAGATCAAGTACGTGTTTGGACAGACCAGGTCAACATGTCATAATCTTAAAAACTAGAACTATTCTAGACTTGTGACGATATACAAGAAACAGTCATGGGCTTACACTAGTAATAAATAAATCTGTTACTCTGCCTCCTCATGCAAACGTTACCGATCTCAATTATCGCACTTGCTAGTGGTATACTCACCGACGAGAGGCCCTGTGGCCATCCCTATGACTCCGCTGACGGCCATATAGAGACCGTAAGCTGAGGGGAAGCGTTCGATGCTGCAGTACTCGGCGAACACTAGCGAGAACGTGATGTGGATCCAGCTGCGGAAGAAGCCGAGCACTCCGCAGATGATAGCCATCACCGTGAACCCGCTCACGTACACCATCACTGGCAACAGACAAGTGGACATCACTTGAAACATACAGTTACTCAAGCAGACAGTTTTAATTTTGGTTCGGCCACAGATATTAATGCTCACAGATAAACACGAAATTTAAGGATAATCATTCCCTACCAAAGCAATTTAACTTGGCCAATATTGTTTGGAACAAGGTCGAGACTCACGTTGTAGCAATCTACCCGCGTCCACACTGATTTGTAGTTCATACGCGTGACGAACTTGTTGCTACGCATTCTCCTTCAAGGGCCTACACACCTTCAGTTAAACTGTGCAGTTATTGCCTAAATCTGTGCAGTTATCTGAACTCAAGGTGTGTAGGATGTATTAAATTTTCACTTCTCCCAGTTCTAGTTTTCTGTGCAGTCGTGAAGGGTGGCAGTGGGTCACAATTCTTTCACAGATATACAGAAATTGTATGACGAAAATTTTTATCTAACTGTATGAAAATTTTGTATTGTGTTATCTTAACAAGGATTAGTAGATAAACTAAGAAATAATAAATAAACAAAAGCTGTGTTTCAATACCTTTGAACGCAATGTAAAAAATCGTACAAAAATTTTTCAACCAACAAAATTACTGGTACTGCAATAAGTTTCTATATCAAAAAAAAATTGTTTTTTAAGTAGATTCGATTTTAATTCTGTGAAAACCTGTTTATAATTCTCTTCCTAGTTTTTGAGTATTAAGAAATACGTGACCCATCCAGAAACTTTTGACCAACACCATACCTACAAACACACACAAACACAAAACAACAAACGAATGAAAATGGCCGAATGTTTGGAGACCATTAGAAGTGTAGCATTACAGGCTGATACCTCATGTAATGGAAGATGAAACAAAATTTTACCCAATATTTTAAAACACGGATCTCAGTAATAATTAATTGATTTTGTTTCATACTGGTAAAAAGTAAGATTATTAATTTTTTTAAATTGTTTGTTCATATCTCCATTTCCTTGCAAGAAATACTAAGATCGCGTTAAGACAATAATAGCTTGTAAAACCACCTAAATTCTTACTTTTGTTGTTGGCTTGATCAGTATGAAATAATTCTATGCTCGGATTTCAAATTGTTGAGGCGTACTAGAATGAACTAGACAACAAGGGCCAGGAAGGAGTATCCTTCTATCAGAGGTGAAAACTGTTGCAAAAAGTATTCCTGTTCACAAGTGCTTGTCGTAGTAGAGTTTTTGGATCTAACGACATATTAGTGCCAGCGCCGATAGTGAAAGGGCTAGAATGTCGGCTCTACATGACGAGAGTCACCAGTTTGAATCGGGCTACGGACATTGGTGTTAGAGTGAGTGTTGTATTCGTCTTGTGTCGTCCTACACTCGAATTAGAACATAATGATTGGAATGTAACATTACTACACATGGAGTTAATTTAGATGTAACGGAGCTCCACATCCTCAACCGCAAATGCGGAACTTTCGCTTGAAATCCTACCTGCGCTTTCGCATCCACAATTTTTATGCGGATGTATAACGGTGGTTTTGTTAACACTGGAACGTATATTATTCTTTTCTCTTAATACGAGATTCTGCCCATCGTCGCTCAGCTAACAACAACATTGTTTTTTTTTTTTACGATCCTGCTATAAAAATAACAATGAACTGAACGGTGTTATTACCTAAGTAATAAAATTACAAGTTTGCACTTGCATGTAAAGTAATGCGGCCTATTCAAGGTCCAACTTGTGGGACCTCTGTGTAGAACTACCATAGAATGGGCTCACCCAGTCTCGGAACTAGAAGAGGTCCCAAAAATGTTCCAAGCAGTCCATTCCACTCGTACTTTCTCGCAGCATACCAGTGTCCTTATCGCACACTCGTATGATGTTTGCTCCAATCACGATCCATCGCCATAGCTTGTTGGACGGCAGGGTTGTCTGAGAATCCAACAACATCCAATACGTCCTACACGTAGTCCTGCAACCCGTTTGACGCCCTAGCAAAAGTCCTTTATCACAAAATCGGATCATCGTAGGTACTACTAGCTGAACTGTGAATGGACTGTTAGAAAGGTGGAAACGTAGGTGGCGGGAACGAAGATGTGCGGTGGCGTGGCCTTGTGGTTGACGCTTGAATTAGTGAAACCGCTAACTCTGCAACGTTCATATGGCAAAGACTGTTTAGTTTACCCGTGTGTAGTTATGTAAATAATTTAATTCACTTGTGAAATCATCCCACTTTTTTGTTGCAGAAAGATTAGATAAAAAATAAATCCGTATGGCAGTACTATATGGAAAGAGACTTTGGTTATGAAAAAATGTAGAATTTTGGATAAAAAATATACTTATTTTATTTTTGATAAAATATCAAAATATAAATAATCATAAATTTATTTTTCCACCTCAGCATCCACTTCCGCAAAAGATCCGCATCCGGGGATGTCAAGCACTAAATCCGCATCTGCATTCCCAAAGATGACCTCCGATATTATCCTAATGTAGATCAGAGGATTGAATTTTGGAGCATGGCTGACTGCCTTAGTGGCCTAAAAAATGCAACACGTAATTGTACAGCAGCAGTGAATAAACATACGAAACAGAATATTCCGTTGGTCTTCTATTTCAATAAGATGGCCCTCGCGTGAATTAAATCAAGCAACACCTGGTTGGCCTTCAACCTTAAAGAGATATTATTATGTCTGTAGAGAAAATTGTAAGGTGTTAAAATATAATTCTTTATTGCTGAATGTTCTTAATAATAAGTTTAATTTTATTTCAATCAGTCGGTAGAGAACTAGAAGAATACGAGAAGCAAAGAGTATAGCTATCAGTGGTGGGCGGTGTCGAGCAGCGATACTTCGAGTTGGGAGCTAGCGCAAACTAATCATAGGACGAGAACACACGGCAATATACGAGAAAGTGTATTGGAACTATATTTTGAAGAAATCTATAAAGTATAAAACAAATTTAATAGAAAAACTGTATTAAGAAATGTTGTTAGAGTGAATCAATAAGAGGTTTGAATAATAAAACGTGAAGTTATGAGTGACGTGTATAGAGTGCAAGAGGTTTAATTCCTTTAGAACGAGGTCCGATAGCTTAATTATTTGTGTAGGCTTCTATTTTATTTTTTTATTGCAGAAGCAGTGCTTGAAATTTCAGATATATGAGCAGCAAGATCAGTAACGACACTGAGATGAAACAGCAAAACGTTACAAACCTCTTGTCTTTTACGAATTTTGCTTCTCAGGATTATTACAATTCTGTTAGAAATGCATTATGGTGGTCTTTCTACTGTAAGAACCAGTAAAATCATTATTCAAGCATAAATTCTGTTATTAGTGATAATTTATTAAATTAATTTTCATTTTCAGTTTCGTATTTAAACAATCACTGGTGATCACGAAAAAACACAACTTCATTTATTGTTAACTTATGCTGACAGTATTTCACTGCGAATTATGATTACCCATTTAATTAAATACCCCAGCCAACAAACAATTATGCTTCGTGATAACCTGACTTTTGCATGGTAGCAGTTGCAGTGTGTCGTACTGAAGTGCATTCATTCGCACGCGTGGCATTATTGGTGGCGATATTCCTAAATGGTTCAGCCACCATGTAACAGAGTTTCAATTTTACAATGAGCCATTGAGCTACAAAACTGCTCGTAGTGAGGAGGAAACGTGGTTCTGGACAGCTGTGTACTGTCTTTGACTTATCGTGGCGGTTTGAGTATGATAGTGATAGTACATCACACAGGGAATTTGGAGCCTAAGGAACAATTCGAGACGTAGTCCATTCATTCAATGCTGCTAATTCCTAAAACCTTATTTCCTACGGCGTGAGCCAAAGGTTTTTTATTTTTTTATAATTTTTTTTTCACGATTCGAGACGCATAGAAGTTTGGAGACCTCATGAACTGGCGAAAGTGTGATGGATGATGTAAGGCTGTTTTAAATTGTGACAGAAAGGTAAGTGTTAGAATTATTGGCGATGAGGTAGGACTTCGAAAAAGTGAAGTGCGGTTAGTGAAATAAAGTCGCCCGAGAATGTCAATCGTTGGCTTCTTCATGACGACAATGCTCCAGCTCACACAGCGCTGTTGGTGATGGATTCCCGGAGAAGAAAAATTTGGCAAAGTGGCCACAGCACTGACAAGGATATTCCGGAGGAGGACTTTAAAAAATGCTTCAAACAGTGGCAGAACATGAAATGGGGTATCAGTGCTTAAGACTATTGTGCGTTTTCCAAAAAAATGTTCAAGAAATCGATTTAATCGATCCAGTCTTATTACTTTTGTGACACACCCTCTATTTGGAAGAGAAGACAAAGGCACGGTGTATAAGTTAATGTGAGAAGTCGATCACTGTACTCTATCCCGATAGTTTTCCAGCTTTGAAGCTAAATCCTAGAGGATTTCTAAATGAAAAAAAACGGTGACAGTCACTGAGGACTGCCAACAGAAGTGAAAACTTAAACAATGAATATCATACGGCAAACAGGTCATACTTATAGCTATATTAAATAATAATAATTCCATGTGGTGGTAATGACCTAGCTTCATGGTTTATATTCGCTGCTCGTTCCGCCCCTGTCTTAGCTGCCTTAACCTAACCCTGTAGTGCCACCAGATACAGAGGACCTACAATTTAACTTGGAATATGAACCACGAAAGTGTTCTGCCATATTTCATATTACACAGCAAGCTGTACCAGAGGTAAAGGTCGTGTTAAGGGCCTGTAAAAATCCCCGCGGAGACAGAGATTCTAACGAGGGACCTTTCATTCCCCAGTAAGACACCTTTACCACTGATCCACCACACCGAAACAGATATACTGTAACATTAGCATGTCGGTGATGCAAACTCATACGATTTTTACCCATCAAATAATCGCCCAACGCATCTAAAATGAAAAACTGAAAATTTAACTTAGTTCACAACCCCAAGGTTGGTCGAATCTTCTCGAAGGAGATGAAGAGTGCAAAGCTATTGTGTCAGAGGCAGGAAAGCCAATTCCTTTCCTCGATGGACTACAGTTTAACGTGGAATCAGAACCACGGTACGTATTGCTGTAGCTCATTTAATTAAATACAGGTCCTAAAAATTCCTGCTCACCACGGGATTTAAGCCCGCGGTCGGAGAGAGAAACTTTCGGAAGTAAGCGGCTTAACCGCTAAGCTACCGGACCGCCTTATTTTGCAGTTTACGTGAGTTAAGTACTATCAAAATTGAGCATAAACTGTTGGTTTATATGAACAACGTTGACAGAAATTACGTGAGGGGAGAAAAGGAGGAGAGGGGTGAGGTTTTTGAAAATCATACCTAAACAGTATTTTTTTATTTGTTTTAAAGTATATGTATGCAAAGTTCCATCAAAATCGAATAAAAACTGTTTTTTTATATGAAGAACATCGTAAAAAAGATAAATAGTATAATCTACACTTTCATGGCAGTCTAAGCCCATCACGTCATACTTATAGCTACAGAATATGTTAGCGATACGAACTTAGAAGATTTTACTCATCCATAAAGCGCTTAATGCGCATATCATACTGCGCAAATTAGTTGGATCACAGTGGGGCAGTCAACCACAAACTATTCGTAAATCGGCAATGGCCCTTTGTTACTCTGTTGCAGAATATGCATGCCCAGTTTGGTACTCATCATCTCATACCAAACAGGTGGATGAAGCCCTCAATAACACCTGTAGGCTAGTGACAGGTTGTTTAAAACCTACCCCAGTTTACCAGCTTTCGGGCATTGCACCACCCAGTATCCGGAGAGAAGTGGCTGCGAACAAGGAGACGACCAAAGTAGAACGAGAAAGCGCTCATCCACTGCACGGCCATAAACCATCAGTCCAGAGACTCAAATCCAGGAAAAGCTTTCTCAGAACATCACGGGAACTAATTGGGTCACCTGAAAAGGCAAGAGTACAGTTGTGGAAAATGAGGGTTCCCAACATCACGGGACCACTGACAGTTGCAGAGCGCTTGCCACCTGGCCATGAAGAAGACTGGAACGTCTGGCGGTCCTTAAATCGATTGCGAACAGGAGTGGGCAGGTCCAAGGAAAACCTAATGAGATGGGGTTATACTGATACTACCAGTATTAAGTGCGAATGTGGTGAAGACCAAACTATGAATCATATGCTCGAGTGCCCTATGTGCCCATCATCCTGCAACAACGAAGACCTGTTTCAAGCAACACACAATGCGATCGAGGTTGCGAAGTACTGGGCTAAGTGTGTTTAAAGTTGTTGATTTGCACAATGTATTTAACTGTGTATTTTGATGTTTTTGATACGAGAATAATAATAATACGCGTAACATGTTATAGCGTGATGGTGATGGCACGTTATAGCATGTCGGTGACGGGAAGTTGTGAACTCATAGATTTCCCCCCCGTCCAAACATCGCCTAACGCGCCTGTAGAAGTTTTCAATTCAAAAATAAGATTTTTGCTATAGCCTATTCGCTCCGAACTGGCGACTCAAGGTCATGTTCCCCTTGCCCCGCTCCTCACCTCACCACCAGTGTTCAGGTAGGAGTGAGCGCAGCGGAGTAGGGATAGGGCCCTTACCGGTCCTGGCGACGACGATGCAGGCGGAGCCGACGAGGAAGACGGCCCTGCTGGAGGGCCTAGAGGTGGCCCGTGCGCATGCGCCGTGCAGCGAGTAGACCACCCTGCCCAGCACGTCGCAGGCGGCGGCCACGGTGAGGCAGGCGGCGGCGTCGCGCGCCTCCAGCGCCGGCGCGCCCTCCACCAGGAACAGCGGCAGCAGCGTGGTGAACGTGAAGTCAGAGTAGAACGCCAGCGACACGCCCAGGTTCAGGATGATGTACACAGGGTCCCGCAGCAGGCCCAGGTCCAGGAACTCGTACACCGACCGCCACACGCTCCTGCGGCGGACACACCACTGCAATGAAACTAAATCTCACATGAACCAATCTTCCTCTACCTTTATCATTCTTGACTGTGGCTGAAGTTAGTTATCTACATCTACATCTATACTCTGCAATTCACAATTACTGTGGGTGGCAGAGGGTACTAAGCACCAATCCTATTTTAGAGTATTCCAATCCTGAACAGAACGAGGAAAGAAAGAATACATAAATGTATCAGTACGGCATCTTATCTCTCGAATCTTATCCCTCCTGTCATTGCGACCTAAATAGGTTGGTGGAAGAAGTATTTCGTTGCACTCGTAAATTAGAGATTTTCGCATATTCTCCAACAAATTTAAACGAAAATGACGTCGTCTGTCCGCCAAACAATCCCAGCCTAACCCACGTATCAGCTCTGTGACACTTACATAAGGACTGTAACTAGCGGTCACGAATCGAGCGGCAAGGACTTTTTAAATCTGTATTATTAAAGATTTTTCAATATATGATGCAGTCACTAGAAGGTTAGGACACGATGCTCTATATGTATAAAATAATGATGATTTATATTGTACACTCATCGACTGGAGGCTCATTGTTATATAAGTGGGGCATGAAAACCTCACCCACCGGTGACTGTGGTGCACCATAATAGACGATCCGCCGTATTGTCACTGAATGTAGTAAGAGGGCGTATCCAGGTTCATTGGAAGATTGTGTTAAAGCACCTAGCAATGCTACAAAGAGGTTGGAAAAAATATAGATTTACAAATTTAAACTTTTATGTCAGGTGCATTGTCGACTGTCTTAGACTGACACATTGTTTGTACTCTAACAGTTTTGTTATTGTCATAAGCTAAATAAATAAAGAATCAGAAGGAGAGATCAGAAAAGTTGGGCATTTCTACGATAACTGAGACACCGCAAGTTGATAATTCATTCTTATGTAACTCGACGAGACAAGTCGAAAGTGAAGAGTAAAATATTTTGGTATCTCGCTTACTTCCCGTGATATCGAATGTCAAAAATTAGTTCTAGTTCTAGTTCCTTTGCGACGTCTCTCTGTTGGTCCAGGCCACATTTCAGCCTACCCACATCCGCTAGGAAGAAAGCAATACACCCATTGTGCATGTCCAGACTGTAGTTCGTGAATTTGCCGAAATTTTTCCTGGTCAGGGCGGTATTATATCTAACCATCTTAGTTTTTAGATACGATATCTCGAGACTAACGGAGATATCGAAAGGTTTCATTCTTCATTTTCGATTTGTCCCGTCAAGATTCATGAGAATACATCATTAAATTTTGTTCTCAATTTTAAGATACGATATCTTGAGAACTGAGCGATGTATCAATAAAATTATTTTTCACTTTTAATTTGTCTCGTCAAGGTATATAACAATCTATTCTTAAATTATCAGTTATCGTAGAACCCCCAAAATGTTGCGACATTTGCACAAAGACATAATATCGGCGTAAAAGGTAATGATGGCAGCGGGGAAGAAATTTGCCCGTGGGGGCGTGCTCGGCAACAGTATTAGTAGGGGAAGTGTATCATACATAATCGCACCAAGGACCAGTGTTTTCTGGAAAAGTGTAAAGAAGAAGTAATAAAAGTAAAATGAAAAATTAGATGATCAGTAAACAGAAAGGAGTTATTGGTAGAAATAACAAATTAGGGGATTTAAGAAATTTTAATTGAAGTTATCAAGAGTCGATGGAAAAAGACAGTACGTTTGAAGTAATAGGATGCTTCAGTGTGGAAGATGTAGATCGTGATACAGATGAGATTCAGCAACACTGCAGTATCGACAAGCAGTGTAGAAATCCAGTTAAAGGGTTTTCGTCTGAATTTGTTGAATTTTTGAGGGATAACGTTGGTGGCTGTGATTTTTAGTGTCAATAAATGGTTAAATAATAGGGGACTCTTTCCATTTAAGACTATAATTTGAGGATATTTTCAGGTTAACTGAGTTACCTGTAGGTTAAGCCATACATTTTAATCTGGAGGGAGTGTGAATATTTCTCCGTCAAGCGTACCCTAACAAGTCCCTTTAGTTCTGAAATCAGAATATAAAAATGTTATGAGTAATTTTGTTAGCATTTATGATCACAGGAAATACGGAATTGGGATAAATGTTAATATTAATGATTTATTTAAATAAAAGGTAAAGGTCACGGAGTTCTTACAGCTCCAGCTCCTGCTTTTCCCGTAGGATTCACGGAGATAGAGCTCCGCACTCCCATTACAAACTTCGGCAATACAACGGGATGTGACGGGGTTAGCGCCACGCTGCGGCCGTTCTTTACCTTCCCGCGGAGTCTCCTCCACGGTACTCATTGGATAGCAGGATGCAAGGGCCTGGGCAGCCATTCCGGACGTTCAGCTTCGAGGAAAATTCCTCGGCCTCGTCGGGGATCCAACACCGGTCTTCCGGGTAGCAGTCAGACGCTCTACCGACTGTATTACGCGGTCCTCTTTATTGAAATAAATAGGTCTTAAAATTTGTTTGGTTTCTAAAAGTATTCTCTTTTCTCGCTACAACTACCAACAGCTCTTTCCAGGAATTACTTCTAACACAGAAGGCACAATGACACAATGAGACATTCTTCAATGTGGGTGAGACAGAGAATAGTTCTACTCTTGATGGTTGGAACGGAGCTGCGAACATTTGATGTCATCGTAAATTACTGTTAAAAAAATTTTTTTACGGGATGTGATTTATCAAAAAAAATGAAACTTTCGTCAAAGCTCATTGAATTTGTTTCCATTTCCTAGGCAAATTCACTAAGCTATGTCCATTATTCAAGAGTTTGCCTCTTATACGTGTTAAAGCCATTTGATAAAAATACTCCCAATACATGGACCATCAAACGCTACTAAAATAGCATAATTTCAACAGGAAAAAAGTGATTGTTTCTATGTCAAAGCTCACTAACAGTAATTAATACTTATTTAGTTAAATGAATCTTACACTAGCCCAAACAAAAACCACAAATAATTTTAAAAAGTGGAAACACGGCTATCGATAATGATTTCAAACGTCATGTTTAGCCTGTCATCTAACACCACACGATGGACGTGATACATTTCGAATGTCGAAACAAATACACCCAATATGTAGAACATTGTGCCTAAAGCCGGGACCACACGCTTGCCAAACCTAGTCAAACTGTCACAAATTGAAACGTGTGGATAGGGCGCTTGGCTTGGCTTGAGTAGGCTTGCAGGCACTTATGGCTGATCCGACCGAGTGTCGATTTTTTGGCACAAATCAAAGGCGTTTGCGGCGAGTGCTTGCGAAGCGGCTACACGTTTGTGCGGTCTTGGTATTGTTTGTGCCCTGACGGCAGACAAAACGTTCGTTTCTCTTTGTTGTGTAAAAGTGGTGCAAGAGAAATGAATAACTTGTCCAACGAGGATATTTTAAAATTCCACTAATGCTGCCAAGTAGAACTCTGCAAAGACCATAAAAAAGTATCCCACGTTTGGAGTCGTGATAGTGAAGTCGTCATAGTGAAGTCGTCATAGTGAAGTTTTAAATAAAACTGTAGTGCAGATTAAAAAGAAAAAAGATAGAATTTCTTACTGTCACATTTCGTAAACATTTAAACAAAAAACAATATTCTAGTCGCTCTGGCTCAGGTATAAATTTATTAATTTAGCTTGTATAGTACAGCTACTATGAAGTTGAATTTTCTTTAGAAGTCATAGGTGAAATTTTATTCAGCGAATATTCAGAATCTGCATATCTCATCGGGCAGAAGTTATCAAACTGGCCAGATGGCTCGAAAAGAAGCTCATTAAATGCTTCTTCCATAAATTCTCTGCAATAAAAAATTAATGGTTAAAGACATTATAATGCCGTTAAAACAATAAGTATTATAGAATTCTAATTATAAAACACGATACTTATATTAAATTAAATACATACATGAAACTAAATGGTAATCATAGTTGCATGAATGAAATGTAAATAAAATGGTACGGTTTCTGTGGATTTTTAACATCCACGATCTTCTTTGCCGTGTTTCTCGTTTTTTATTTATTTTTTATTAAAAATAGGTTAGGCTGAAAGTTATGGCCGACACAACATAGACGTATGTCATGCTTGCTTCCCCAAAACATACAAGCGCACAAACAAGCGTGTGGATGGCGATGTTGGGCTCCCCAACATTAACCAAGCGTTTGTAGAGGCTTGGAGTTTGTGACAAGTACCAAGCATGTGGTCCCGGGGTAATATTTACAACAAATAATGAGTTGTTTCACTTCAACAAGCACTTCGGTTGTATTTATTTACAGCTCAATTAATGTTTAATAAATTCGTAAATGGTTCAGTGAGGACGATATTTCACTATCACCTAATAAACTCTGCTACAATTTGTGTTCATAATATTTGAAAAAGTGCCATACTTTGTGCATGGTTCCCCAGCCGTGTTACAAAATGCTTGAAGGTAACTAAATGCTGCCTACATGAAGCACCGTGGGTGCAGTAGATATCTGTGAGGGACTCACCTGTTGGGCTTGGCTCCGCCCTGCTCGGGAACTATCACCGCGACGCCTCCCACGCTCACCACCGACACCTGGGACGGCGCTCTGCGCATGCGCGACGCATCTTCGCCACCTTCCTCCACCGATCTAGCATCAGCCACCTGGCAATACAAGAGAAAAATACACACCGACATCCGGCACCATGCAGTACAAGAAAGTTATAAAGAAATGATCTCGAAGTATCTACATTTCTACATGTTTGTTTTATGCTTGTGGAATAACAATACTCATTTTTTATTGTTTAAAAGAAGAAGAAAAGAAATTACTTGGTTGATAGTTTTAGTTTGCTGTTAGAAAGTGTTGAAAAACACTGTAAATAATACCTTATTGAGATGAGTATTACGTGATGTTTTGTTGTTATGCTGAGTAGTAAGGTATAAGTGGTGAACAAGACGAGAATAATTCTAAAGCCGTTGTAATCTCTCCAGAAGCAAGCTATCCCACACATACTTTAACTGGTTCTTGATATCTTCGATACTGGCACGGAATTGACATCCGAGCTGGACTCACACTTGTTCTATAGGGGATAGATCTGGAGATCTTGCTGGTCACGAGAGTACCTCAACATCACGCAGATAGCTGATAGAGACTCTTGACACTTTCTCAACCGACTCACTGCATGCATCCAGCCAAGAGTGGTTTAAACGTCATAATGATAGTTCAGCTCATACTGTTGTAATATCACATACCCTCTCAATCAGTGAAGTTTCATTTCGATTCCTCCTACTCTTTTGGGTACGCCATTTTTTTTTTCAGGCAGTGCATATTTCTTATTCCTACCAATTAATAAATTTGACCCTGGTTTGAGGAAAGCAGTTACTTGAATGAGTGAACATAAGTACACTGCAAAAACTTGGTTCAATCCAACATTTAAACGAATGCAGTCATACTTTTTTTTTTTTTTTTTTTTGCATGTTGCATTTTAACTATTGGTAATAATACAGGGAGCATAAGGCCTAAGTACTCGTTATATCGACCAATATTTTATTTTTATTGGACCAGTGTCGATGAAACAGCTGGTGTTTATACTGTTTCAAAAAATTAGTGCTATAAATTCCTGGAGAAAGCAAAAATAAGTTTAAAAAGATTTCAGTTATCAGATAATTTTTTGCGAATAATTACTCGTGCAGTAGTCCCTTAATCATGTGACAACATTACCGCGATTTGAATCCTCCATGATTAATTCCACGCTGTCAACATTTACGCACTCGTGTCTTTGAACCGAAGATAAGGGAGCGTGCACAAACCACGTAGCTTCAATTTGGCCTCCCGTGAATCCCCCCCCCCCCCCACATAGCCCCGTGGCTTTTGCCTCTACCCCCCCCCCCCCCCTCCACGTAGCACGTAGCTTTTTTCCCTTTTGATTCCAGAAGACATTTTGTACTGTTTCCTCTTGTCAGACTATTGTAAATTACATACGGAGATGGTTAAATGACGGAAATAAATATTCACATGCTATTGTGAGTTCTGTTCCTCATTTTAACTGTGAAAAATGTTATGAAAGGAAAGCTACGTGGCCTGGCTCGGAACCCCCCCCTCCCCCCACGTAGCCCAGGGTAGCCTTCCAGCCAACCCCCCCCCCCCCCTGGACCGAGCCACGTAGTTTGTGCACAATCCCTAAGCAATCAAGCATTCAGTGAAGAACAGTGGAGTTATAAAAATATCATTCCTCGATGACAGATAGTGAATCTACTGTCGAACTAATAAACAGGAAAGAGCAATCAAATTTGGTGGCTACAAGCTAAACAATTGTCTTTGTACAATCTGTATGTTTATCCATCTTCAGGGTCAAAATGGAGAAATTCAGGGTGCTGGGTGGTATGTTGCAGCAACTGACCTGGCTGTGTTGCTGGTGGTGTGCTTCTAGGAGCGGCTGGTCGTTTGCCGGCTCCGACCCATCGTGCCGTTTAGCTGACAACTGCTCAGCGACCAACTTGCCGTTGGCTACCAGTTGAGGGCCCGTCTGGCTGCTTTTAGACGACAACAAGTCGCTAGACAACTTGCCGTTAGCCACAGCCGACGGCAGCTCCTGTAGAAATTTGAAATACAGTGTCACGTAACGGGCAAAACACTTTCTCAATATCGACATGAAATCAAGAGATAATGATAGTGTTTCTATCGGGCTACAAAGCAGCGTAATTAAGTTCTTTGGTAACTGCACAGTAAACAGTTTGAATCAAACATGTGGCCCCATTTGCGGTATTTACAGGGAGCGGATGGAGGTAAACCAACGTATGCTTTCAAGTACTTAGTGTTGTGATGGTCAGTTCCAAATATTGGCCACTCTAATCCCGAAACAACATTTGGCTCAAACTGGCATAAAAACAGCCATTAAGATTGCACGAGTGAATACATCAAGATGTTGTAGAGTAAAACAAACTGCATCCTAGGTTTAATGGAATTTATTTTGGCACGGAAGACTTGAGGTTCATGAATACTGCACGTAATTAAATAGCAGTATCGAAGTTTTGACAGCACCAATAACAGGCGGTTCAAGTTATATTTGAATGGATCTGGGGATTATTTTTGCTTCCATTCGAATTTCATTAAAATACGGGCTCTACTAAATAGTTACAATAAAATTATTTATAACTTTAGTCCTTTATTGCACAAGGGGAAAAGAGACGTTCACTCTATCATGTTTATATTTACTTATAGGAAGAAAAATGTTTAATTAATGGGGATAAATGAAGAAAACGAGTAGAAAGATGTTATGTTACTTTAATAATTTGGTCTTAATTCAATAAAATAAAATATTATTCTGTATTCTTCCATTCACAATGATGTAGACATATTATCATAGAACAGCTGGATCATATGGGCCATTTCCTCAATTTCTATATAATCGATTTGTATGAATAATTAATAGCAACCATATTGTAGAATGTGTGGTGGTGAGAGATAGTGTTTTGTTTTGTGCTTGTCTTATTTTTTTTTGGTTAAACGTGTCTTATTGTAGATGATAGCTATATTTCTGATTTTCTTTTGAGTATTGTGTAAAGTGTTGGATCTGACAGGTTCGTGTATTCATTTATTATGTTCTTTCCTTCGCCCATTCTCGTGATATTAAATATTCATACAAAATTATTATCACATTGTTCTTATCGTTTTTAAGGCATTCTACTGTAATCGTCAGGTAAAAGAATTATTGGAAGCAGTATATATGTTTACGGTATTCCGATCTATCGCAGGTGAGCAGGTGACATATGCCACTAAGAGCAGTACTAAGCCCAAAGATACGGAAACATCGTATTTGGTTACTGTTAATCGTGTCAATATCTATGTTTCAAATCATTCCATCATTCCATCGACTGGTCAGAGTATTTATCTTTATACCTTTTGTTTTTCTATTTTTTTTTTTTTTTTTTTTTTTTTTTGTTAATTCTATCCCAGTTTTGCCCTCTTTTTTCAATATTTTACGTAACAATCTTCCTATACCTTCTCCTGTGTTGTGTTCTGGGATTAAAGTTGTTCAGTTGCTGTTCATACATTTTTGTGTCTTTTTTGTCATTTTGGTTATGTCGTTCACTTTCTTGTTTATAATTCTGTCTCAGATTGGCATTCAAGCTTCTGATAAGAATCACCTCAGTTGCCCAGATACAAGTCACTAGTTTCTTCAACAAAATCCACGTCTCACAAATACATGTTAAAATTGGTACGTAAATTATTTCAGTTGCATTTTATTGTAGTACTGTTGTGTCTGTGAAGATGTCTATGTGATAATTGTAATTGTGGTGCTGTGCATAAAGATGAGCGAAAGAAGATGGGGAAACGCTATGCCCGCACCTTCACACCAATTCTTGATGAAGGCACTTTAGGAACTATCAAATTTAACATCTCTATGTTATGAAATAATTATAATAACAGGCTCCTATGTCCTCCTTCCTTACGTAGAGGACGGGTTACTTCAGTTAAAATGATGCCACAGACGCTTAACCTGCAGTATGCCATTTGTGCTCCATGTGCTGTACATGACATGTAAATACTAAAATATTTATGATTATATAATTTATGATTATATAAACTAATTATGTTATTTAAGTTTAAAGGAGAAAAGAGTGATGAACTAAGTGAGAAAGATAATCTTTGGTTTGCGATATCAGAAGATAGTTAGAGAAAGAGAAATGAAGACGTTCCAAAGATGGAAAAGGGACTGAATAATAATTTCGGTGGGATGGAGTAGTCTGTTGTAGTATTAAAGTACAAGCCTCAGGGCGTAAAGAATATGATTGTTTTAAAAATTATCGTTAATGCTTTAATGAAGGCATGTATTGGCATCAAACAAAAGACAACTAATAAATAATAGGTGTTGAATGTAAAATCGATTAAAATTTAATATGAAGCTTATGAAAACATTGTGGCTTACGGAGAAACAGAGAAGCATAGAACATATGATTGTTTCGTTAACTAAAATATATCAGAGTTGGTGATAAATGTGGAATCGGATGTAATCAGAAAATTTAGTTGATTGATGTGGCCTCTTCGAAGAAAACGGATACAGGGATAAAGAAAATTAGTACAACTTTCTTATCTGAAACCGTAAGGGGGAGGCTCACAATATTACACGTGGTTTCCTTTGCAACCACCAGCTCTTCTTGCAGTGCTGCCAGTCACTTGACTTTGAATATTCGTAGATTGCTGCTAAAATTTCCGTAGATTTGGTACAAAAATCCGGAGACTCCCTAATTGAAAGACTCAAACAATAATTACTGAAAAGAGATTCAAAATTAAGAATACATTTTATTTCCAGGTCTTGTTGTTGTTGTGGTTTAAGGGCGCGTCGACGGCGAGGTCATTAGCGCCCTTTCCAGGTCTTTAAAATTAGAAAAATAATATTCTTCATTGAAAGTAAGAAATATCTCTGAGCATATTTTATACATCGTCACTTTCACTGCTGCTATGCCTAGTAGTTTTTTTTTTTTATTTTTTCCTAGTGACCATACTTTTTCTTTGTTGACATTAAATTTAGCTTATCTTCTGTATCAGGAAATGTTAAAAACTGCTACCCCTTTGAATCTCGTAAGGAACTTCTTCGGAATGTCGTGCCAACGAGCGTGTCATCGTGCATAAAGAGTGCGCCGATAGTTTTGTGTTAGGGGGCGTCCATTAATTACGTGAGGTGAAATCTCAAGAAACCTCACCCAAGGGTGAGGGGAGGGGGGGAGAGCGTCAATGGAAATTTCATGTGGGTTTTGAAATTGTTGAAGAGTGGTAGAGCTAAGAAAAAAAGGTCAACAAATGACGCAAAAGTCAACTTTAAACTTTAGGGGGGGGGAATAACGAAAAAGTTACCAGGTCGATTACTAGGGGGGAGGGGAGGTCGGACTAATTTGACGAAGTCTCACCAGAGAGGGGGGAGGGAAACCAGAATTCCAGAAATACACCTCATGTCACGCCCCCACGGTTTTTTAAGATCAATAAAAATTGTAACCAAACAAAATATGAGCTTTATTTCAATCGTTGGTTCACACGAGCGGTTGCAAGGAAACGATTCACAGTTATTGACAATTCTGTAATGCATTAACACTATACGCTCACAGTCTAACAAAAACCAATATAAGAAAAAAATCAACAAATGATAAAAAGTGTCAAAAATCCGTAAATATTTTAACAAAATCCGAAAATCCTAACTTTTCATAAAAATACGTAGATCTACGGATAAATCCTTAGAAATGGCAGCACTGTCTTCTTGCCTGCTAATGAAGTAACAGACGGTGAGAATTTATGCCTTACCGGGACTACAAGAGTTAAGTTCGTGTTGCACCACACACAATTACTACACACTAGAGAGCAAGGACACGGGTCAGACCACTAAGACGTTGCACAACTCTGTTTGTTCCTTTACGAAATTTTACAGAACAATTTCGCAATTTGCTTACTGGAATTGTAACAGTACGGACATGTTGTGTCTCACTCTGACGATGCCACCTGGAAGCACTGACACAGTGGTGCAACGTGTGGAGAATTAAAATCAACAAAGCAAAGTGTCAGGCAATCTTATTCTCCACATGATTGAAGATACCCGAGAAGAAACTAAGCATAGCTGGCGTAGACATCGACTGGGTGGACGATGTCAAATATTTGGATCTGCAGCTAGACAAAAGACTGACGTGGGGAAAAAACATAAATAACACCAAAGCTAAATCTAAATCCAAACTAGCCGTCCTCTACCCCCTTCTAAGAGGCGACGGACTATCCACGGATGCAAAGCTGCTCCTGTACCGTGCGATCATACAACCCACGTTCCTATACGGGTCCGAAGTATGGAACATGGCGGCCGACTGTCATGTCAAAAAGATCCAGACACTGGAAAACAGAACGCTGCGCATAATAGTAGACGCACGTAGGTACCTTCCCAACAGGGAGGTACGTCGTAGCAAAAAATTTTCAAACAATACCTGAAACCATCAAAGCCAAATCAACAATATTTTACCGAAAATGCTCAGCTTCCATCCATCTCCTCATAGCAGAAATAGGCGATGAGGAAGAATTCATGTGGCCGGGAAAGCGCCCAAAACTAACCCTCCCCAGACAGTATCATTTTTAACCCCCCACTATCCACCAAAAATCCCCCTACCCACCAATAGTTGTAACTGAAGTCCCACATCAGTATAATGTAGGCCCACATGACAAATAAATTTCCCCCCATTAACATAAGTAGGTCTACCAATTAGTTTTAGATTCCCACAATATTATAAATAGGTCCCTTGTAAATTCTTGCAACATAATTCTGCCACCATTAGTTTTTAGTAAATCATATTTTAGATACCAAAATCAAATCAAGACATATGCAATCTTTCCAGTCCAAATAAAATAAAGTTAAGTAACATTATATAAAACAGATATGTGACATAGGATATTCCTGGCTCACGAACGGCAGAATGGGCTACGCCCATACATCTGACAGTCCTGTCCTGTCCTACATGTTTGCGTTGCGCGGGGGGTATGCGGCTACCTTGCAGGGGTCGTCGCCATGGCTACGCCTGACACAGGACGGCGCGCCGCCGACGGGTAGGTAGGTGAGGGCGCCAGCGATGGCGAACGCCGTGAGCGCCGCCATAACCCCCTGCGCGATGCGGAAGCCGTAGGTGGCGACCAGCCAGTGGACGAGCAGCGGGTAGCCCATCATGCCCGCAGACAGCACCGTCTGCGTGGCGCCCATCACGGGCACGCGCCGCGAGCTGAAGTACGAGTTGAAGCTGGTGTAGGAGGCGGGCAGCATCAGGCCCAGACCCACGCCTACAACACACGCAGCACAGTAACCAACCACAGATCTATACATTTAATTCGTGTGAATTAAAGGAACTTCGAAGGGTTAATTTTTTATTAACTAGCGGAGTTCCCGGCGTTGCCCCGTATAGTTCAAGTAGATTTACCCGTACGATATTTTTATTTCCGCAATGAGAAACATTTGTACAAAGTTTCATAAAATTTGCACCAATTTTTTTGTAATTAAAGCAAACTTAGATTCACCCACCCCTACCAACAAGCGGATGGATTGAAGTTTATTTGCACGTACACTATCATCCGAAAAGATTCATGTGTATCAAGTTTCATTAATCTGGTTAAGAAATTGAATTACAACATTACTAAACAACGCTAGATTATGTTAGACACTCACATTTGGTTCAGTTGCGAAGTGAATGGATATACTTTTTGCTCGAAACGCCAGATACTTTAACTCCGCAGAAAAAGTGAATCCAGAATAATATTGTCGTAAATAAATGATTTTACTGTGACTAATGTCTGGTGGCCAGAAACATTGTAGTTGTACTGCCAGAGATGTGGTTAAAGAAAATCTCTGTTGTTTTTACGGCTATCTGTGGCGTTCAAAACTTGAATTCAAATTAAAGGAAAGAATATTTTGTTTAGTGTGCAAAATAGTTATTATTGTAATCTTATTGCTTTAATTAAAGTCTATGGTCAGAGACATTGTAGTTGTGTGTTAAGTGCGAAAAATGGAACATCTAATTCTTCCTTCTTTGGAATTTGTCATCATATATTCAGAATTTCATTTAATGCTCCTCATTTAATGTTGAAACATAAGACATGTCAAACAACTGAATTGAGATTCTAAGCTTTAAAACAATGAAAACCCCATCGAAATCTGCTCAGTAGTTTCAGAGTTTTTATTAAGACAAATTTATCCTGCTTTCGTTTTATAGCTAATGATAGAGTAGCAGCTTACGACTAATCACCGCTAAGAATCACATTTAGACATTTTCATTACAAAAAAATAAAAAAGTAGAAGTATGTTACTAGTATCTAGCACTTGTTAGATATCCCTCTTTTAAATCTTTATATACGGTCGTCAAATTCTCAGCTCAAATGATGGGTCTATCGTGACTGTTTAATTGGAAACACTGTTCCTAAACATTCACTTTATTCTGTAAATATACGTCAAACCAGTAGAATTAAATCTCCACAACACGTTTTCATAAACTTTAGTTCACTTGACATGATCACTTGATATACTCATTAATAAGAACAGATTGCGGCGTGGTTACGGTCTCTACAATTAGCACACTAATGCGGTCATAGTAAAGACTGTCTCTGTTGGCACGTCCGCACTTTACGACTTACAGTAAAACACTATACCTCTCAACAACCAAAGATCTTAATACTACTTACAACTACCAACTTACGCCCCCAAAAACACTATACACACTACTAAATGTGAAATATTACAATACAAAATCTGAGAATACATACATCAATACAACCTTTTATAAATACACACAGTTAATTAAAACAAATCATATGATTGGTCGGGTGCGATATTGTCACTAGAATTATGAGATAATTATTTTTGTAAGCCTAGTGTTAGCTAATATGTTTAAGTACTAAAGATCGCTCAACCAGGAGATATAAAAACTGCTGTAAGCACTTTTTGTGTCTCTCAGATTCCAAATAAAATATTTGAGAGGTCCGTATAGTACAATCATATCACGGGACTCCACACTTTTTTATTACGACTATGTAAGTCAGCTTAACATCACAGAACATTGAATGCATTAATACACGTACGGTGTATGTTTAAATTTTAACGACGATTTTGGTTTGGTTGAAATGCGGTCTCGATCTGAATGACAACTGAGGTTCCGTATTACAGCCTTACGGAAGAGAAATTTAATTTTTAACTATAATTTAAGTTACTTTCAGGGATGTTGTGAAGGCTACGGAGCCACGTGTTACAGCGGTAACGGTCGCGCCTGGCATTCAAACTCGAGTCCAGCCATCCCGATATCGAATTTATATGATTTTCCGAAATCAAACTAGACGAATGACGGGATGGCTCCTTCAAAAGACTATGGTTGAAATCATTATAGTTTCTTGTCCCATAATTCCTCTCCCGCCCTTAATAACTTCGACGAGGAGTAAAGCTACAAAAAAAAAAAAAAAAAAAAAAAAAAAAAAACTGTATGTATAGTCTTTGCAAAGTGTTTGTCTTTGACGGCGTGTGAAACCTTTGGTTACGATTGTATTTCAAGTGAGTAGTGTAGATTGTTTGTAATATTCGTTGCGTAGTCTGTAACTGTTGAAATTAGAAAAATAAAGCGTATGACGAATAAACAACGGAACAACTGTTGAATCGATCGATAAAAATTAAAGGAAGAAACAGAAATGTAACGATATGGAACAACTTTTGTTAAGAAAAAGTTGGAAGATTCTGACAAACAATAAGAAATTGAACAAGCAAGTCCAATTATGTCACCTATCAACCCAAATTAAGATGGTCAAACATCGCTTAATACAGCGTAAAATGTGCCGTAATGAGATTGATCTCATTTTTTGATATCTGTTCAACGATATAGCTCGCGATGCGACATGCTGTAAAAACTTTTTTTTTATTGGCTTTCGGCAACTGAGCCATTCAGCCAGCTCGATGTGTTTATATCTCTTCCAGTGAATTAGCTTATCCAGTATGTTTTTTTTCAATTCCTAAGTATAGACACCACAGGACGGACAGGACATTCACAAAGACATACAACACTTAAACATCCATGCCCACGGCCGGATTCGAACCGGCGACCTTCGGCACGCGGAGCTAGCACTCTAGCCCCTACGCTACCGAGGCCGGCATCTGTAAAAACTTCGATTAACTTTACCTCCTAAGTCACTTAATATATAACTCAGATGTAGCATTAGAAATAAATTATGTTTCAGCCTGTCGCAGATAAAACCGCATACACTTTTCAAGTTTGAGTTGAGACGGAGCGGAATAATTCACATCACATGACTACTCACATAAGGGAACAATAGAGAAGGTAGGTACAAAGGCATTACTGGCATAAGAATCCGAAAACACGTTGAGCACAAATGAATGCACTAATCAAAGTGAACGACAATGGATATATTCAAGGAATGGAGAAGAATATTATCGATAGAAAGCTTTGGCTTCAGGGCGTGCTGTCCATCCTTACATTTAGGGGGTTCCTCTAGTCATCCAGACAAATTCTGCTAGGGTAATCCAGTTCCGCATGAGATATTCCCCTCATAAATTGAGTATCGTAATAAATATTAGAGAGGAGCGTATGCGTTTCGCTTCCCTTATTTAGCAAAGGTCATCCTTGCCTATGCCCAAAAAAGGAACTATGGAAATATGGGACTTCTATCAAAACTTCTGTGGTGTGAAATATACGACTACACAAATATCTACATGACAGCGAAACATTACTTTATTTTTTTGCTTTGATCGATAATCTGCATTACAGCTAAACAAACAAGGAAACATTGAAAATAGGGCAAAAAATTAGACGAATAAGATTATAATTCCTGCTCAAAGAGCAATTATCAGTAATGTTCTCAGGGACAACCTTTTTAATATTGAAATTAAACCATTTTATTGCTTCATTAGTCCGTTTACAACTTATTGTTGTTTGTTTACGACTGTCGACACAAAACCTACCTGGTAAGATGGCGAAGGTGAGGATCATGTGGAAGACGCTGTTAGCAAAAACTGTGAGAACGTTCCCTGTGAAGAACATGCAGGCGCCCACCAGAGCCACCTGGCGGCAGGAGTACGTCTTCAGCGCGTAGTTCGCCAGCAGGCCTGCCAACATCGCAACACAAGTTACTTAGGACATGCAGTCATTCAGAAGCACAAGCAGTAAATTCCAGGAATAATAGTGAACTTTTTTCAACCAACTGTCATTTTTTTAATCTTACAGAATTAAAACTATTATGTTTCAATGAAGAGCAATAATTTTTGGTACGTTTTTCTTCATAGTGATATTTGCGTTAGTGAAAAAGTAAGGCTAGTCCATCAGATGATACAATGTAATAAAACCTGCAAGTGAATCGAGCATTTCGCAGTTTTGATTCCATACATTAATGACCTTTCAATATACCCAGATGTGGTAGGTCAGACCGTTGTCAGTTCATGCAAAAATCAGTGCTTTACCTCGACAAAAGAAGTAGTTTTCTTTTGTATGGGACAAAAGCGTTCCAGAAAACCTGCTACAAGGTAAGTGAATTACGTAGAAGAAAAGTAAATACCCGAGAATATTTCGATCAAAAAACCTAATGCTCAGCTCCACCAAAAAAGTTGTTGAAAGTGTCACTGTCCCTGGTCTGCGGAAGTAATTGCAGCACTGGATCTTAAGATATCCTGAACAGAATTGGTAAAGCACAAAATGACTCAAGATTGCTGGAAATCGATTAATGCAGTCCTTTTCTATGTAATTCCTAATACGTGATATGTAATGGGTATCATCCATGTAGTTCCTAACATTAATATCACAAGGTACTATCAGAAAAATAATGCTGGTGTAAGTTAGTACGTAATAACAATATGAATAGATGATAAAGACAGTAGATTAAATTATTTAAGAAACAGGGTATGAATTTATTATTAACAAATCACTTAATACAGATAAATAATACATTTAATTCAAATGGAATTTGGATGTATCAGTTCTATAATTTGACATACGCAGCTGAAGAGTTCGAAATAAGTATAATTTTTATATCATATATGTTTATTCTCCTTTATATTATATTTGAAAGCAATCGATCCATATTCGTACTTTTTGCTTGTTAGGCCTAACACAGCCTCTGAAGATCCCTCTTCGCCATAAGGCAGTGGAGTTTCCCTCCAATTTACCCCCGGAGAGGATAGGTGGCCCCTTCCGCCATTATCGCCAATATGAAGGTCTTCTCCTCTGCTGAAACTGCCGTTAAGAACTTCGCCCGTATCCCTGGGCATGAGTTCCACACTATACCCTGTGGGACTGGGTCCTTGCCTGAACTTGGCCACCCTGTCACTCCGCCCTACTGGAATTAGGACGTCCACCCCCGCAGCGAGGATGCGCCAGACAAGAATTACTCAAGTGGAGTATAGAGAAGGTAATCCTACCGCCCTTAAGCCGGGTTAATGGTTGCGTATGATGCCACAAACCAAATAAATTGGGCGACAGTGGAAGAAGAGAGATGGTGGTTGGACAGAAGCGCTGGTGAGGCTTTTGTTCCCACCAGACCCTGCCAGCGGCTGGAAGGTGTCCTACATGATGATAATGATGATGTTTATTCTCATGTCTCTTCAGCATATTTTGTCAACACAGTTTGCTCTTTTAGGTTAGCATTACTAAAACATCAATACGATTCGGAATTATATATTAACCTCTGACTTGAAACGTCATGGGAAAGTGGTAGCAGAGGTAAAAAGAATGAAAGGACACAAGGCAGCGATTAGGGGAATAACATTTTTCCCATTTCAGAATGTAACAGGAGATGTTCGAAGTTTCCGTTTTACCATTCCTTGCCAGACACGATCGAAAATACCTGACTTTCTTGGATATTAGAAGCAGCGCAAACTATTCTTGCAACCAGATCCATTTCAGAATCAACGGGTATTTGATACGTAACATATTTAAGTGCCCCCAAAGAAAGAAATCCAGGCTACTTAAGTCATGAGAGCGTTCGCCCGGTACATCACGCCCAGTACGTTCATGAACAACGCCGCCTAGCAACGATCGGTCAAGTTTTCAGTAAAAGGTCCCTGTGCAATTGGGAACCGTTTCGATGATCTCTACCTGTTCATAAAGTTTTTACCTCTGTTTATGAGACATCCCAGCGTTTTTAAAAAATGTGTCTTTTGTATCAAGAAAAAAAGTCAGAAGATTCTGACACTAGTTCAATGTTTAAATCTACGTGAATACCATACCTACTTTCCTCGAAGGAGTATTAAAATGTAGAAAAAGATGGAGCCGTAAAGCGATAAACTTGGCTGCAGGTACTATAAAAAAAATGACTATACCGGTTGCTTTTTGTTGTTAAATTTAGATGACAGCTAGAATCGCGTTACATACAACTTTCATGATTTTATTTTTTTACCTAGCCTGGTAGATCCTGACTTCAATAAAAGTGAATATACCAAGCTATAAAACTTGTTGCATATGTGGTGCGTAAAATAGCAGCAAAAGTACTTAGGTCGTTTCGCCAGGATGAAGCACTGCTAACAAACAATACCTGCAGGCATTTCATTTCTCGCAGTAACAAATAGAAGTTTAAATTAAGATTTTCCAACAGTTAACCATTAATCAATAACACAGAGTAGTTAAAAAACAAATAACTGTCGAGAGTTCAAGTAATAAGTTTGCGTGCGGTTCTCATGATTATTTTTCATTCTGCGATTACTGTATACGAACAATGCGCCCGCAAATTCCTTGCCTGCTCCAGCATATAGTTTTATTTTTGTTGGAAGCTTTTATATTTTGATTTATAATTGGACATACGCATCTGAAGAGTGGGTGATTATTTGAATACCTAACTCATTAACCACCTCATCATAAACGACAAGTAGAGGCTTGATGTATTAACCTGTTACCTTAAAAGAACACAGCTAACTACGTGCCATGAAACTTGGATCCTAATGTCGTGTAGTTTTTTCTGTTTCAAGAATTAACGATCGACCCTGGAATAAAAAGTAAAAAAATTTAACAACAGTTATGAACGGCAGTTGTGGACTTTTTATAAGCAATAAACGTTTCCTGCTATGTTAATGTGAAACTTAAGATGTGCAGATGTTCAGATTTTTGTTTGGTATTAGCAGGAATAAAATTATGTCAAATACCCTGCGAAAAAATCTTAGTGTTACCCATATCTTTGATTCTGAAATTTCTCTACGTCGAATGAAACATATTCTAAATCTCAGATTTAATATTTCTCGACCCAAGTAGTACGATATTCTTCATCTACTTTCGTAAGAAATAAGGCAGAATTTAGAACTGCAATCCTCAGTTTTCATAAAATAATTACAGCATGCTTCTTGTTGCTAATTCCGTAGCTAATGCAATGATAAGAATTTCTTTGAAATTTTGGTATTGTATGTTGATTAAATATCAAAGAAAACAGTGGTCAACCTTATGAATAACGACATTAGAAACATATCATATATTTTCGTCAGTTCATTTGACAGAGAACAATACGATTAACAAAGAGATTGTTCAACAAACAGAGGCCAACGTGTCATGCAACAAGGAAGAAGAAAAATGTAGCTGAACATATCGCACGCCTACTATGCACGCGAATTCTTGAATCCGACCAATTCGATTGATCCTCAAGTAATGGCAGGTCATATAAATAGGACAGACGAACTCGTATCCGCGTCATTAAAACAGTTTCATCAACTGTGTTTAGTTATTTAGGACGTAGTTCACGCTCCAATTAAAACTGCAAACAGAATTAAATCCAACCAAACGGCAGCTGTGTAACCGGTTCATACCAGATCACGTTCTGCAATTATCGTATAAACGCCGGATAACCCGACGGCCTTTGTGCTCCAGAGAAGTACACAGCTTGTTTTATCGCTAGTATGACGGAAAAAATTGTCTCAACCAGAACGTATTTGTGTCGATCGCACTTCTGCCTCGTGATCAACAAACTGCGCACTTTTCTCTGGCATGGTCAGAAGCTATAGATCAATCAATCCAGCTGACTTTTCAAGTTATTTTTCTATTTGAAAATGTCTGTATTTACATGTGTTGTGTCAGATAAGTTGAGAGACATTCGTAATGAACTCAAGCATAAAAAAATAACGACATTCAAATAATAAAGATGCAGCCACGATCCTTTTTGTGGAAGGTCTAAAAATCATTTGTGAAGATCAACAACTTTATGACTACCCCATGAAGACTTTGTATTGATCAACAAAAGCATTTTTATAAGAGAATCAATATTTTTTTGCCTCCTTTTATTGAGATGCTAAAAAGGAAATCCGATTTCTTAATGTTGGTAACGTTCATTGGAGAGAGTCTTCCTACGAACTTACTCTTACTACGTGCTCACTCTAAAAGAAAAGTATGGTCACTAAAATCACCAATCAGTCAAGAGTTCCAGCAGGTAGCTTGATCTCAACTAATGGAAATTGTATTTCTAAATTACAGTAAACACTTTTCTTAATTTAAGGTAGTAAATACTGCATCTAAGTGGAATTATTTTTTCAAAATATCCAATGATTGAGTAAGAAATTTCTACCTTATGACCATGAATAAAAGAACAAACTATGTCTTCTTTTTTTGATTATGACTTTAGGTCTTATGAGCAGAGAGGTCGCTGGGGCACGGACAGGATTTCTGGGAAGGAAACAAGAGGCAATAGGTGTTAGTTTGTGTGGAATTACCGAATTGGACATTTGATTATAGTGATTTAGGGAAACCATCAAATCTGAAATCTAAGTGGGATCGGGGATCGTAACAGTAAATACTAGACTTTAAAGATATCCATCTTATAATTATGTAAGGTTAACCATAAAATGTACTTACATTACACAAAAATATTGATTATTTCATTGAACTTAAAATAATTTGACATGAACCATACACCAGTTATATTCTGTGCCTTTGCAGCTTCACTAAATTACAATACTATATTAGTCTCACACAAGTAGTACATAGAAGATATCGTAGCACTTAATAACAGCAAACTTCTTAAGCAGTATAGGTTTAATGAAAGGGATATAAATTTCTATCATTAAATGTTTCAGTGAACTGCATGCTGTCTGCTCTTTGTGCGAGGACCGGTTTAGCACGTAGCTAATCTTTTCGAATGAACGATCTCGCCATGTTCTCAGAGAATAGGGCTCCATGTAGTCGGAAGTGATTTATGCTACGCCTGTTCACTGTACTCACCCGTGAAGGAATGCAGGGCCATGTTGACGCTGGTGATGAGGGTAATGCCCCTCGTGCCCTCTCCCAGGCCTTCGAGGAACTCGCCGAAGATCTGTCCGAAACATACTTGAGGACCCAGTGACACTATCTGAAACACCATGTTATGTCACCGACTGCAGTTGATAGACGTTACGTAATAATGCTAATTCCACCTTATTTTATTCACATTATACAACTTATATAAATGTTGGTGGTACTATTTTACCGTCACGTGTAAACCAGCAATCGCCTATCGACTTAAAAAATCAAATAAAATTATGAATTCAGCCCGTATGTCATATAATCATATCCTTTAACCCTTGATTATGTGATGATGTAACATCTAATTAGTTGATATTTTAAAATTTACAATTGAGTTATGTCTTCCTTAGGAAAAGTGCTGCAAAAACAACAAGTAATTCAGGTGCACTTGTGACTGCTGATTTAATCTTATCATAAAAATTTCAGTATGATATTTTTTTTTTTTAAATGGCTTTTGGCAGCTGAGGCCATACAGCCAGCTCAATGTGTTATATTAATGCTTCCAGTGAATCAGTTAAACCTAGTGTTTCTATAGTCTTCAAAGTGCGGACGCCACAGGACGGACAGGACACACACACAGACACACAACACTTAACATCCATGCCCGCGGCCGGATTCGAACCGGCGACCTTCGGCACGTGGAGCTAGCACTCTAGCCCCTACGCTACCGAGGCCGTCTGTGATATTTTTATTTTCATTACTAGCCTCTAAGCCCGTCAAAAATGACGGGTGGAAGTTATGTTCTGGCAACTGATTGCGATTGATTAAACAAACAGAACTGTTGTTATGTAATGCTCATAACCTTATTTTGTAATGTATACATATTGCGGTTGTAGTTTACTCAGCGATACAGCTGGAACTTCTACTGAATTAATGATCTCAGAATTAGGGAACCAATGAATTTAAAAAAAATTAGGAATCCCAATATCTTACGCTATAGCGCGCGATATTGGTTTTATTCCTGGTCCTGGTCTCATTCAGCATGTTAAATACGGAACTACTTCCAACCGTATAAAATAATAACTTCTTATAGGACATCAGTAATAAAAGTAACAAATAATTAATATATTAATTTAAACGCAGTACATACTTTAATTTCAGTTTTTGGGCAAATCGTTTCTTCGAGTATGTTATAATAGTGACTTAAAATATCTTCACTCGATATAAATATCATGTAAGCCCGTCAAAATGACGTGTTGGAACGCAGTATTTTAGCAATTCGTTTCTTCGCTAAGTACAATTTTCATCAAATAACTTTCATATTCTTGAAAATGTAATGTAGATATTTCTTAGCTGACTGTAACAGCAATATTGCTGTACAAGAAACGGTTTTTAATTAAGAAAAAGCAACTAATTACTATTTTTTTACGAAATACATACTTTTCTTTTATTGTGCTGGCAACTCATTCACTCGTGGATGATTAGCTAAATAGAACTGTTATTAAATAACGCGCATAACCTCGAACATTTGCGGTCGCTGTTGGTTACGCAGCGTAGGCGAAAAGCGTGACGTCAGAGTGTGACAGACATCGGTACATAATGACCAAGACTGGCATTTTATAGGTACAGATTGATTCAAAAGAAAAATGCACTTTCATTATACACTCCTGGAAATTGAAATAAGAACACCGTGAATTCATTGTCCCAGGAATGGGAAACTATATATACACATTCCTGGGGTCAGATACAACACATGATCACACAGACAGAACCATAGGCACATAGACACAGGCAACAGAGCATGCACAATCTCGGCACTAGTACCGTGTATATCCTCCTTTCGCAGCAATGCAGGCTGCAATTCTCCCATGGGGACGATTGTAGAGGTGCTGGATGTAGTCCTGTGGAACGGCATGCCAAGCCATTTCCACCTGGCGCCTCAGCTGGACCAGCGTTCGTGCTGGACGTGCAGACCGCGTGAGACGATGTTTCATCCAGTCCCAAACATGCTCAATGGGGGACAGATCCGGAGATCTCGCTGGCCAGGGTAGTTGACTTACACCTTCTAGAGCACGTTGGGTGGCACGGGATACATGTGGACGTGCATTGTCCTGTTGGAACACCATGTTCCCTTGCCGGTCTAGGAATGGTAGAACGATGGGTTCGATGACGGTTTGAATGTACCGTGCACTGTTCAGTGTCCCCTCGACGATCACCAGAGGTGTACGGCCAGTGTAGGAGATCGCTCCCCACACCATGATGCCGGGTGTTGGCCCTGTGTGCCTCGGTCGTATGCAGTCCTGATTGTGGCGCTCACCTGCACGGCGCCAAACACGCATACGACCATCATTGGCACCAAGGCAGAAGCGACTCTCATCACTGAAGACGACACGTCTCCATTCGTCCCTCCTTACACGCCTGTCGCGACACCACTGGAGGCGGGCTTCACGATGTTGGGGCGTGAGCGGAAGACGACCTAACGGTGCGCGGGACCGTAGCCCAGCTTCATGGAGACGGTTGCGAATGGTCCTCTCTGATACCCCAGGAGCAACAGTGTCCCTAATTCGCCGGGAAGTGGCGGTGCGGTCCCCTACGGCACTGCGTAGGATGCGACGGTCTTGGCGTGCGTCCGTGCGTCGCTGCTGTCCGGACCCAGGTCGACGGGCACGTGCACCTTCCGCCGACCACTGGCGACAACATCGATGTACTGTGGAGACCTCGCGCCCCACATGTTGAGCAATTCGGTGGTACGTCCACCCGGCCTCCCGCATGCCCACTATACGCCCTCGCTCAAAGTCCGTCAACTGCACATACGGTTCACGTACACGCTGTCGCGGCATGCTACCAGTGTTAAAGACTGAGATGGAGCTCCGTATCCCACGGCAAACTGGCTGACACTGACTGCGGCGGTGCCCAACCACTGCGCAGCTAACGCCCTTCGACGGCCAACACTGCTGTTCCTGGTGTGTCCGCTGTGCCGTGCGTTTGATCATTGCTTGTACAGCCCTCTCGTAATGTCCGGAGCAAGTATGGTGGGTCTTACACACCGGCGTCAATGTGTTCTTATTTCAATTTCCAGGAGTGTATATCAGAATCGCCACTCATCATTTTCTTAAAAATAATAAATCGAAAACTAAGTAGTGAAATTATAAAGTTAATTAAAATGGTCCGACCTGCCAGCACATTGGACTGGGGTGGTGCAACGGGATCAGCTTCGAGTCCTGGTCCCCGTATACAGGTCATCCTGATTATGGCTTGTTGCGCGGTTTCCGTGATCATCTAGGCGACTGCTAATATGCGCTTCATAAATTACACACTTCACAAACAGAGAGATACTTTTTTCACGCAGTACACATAGTTAAACTTTTCGCAAACATGGCAACACAAACATTCTACCACTGTGATTATTTTCTCCAGGCCCAACAAATCGGGTTCTAATAATGGTTGGGTTACCAATTACCCTCCTCTCCGATTTCCACGATTTATACTAAGCAGCCTTAGTAATCAGGTGGTCCCTACTGGAAAAAAATTCGGAGATCAGTTTTTAACGAATTCGCAATAACTATCTAGCTTAGAAAAATTGCCGTTAATTCTTCGACCAGATGGTAACAAATACTAGACGGAGTGTGGTGAGAGCGGTTAATGCAATGGCCTCGCATTCGGGAGGATGCCGGTTCGAATCCCCGTCCGGGCATCCGGTTTTGGATTTTCTATGGTTTACCCAAATCATTCTAGGCGAATGCCGGGATGCTTCTTTAAAAAATTCCATGGACATTTTCCTTCCAGTTCGTTGTCCCCAGTCCTTTACCACCACTAATGACTTCGACGTCGACAAGGCATAAAGCCATAAGCAAAAAAAAAAAAAAAAAATAGAAATAAAAAAATTAAGAAAAAATACTACGTTCATTTCAGAATAATTGTTAAAGAAACTCCATACAACGTTTTACTCATGTTTCACCTACTTCAACAACAAATATTAGGACCCTAATTTGAATAATTTTAATTCAGAAACCATAGAAAATTTATAATACGTAGAAAGAACCTTGAATATTGAAAGGAAAATTGAAAACAAGTACTCTATTATTTTACAACTTGAGTATAAATAACCTAAATAAAGATTTAATTTGGGTTGGACTATTGTCCATATGAGTGTGTTCCAAACATCGTGGCATGTATGGATAAACAGTCATCTAGACAAAAATCGGTTAAAAATATTCTCTACCGTTTCGAACGGTTTGAACACTGATAACGTTATCATAATGAAATCATTTCTACCCTTTCATATTAATTGTTGAAATAATGCTGTCGAAACGGATTATACCTCTTAATATCAACCAAGTGTGGAAGGTATCAGAACAAACCACACTATAGAAAGATCTTCTGAGTGTAAGTTATCTCACACAACTGATCTCCATTAACACAAGAAATACTGCATCATCATTTGAAGGAGTAACTTGCGTAATAATCCCAAGTGATTACGACAGATTAAATAGAGGTACTTTATGTACGAGCCCCCTTCACTCTTCCTTATTTTGCACTGTAATATATACGACTAAATTAAATAAGTGATACGAAGGTTATGAGAAACAGTTATTAAGTTGTTTATTTGATCCGTCGACTTCTAAGGCGGACATTGTCTGCACAAAACGCAGCTTACGTGATAGTCGTGGACGTGTGCGTCGTTTTACCGACAGGTGTCGGGTTATGGTCGTGTGTGGCTAGACAACAGCTGCCGGAAACCTGTCCTTCGTGCTCGGTACCTGCATAATTTTGGCTGAGATGCAGAGCAAGTGGCTGTCACGAAATGCACTCGAATTACGGTATACCATACATTCAAAAATCGACATATTAATTTTTAAATTAATATTAATAATAATTTATTGTTTATAGCAATACTGAGAGATGATGAAGTCTGGATAAGGGTTATACCACGTAGGAAAATTGTCTTTCAGACAGATGAATAGGAGTGTTCTGAGTATGTTAACATTTAGTTGTGGTGGCTTCGGGTGTTACTACATCTATAGTCCGCTCGCTTTTCAGAGGCGGTCCAAGGTCACTCTGCACTACCCACAATCCGCTGCTCCCATCCCTACATGAGATGGATAAAGAGCGCCCTGTTATAAATTTGCTACACACTTAACTGCACACAGCGGTCAGCTGAGAGAGTATGATCGGGATATATGGTGAGAAGAGGAGCGAGGCCAGGGAAAGATGACCTTGAGCCGCCATTTAGGAGTGAACAGGGTATAACAACTACAGATTTGTACTGGCATCGAACGCACCGTTGGAATAATCATCCTCACATTGGTCTTTGGGTACCAAACCTAATCAGACTTCTAAGACAATTAACTGGAAAATGTTTTTGTAAGCTTGCTAGGAGTTAAATAATCAAGACTACTTTATACTCAGTGCATCTGCTTTGTTTATATTTTAATCATTTGAATCTACTGTTACTGTCCGTCATTGAGATCGTAAATAACTATCACTGACTCACTTGTTGTGCCTCTGCGGTATTTTCACTACGTCATTTTCCGGACTCCAGTCGTCCGAATCGGTTTTCGTGACTTTTATTGTGTGATAGATAAGCAATTTGCTATTATGAAGAGCGCTCTGTGGAGGTTTCTACCAAACCAAGCCTTTGTTCTTACTAACACGCTCCCTAACTGACTGTCAATAGTTAACATACCATCCAATATATAGAAAGTGACTTCCTTAAATTGCATTCTAACACTGTCAATCATGCACTCAGTCTCTTCGTCTAATTCACCACTGTTTCCCAACATTTTTGGGGTCTACTGCCACTTATGTGGTTAACTCATCGTTACCATCATCAAATTCGGAGCTTTGGTTTTAAGGCCGCAAGCCCTTGCTGATACCAAGGATTTTATACCTACCTCCAGGTCGAACTACATGCTAATGGGGGAGTCTGTGAAACGTGTAACTATGTTCAGTGTGTCACAAGTGTATTTTTTGTTTGTGCAATGAGTAGTTTATACGGTGGAGATTGGAGACCGTCCAGGCATTCGCCTTGATGGCTGTGAAAATCCGCCTGATAACCATAGTCAGAACGGCCGGTACGCGAGAGCTTGGACTCGTGCCCGGTTCCGTTGTACCTCCCCGAAACAGCGCACTTAGCCACACTGACGGGTGCTTATTCTCCCTTCTGTTAACACTGCACTGCAAGCTATAGCCTTCTCATCCCTCTTAAGAAACTTATCCTGGCAGACGTCGCCAAATATAACCTGGCTATTGTCAATTGTCCTTGACAACGTAAGCCAGATTATAATTTTCCGATTCTTCTTTTTCTCCTGGCAGTTTGTGCGTAATAATGTAATTCAGTTGGATGGATTTGATATTAAATAAAAATAAACCACACATATACTCCAACATGAAACGTTTAATAAAACAAGATAAGTAAACACCCTTGCAATATTAATACACTGTGCGCCTTTACATCACCTCAGCGATCACAAAAACCAACCACACACCGCGCGACTTTATTGTTCTCTTACCTTGGCCGCGCGCGCGGACCAAAGTTGATTGTAACTTAAGAGTTAAAGATTACAAAAATAAACTACTTAGTATATACTCGGAATCGTAGGGTATATGGTACAAAGCCCTTATTAATGAGTGCTCTCACTATTTCCTTTACCTATCTTGTATTTTCTTCTCGGCAAAGGAGTGGAATTTAAATTCCATAACTTTACTATAGTACGCGTATGAAATGTGTTCTCAGATTATCAGTGCTTAGCACCAAATGGTAACAACGAACTGTAAGTTCGATAGTAGTTACGTTGAAATGTGAGGGAGAGATAACTTTAAAAGAGTAAAGTGATATTATGCTATCAGTAAGGAAGCACTCGTTACGTCATTCACCGTTCATTCGGAAGTAAACATCAGAGTGCTAGTGCATCCAGTAGTACTACTAGAGATTGTAACCAAATTTCTTTTAAAATAAGAACGTCTATTTGACAAAGAAAGAATAAAGTATGTAACTTATAATGATATATTCGTTATATCTCTATATTTCATGTATCTCAGGTTCTGTAAAGCGAGGTTCCACTGTGAGTAGATCGTATTTAGCTACTAAGTGGTTTAAGTTAGTAGAATGCGATTTTCAATGTTAGAACTTGGTAATATTACCTCAGTGGTGGGAGACGCAATAAGGCGGAAAGACTCATGGAAGCCAACTTAGGGATTTTCCCCCTAAATTTAGGGGGTATACATGGGTGATAGGATTTTTTTAGGGGCCTTATAATTTTAGGGGAATTTTTGGGTATTTTCTTTGTAGATTCTTTATGATTTCTTGTATTTATCTGTTGAATATTTCAATAGCGACATCAAATCCTCGTACAGATCCTCCTTACTAAGATCTCGGACTTCTCTATGACTGAATATATTTTTCTGATCACAGAATAAAATATTTGTTTCTGATACATGTTTGTTTTGGAAAAAAAAAAGCATAGAATCAGTCTTTAATGTTAGAGCAGTGGGACGAACTAAAGTTGCTCTTTCCAATTGCTAAGACAAATATACTTTTTAAAGTGACAATGTTGAACCCACTAAATTATTTGAAGATTTATTTTTATTGTACAAAAACTTGCTAAAACGCCTTGTTGTACCTTCACAATTGGAGAAATTGTTGGATTGTGAACTCGTGGAATTCAATTTCCAGGAACATATATATGCATACAACATCAATGTATTTCAGCTATGATTTTCAAAACATATCACAAGAACCTGAAGCAAATGATTTATTAGATGTCGGAGAAAGATGTAAGAACTTTTTATGTTGTCTAGTAGAACAGATACGAAAACGGCTCCAGACAATTTAGCAATATTGAAAATGGTTGCTGATTTACACCAAAAGGTTGCTACATCTCAAGTCAAACATGACAAAAACAATAATAAATTACATTCAGCGGACTCATATTTGTGGCAACAAAAATGACATTGCGGCCGAGTGGTACCAATTGCGTAATAATATTTCCACTTCAGCTGATTTTTATTCAGAAGTCTACGATGATTGTGATGCAGCTGGCTGTAAACGTTTTGAAAACGTCTCAAAATTTGGCCTAGCATTAATTACATTTCTAATTTCGAACGCGAGTGTTGAACGAGCCTTTTCAATCTATAATATTGTTAAAAATAAGTTGCGTAATATGTTATCTATTGAAATGCTACAAAGTGGTCCGATTCACATTGCAACGAAAGGTGGATCTTGCATAACATATAATCCTTCTACTAAAATGTTAAGTCTAAATGTATGATTTCTAAAACTCTGTACAATTAGAACAAAACGACGTGGTTTTCGAAATACTGAATAATTTATAAATAAAAAAGATGTTGCATAACATTTAATCCTACTACTAAAATGTTAAGTCTAAATGTATGATCTCAAAAACTCTGTACAGTCAGAACAAAACGAAATGGTGTTAGAAATATTGAATAATTTATAAATAAAAAATATTACTAATCAAAATATAGTATTTATTTTGGGGTTTTTCCACTAATTTTGGTGATTTTAGGGGTTTTGAATTGAATTTTAGGGGCAAAAAAAATTTTGAGTTGGCAACCCTGGCAAGACTGTGTGGAAGTGAAACGGCAGCATATTATTATGATTGTTGGCGATGCGACTGCCAAAATGTAGTTGTATAATTTTTCTTGTGGTTTTGAAATAGTGTTTACCGAAGAGTTAAATATTGTAAAACTTGAGAAAAAACTGACTACGAAATATACCTAGTGAATAATATTGAAAGTGGATTTTGGCTATATCAATTTTTCAAACTGTTTCCTATCAGTAATTGAAGTTTCGTGTTTCCTTATTAAACTTTGTGTAACGTGGGCTATCGTCAAAGATACCATGGCCAAATGGTTTGTTAAAATCTACGACGGTGGCGGGCTTTCTTTAGCGATAATATATTGCGGAGCTTGCAAATAGCTCAGCAAATGTTGTCTAACTTGAATAAGAAGAAGATACGGAAAAGCTGAGGGTTTACGTTGCAAAACGTAAAGATCCATTTTGAAGTGGATCTTGATAAAACATTCTATAAACTCGTATACCATACCATACATCATCAGTTTACCAGCTTGGTGTGTAAAGTCACGATTCCAGAAACTTTTATTGATGTGGAAAGACGATAAACGTGAGAGCGTTAACATAGCTTTTGACAGCACTGTGTTTGTCTGAAACAGTAATGACTCGATCATACTTTCACAACAGGGATTAGCGATGGTTGACACCGTTTCGGCCAGAAAACAATGTAGTTTGGCGAGTAGTGGATTGAGGAATATTTCAAATATGAAGAAACATCTGTTGGTGTAAGTTCTACATACTTGCAGTTTCAACTGGTTCACAGCCATCATTATTGTTTCATTAAACACTATCATTTGAAAGACCTGTGGAAATGTGGCATTTAATTTTGGTTACACTATCCGCCTAGTTAACGGTACCTAGAAATTCGGAATAAGCACGTTCACCGGCATCGACTTTAAACTCGATATTCTATCTAGCAGTGATTATATTAACATACGAGTCCGATTTCACGTAGGAAGGTGTTTTAATCTTTTAAAACCACTATGAAACGTCTGCCCACGAATCAAAAACTAGTTTGTGTTTATTAAGCAACTAACAGAATTAATGTCTTGGCAGCAATATCTGACGGCAAAGTAATCGGTTCTTCTGAGTTACCTCATCGTTCGAAAAACCGGTGTTGCTGCATTTTGGCGAAGTTCAAGGCGGCATTTGAATATTTATCTTGTTTGCTTGAAAGTCATGAGTAGCTGACGAATTACAGTGTGCCAAAATATTGCAGCACACAATTCAGATCCTAAGTTGAGGAGCATTTCCCAGTGAATGGATATTTTCTATGGAGACTACGAGGTAGGTTCATATTAAAATGTTAATTAAAAACGTAATAAAATGATTAATGTTAAAAGCCTATAACATTGCACATGCTCAGAAATGAACTGTAACCGGTGTCATTTTAGAATTGAAAATCAGAGTAATAGGGAATCCAATCTCAGAAATAGACATTATTTTCAAATTTCTTTTTAAATGTAAAGATATTTCTCGAGTAATTTGCGAAACATTTTATATAGTACACTGAGGTAAGGTTCTAGGACACAAGCCAAATAAAAGATTGGCGGTAACTTATAAGACGCTAGAAAATATAATATCTAAAGCCTTTTGGTATTGGCGAAATGCGAATTGATGATGACAATGCAGAAAAGAACTATTAGTGTTTGTGGGATAAAAATTGCCTTATATTACTACCCAGGCTATATACTAACTCCGTGCTAAATTTCTTTTAAATCTGTTGATAAATTAAGGCATGATGGACGCAAATAGTCGAAACAACTATCAATCCAAACTTTGCCATTTATAATACTACTAAGATTAAGATATAGGCGTGAGTCCACTGTTCGGTTTGGATAATGTCCGTATGAGTCCGGCTCCGACTTTCTCAATGAAGGCCGTTATATAACGAGGAGCTAGAGTCTCAGTCTTACATCACGGTTATTACCAACTTAAGAGGTGTAATTTACGTGCGTTTACGGCACATAATGGCGTGCCACATGCGAGCGTAAAAATAGCTTAGCCCACTAGCGATCGTAAGACATAGCTATGTCAGCTCTTCGGGGTATGAATAGCCAGCAAAATGAACGCCTAATATAAGTTTTGTTTAGCACACATGCCAATAAATACGGATATATTCACAATTATCCATACAAGCATTGTTTCACATACGAATTTTAAATCTTCTTTCTGGTAAAAACATATTTTCATTTTAATTCCAGTTTTCCTGTTACTTCATCCTGTATTATATAGTTCTATGGTATAAAAAAAAGTTCGTTATTATGTCAAAGATTTTTCTAAACTCCGAAAGACTAAAAATAAAGGAGCAATTCAATATTTCAAATTTGGTGATCGGATTTTATTGGATTTTTTTTCTTCCTTTTACTTATGAATTTGCGCCTCGTCGACGTCGAGGTCATTAGAGGCGGGAAAGGACTGCGGCCCAAGGAAGCGGGAGGAAATTGACATGACATTTTTTAAGGAAACATCCCGGAATTCATTTCGAATGATTTTGCGAAACCATAGAAAACCCAATTATGGATGCTAGGACGGGGACTGGAACCCGCGTCATCCCGAATCCGATGCCAGAGCGCTACCGCTCACCCACCACGCTCAGTAAAAACTTTTCTAAATGCTTACATGACGTCCTTTGATTTAAGCGTTCACTATAACACGCTATCAATGCATGAAACATTAGAATAAATTAGAGGAGAAAAAAACTGACACCTGCTGGAATATTGTGAAGATAATTCCCATCTCAAGAAAGGAGATCAAAGACTTCTATCCGTCGAAATGTTCAACACATACCTATATGATTAATACTCGGATCTAGCGTCTAGGCTGCAGAGTTAGATAGCCGTTCCGGACGTCACGATTTCTACTCTCCAGATTTTTTTTTCTAATCTTTGGAGGCGAAAATTGGATTGGTTACTCGAAATGACCGAGGAGGTATCTATTCCCGTCTATTGCCTTCCATACATTTTTTTTTCTCTCTCTCTTATGGAGCAAGGAAAAGTGAGGAATTCGACAATTACCTTTTGAAGGAACCATCCCAGCATTCATCTTTCACATTTTCGCAGCTTTATTTACCTTAATGTCGATGAACAGTAAAACCCAAGAAACTTACATATACAGAAGATATCTGTAAAGTGTAACACGAACTACTCGTCTCTGAATACCTGGACGAGAAAAATAGTAGCGGAATAGAGTATATCAATCACTCAAAATTATTTCAGATCCCGAATAATCAATTATATTAGGATAAGTTAAAAAGTTTTTTAATTGCAAATAGTTTATTCCCGTGGCTTCGTCTACACCAAATAAACTGTCATTATTAATTTACTAACGTTTTATACTAATTATATGATTAATTAACAGCCTATAAGTTATTTTTTGACTTAGTCATCATTATAGATTGGAAAAACTGATGTGTCCATGAAAAATTTTCTTAAATATTCGCATCAAGTTAAAACTTTAGTCTGAGAATTGATAAATTTGTAATCGATCTAACTAAACCTGCAGATTCGTTATGACCGTCTATTGGATTTAGAGGCTAAATAACCGAGTCTTGTAAAAAGAGCCAATATTTGGAGCAAGACAGCTTTCTGTTGTTTTGGTCAAACATTAATTTCATCCAGCGTCCCTAGTTAAGGTAACGTGGTAACATAAACCTCCGATAATTTTAGCCGTGATGCTAAGCTTTCAAACTGTCAAAATTCCATCAAAATGTGATCAGTAGTTTTTTGCGTGATGTCGGAACAAATTGACACATTTCAGTTGCAGGTTTATGTAAGCGTGCAGATACAAATTAGACAAAAGTTACATTTTCTGCAAGACACAGAAATAAAACGAGTGTTGCCGACGACTTGCGTGTGGGAAGGTAGAACCACTTTGTTACGCGGGTTGTGTGGAACTTGTTCTTTTGGTACGTCGTTCGACCTCGATGCAGAAACTGACCACTTCAGCCTCAATGCAGCATTAAATAACCGCAGCAACTCGATATCAAGATATTGAGTAACACACCAGAACTACTGCTTTCACATATTCTGTAAGGAATTTTGCTGAACACGTGCTGAAGGTCACCAGTTCGAGTCCGACTCCAAGCATGGATGGTTTGGATCGATTGTTGTGTTCGTCTCATGATGTATTTCGCTTTTATAATGGTTAATATTTGAAGTAATTAATATAAACGTTGTGGCAACATAAATTAATGACGCTGGTTGTTTTTCTTAACCAGCAGAGTGTCATTTTTTTAAAAATCTAAGAAATTATGACGAATCTATTTAAAACTTGCGTAATGACACTCACGACATGTTAACTGTTGGTATCATGAAGAAAAATTTCGTCAGTGGCTCAGAAAAATAATTCACGTGGATAAATCATCGGTTATCTTTTTGTTGAAGTAGGTTCTTCCAATAAAAGAATTCCGGTCTTTAAATATCCGATACAGCAAGGAAAATAGTGCGCAAAAAGTTAACCAATCAACTCGTGCAATGGCAATAGATATCTCTTGTTTAATCATTCGTCACATCTTCACTGTTCTTTATTTTTTAAAAAAAAATATTCAACCTTGCTAATATGACTAAATTTGTAATTGATTTTATTGTAATTAACTAGACCAAATGTGTATGTTGTTTTTACCGATCTCCCATAACTTTGAATCTTGACCTCGCATTTAATATTTGGTGACTAGATTACAGCTTGGAAACTCATCTAGCCCTATTTATTCACCTAAACACTTCCTGTTTGATTTTATATTCCTTTTTCTAGTGCAAACATTGTTAATAAACTCTCAGTTTTAACCAGAGTGTGGTCGGAACTATTCCTGTTACGGCTTATTGCTGGAAGCAATGCTACTGAACTGTTATAATTTCGCGGTCTCTTTGTTTGACGGCTACGTAGGCCTTCAGAGTAATTTTTTTTACGTAACACAATCGGTATCTGATACGATAAAGGGGTTGGGAGAACCTGGAAGAAAGGAGTCGGGTGAGAAGCGTGCTGCGGATGTACACGGCATAATAGAGCTTGAATGGATATTGGTGGAAGAATTATTAGTAATACATGGTAGAAAAAGTATGACCTATTTTGCATTTTGGCACTTGATATCAGGCGTAATGGAGTGACAAAATTTTCTATTATATCTAAAGAGTCAGCAAACGCAGTAATTTTTCAAAGGAAATGTTGAACAATTTACTAGAATCGCTGAAAAGATTTAAAAATATTATTCATTATGGCCAAAAATAGATGTGTGGACTATATTACGCAAAGAATTTAAGAAAAAATAATTAAAAAATGCGAAAGTAGTCGTATAGTGAAATTTTCACTCGGTCATGTGCACCACTATAATTAAGATTAAATTAATAATTTAAAAAATTTTCCAGTGCTTCATTCACGTTCTCCTCCTCTCCATCAGCCACACTAGTACTTCTCTAAAATACTGTACAACTCATACCAGTAAACTCATTTGATTGCATGTTGATTAAATGCAGTCTCTTTCAAACACGTTGATGATGCGTGGTAAGAAATTGAATGGTGTACGGCGCTGGATACGTCGTTTAGATAGTTCCTAGCCGCGGTGGTGGAAGCAATTTTCGTTATTCAGATCTGGGCAGCAGGTTGGAGAGGATATGCTGTACAGTTTAATAGGTTATTTTGGTAACTATCATTTCTTGATGTTTAAATCTGTCGCGGAACCATGCTAAGCATTTGGTTGCATGAAATAACTATTCCAAAGAATCACTTTTCACTTAGATTTTGTTTTCTTTTTTTTTTTTCCCCCACGAGCTCTACAGTAACGTTACACAGTACATACAAAACAGGCATCGTCTCGACCAATGATACTAAGCACAATTATTTTAGCGATTCTAGCTTTAAATTAACTTGCAACTCATTGCTCAACTAACTAACTCGTTTCTGCACTTTTTTTTATAGACGCTATAGAAAGATCCAGAATAGTTCAAAGAGTTCATACCAACGTTTCTTGAATTCTAACAATACTTTAACAATTAAATCCATAACAAAAATGATCACAAATTGTACAAAATCACTCACAATCCTTAGAAAACACCTTGGAATGAAAGTTAATTTTGTTTACAAACAAAATTATCAGCATAAACCAGTCCAAACCATCACAAATTGTCCTCCAAACATCGTAGCTCACATCAGTACTTACAATTACAAAATTTTAATTAATGTTTCATATATAATACTGTCCTTGATCGTATTACATCTCATTTACATAGTTGTTGTCCATAAAACAATGTTCACTTGCAGGCCGCATATACACAAATTCACAACTATTAGCAAGAAAAATATACAAATCCACAATTAATCTATTACCAACTTACTAAATATAATTCTTAAGATAAAATTTTCTAATAATGCTGGGTCTGAGTGCTGTTATAAGTTCCTAATCACCACTAAAGAACCAGCGGTAACATTCTCCCCCAAGTAACAGATGACGTTAGGGTATACGGTTTTATTGCTGGTGATTCGTCAATCGGGTGCGAAAGAAAAATTTAATAACCTACCCTTATTAGCTTTAAAAACAGAAGCCTGAATAAACCAACACCGAGCTGCCTACACATACAATATTTCCGGAAATAGCTTTAAATATATGTAGGGACGCTGCCTTAAAAGGCCATGCCCCAATCCTTCTCGTTTATTTTACCCATCCTCAAAAACTACAAACAAGGAACATTTCATCCTTTACCTGATCTGGTTATTATCATTGAAGCTTGTACAGGAAAATCTGAGGAAGCCCCGTAAGTGGTTTCAGGAAGATCAGTTGTAGAAATGAATTTTTCGGATACATGATTATCATATTCAATGCGTTTAGACAGTAGCAATGTAAGGTCATTTTTAAGATCACCTCCACTCACATATTAAATCACGACAGTTCTGCATGATCCTTGTATAATATTATGGTTCCCTGACGCCAGTTACTGCTTTCGTGCTCTTTGTCTAGTAGCCTTCGCATTTCATTAACGTCAAGCATCTTTTGCAGTGCTGTCAGATTCCAAGGACAGGTCACGCATTTATGAGGTAACCTCTACAGCAGAACATAGAAGAAACCCATTTCAACACATCATTAGTGTCACCAAGTTTTCATAGAATCTTTATTTACTGCTTGTTTCCTAGCCAGCTAAAGTATTTATTGCTGTTTAAATTATTGGTAATTAAGCTATCAGTTCTAAACGTCTTTTAACGATACCCTTAAATGCACTTATGTGAACTGCTGTAGTTAGTAGGCCTATTATGTAGCGAGCGGTACATTTTTTGCACCGCTTGGCTGATGATCAGGAAGGAAGCCGAAGACATTTGTTCCAAGAATTGAACGTCCGGGATAGCTCTTTGACCTACTTAGTCTTTCAGTTTCTTCTCGAGTTGTGGGTGTTTCAAACAATCACAAAGTTGCTTCACGGATTTTGATGGACCTTGGGGGATGACTACTGCATGCACGTCATAGTCAAACCCCCAAGGCTTACAATATAACGTGACTCCGTTTCTGAGATGAACACGTGAAAGTTTAAGGTGTTGAGTGACACTATATTTCACTCAAACCAAGACGAGTAATTGCGATGGAGTAAGCATTAAGGCGCTGAGTGAGATATTATGCTTCCAGCATGAGTTAGATTCTCATTTTTATCATTTTTTTTATAAAAATATTGATTAATTAAGCCCGTCAAATATGGCGGTTTGAACGTAATGATCTGGCAATTCATTTTCTCACAGTTGCATAGCTAACTTTAATTATTATTAAATAACTCTTATAAACCTTGATATTTTTCAATATTATATTTAGGGATGCAAGTTAATATCAAAATCGATAAATATATTTATATCGATGCCAGGCAGATATCGATAGTCGATAATATCGGCCGCATTAAGCCTATAATATCGATATTTGTATATATTATATTAAAAATAAATACGTAAATTAATTATTAAATTTGATGTGGTTAATTGAAAAAAATGGTCTGCAAATATTCAACGTCAACAGATCCTGAAAACAGGTGTTTGCTTAACCTTTTCCCATGAAGTCTATTCCTAGTTTCCTGTCAGGAGGTAGCCCTATCGATGAGGCTACCTTGAGTAAATGATTGATTGCAATTTTGAACATATCTTAATGCAATTCGTATACCAATCATGATTGATTTTAATTCTTTTTACAGCAAAAAAAGTACCGTAATTTCCAAATAGCCAGTGTTCCTATAGATCATACACACGTAATAACAGAAAAATACTTAACGCTTTTCAACTTCTCCTTCACAACTTTTTAAAGTTTTTCATATTTTTTAATTAATTTCCGTGTTGATAGTTCCACGTAAAGCGTCTATATATTACGGTGTAAAATGCTTCATTTAATACTTAAAACCTTTACCTTCAACTGAATCAAAACCTTTATTATCAACACTGATAAAATAAGCAGTAATGTCAGTTAGACTGTCAAATTTGTTACCCTGTTTAGAATATTGTAATACATTCTAAGGAGTAACAAGAATCAACGAACGCAAGCGTAGTGCAACAGATTAAGTAATGAAATGATGAAAGTAAATTAATGAGGAACTAATATCGCGCACAAAACGGAATGGAACCACAGAGTAGCAAAGAACGTTATCGATTTGGTTATCGACCTGAATCAGGGTTTAGCATAGTCAAATTTGGTCCCTGCCACATATAAATTTACTTGCACGATTTTATGTAGTTTCAGATATTTCATAGCATCATATCGATATTATCGTACCTAACATTTAATAATATCGATTGAAATGTCGATATTTTTGGTCCGATATTATCGGTTGGCCGCTATATCGTTGCAACCCTAATCATATTGTACATACTTTAGATGGACCTCATTAAATTGCATAATACTCATAATTGATATATAGATTTACATGAAATAGGTACCGTTTTGTGGTTGGTTTTTGATTTTAATTTAAAAAGTAAACGTATTATACTATTAAACGGTAATAAATATGCAACCTTTTCCTTAGCTTGGTATTGCAACAACATCTGCAGACAAAGAATATATCGAAAATATCCGAAGATGGCTGAGAAATACATGCTTTTCTTTATGGTTGGCTTGAAACTTTATATGTGAAACATGTCAAACGATTTTACAACAATAAATAGGTAATCTTATTCCAATAACATTTGAAGTCCATTCTGCATAAATTTCCAAAAAATATCGATCAATATGTGATTAATTAATGATACCATAAAGTTTATACGATATTTATTAATAAAATTAAATGGATTTATGAATTATTAAATACGGTTAGAAAAATATTGGAAGAATTATTTACAAAGATGTTTGCAATATTAATCCAACAACTAAATTTATTCGTGGTAGCCTCCCCCTTCACTGCTTGCATTTTAGCCTGGTAGTCAATCGACAAGCAGTCGAAACACGTTGTCGATTAATACCATGCACAACTTATATATTAAAATATAGTATATGAAGCTACTTGATTCGATTAATTAATTAAAAAATAATAAATAAAAATTCATAAAACGATAACCGAACACAAGAATTATGAAAACGTTGAGCCTTACTGTTTGCGCCATCATGCTTACTCGCAGCAGAGTATCGAAAAAGAGAATCATTCATCACTATAATCTTTCGTGTGGTGTATCTCGGAACCGAGGACCCAGTTGGATGAAAGCGCTAAGGGTTTGATCGAGAGGGATGGTGCCTAGAGGGCCACCAAGATCAAGTAGTGGAAGGTGGCGTGATATCAGTACTGGCAACATACAAAACTAAGGTTTGTAAATAATGAACACTGCTGGTGAGACCACTTGTCAACTCTGCCGTAGCACTATCCTAACAGGTTGCCTTGAAGCATTACAATATCCAGTTGGCGTACGGAATACAATCCAATAATTTAAGTTAAATTTACTAATCAGATTTTCTCTACATAATTGACAATACTCAAAAAAGTTCAATTTAACTAGGAAATCACTTTCAGTGGTTCAATAAACACGAACAATTCTTCACAATTTCTGTAGTCAAACAAGACACGTTATTACTAAACATGCTATTATTTAATATGCAGTTACAAGCAAGTGCAGGCAAATACTTGTTATTAACTTGGAATAGTTAGCCAATTACAAGTAGCCTGACATTTATAACCAGCAATACTCCACATCAGGAGAGACCGTACAGTAACGTGTTCTCTCTGTGTTCTTTCTGGCTAATATTAGCTGCTACTGAACAAGTTAGATAGTGTCTCGTACTCTTTATGTCTTCAATCCAACGACTACGTGATAATACAGTGCAAGCATCTAGACTAACAGAGAAAACATGAGTGACTATCGAATGACCGGATTTGAACACGGAATGAACAGCGATTGACACGACAACTGATTGTGAGTAAAACACTTAATGAGCCGCAATTGAATCTGAAGGACAGGATACACAATGATTAATAGTCTCGATTTACGGTACTGTGTGGAACATCCAATGAAAAAAGATAACTACTTCAGTTTGAATACCTTCATTTGCGAGTAAGTTAGGACTGAAATACTCCATGTTTAAGAAAATTGTTAGTTCATATTCACGCTGCATATATCTACCTATTTTTGGAAGCGTAAGGTGATTGATCTGAGGGGAGGGATCCATGAAGCAATATGTCTGCCTTCTAAATCACTACGTACTTGAAAATTATGATTTAAATTACTCGTCAGTCTCCTGCACGACATGAATATTAAAATTACTGCCCTTACAAACTTAATGCGTAAATTATTATTTATAAACCACTGATAAATATTTAACACTGCGTAATTTGATTATATTAGTACCAACTGCACACAAAATACCGAGAGGAAAGCAGTTAGGCGACGCGACGTAAACAACGACTGAAGCACTCCTCTCCAATATCGAATATTTCGAACAGAAACACGGATCCGCATTTCCGATAGTCGTACCCAATAAGCTTCTTAATAGCGGAGAGGGCTCCCTTTATGTTTATTTTCCTTGTTAATTTTAACGAAGTTTGAAAAACAAAACCGCTACTCTTTCATTACATTTGCTTAACTTACAGTCTAAAGATGTCGGGCAAATAGCGTTTTTCTGTCTTCATAATGTCAATATTTTGCGGTTCTCTGTTACAATGTCATCTGTTTGTGGCATGAATCACTATTTGCAGTTCCGGTTTATTCTCAAGGATTTCGTGTAAGAAATTTTCGGAGACTTCTCCTGTAAGGGAATATATATAATTGCTTACAGGTACGAGGGTTGGAACTTAAATAGTGGCAACTATTTATTCACAACCGATACAAAAGCGTTACATGTTTGCAACTGTTACTGTCCTTCAAAGTAGTCACCAGCGATGTGTAGAACCCGTTGCCAGCGATGTAGAAGGCGTAGTATCCCGTTAGCAGAGCGTGTTCTGTTGATGGTGCGAATGGAGCGGTCTACTGCCTGTCGAATCTCTGGAACAGTTCTGAAGCGAAGGCCACGAAGTGGTTCCTTCATCTTCGGATTCAAATAAAAACACAAGGACTTAAGTCCGGGGAGTATGGTGGATGGTACAGTACTTCCAGTCCCATCGACCGAACAGAGCGGCCACATCTTGCGCTGGATGCGCCCACGCATTGTCGTGCAAAATGATGGTTGGGTTGGGCTGAAAGTGTTGCCGCTTCTTTCGCAAAGCTGGTCGCAGGTGATGCTCCAAAAACGAACATTAATACTGTGCACTGACGGTCAGCCGTGGAGGAACGTAATGCGTTAGGATAACACCATCACAGTCGTGCACGAGAATCACCATAACTTTCACCATATTGGAGCTCTGACGCACTTTCGACTTTCGCGGCGACCCATAATGACGCCATTCGTTGCATTGGCGTTTCAGTTTTGGCTAGTACGATGTGGCCCATGTCTCATTCAGTGCTACGATACGGCGAAAGAAAGCCTCTCCATCGCGCTCATAGCGTTCCAAATGCGTCTGAGCAGCGTCGTAACGCATCCATTTCTGCATTTCCGTCAATTCATGCGGAACCCATCGTGATGAAATTTTTCACATTTCCAGGAGTTCCTTCAGGATTCGAAGCACAGTCGTATGCGCTAATCCGGTTTCGTAGGCGACCTCACGAATCGTCTGGCGTCGATCATTGTCCACTAACGCGGGAACAGTTTGCACTTCTTCTTCAGACATGCTAGGACGATCTGCCCGATGCATGTCTGCCACAGTTTGCCGACCTTCGTTGAAGGCTTTTACCCAACGTGCCACTGTTCTGTACGGCAATGCCGATTCCCAGCACGCCTCTTGAAGAAACACAGTAACACCGTTACGTTAGACCGCTGGCTTACAAGTGACTGCGTTTCCCTCGATAGTGCGCACGCCGGGAAAGTGGGACGGGGGACTCCATTTGCTTGGAGGTAAGGTAGGCATGTCAACAACGTGTGCTATCAGCGACAATAGTAGATTCCATTGCATAGTGTCTCCACAGCAGTGTTGCCACTATTTAAGTTCCAACCCTTGTTGATTTGATTGTTTAAATAAACGATTAAATTGCAAGTGTGCGAGCTGAATTTATTTTTAAATATACTTTGCTGCTAAACCTCTGGCGTAGAAGGAATTGCCAGTGCACCTGTGTCATCATACCTTATCTTTCTTCATTCTGTCATCAGTACTGAAATCCTGACCTCCGGAGGACTTCCTCAAGAGTCCGAGCAGATGGAAATCACTGGCGGTGAGTCTGGAGTGGTAGCGGGTTGTGGAAAACTGCTCTTCCAACTCAATGTCAGCAGAAACTCATCATTTCTGGTAAAAAATGAGAAGAAATTCTCTGTACAGAGCGTGCGCTATCTATTACAAATTATAAATATTTGTTGAGGATTATGTTCATCGTATCCAAATAAAGATTCCTTGCTTTAAACTCTTCGGCAAGATGAACGTCGATTATCTGTAATTTTGTCGTAAATGAGTATAGCTGCTACGGCAGCGATCTTTACGCAAGAAAATTTTCGTAGATTAATACCAATCATATGTCGTGCTGTGACTGTCCATCCGGACTGGCAGTCTTTCGTAGATATCCATGCATTTTATCCCTTCGTTTACCAGAACCGTCGCACAACACGCCGTTCAATTTACGAACTGAAATCGTTGGCCGCCATCTTAATTAACGGTCTCTGGACTGGTCCGATGTATCTCAGTAATAGAACACACTTGCCACTGAAACTAAATGTAACATCGCTACGCCGGCACACAGTGGTTTAGGATTAAAGGATAGTGGACATTCTAAGTATAGTCATAAAATCGATCAAAAAAAAAAAAAAAAATGCTTTAAATAGCATTTGCTGTGTTGATCAAAAAATTGTTATGTTAAATTTTTGATAAAAATGAATCATTCACATTTTTAAAAAATGTTTAAAAAAATATATGGGTGGAAACCCATTTTTCTTTTCACGGACATATATCAAAGTGTCAAACTCAAACGTTACGCAACCGTAAGTACCTATCCTACTTAATATTATGACATATAAATTCCTTGCGTATCCATGCTTCTTTTACTACAGGGCACAAGTGAATTTCTGGGTTAAAATTTAGTGAAAATTCGAACTAAGTCATAATATCGATCAAAAAATTGCTTTGTATAACATTTGCTGTGATGATCAAAAAATTGTTATGTTCGATTTTTGATAAAAAAGAGTCCTTAACGCTTAAATTTTTTTAAAAAATATAGAAAAACGCTTTATGGGAGAATATATATATATATATATAGCGTGTAGCGCTCATTTTAATAAAAAATTGAATATAAGAACTTTTGACAAGCTATCTAAAACAATTATTTTTGGGTCGATGTTATGACTTTAGATTGAATGTTCGCTATATTTTAACCCCGAAATTCACTTGCGCCCTATAGTCAAAGCAGCAAGGATACGCAAGAAATTTTCATCTCGTAATATTAACTAGGATAGGAACTTACGATTGCATAAGGTTTGACTTTGACACTTTGATACAGGACCGTGGAAAAAAAAATTATTTCCCACATACATTTTTTTATTTTTTTTTTAAGTATGAAGGATTCATTTTTGTCAGAAATTGAACATAACAATTTTTGATCTAAAGCTATTTTTTTATTGATATTTATGACTTAAGTTCGAATATTCACTATATTCTAATCCTGAACCACTGTGCGGTACTCCTTTTCATGCTTGGCATGAGCCTCCTATGCTACCGTCATTCTTATAGTGATATATAATGTGCAGGCCTGGCAGGTCATCAAGATTTCGGCACTGCATGATTTCCTGTAATCACTCCACATATATGTTCCTTCAAAATGTAATGGCCAAATCTCTTCCCTTCTTAATCTCCCCCACCCCTACTCAATGCATACTTTAATAACAAAATCCTCGAGCAGTTAAAGTCTGACTAAAAAAAAGAAAACAAATAAAAAAGAGCGAACGAAACAAATTAATGACAAACAGAAAAAAGATATAACTGTTTATGTGCTTTAAAACAGTAATCGCTAATTTAATCAAAGTTCAGAAAGGAAATTATGGAGAGGCGTGAACAAAGTTATATAACACATATATTACAAATTATTTTTGTTTGTGGCTTAGTGCCAAGTGGAACGTGTTGGCGTACTAAGTTATACTTCTCTGCAGTGCAGACTGGATGCAATCTGCAGTCGTCTGACCTTGAGCGTGAATTTGCAATTTCTCAGCAGTCCAGAAAATAACGGCCGCCAGGCAAACTCGTGTACAGGTTAGAAAGACCTTCGGCGCCGAGGAGCAAAAAGTAAAATGAGACTTCTCATTGATATTCAAATACGTGAATACATGTGACAGTGGAAAAAGACATGCTCAATTTTGTAACAATTTGTGCTCAACGTAACGTAATATTTTCAGGTTGTTGTGAAATGTTTATTCAAAATTTACTTGATGTGAGTCCACGGGACAAATTAATTATACTCTTTCAGAGATTCTGACGAAGATTCTTGTTCAAAGGACAATATTTCATGTTCATTATGTGTCTGCTAACCTGTTGCGTAAGAGATACTTCAAATTAGAATAACTGACTCTGATTTTTATGAAATACATATGATGCAGTAAAGAATAATTATTTAATATTCAATAATAAATTGGTTGGAAATGCACCACCATAAATTCTCTTACAGTGAGAAATATAATGCTATTTGATTTACAGTCTGACTGCATTAAGCCAGACCATTCATTTAAATAAATATTATTTGCAGCATGCAGCAAGTTGGAAATTAATTACTATTTTTCAGTGGAACCCCTGCTGACTCCCGAATCTAGTTAATTTCGTGGGATGCACTTAGATGTAAAATGTTATGTCTATTTCTTTCGAGAAATATTACCGGCAACTGTTATTCCAACTTTCAAGGAATACTTTATCTTGCTGTACTGAAAAGTTTTCACTTTCTGTTCACACGATTTAGAACAAAATTAATCAATTGTCTTTTATGTGAGTATTCGTCCTTGCTCATTCAATGTACAATGTCCGTTGGTTCAGTTTCCGCCTACTGAAGTAATTACACCGGCCCAGACTTCGAACGTTTTTTCTTCAGTTCCCAGCACATCTCGTTGCAAGATGTACAAAATTGTGATTTAATAACAATTTAACACTACAAAAACGACACATTTTTTTCAGAGAGATAGGTTGTGGGAGACGTCCATACACTGAGCATCAGACTACTGGAACAGGCAATTAAATTTGGAGAATACTTCAGAATGAAACCGGAGTCATTTTTTTATGTTATATAAGAAATGCGATCAGCTGTAGAAAAACATTCGAATTTCGGGAAATGTATTGCTCCAGAAGTAATGTTTGCTGTGACATTGAGGTATGTCAATTTTACTTAATACAGGTGCACCTATGTTGTTCCATACAAATTTATCTGTTCCGAAACCAAATACATATGTACTTCCGCAAACGTTTTCGTAGGGATACGTTTCATTTGATTTATATGTTTATTTTTAATTTCATAATTACGAAATTTTTATTTTTAATTATAAATCACATATGTAGTCTGATCTATTGTCAACTGAAATCGAAAATATATGGGAAAGTGTGTCCTGAAAAAAAATTGTGGCATACTTTATATAATTTATTGAATATCAAAACAAGTCTTAATAAATGATCACTGATGAAAATAAATTTTTACTGTTGGCTCTGTGAAACGTATGCATTGGAGATTCCTTCATTTTTATGCGTCCATGAGTCTAAATATGAATGCACACTATTCGAGACAAGCGCTTTCCGCCAAATAAAACAAACGTATTCCGTTAGTGACGGAAGTCGGTAGAGTTAGGCGAGTTCGACCTAGTAGGTCGGTCATAGTGTAACCACTTCCATCGGAATCTACACTGTTGTGTAGTTTTGTTGTTTGGCCGATATCGGCCGTATTCGGCAGAGTGTGGGGTCGGCCGCAGTTCTTGTGTGGACAGTGTTGACGAGTGAGATTTATATCACCAAGCTGGCGTGACCAATTGCAGATACGTGATAACGCCAAATTAGAGATTATGTGAATGCTCACTGCGAGAAACCAGGAAAACCGAATGGACACGAGAGAAGTACGACAGTTTTCGAACAAATACTCCAATCCCGTCAAAGGAAAGATGTACTGAATCTGTGTTTGCTTGGAGGGGCGAATGTTTTGTCAATAGCGTTTTAGTTTATAAAACAGTTATTATTTTTTTTGTATAATGTTGTTTTATGTCCACCAATGAGGAGAGAGGCAGGAACTCCTACATTGGCGATAGGACCAGAGAAAATCGGCCAAGCAGAATGAGCAAGATCCCGATGTTATAAAATGTGGCGCGAGAGACCCCTCCTGGTCTTTTTGGATCTCGCTTGGGTGTTCACTTGTGCCTGTGCACGAGAACGAACCATAAAGCCGACAGCATATCATGCGATCGATTATGTCTTCATTTTGAATCACAAGGTGACAGATAAATTCAGTGTGGGGTCGGAGTTTGCTGACTACGTCAATGCCGGACAGACGGTTAAAAGACAAACATTGCACAAGTTAATAATATTGTGTTTGCACTTAAAACCTCCATGGTTACCCAACTTAACGCTCTGAGTGGAGATGTCCGCACTATTAGAATTCTCGCTCTCACATATGCAAACTGAGAGATTAGCCGTGGCATTTTATAAGTAGGATTCAGAAATTTCTGTGATTGAAACATGGGACATTAACTTTCAACAAGTAATCTCATTATGTGTCCTGCCTAAAACTGTTATTTTGTAAATGAAAATCTGAATGGATATTTTGTTGTCCTGTGTTACTTAATTACTTAATTTTTAGTCGCTATTAATGTAGGACAAAGGTGTTATCTGTGAATAATTTTTGATAGTTTATCATTATTAAATTTAAATCACCTTATTGTCTGTTGGCCTTCATTCAAAGAATATATTGTCAATTTATGACTTTTTTATTCTTATTAATGATTGGTAGATTTAAGAGCAGTCTGTGGTACGTCTTGGGGTTCAGATCCTACTGTTACACTGAACATGTACCGAGCCTTGGTACGCTCTCAGCTGGACTACGGATGTATTAGAAATAATCTAATTAAACTGGATAGAGTACAATACAAAGCCTTGAGGGTATGCATAGGAGCGATGAAGACGACACCAACAAACGTTCTGTTGGTGGAGACATTGGAGGCACCATTAGATTTGCGAAGACGCTATCTAGCAGCAAAATTTATGCTCAAGCAAACACAGTACAGCCATACATCAATTATGGAAAACATTAGGAAAATTGCTATAGCATATCACATGGAAAGGTATTGGAAACGGAAACAGGCACCTCCTCTGGCAATGGAATACTCCGAAGTCAGAGCCCTACAAAAAGAGATACGGGTGTCAGGAAAACTACCCATCTATGAAAACAGATACAAGCTTTCGCTCATAGTAGCTAAAATAAAAGACGATTCATGCCAGTATAAAAATGCCATCGATCACATCGTACAAGTTCAAGAGTTTCTGCAAGAAACCTCGCCAACGAAAGCTATATACACGGACGGAGCGAAGAACGAAATGGGGACAGGCTGCGCTTTCATAGACCCCAAAACAGGAGACTTCGGATACTACAATCTCAACCACCAAGCATCCGTAATGACAGCTGAACTTACAGCAATCCTGGAAGCCTTAAAATATGCGGGAGGAAGTAGGGAAGATAAGATTATTATATTAACCGACTCTCGTTCAGCAGTAATGATACTGAAGAACCACATAGCCCAGCGTCACAACAACCAACTAGTCTATGATATAATGAAGGAAGTAGATAAGCTACAAAGCAGGGAGAAAGAAGTAACAATAGCATGGGTTAAAGGCCACTGTGGTATGCGAGGAAACGAAATGGCAGACAACCTAGCCAAGAAAGCTATCACGGACGGAGTAAGACGCCCACACGAGATACCTGCGTCGGACCACCTGAAGAAATTCAAAGAAGCACTGAGATCTAGATGGGAAGACGAGTGGGCACGTACAGCAGAGTACAAAGGAAGTCATTACAGGGAAATCCACCCGCATATACCTAAATCACATTGGTACAAAAAATGGAGGGTAACCAGAAAATTTTATGTAACAATTATGCGTCTGAAAGCCAACCATGGAGCCTTTAAGAAACACTTACACCGCATCGGAGCCCAAGAGACGCCTTACTGTGAGTGTGGAGAGGTGGAGGACACCAACCATCTGTTATTAGGATGCCCGATGAGAAGAGCAGCAACAGAGAAGCTCCTCAAGAAACTACGCGACCTGGGTTACGTGGGCCCAACCAGGGTCACCACACTTCTGGCCACTGAGGACGTCAGAACGTATAAAATAATACTAGAGATCGCCCCGTGGTCGAAATTCGACCATAATTCATTAAGTTAATTAGTATTTTTTGTTTGTAACACAGTAATAATTATTGCAAATAGTTTCTTGAATTTGTTCTATTGCGTTTGAAAAATTGTCCTATCGGTATCAAGTTTAGTACATACATTCCAACGTAAGCTTCGAATGCGTGAAAATGAGGAAACATCACTTCAAATGTAAGTAGATGCACACATATTATTAAGCAAGAAATACACGTTATTACATGTCTATATTATTTCTGTATGTTTCTTACTCTTAATTTTTGGTCCAGGCTGCATTTCAACCTAACCACAACTGCTATTAGTTACGGTAGACGCCATGCAATATATCTTAGCACTGAAAAACAATATGTCATCCCGCACAGAGAAATCGTAACTGTTACATGATTTTCTATTTGCATGTGGAAAGCAGTTTTTATTCAATACTGTAGACTTAAAAACATGTGGAATAAATGTCAACAGCTATGAACGTGTATTTCTTGCGTAATAACATGTGTGCATCTACCCACATTTTTCCTTATTTCAACATATTCGAAGCTTACGATATACACTTTAAATCAAATATTATCGCCTAAGGAATGTGTGTACCAAATTTCAGACCGACATGACAATATTTGTAGGTTACGTAATGCTAAACTCAGTATATAAAGACTTTGCTGCCATTCATGTAATCACTTTTTTTTAACTACCAGATTTCGTTCAAATGGTGGCTCACCATCATATTACAGCTACATCAATTTGAACTGCATCATTGTAACATCGTATATCTAAATCACGATTTAATGAATTCCGAATATACTCCGTTTCGAAATGTTGCTTCTATGTAAATTCAGAGATTAAGCTCGACTCTTTGGATTCACCAGAGTATCTCAATGTTGGAAATACACGTCATATAGTTGGCTCCGATCCGATTTCACTCACACACACGTTCCCGAATTTATTTTTCATTTAATAATGTATCTGTTACATGTTTTAACTATGCTTATAATTTTTTTTTTTTTTACTGTTGACCAAAGATCACAGACATCGCTTAGTGTCGTTGCCTCTTAAAAAAAATTGAATGTATACAACGAATGATTTATTTTATTTAATTTAATGTATTTTTAACACATATTATATGTACATTTTGGCTTTATGCACTTCTTCCCCATATAAACTTTAACTATGCCAAATCTCACATTTCTCCGTGCGCGCAATATTTTGAAAAATGTTTCCAAAGTTTTCGCTTAGCGTATTAATATATAGATATGAATTTTTTATAACGATGGGAATTACAATATAGATATGTTTCTGAGATTATGTTGTATATTGTTCTTTCTTGTATTAATTTTAATATGGGACAGGGAAATTGGGAAAGCATGTAATTGTATATGCTATACTGTAAATTAAAGTCTGTTTAGTATTAGTGTAATATACGAAAACATAAAAAAATTTATAATGTAATTGTATATGTCATGTTAACTCTGCTTAGTATTAGTATCTGCAAATACATAATGTAAAATTGTATACATAGGATGGCTGTATGGTCAGGAAACCAAAAGCCAATAAATAAAATAAAATAAAAAAATGATTGGTAGATCATTTCGAGCAACTGTTTCTATCCACAATTTAAATAATCATATGCATTTTGGTAAATTTAAATAATAATTAATAACCTTTTATTACGGCGATATACCGTACCGTTTCAACATCTAGAAGACAAACTACCAACAAATTTCTCTCCACACCCACTACGAAGAGATTGTGAATATGACAGGATATAATCTTGTGATCAGGAATCCTATTCTGCTGACCAAATCTTGAAAAAAGAAAATTTCTTCCTTCAACGAGAATTGAACATTTGCCGAACGTCAAGCACCGTGGCGAATAAGACAAATATGAAGTCCCATATATATATACGCTTTTCGGCATTTATATGTGATGAATATTAATAAAACTAATATTAAAATAATGCAAATTATTATTGCCTGTGATTGTTGATTACCAGCATTTTCATCCGTTTTCGCGAAACAAACATCGTCAGAAATCTTTTGTGAATACAATTATGTTTACTGATGACAACTCAAAATTGGGTGAAACCTTACTGCTAGTACATAAGTTGTGAAAAAAATACTTTAACTTTACCTGAATAGTAACTGATTTTAACGAATAATTCTAAATAAAATGGTCTACAACACCACCGAAATAATAAATTAATGGTTGAGAAACCATCATTTTCTATAAACGTTATCGCAGATTAACTTTTAACCTAAAATTAATATCTTAGTTATTTTGTTAAGAATTTAATTTATACACAACTACAGTTTTAAGTTTTTTCCACACACTTCGACCTTTGCATAATATTGCATAATACGGCAAAATAAAATAAATAAAACTTTGGCCACGGCGTTTCTGGTCTTGACCTTGGCTACGTAAGGTTGCTTTTTCAGGTTTTCTAAGGTATTATATAAACCGTCCGCTCACATTCTTAACAGTCACCAGCTAACAATTTTAATTCTATGAACTGGTTACGAATGGAGTGAATAAACGATTCATTACAAGGCTTCGTACAATTACCTGCTTGGATTACTTACTACAACCGTCCGTCCCTGTGGACATTTCGCTCCTGTTTGTTTTTGTGGCCAGAGATAACAGCTGGCGTTACATAATGTGGACCCCGGCTTGCGTTGAGGAATGCGGTTCCTGGACCCACCTGCCTGTAGGAAGCTCAGCGCGGAAATCCCAACATGGCGGGATTAGCAGGACTCTTCAGCTCACTCACAGTGAAATCATTGGTGCGCAGGTCAACAACATTTAAATTAGTATAACTGCTAACTGCGACAGTAGAAATAAAGGTATCCGAATACTGGGAACCTCTCCCAACAAACGAATATCGCAACGGCAACACTAACACCCCCTTACGTCCCGGCTGTAATGTTCACTATAACAGACGTCTGCATGTCTTATTTCAATTTATATTAAAACAAAAAAGTAATAAAGATGTGGTAAAGCGCCTGTATAGTTTTATAATCGTAACCAGCTTTAAATTATAGTTAGCGTAAGTGATGTACAGTACCATTTAATGCAGAATAGCTTATTTCAAATCACAGAAGAGAGTGCAGCAGCTTATCTATAAACTCTTAACTGCTGTGGAAACAAGCCTTGTGTGAAGCACATAGGAAATTATTACAAACTACATCACGTGCCAGAGAATTCTATTATTTGTACGTTTCTTTCGGGAACAACCTTGGAACTACGATTATTTCACGTAACATCATCGCCAGCAATTATAATAAGAAACAGGTATTTCTGATAACCAAAAAAACATTGTAATTTGTTACCAGTTATATTTGTGTTTTTTTATGTCGTTTTAGTTGGAAAGACATATAAAACAAGAACTTTCACATAGTATATACAATAATACATAAAACTCATGTTTATCAAGGTCATATCAAAGTTTTTAATTAAAATTAAAATCTATAATTTTTATCGTTTATTCATCTTCTCTATACAATAGTAAACATTTACTGCTAAAAGAGCATTAAATCACACTTAAAATGATCGTTTGATAGGAAGCGAAAGTACTGTGTGTCTACCACTTTGATCTCCTGAGCTTTATTCCCCGAGTTTTCCTCCGTGGGGGTTTCCTCAAAGGAGAACTTTTATGTCGAGATTCCAACGACTCCAGAAAACGTGGAAAAAAATGTGCTTGTTCCAACATTCAGCTTTACTAACACACCAATCTTTCCTTTAAATTATTCCAAAATGCTTTGAGATAGAACTGCCGCAATTATTACGGTTATCTTGTTTAATTGTATTTTTTTATGAAAGATAATAACAATGTACACTCAGCGCCAAAGTATGACTTCCTATGATATCAATATGTGTTTAACCGTCTGTTCTGAACTCAGTAATCGCCCAGATGTTTTTTCAGTTCCCAGTATTTTCTGGCATTGATCGCACAATTAATTCTTGAGACGTTTTAGAGAATCTAAAAAAGTTTAATTGCTTTTAAATATGCTTAGGTCTGACATTATTGTGTCTCGTACCTCGATCACTAAGGCGCAGTGACTGTCCCACACACTGAATAAGGGCTTAGCTGCTTCGAGTCGAGGCAGTGAAAGATATTTTCTTAATTCCTCACAATTTTAAAACAAAACTGAAGAGTTGCTGCTGCATGATACCTAATTACCATATAAAAGTCCTAGTTTAAATTCGAATTTTCTCCGCTGTGGATGTGGTGTTAAGACATACGATAATATTGACAGTGGTTGGTCCATCGCATGGGAACATTAAACCTATCGGTCCTTTCCGTATTGGATGAATAGGACTGTAGGTCCCGGTAGCGTAGGGACTACCGCCCTGACTCCATGGGCCTAGGACTTTCTGCTCGAGTTATAGGTGAATGTTATGAGTGCCATATGTTGGCTTCCACTTTTATATTCACAAACAGCTTGAATTGATAAAAACTTATATATTTGGACGTTATGGGCTATTTTCCTTAATTGCTGATGTTATTAATAAATATTCACTTGCTTAAGCTGTATCTATTTATTAAAAAATCTTACATGGTAATGACAGAAGTATGGATGTATAGCTTGATCGGTCAAATACCGTGTTATGCAAAATATCGTTGAATTACAGGAACTATAGTAACTTTCCCTGTTTCCCTGTCATATTGCAATGACCTACCACTAATCAAAATCATCTAATTTTGTACGCAAACAATTTTAACAATAACTATGCTGTCGTAACAAATGAAGAACCATCCCATTGATGAAGTTTCCTCTTGAAGCTACTAAACTGAGTTATCATGCTTCTTGGTAATTGCCTAAGTACATCAGGGAGGCCACAAAAGGTGTGCGCTTTTCCTGAATGCCTGTCAAAATTTCCTGTGTAAAATATCTTCCAAGAATTTCATGAGGTTCTGATTATTTCACGTTTTTATTGTAAATCTAATAACAGTAAGTTTCATTGGTTCATATGAGACAAGTAGGATTGCACTCCAGTTGCTTAGTGAATGAAACATTCATCAAGCAAATGGAGTGTTTCTTTTATTAATCTGCCTGCGAAATTCCTAGTATGTATCGTGTATGATCAGTGTATTTTTCTTTATGAAATGTACTGTATAGTTTAGGAGGCGGATATTAGGGACATCTCAGTGTTCACCTAGACCAATGTTTCTCAACCTGTGGTACACGCAGATGGTTCAGGTGTTCCGCAGGCAGGTTATTAAAAATTTAGATACTGTAAAAGACTATAAGTCACAGGCCCAACTTTTTTAAAAAGCCGCGAATATTTCAGTGCTCAGGCAAAGGCCTCGTATTTTCAGGATACAAGGATACGACAGCGTTGTTCCTTCAACAGGCTATTCAATTCCTGCTGGCATCAAGAAGAGCTCTTTTACTGTTTTTTTATTTTATTTTAGCAATAACATTGTTATTCATTTGGTTACAAAATATTAAGAATCTGATCAGTATGTGATTAGCTTACGATAGTTCACTTCCAGTATCAAAACTGTATTTACGCGGGAATTCAAAACATGCTTTTACACTTATTATGTTTTAATTAGGGTGACCAAAGCTAGCCCTTACACTAGGAGGCGATTTGTAAACTTTTGTGGTAAACTTTTTGAAAAAAACTGCTGCATCTGTAGATGTGAAACTGGGCATATTAATTCAAAGTGAATTCTAGATGTGCCGTCAATCATTATTTTTATAAAAACAAATAAATAAATAAATTGAAATAATTTTTACTATTTTTATTTCTTAACGCAGGCTAGAAGAGGTCTTCAGTGTGGAAACCGCAATCGTAGAACGATCAAGTCTGGTAAATAGTATGTCACCTCTGGTTTCTCGCCCTAAAGCAGTTCAGCCAGGTGGGCCTCCGTTTAAGAGAAATCGGGGATTAAAACGTGTAAAACCTGTACGGAAGACCGATTGTTAATAACATTGGTTTAGCCGTGCTTGAGGCGGTGTGTTACTGAGCGGATGGTCATTAGTTTGATCCCACGATCCACGAAATAAAATTTTATTTCCGTTTGTATTTTTATTTTTAAATTTGTTTTTAAACAAATTATTTATTTTCCTTCGGATGATGTAAACCTTTGAAACAAAAATTATGTGCACACCAGAAACATTTTATAAAGGATATCATTCCACAGACACATACAGTGTTTATTATTGATGTAGGAAAGCAGATTTCATTAACATTTGCAAATTCCGACCTTTGTTTCAATCATCTCGTCAATTTGTAACAATTAATTTATCAGACAATATATGGGAGCACGATGATATGAACAAAGAAGATGGAAGAATTTCCATTTCTTTGAATAAATATCAGCAACGACAAATAGAATTTTATAATATGTCTTTGTACCCGCTGAACCAAATAATAATCAGTCAGAAGTGGATCTAGGTAGAAGAGAAATCGATCTTAAATATAAATGGCATACTATTTCAAATGGACTAGTAGTGAATATATTAGATCATTTTATTGAAAATGAAAAAGTAGCAGAAAATCAGAGAAATGTTTATACTCAATACAACTTAGCAACGAATATTGGTTTTTTTTTTTCTAATGAACAACAAGATCTGATAAATATATTTAAAAAGCAACTTAATTATCTACAAGGTTACGAAGAAGAACTTCCAATTAAAATAATTGTTGTTCAAAGGAAAACTGGATCTGGAAAAAGTACATTTTACTATTCGATTGAATCAAACATTTGGCCCATCTTCTTATCTATTGCTTGCGCCAAATGGTGCTTCTGCTGTCAATATAAAGGGTTCAACAATACATTCCAAACTTTTAATAGGAGCAAATGAAGTATTTACAGAGCTCAGTTTACATTCACTGGCTCAATATCAAGAGAAAATTCATGAGTGTTAATTTCTGTTAATAGATGAAATTAGTATGATTGGATGCAGTCTTTTGAGGAAACTTAATTGTGAAGAGCTATTCCTTCAAGACGAGATGAACCATTTGGTGGATTTTTTGGGGGTGATATCAAACAGTTACTCCTGTTAATGACAGACAACTTTACAATCATAAAATAAAAGGAAATGAATTCCTCTTAGAAGGGAAATTGTTATTCAAATAAAGTATTAAAAAAAATAATTTAAAAAAAATATCAGTATCATTCCGACAAAAGAATCTCGACAAAAGAATCTCAACAAATATTTCGAGATATAATTGATGTATTGGAAATGGCGAGAGTACAATTGAAGACTATAAAAAATTAATGACACGTTGTCTACAACCTTTTCCATTGCAAGTATGTAAGTTTTTCAACGATGTTATCTGACTATTTGTAACAAATAAAGATGTAAAAGAATTTAATGATCAAAAATTAAAAGAATTTCTTCATCCGATTGCTTATATTCCAGCTGTTCATAATTGTTCTTCAGCAAAATCAGCAAGTGCTGAATTATTAGGTGGACTGGAACCATTTATAACTTTGTCTGTTAGATCTAAACTTATGTTATGCTCTAATATATGGGTCGAAGAAGGATTAGTGAATGGAGCTTTAGGTTATGTTCAGGATATTATTTATGAAGAAAATCCAAGTCCGCCTGATCAAATGCCACGACTGATAATGGTTCGTTTTGAAAATTATTTTCATTTAACTTATCAAATTTATGGTTGTGTCCAATTCCACCCACAACTAAATTTTATAAAAGAGGGAATATCACTTGTTCAAGAAAACAATTTCCATTACAATTAGCTTTTGCAATAACAATTCATAAAGCTCAAGGTTTAACATTGGATGAAGTGGTTGTAGATACTGGAGGGAAAGGAACTTCTGTAGGTTTAATATATGTTGCGTTATCGAGAGTAAAAACTTTAGAAAGCCTAGCATTAAATAGAAGATTTTCTTATGACGCAATTGAGTAATATTAAAAATTCAAGAATGTAGAAAATAGTAAGAAACTCGAATGAAAAATTTTCTATCTGATTAAAACCTAATTAAATAAATAGATTTTTTAAATATTTAAAGATTGTGTCTTATTATAAATGTGCCTAATTACTTTTTGTCAACAAACTAAAACCACGGTTTTTGGTGATAGTTTAAATATTAAAATTCTTATGATTATTTATTAATTTCTTTAGTTATATATAATATTTCTTATAACCAAACTTCGCGAGCCACCACAAAGCAGTACTTTTAGCTAGTGGTACAATAAAATGTGTCCTCGATGGTAACACAGAGGTAAAAAACTAGGACCACTTAAATTAGTGGTTCACAGCATTACTCTTGAAAATTTATTGGTACTCTGGTTGAAAAAGGTTGAAGACGCTGGCCTAGATGATTGCGGGACAGTAGCAACCAGGACGGCATGTATGCGGGTTCAGGGACGATTGTAACTCTCTTTCCAATGTGGTGACTTTTCAACGCGCGTATGGTTGCTTGGTATGTAGGTAACTATGTTGTAAACTCACAGTTTCCTGTCAATTTGCACTGGAACCAGTTCAAAATCAAATGATTTGTAATATTTTAATTTGGAAGGAACAAATACCAAATCCACCTCCTAAGAAAATCGTGATATTGTCCATAACTTTTGCATATAATACTCTTGTAAATTTTTATTTCTGTGGCTGTCTTGGAGTTTTGTGTGCTCTCGTTATGCACACTGAACTGGACTACACTTCTTTCCCGGAAGGAATGCTCGGTGTCCAGGAAGGTGATAGGAAGGTCATTATAAGCAAAAAAGAAAAACACCAGAGAAGACTTTGTGGCAGTGTTGTATGTAAATACTCAGTTTCCTGATACCAGTTTTTGCGTGATAAGTTTTTAAACGTATCACCGTCAAGTACTCGTCTTGTGAGATTATGACATGTTTCTTGAGCGGCTGAATGTTTGCGGTCGTTTATCAAGGTGACAGTGTATTTGATTAAGATACAGTTTCCGTAATACCTCCTAGGGAGAAAAAAAAAACATGAAATTTAAATAATTACCATACAACATTTGTATGTCGAATCCATTCGGGAAAGATCAGGAGTCGGGTGGGTCTAATGGCGTTCCCGCTCGAGGTGGATGCCTCATTAGCGAAGGTAGGCTGTGGATTCCCTCGGACAGTGGAGAGTAACTACGAGAACACAGGCGCCCTAAAGCAGGCAGAAGGCAGGAGAACACAGCTGATACAAGGATCCGGTTTATTAGATTCAGGCTCACAATACACAATGACAGATATCGGAGTGCTGTTGCCTCGAAGGTCATGCATCAAGAGAGCTCCGTGTGCTGTGTGTGGCCGTTAAGTAGCTCCTCGTAGGTGACACTGCAGTGGCACTGGCATCCTGCTCGCTGGTCTGTGGTGCCATCTAGTAGTGTAGCCCCATACTCCCGATCCGACATATATGTAAATAATTTCCTAGCTTATCGATGGCGTTCGGGTCTGGAATTCACTCTGACCCGAGTTCAACCCTCGACCTCCCTGATAATTGCTTTCCATAGTTCGTCGAAATACTTCCAACCGATCGCTGATATGGATCCTTGATAACAAACACGACTGATTTCCTTCTCGTTCCTTGCCTTCGATTCTCTCCCATCGTAATCATTGATCCGTGAATCTTGGAGTATAGATAATGTTCCTACAAAGTGACAGCACTGCCTAATCTTTGGAGTGAAAGCGCTGAGAACTATGATAAACTATCCAAACAGTGATACATGCAAAATCAATAACGTCTTTCTTGTACGGGGGAAATGTGCTACAATGTGAGTGGGACGAAAACGCCATCTTCGGCGACGCCAATAGCTCGATGGGTTAAGTATCTCTCTCTTCTTTTTTTTTTACAAATTTGCGAAAAACAATTATACCATTGTGTGGCTTGATAAGTTCTGTATCTTGATGTACTCGAAACATAGAAGTAGTAGCACTGAGAATTTAAAACTTGTCACCGTGCCGAGACCAAAAAGCAAATATCCATCAAGAAACTCAAACGAGAACGACTCCAACTACTCAGCTGCACCCGGAGGAGTCGGCTCCATCCTTTGAGGATGAAAAAGCACCAGATCGAGGCTATGGTGCAAGACCAGCCCGGCCCTGGTGCGACGGGAATGAGTGGCTTACCAAAGCATCAGGAATTTTGCTCCTAGCACCTCACAAGTGCGTTCCAAGAAGCAAGATGCTGAGAGGTTGGATTCGATCTCATGTGGACTCTCTTGACAGATTGTTGCATTTTGGTCTCGGAATGATAACACATTTTAAATTCTCGGCGCTGCTGCTTCCCATTTTCTGAAACAAACAGTGTGTATCAAGTAGTCCAAGATAGAGAAGTTATCGGGATACATGTAAGAACAATTGTTTTTTCCATATTCGCGAACAAAAAAAAAATAATCAATTTTTTAGGCCAATACAGAATAGCAATTTTGATCACTAATATTAATTCGGCAGCACAGAAAACGTTATTTATAGATTTCATAAATCGATGATCATCTAATTTCATGTAATGTCTAGCGTAGGGGTCATAACTCTTAAGCATTAATGTTTTTTGATGTCGCTGAGACCGAAACCAGCCGAGGTAGAATTTACATTGATGTTAAAATTCTTCGCTTAATTTACTTTTCAGATGTAGGGAACTGGAACGCTTTCCGGTTCACTGTGGAAGAATTTGTATTCACCTGAAACACAGTTCAAAATATATTTTAATTATTTTCTGCTCCTTATTGCATAAAGTAGTAGGACGATTTGAAGCTTAATCGTACGCACAAACATGCAGAAGCTTTAGATTTAATAGGTTTAAAAAATTGGGAAAGTGTTTTATTCTAAACCAAAAGACAGTTTTATTACGGTTTTAGGCAAGAACTCATACAGGGTAATCATAAAGACATTTCCTCAGTGTTACAGTTGTCTGGGTGTCACCAGAGCACAACACTCCAAATATCACTATTGGTAGTGACAGTTAATTAATCCGGCTCGCTACCTAAATCTATGGATAAACCTTGACAAAGATGGTTTAATGAAGAGAGAAGTGTTCTCAAAACGTAACTTGTATATTCACCTAACCTGGTAAAAATCCCGCCTGATCCCGCATTATTAGAAAGTCTGCAAAATACGGCTACTCGCTGCCGTCGTTATTTTCCGGCTTCACTTGGTCTCTATCGGATGCATTGCACTGTTTGCCTGTATCCCTGTACTTGGCGTTTGACTCGTGTGAACAGACATTTGTTTTTGTCAACCTTCGTCAGTCGTAAGTAAATAGATCCACTTTTACATATTCATTAAAACTTACGTTTGTTTTGAGTACACATTTCTACAAGTTGAGTTACGTTGCGTAATTAGTACGATTTTTTTACTATATAATAAGCATTTTTATGTTTCGCACACGTCATTTGTGTTTACAGATAAAGTTATTGTGACAACTTGCTGTATTTGCGACGGAAAGTTTGATTATTTGTTGATACTAAACTAATGTTATTGTAATTTTAACGATTGCATACCTATTTATTTAGCAGTTATCAAAGGTAATAGTATATCCTTTGACTTATTGTTGTCTCGACAGCCGCCTCAAAGCCTTTTTTTATACATATATATCTTTTTTACTTACGGCTTTACGTCTCGTCGACGGCTAAGGTCATTAGAGGCGGGATGGGACTGGGGGACAAGGAACGGGAAGTAATTCGGCTATGGAATTTTTGAAGGAAGCATCCCGGCATTCGCCTGGAGTGATTTGGGGAAACCATGGAAAATCCAACCTGGATGCCCGGGCGGGGATTCGAACCCGCGTCCTTCTGAATGCGAGGCCAGAACGTTAACCGTTCATCCGCCACGCTCGGTGACAAAAGCCGCCTGCTTACATATGCCGCTCTGGCTATCGATTAATCCCCCTTGGAATGATTTAGTCAATCGCCACAATAGGTACACATTTTTTTTTTTTTTGAGTGAATAGCATGAGTCCTTTAAACTCCTTGTTATTATTTTGACTAAAGGCAAAAAACGTTATAAACGATGTCTTCACTGGTGTATCGCCGAATTGTGTTGTAAAAACACCACACTTCGAGGGCTGCCTCCGCCGTCTTCATCACGTGTGAAATTTCATGTTTTTACAACGCAATCTGGCGATACACCTGTGGTACCTTATTGCAATTATACGCCGCAAAAGTCTCCTTTCTTACATAAAAAATTAATTTCCAGTCTAAAAAATTCGTTATGCCACTTAAAATAAAACTGAGATACTTGACAGTCTACGTCTTAGTGAGTAGTTTCTTTTAATAATAATGGATCAACTATTAGATCAATGAAGAAATCAGGAGACATAACAATAAATCCCGCGAAAACAATTCTCGTAAAAATAGACAATTCACTTTGTGAAATAGAGTGCTTTTTATCGGTGTTATAGATCGTTTATTTAGAATAAAAATATAAAATAAGAAAACTTTGGTGACTTGGCCATTATGCATGTTTTCAAACTGAAGTGATTTATTTTAATGTACATAATATGACATAAGACTGAATATTTTGCATTTTTGAAGCGCCAAATCTCGCTGGATTGGCGCAAATCCCGCAAAAATCCCGTGGGGTTGAAAACACTGCGGGAATGCATTCCTTACCCACAACCATTTCCAAATAATTTGTAATAACCGCAAGTGATTTAGGAAACCGTTGCTTATAACTGCCGTGACTGCCGATACAGATACGGACCGTTCGTTAGCAATTATATAGTAATCACGTTCTCTCTAGTTCGCAAAGAAACCGGTTTAAAGAAAAATAATTGATGTGTTTCGTGGTATTTAAGAATCCACTGACAGGGATCTATGGGCCGGAGTATTTTTTACGTGACTTTTGAATTGCCTCCTGTTTCCCGGAAGGCCTTAACCTGAAATATGCCTCCAGCAACTGCGATTACTGAGGAATTTGTGTCGGAGAAGGAGAAAGAATTATAATGAGAAAACTAACGAACTGAAATAGGCGTGATCGCTCCACGCATTCAAAAATAACTAACAGGTTCTGTAGTCCTTAATTATATATTTATTTTCTTTATTGCTTTTATTTGACATGACAGCGGGCTCCTATAAAACAGGTGTTGTATAAACGATTAAATTAATAGCGAAAACAAATTTGTGTACAGTAGGTATATGTAATGATAATGCACTTAACTATTTTTCACAGTGTATTTCTTGTGGATATGATTTACTATACAATCTTATACTTATACTGGGTGTTTCAAAAATGAACGGTATATCTGAAAAATCAATAAAAACTAAAAGGGCAGCGGTAGAAATTGTTGCAATATGCTTGGGACAATAGTAAATTTTGAGGCAGACAAACTTTCGAAATTAGTTACAATTTTCAACAACAGATGGGGCTGAAGGCGATTTGAAATATATAGAAGAAAACGCGTTCGCCATTCTGTAAGTCGTCTTTCTGCTGTAAGCGTGTGCTGTTCACAGATTGCCAGTTTGCTGTGAAAAAATGGTTTATTCCTTAGAACTTTAGATTTTTCCAGACTGCAGCGCCATCTGTTGTTGAAAATTGTAACTAATTTAGAAAGTTTGTCTGCTTGAAAGTTTACTGTTGTCCCAAGTATTTTGCAACAAACGGTGTATTTCTATCGCTGCCCGTTTAGTTTTTATTGTTTTTTTAAACATACCGGTCATTTTTGAAACACCCTGTATGACAGTAAGAGGAATCTCAATAAATTAATAATACTGCAAATATTTGGAAGGGCTATATTTCTGATTGATCCATTTTAAATTGACCTATTTTTATCATCATTTTTGTTTAAGAAAATTTGCAATTGGACCACATAAATATTAGTAATTCATAACAGTAATATTTTTCATACATAAAGAACGTCAGAATATCTGTCAGTCCCGTAATCATATTGTGTACTAAATTGAAGTCGGTATAACTGTAATTTTATTTTTTTTAAATCTAAAAAAAAAAAGAAGGTATGAAGGGCTTCAAAAATTTTATGTTTTAAGCCTTTTAACTACACTTTTATATTCCAATTCACGAAATTCTTTATCGGATTATATTGATGGCTTTACGTCGAAAAACGAATTTTGAAGTGGATATGAGAATAAGGTGAAATAAATTAAATGGTTATACTTATTTTTGATACTAAGTTTATATCGAATAAATTGTGCTGTTTCATCTTATTTCGAAGAATTTGCCTGGCACCCAAAAGACATTAATTGAATCTTTAGGCTTTTGATACATAATCTTTTTCAGCTGAAGTTTTTTCTATCTTGAAAATTAGCTAGATCTCTAGTTAAAGTGTCATACATCTCAGCTGATAACCAGATATAATAAACATGGAAGTTTGTCCATTCACAAACTGCAAATTTAAATAATGAGAGAAATAATAGGATACAGTGTTATGAATAACTATCTATGTGGAGATATACAGAACTAATATGTGTCATAATTGATAATTATTATTTTATTCTCCGCTGGGAGAAGTATTAAATTGAGAACAAAGATCGACATTAATCTTGTTTACTGGTAGGATGACCCGAACAAAGGGTACACCTCGACTTAATACGACCTTGTTGTTCAACTAAAAGTGGACAGATAATTTGCGGAAGTAAATAGCAGTACCCACTCCAATTTATGGTGGCATGAGCGTTGTGCTATAGATTTTAATTTTTTTGTTATGTTCCCCATCTTTTAATCACTTTAATGTTTGTAGTTGTTGAAATAGTTGTACAAAATTTATTTCTCTATTTCAAAAGGTGCTTTAAGACAATTTCGATAAAAAATTCTGTCATGATATATTTCTTTCGATCCTTACCACCACTGATTTATCATAACATCTAGACCAGAAAAAATAACACATTTGGAATTATTTCCGTAATTGCTGTGATCATCTGAAATAGTGTCACGATAGATATTGACATTAGCTTCATTACATTAGATGCCTATGGATACCATGTACTGCATATATGAGGGGGAATGCTTCAACATTTGAAGATTTACACGAAATAATCTGACAGTGAATCTGTTCCGTTGGCTGAACAATGCCGCAATGTTACAGTAAAATTTTCAAGTCAGTCTCATTTACAATTCCGCCGTCTGCTCCTGTGATCTCAGTATTCTCTCTTCGAAAACTATTTTTGTCGTGAATATGTCTTCCGAGTTCGGTACTTTGTAGCATCCCAGAAAGTCCAGTTTGAAACGGCTAGTACTAAAACACTACTGAACGGAGAATGACAGAGTGAAAAGCGTTGGAAAGACAAAACTTGAAAGCTTCAAGTATATCGGCCTGCATCTCTGCACCAGCACACAATGCGGGGAATGGACTCGACTTATCAGGTAAGGAAACGGCAATTCAGTGGAACTAAATATAATAAACATTGAAGTTGTGCCGTTCACAAACTTTTAAGATATGTCGTGAGGGGAAACTGCTCTCTGTTATTAAGATTAGGAATAACTAGTTATGTGGAATATACAGAATTGAACTGTGTCACAACTGATGATTTTAATTTTGTTCTCTGCTTGATCAAGTTATCTTAGGTACCGCAAACCACTCGTTTCTGCTATCAATTGAGGCACAATACAATTACTTCGTATGAAATACAGTACTGCGGACAATTTATGTCAATTTCAAGACCAATAAAAGTAGTTTTAGAAACATTCTGATTCTTTGAAACTGAAAATGTCCAGTTGCAAAACCAGCGGAACGCGGGTAGAACTGAAGCAAACTCTTTCAAATGCGGAGATGTGTCGGCTCTATCGATTAAACAAGAAAGCCAAGCAATAGAAAGTCGAATCAGTACAATCCTAGTGACTTTAGAAGCATACCCCATTCGCCTCTTGCGTGATTTGAGGCATAATAATACAATTTTGTATAAAAAGACATTTTAAAACCATTTTCGCCAAAAGTACCTATCCAATTTAATGTCACTACCTCTTAAAACTTTGAGTGAAACTTCTTGTAGTCCACTAACAATAGCACATTAACGCGGAAATGAAAGTGTTGTGGCCCTTGGTAAGCTAAATACGACGAAAGTCCCTAAAAATAAACAAATAGCGTTGTATGGTTGAAAGAGAGCAAATGATTTTTCCGCGTTCCATCCCAGGGGTTAACGCATGGAGGCACGTGAATGTAAATGAACGAGCTACGAGCATCCCGCTCAAAGCTGATCCTCCAAGGCCACCGAGCAGATAAATTCACGGGACTGGTTGCCGTCTAAACGTGACGAGGAAAAAGCCACACCTCGCCTGTTACGGCATATCAGCTTGGAGTCTCTAAGATCAATTCCTACGTAATTATACGACAGCGACCACTCATTCAAATTAATTTAAAAAAATACACGTAACGGGGATATAGCATCAGTCTTCCACGTGTGTGTAAAAGATAAATAAATTAAAGTTTTATATCTGACTGTACCACATATATTAGTTACTGCCTTCGTTGAAATATTACGCCTTACATTTTACAGTCATTTATGTCCATTTTTCTTTAAGTAACTTATTATAAATGAAGATGCTAAGATTCTAATTTCCTGTCCGTAGCACACTTTCACGCGACAGATTGAATCACAATCATATACTATCTCACTACCGTACATAGCGTCGTGGGTGAGTGGTGACGCTCTGGCCTCGCATTCGGGAGGACGCGGGTTCCAATCCCCGTCCCGCTATCCATATATGGGTTTACCACGGTTTCCTCGAATCACTTCAGGTGAATGCATGCCAGGTTGTTTCCTTCAAAAGGCCATGGCCGAATTCTTTCCCGCTCCTTGCCTCCAGACCTTTCTCTTCTCTAATAAGCTCGAAGTTGTCGAGGCGTAAAGTCAGAAAAAAAATTGAACTAACATTTCTGTTACGTTAGACACATTGCTACTTGTGTTCGTAAGTAGACAATAAATAAGATGATAGATCTAAATGCGTCTATTTTAATAGTCTCTCTAAATTATTGATTAATTGAAACAGACATTGACTGATATCCTAATATGTCTCAACAGCAAAGATGGCTTCGTCTTCATACTTCCCTCATTGAGAAATAAATGACTCAGATCGACTTATGTGAGAATAAATACAGAGATGAGGCTTAAAGGGATATACAGTCAATGCTGCTGCCTTCCATGCCACATTACAGAATGACTTTAGCACAGCGTATTAGAATTGCAGTTGTTGAGAAAACTCTGTAGTAAAACTGTGTTTCTAAGGTGTGTCAAAAATGGAGCCGCAAAAATTTCAGCAATATTTTTGTCATCTTGTGTTGTGTAATTCGTGACGTATATGCTGGTGTAAATTATGAAAATTTGAGGAAGTTTATACAGGAAACGCCCAACTTACGGCACAAGTGTTCAGATTCCACAATACTTGTTCTTGGACCGAACAAGAAGGGGGAGACAAAACCTTCTGTGAAAAGACCTTCATTACCAAGAACAGACTGTGAAAAGTGGGGATTGACTTTGTTAACAGTTACTAATGGATGAGTTAAATTTTATCGGTTTAACGCCCAGCTGATTTTAGCGCAGAAATTGATCATGTGTGCGCCAGGATGGTATTATAAATCCCGCTGGTGAAAGGAAGTCAGAAATCTTCTGCGGCATAATCTCAGGGAATAGGTGGTGAATCGTATCTATAAATGGAAGATCCAGCAATAAAATGAAAACATCATAGTAAGATGTGGCAGACTTGAATCTCTGCACCCACACCGGCCATAATTAAACAAGTATGAACCAATTAAAAAAATCAATATTTTTTTGAAGTGTGATTGGTGGTCTCTGGAATATGAGTGAACTCGCAGTGGCGCGTCGTGCGACACGTAATTGCGCATGCGCCATGTGTCGGCCGGCTGTAGACCAGCAATGGCGCATGCAAAAATTACTATTCTATGGATGGTTATCGGTTTTTAAAGAACATTTACCGGTTTCTAAGATAAACTTCAAGAAATAATACACAAGAACGGCTGGACGTCTTTAGGCAAGTATCAGATGCTGCTGAAATCCAATGGAATTGGTCGTCAGCGTTTCACCAAATGGTACAAAAAATTGTTTGCTTTTAATTATGTTTTACGTGTGTTGTATGAAGTTTACTATTTGTGAGATTTTTTACATGTGGATGTCTGTCCGTATGAATGACATTTGTTGCCCTTCTACACTGTTTTGCAGGGTGACATAAGAATTACATTTACGAGGAAACCTAACACCAGAGATGAGCTAATTACCGAAAGCGTGATTGTCGCTGATAAATATTAGGACGGAGGTACGTACAAATAAAATAGTGTCATCTCTAGACAAGAAAGATACATGATGTTCTAAGATATGACGTGCGTTCATTTCACTGCCAACGCTAACAAGACATCGGTACCTTTACGAAAACTGCCGATCAAACGTTTTATCTTGAGTTTCTATCCATGATTCAAGAACAGAGTGGTGCGTGCAAGATAACGCTCTTCGAAGACGTACGCCATGGACTCATCTTAAACTTCAGTCTCCATTAATGAATTATTTATACAAAGTATTCCTGTAGTTTACTAACCTCCGCGCTTCTGAGTCCCACCTCAATAACCACTCGAAAGGACACCATTTTGCCACTTGAGATTATTCTGAGAAACGTTTGAAGGAATTACGTCAACGATACGGAAATGGAAACAACGCTTCCGTCTCTGTGTCGTAAACACACACGCACACAAAAATACTACTAAGGCGATAGTCGTGATGAAGATAAAACTATTTATTTTTTCTGCCATAACACGTATAGCCCGTATAGATTATGACGTCTTACTTTTCAAACAGTATTATTTCCTCTTATAGTGATATGCATCGCCTAATCAGGCAATTCCGGTAATTTGTTTGAGGTGAGGTACAGTACTGTTTACTGCTATGGAAAACAATACATATCACAGTTCTAACTCATTAATTGACAATGGAATGCAAAATAGATATTTATACGATAGCAAATTTGTTAATTATTTTTCGTATTTTGATCGATGTTTTGGAAAGTAAAGTAAATAAAAAGCGAAACGAAAAGGCTAACACAAAAGTAATAAACTCTACAAACTGATATAGCAGCGGTCCTGGTAGGTTAATAGAAAATGCATGTTCCAGATCTGGACGCTTCAGCTTCTGTTCCATGCCGCCATATGTATTTCAGGTTTACATAGTTTCTCCACATGATTCGGAAAAATATTGAGATTCATCATAATTATGGCTGCTTTAGAGGTAAACTTCACTAGGGAAAATATTACAAACTTTTTTTACAACCGTGTAGATTTTGTGGAAATGTGCTTTGTTTTAACATGTATGTCAACTGTGATAGGAAAGGGAACCACCGGCATACTCCTACACAATTGCGATAATCCATCAGATATTTAAATAATCGGTTGAATTCGACGTAGAACGTATCTACTCATGTTAGATACGGTGGCACTTCAGCGCTAAATCAACAAACCAGTATTTACCAGCTGTTGAGTTGTAGAAAACTTCGTTTTATATTTAGACAAAAGTAATAAATAAAAAAGTACTAAATTCAGTTGCGTGGCTCAGATTTGTATCTGGTTTTTTCTACGATCAGCCTTTACAATCTTGTTTTATGACCGAGGTACCAATCTACAATTAGCCCGTCTGAAACATGAAATGGTAAATCATAATTTCGAAACACGTTTCGCAAGATATAAACAAAGGGTACGAATTACTAGCTGCAATACTGCAGAGGCACATAAACACATCGGTCAGACAAGTTTGCGATGTTCTATACTGTGATAGGGGAGAATCAATCTGATACAGTTTAAGTAGGCCTATTGGTTATGGTTTTAGAATTTTTTTATAAAAACATCCAATTGAATCCTGCGAATGAGTTAGCTTACTGCTAAATATTCATATTTATTAATATACCGCGTAACACATATGCGTACTTCAAACATGCCATACATCTATCGTCACTAACATTTTTTTTTTTTTTTGTCTGAGTCCAATTTATTTTGTTCTTTCTAATGTGGGGTTATAGACACAAGAGTATTGTAACAGCGGGCGCACCTGAATTTTCAAGGTTACTGAGATACTAATTTCGCAATTGTCCTTTCACTCATAAACTGTGAAAAACATTTTGCTACATACTTCACCTTTCGCCAGTTTTGAATCAATATTGTTATTAAATTTGATTTTAGTACGACTGTTGTTCTGAGTGATTCCCACTATCACATGTTTTGGAAGCATTGGACCATTCGCATAGATACACTGAAGGACAGCAGCTTATGTTCGTAGGTATGTTGAATGTACCCCAAAGAAATCTGTTTCAGTCAATCAAATTTATATTCTCCGCAGACAATCTGTCTTTGAAGAACATCCCTTACTATCCAAATTATAAATCATACCGCACGAGCAGATCAGCGAATATGTTGCTGTTATTGTAGAGAAACTAAGTACTGAAAGAAGAAAAAACAGGTATAAAATAAATGGAGATTGTGGAGGAGCTGGAACTCGTAGGGGTAAGTATATTGGAATTCAAGAAATGGTCAAGCCAAATGCCACATATTCTGATAAAGAGGGCTTAAGCGATAATCAACCAAACATCATCAAAGGCAAAATAGCCACAATCATAAGATTGAGTACGTTCCATATGACGCTACAGTAATACATTATATTATTTTCGATTAGTCTCATAATGTTTATAACTGGTTTTACTATAGTATACCTTTCTGAGGATTTTGTTCATCACGTGTATCTTCTGCTACAAATTCTGAATTAGCGAAGATTGTGGAGTGTAACAGATTTGAACTCTCATCGTAAGTTTTATGTAAAATTTCACGCTCTTTTTTTCTTCTTTAACCAAATATTAATTTTAATCTACCCAAAATAGTTGTCTCTTACTCATTACAGTATTATCAGTATTTCATCGTTCTCTTTACCAAAGACTGACTGTGCTCATTCAGATAGACCGAATACTAAAAGTCACTCAAAAAAGTTAGGAGCAAGGTTACAATGAAAGAAATGTATTATAAATTCTATATTTATTATATGTTCAGAGGTGGACCTCTAGTTCTTCTTACACTGTAGCACACTATTAAATACCTTTCAAGGATAATATTTATCAAATATTACGCAAGTCAACTGTCAACACATTCTTGGTATGCGCACGCATATTAATAAAGACAGTTTTTTAATCGATATTGTTCACGCCATATTTATTTTATCCACCATACGAGAAAGAAAGAGGTATTGTTGATTTACTTCGGCATGTTAGAAAGTAATGGCTGCCGCCTTACGTAATCAGATTGACACCATGAGTTGTAACATTGAGAAATACTGAAGCACAGGCTCTTCGTGAACACTTAACCTGCGGCAAATAGATTAGCATGATCTTTGTTTCACCGTTAGCGGCACCCTATCTTTCCCACATCATCTTTTTCCACTACTCCTTAAACAGCTGAAGTGTTAACAACCCTTTCGTCATTGCTGCGGGTTTTTATAAAAAGTTAGGATCTTCGGATTTTGTTAAAATATCTACGGATTTTTGCTACTTTTTATTATCTGTTAATTTTTTCTTAAATTCGTGTTTTGTTATAGTGTTAATCCATTAAGGAATTGTTCAATACTCATTAATCTTTTCCTTGCAACTACTCGTGTGAACCAACGATTGAAATGAAATAAAGCTCGTATTTTGTTTGATTACAGATTTTATACATCTTAAAAGAACATAATACAGAACTGCGAGGCACCGTGACACGCTAGTTGGTACGGCCTTTTAACATTTCCTGTTACAAGAACATATGCTAAATCTAATGTCAACAAAGAATATGTATAGCCCCCAAAACATAGTAGATACAGCAGAAACAGTGATGAAAGTGACGCTGTATAAAAAATGTTCATAGATATTTCTTACATTCAATGAAGAATGTTATTTTGTATTTCAAATTTTAAAGATCTGGAAACAAAAAGTATTCTTAATTTTGTCTCTCTCTTCACAATTAGCGAGTCTCCGGATTCTTATACCCAATCTACGGATATTCAAATCCAAGACGCTGGCAGCACTGCCTTTCGTTTTAACACAAGGGATATCTTTGATTTATTGGCGCTTCTGTAGAAAAACCAAAGATTTTATTTATCTTCGCCTACTACCTCGTGTTTTTCGCTCTCCACCAATGGCCTACATCAAAGACACCTAGGCGCCAAAAGTCTCGAGTTAACCTCGCCTGTCCAGAAAAACAAAATGTCTGCCTACTTCTTTCTCACGCTCTTATAATTAATTATATGTTCATTAATGTAGCAAAAAATACTAATTTAAACCTTACTATGTCAAAAATACTCGTACGATACGTCACTGATGAAGTGAAATATTACAAAAGTATGTATAAGACATCAACAATTTATTCAAAACATTACTTATTATTATATATTCATAAGTTTAAAGTAGAATTCCATAACATAAGAATTAAAAAAAAAAAAAAATTTGCTTACCACAGTTTATAACAGATAATAAGCTATTAACACATATAGCTTCTACAGCAAAACGTATTATCATTTCCTCTTCCGGAATGGATCTTTTAAAGATACTTAAAACACGAAATTATCACACAAATTATGTCTAGTTAGACCCTTCTGACCGTGACTGATTCTATCTGTACTGAAGAAGCTCTCGCTCGTTTTTTTTTATGTTGTAAATGGTCGTCATTATTTTTTAGTAGCATATTATGTGAAAAATCAACAACGTAAGTTGTAATTATTTTTAGAAAAGATTGTTCATTCCTGACATCGCTATTATCATTATAAAATTCTATGCCTAACTCATATTTTCTCTTAAGAGTTTCCACTATCACAAATCTTCTCGTTTTTATCTAACTGGTCTGGCATGCTACACTCATCAACGTATCAGGTTTGGAGGCAGAGTACCGATACTTACAAAAAAATGTAACACTGAGGGCGTTATCTTAGATCGTTACTGTTTATAACACATTAATTTTCTTGCTCGCTTCCGAGGTAAGGTAACGTGATAATCTATTTTTCCATTTTCGGGACGGAACCATGTTTCCATGCAGTGGAAAACTCCGTTAAAATTTGTTTAGTTGTTAAGTCATATCGGATTACAAATAAGCACGCGATGTTCAGAATCGATTTTAATTTTTGCTCCAGTGCTACGTGGATCAGCATCATGAGATGTATACCAGATTTTAAGTCAGATTTCTAACATTATAAAATTGTGGAAACCCTATGCAAAGATGATCAGTAATTTTTGAGTGATATCTGAAAAAAAACAGATTTATTGATGTAATTGTAAATGTAAGAGGAGGTTGCTTCGCTCATGTTGAACCGCACTCTAGGAGTGTCTCATCGGTATCAAAAAGAGAAGTTGCTGTCGGTGAGACAGGTTGCTCACCTTAACATTCGTATCGTATCCAGTATACCTTCACAGTTTCATTATCAAACTACTGACTGTCTCAAGTCAAGGTCAATATACGCCGGTCAGCCTAGATAGAATTAACCAAATAACGGTATGGTTTTGATCATTTGTATAATACATATTACGTCTTTCGTAACTTATCACTTCAGTCTAGCTACTTAAAAGGCTGATGAATGTTTACTACGATATCATTGAGAAGAAACTCAAAAAGTCAATGTTGTCTTGGAACATTTAAATTTATTGGTGTATTTCGTGAAATATGAGCTTTCAAAGTCTTTACCACTTTTAAACCACATGGCTGAAAATATCGAAGTGATTGCACTAAATAATGACTTTCAACTAAATTGTTTTGTTGACAAAATTTTTAGATTTTCAAATTAATCTTTTACCAACAAACAGACTCGAAATTCTACAGTATTTGAAATTGAATTTCAAAGGACTTAATACGCTCTTCGGTAATTAACCAATTCATCCTGTCGTCAATTAATGATGATTACCTTTAATTACTTCGTCCTCCAATTCACAGTTCACTGTCTTCAGAAGGTTTTACCTTTCCCCAAAGGTTAAATAACTATTGCTTTGAATGGGGTATATAGTTCCATGAATAGTTCCGACGAATCACTTTTCACTTTATATTTATTTATCCATGAGCTCTATAATGACAACGGATCAATCAATAGACTCGTCCAAAGATACTAAAGCACTGGCACACAAATATTCCGCTCTTAAACTCACAAACGACTGCTTGACGAACCACAAACAAAAGTTCTGATAACGACTGACAACTAACTAACTCTGCTCGCTATCTCCGCCAGTTTAAATAGGCGCTACAGAAACACCCAGAAGGCAATAAAGAGTGCCGACAGATGTTCCTCGAGCGCTAACAATACTTCAGCAATTAAATGCATATAAAAATAATTACAGATTGTACAAAATCACTCGCAATTATTAGAAGACAGCGTGAAATAATTATAATATTTAATTAAACTGCGATTGAGCGCATGCTCCGGTGGCAATTTCCCTACGCACCCATCTCAAATATTGTGCATTAAATGATTACAAAATGTAGTTTTGTGGCAAAATTTGCACATAGGGGTTTCGGAGAAAATGTTACCTTGATGTCTTTCGTAATTTCTGACCATGGAAACAAGGTAAGTTCCTTGTGTTCTGTTTATCTGTTGGTTGACAGTTAATAACAAAAATGAAAAAAAAAATTTCTACTCCTTCTTCCCGAATACAACCTTTGTTATAACGTCCAATGAAAATCTAATTTTTTGCCAATATAATTGCTAACTAAGTATCCAGCGTTTTGCAATGCTAGATAAGTGTTTAATAAAAAACATTCTGAAATGTTTTTGCATAAAATTTAAGACTTTCAAGCAAGAAAAACCCGCGTTTCACCTCTAATCGTGACTCGTTGTTACTACAATTCAACTTTTTCGTAAAAAAAAAGGGTCATTCTGATAACTGTAAACAGAAGAAAAGTGCTGAATGTAATACGAAATACGTGTACCTGAGATTTTTGTGGGTGGTAAATTCAGAACAGAAAAAAAGATTAATTTGAAAATTAGATTAAACATGAGTTTCTGCCCTAGGTTAGGCACGTATTAAAACCGAAATAACAGGAAGGGAAACTTTATTTCCTTGTTTAAAATTGCGTGAACAGGAAAAGTATGGTGACAGGAAGGAATTCGACCACGGAATTTTTAAGAAACCATTTCGGCATTCACCTGGGGATGATATCGGAATACCACCGAAAATCTAACCTGGAATGCTAGGACCAAACGACAACTGCTCATTCGCTGTGATCCGTAAACGAACGTTATTAATTAATTCGAATCCTTCTATAAAGTTTTAAGTGAAGTCCGTTCCAAAAAAAAAAATCAGACAATTAATGGTTCTGTAAAAGAATCATGGTAGCTTATGTTTTTAAACGAACTGATACTATTCATTTGTTAATAGACAGAATACTTAAACTAAACCTTACAGGAAGACAAATGTAAAGAAACATCAGGACGTAGGTTGTACCAGGAGATGAAGAGATCACACACGATAGAAAAAAGTGAGAAGTCGAATCAAACCAGTTCTTGGACTGATGACATTTAACAAATGCAAAAAAAAATCTTCCTTGCTCTTAGCTTATTTGAAAAACGATGCCCACGACTCTACTAGCTCATTATAGCATTCCATGTTGAAGTTATACATTAAGTATCTTTAATCATTGCACACAGAGTAGCTATATAAAACATTTCTTGCTTGCAAAGAAAATCTCCATAGGCAGTTCATGCCTTAAGACGAGCATTTGGTTTTATCAGCCACTCCTTCATCTCCGCCGTGTGGATAAGGTTAGTTAGTGTAATATAGCAGTTTAAAAAAACCTCATCGTCTTCAACACCATCCAATTAACCCATTCAGCCGAGATAAGGATTACACTGTGTGACTTTAAGGACACTAATCTTAATTAACACTCCTGATTCCGTAATGTAATGGTGATATATTAAAACGGCTTTTCGCGGAAATAATAAAGGGTATCTTTTTATTTGGGTAAGAGGGGAGGCGAGGGTACGGATGGGAAGGTGTGAAAGAAGTCTTACCAACTGCCCGGAAGCAAAGTAATTTTCTTATTTGATGCTTTGGTTTTGATTGGTTTGTGAAATTTCAAGTTTTCGACGCAGAGGTTAGACACCATCCCAGTATTCGTCTAGACGGTTACAATATACCGCGTGAAAATTGTCACTAAAGTAGCCGGCGTGCCAGGATTGTTACCCACGGCCAAATTAGCGGTTTCATTGCAGTAATACTAGATTTTAAAGTATTACTAGTATGTGAAATTGTGATTAATAATAGAAATAATTAAAAATGCAAAGTGAAAGATAAGATGAAAGTAGTTATGTTTGAGACTTGCACAACGATAACTACATCAGAACTTAGTTCCGATAAAAAGCTATAGCAACTGGAATAATTAATTTTTATTATTTTATATCTGAGCTGCGTCGATAGACAAATACAAAGACCCTGCCAGTGGCCATGACGACCCTGTTCTTTAAAGGCACAGCAAAAACTTGATTATCGTTCCTGATAATGGACGGCGAACACTTCGAAATAAGATCGAAGTGAGTGATGACGAAGCAAGAATATGTAACGTAAGGAGGAGAATCACTATTATAAGTGACCTTCATTGCATTGTTCTGCCTTTTAACTGTCACTGTGGTACGTGAAACATATTCGTGATATGAAAAATCTCACATCTGGAAAAAAAAAAATTACTCTGTTATCTCTGCTGTGGCACTCGGCTTCAACTGGGTCGTTCTGTTATCAACACTTCGTACTACTGCCTTAGATTCTTGCTGTATTATCACCAAGGATATGTTTATTTTGTATGCAGTATTTTCAGAGCTGTTTCAATGGTCTCCGGTGATAAATAGCAAACACGCTGGAAGAATCGTTTATGAACTAATAAATGCAATGGAATGTAACAATAGTCTGCGAAAAACTTAATACGTGTATCAAAAACGTAAGGTTTTTTTTTTAAAATAAATCATCAAAATCGAAAACACAGAAAACACCAAAAAACTACACAAAAAATTAAACTATATTTGTAGCTTTCGAAAAAAAATGAAATTACTAGTTATCTACGCACAGCAAAAGAACTAAAGTTCGACCGATTGTCATATCAAGATCTAGTACCTGTATCCATCTAAATCAAGTTATTCCGAAAATAAAAATGATAGGAATACCTCCATATTTGCAAATCGGTTTTTCTTTTGTTTACCAATGCAAGCTTTTTATGAACATCGTTGTACATTGAGCAATACGGTCGGGATATAATCAAATTTTTAGTACTTAGAAAGTCAGTATAGCATGAAAATAAGTCATTTGATACAGGTTAATATAAACATATTAGTTTAAATATAACAAAGTTACTTCATGAAATGTTACGTTTTTTACTTTTGTGGAAGATATTTGCAAGCTTCATAGGAACCACGCTGAGCCTAACGGGAAGCACATAATCAAATTTTTAGTACTTATAAAGGCGAGTTCTGTAAAAGGAAGTCTCTTTTTTACTGTGTTTAAATATAAGAAAGTTATTTCACAAAATGTTACGTTTTGTGCTTTTTGTGCAGATCTCTTTAACGTATTATCAGAAAATTAATTATTGAAACAATGCAAGTGATACTAAGAAACTGCAGCTGCCTTCAATTCGTACGGCATTCTTGTTGTACGCAGAAGCAAAACCATTGCATAGCTAACTGCAATATCCTTCCTGCATATGTCTGTCATTTACATTTTTATGTTTGTAAAGTTTGTCATAGGTCCTGTACTTCTGTGACTATTTTGAAATGAATAGTGACGTGTGACATAACATGACCGTAAAAGCAACTTTCCTTTATCATCCTATAAATTCGCCGTTTTGACGAATGATTTTAATACATTTAGTGAAGGCTGATGTCATTCGATTTTTAACGTACAGTACATCGGCTGGCGCCAACTTTGCTGCTACAACCGGTCTACTAAAACAAGAAGTTGATCCACCGGTTTCATTAGTCCACAGTTCAACTCCCAGTACTTCAACTCGTTCATTTGCAGATTAGTTGCAAAGACATATACCTGCTGTTTTAAATTTTATTACCTAAACCGGTTGAACTATACGTAAGGTTTCTCAGTACTTCCATTTATTCCCTTAGCTATCTCGTTATTAGCTGGTTTGGGTTATCTTGTGACAAATCGTGTGAATAGGTAACATTTCAAAATGGATTACTGATAAGCCTGTTTTGCATACGTCTGGGCATTCTGAACGTTAACAGAGTAGATATTACATCATTAATACAGAAAATCGTAAATAAACTCTATGAGCTAAGTAGCGACTACAACATGTACTGACACATTATAACAGAAACCTGTTCAACATGCTCAAAGACTATTGCAGCAAGAGATGAATTCAGTGAATTATTTAGAATATAAAATCGAAAGAAAGTTGTTGGTTTTAAGTAACAAAGTTTGTAGTTTCAAAGCACTTGTTGAAATTCTAATGCATGATAATTTATGCTCGAAACATCTAGGGAAAACTATTGGACCACAGAACTCAGACTGCATAGTATCATGATGTTACTATAGAAACAGTACTATAAAATGTAGCATTATATTATTATAAATAGCTGTTAAACTATATTACTTTGTAAATAAAATACTTCAGGTATCAAAAAAAAAAGCAAAGTACAGTTTAAGTAACTTCCTTGGTCTGGTTATGTTGATGTCATGTTCAAGCTACAGCATTGCACTGGAATATACAATACATAAGGTAGTGATATGATAATACTTGAATGACATTGAACAACATTTATGATTTAACATGAGAAGTATAAGCACTCGTATTTACGTTATACATCAACAATCCAGATGAAAAGTTTAACAAGAATCGTTTTTCAGTTTCATGATTACACTACCTACTTACTTGCATTTGTACCTCGGATAGTTTTCTTTAAGCTCGTAATCTAGTCTTGATCATATGGGAAGCGGATAACTAATTAAAGACTAATGTGCTCCACTTTTCAAACTAAAAATATGAAATAGATTATCTAAGCTTATCTAAGCGTGTTACCACACAAGTTTCAATACGAGCTGGAGGTAGACTTTCTGGCCAGTTTACCTTCTTCGAAGAGGAATTCTTCCTTTAGAATCTCCAAATATGAAGGCAGAACAAAACAGTCGGTGAAAAAATTCTATTCCATTGTGACTTAGCCTTCATATCTCGCGAACACCGTGACAGAAAACAACGACAACTCAGGTGCTATTAAAAATCACAGGAGGTTTGCATTTTCTACGACACATACTATAACTTTTAAAGCAGAGACTAAAAAAATTGGAAGCTTGAAATAAACAACGATAGACGACATGGCTAAGCAGAAAAAAATTACATCCCATTTTACTTTTGGCCCCCTATAATACAATTTTACAAATTTTAAATACAGTATCATACGTATATATTATTTCTATAAGGTATTTTTTGTCACAAGCCTGTATCTTCCTTCATACTTAACCGAAATCAATGAATGAGGTGTCATTTTAAAGCATATGGTCTCCACTTTGGTTACATCATATTTTAAGAAATAAAGTTTTCGGAATTAGACCCTTTAAGGTAAAAAATGTCAATATTTATAAAATGCTGGTTTCTGTGTTATGAATCATTTATCTCTCTTGATACCTATCTAAAATCGTTTAATGAAGTATCATTTTAAATATTAAGATCTCCGCTTTAGTGAAGTCATATACCAGGACGGAAATTTTTCGGAATTCGACCCTTAAAGGGCAAAAGTATCAATATTTTTTAAATGCGTTTTTGTGTCACGAGCGATTTATCTCCCTTAACATCTAACAGATATAGATAAATTAGGTATCATATTAAAGACTGAAGTTTCCGACGTGGTAACATTATATTTAAAGAAAGGAATTTTTCGTAATTCGACCCTTAAAGGACAAAAATGTCAATTTTTCTAAAATGCGTTTTTTGTACCTCGAGCCATTTTTCTCCCTGGATATCTAACCAAAATCGATAAATGAAGTAGGATTATAAGGAGTAATGTTTCAGCTTTGTGACATCATAAAGAAAGTATGTTTTTTGAATTCATCCCATAAAGGGAAAAAGTATAAATTTTTCTATAACGCATTTTTGTGTCACGAGCGATTTATCTCCCTTAATATCTAACAGATATAGATAAATGAGGTGTCATATAAAAGAATAAGGTCACCGCCGTGGTAACATTATATTTTAAGAAAGGAATTTTTTGTAATTTGAACCTTAAAGGGTAAAAATGTCAATTTTTCTAAAATGCGTTTTTTGTATCTGGAGCCATTTATCTCCCTTAACAATTAAACAAAATTGATAAACGAGGTATCATTTTAAAGATTGAGGTTTTCGTAATGTCTTCGGTTCCGTTACCACATTTTAAGAAAGATATTTTCAAAATTCTGACCTTAGAGGGCAAAAGTATTAGTATTTTTACAACGCATTTTTCTGTCACCAGGTATTTATTTTCCTAGCACAGCAACAAATATTTCGGAGATATTGATACGTTGTGTGCATTTTGTTCAGGTTTAATTTATTCTGCTAAGGTCAGTGACAGTTTTTCATAAATACAGAGTGTTTTAAATTTTCCTAACTCTTTCGTAATATGTTGCGAGTATTTTGATGTGTACCTATTACACACACAAACACACACACATTCACACACACACACAAATTGCTACAAAAGTTCGGTTCTACTTTTCGTTATATTACAAGCATTCAACCTCACTATTCATCGCATTTTATTCGCGAAATTTTCGCACGGGTCATCTATTTTATGTTTAATTCTAGTTCAGAAACTGCAGGCATGTGGCAGACGGCAAACACAGTAGCGACAATAATAGATCTCCGTTTTCATACTGCTACGGTCTCAAAAAAAGAGAGAGAGAGAAATATACGTGACATGCTATATAGTACGAATTAACAATTTACCATAGTCGTCGGGCTCTTATTACTAATTGATTCATCTTGTAGTCTTGCTCTTATTAAGTAGGCGTGTACACGAAAAAAAAAATGGGTGTATAGCAAATTGCCACCGGAGCGTGCGCTCTATCACAAATAAATTAAATTAAATCAAAATCATCCACACAGCTTTTGTTTATTTTTTCAGTACACTTACTTTTCACGGTTATTTTTCACCAATACAGATTTTTCATTGTAAAATTGTTATGGTATTCTGTATGTTGTCTGTTTTTAAGGAGACAACTGTGCACCAACGAGTGCGCTAGGTCTCTGATTCAGTTTCTGCGATCCATTACGCAAGCTTAACTGTCTTAACTACCTGTGAAGCAAAAAAAAAAAAAAAACTTATAATTGATGTGACATATATGCCTAGTAATAGGCCACTATTAAACGGGAACTGTCGTTTCTACCAGGGCTCGGCAAACTTTTTTAGAAAAGGTTCAAGTCTGTTTTTTAAAATAAAAATAATCTGGTTCAGTGTACCAGGCTGCAAACTCGGATAGGTATATTTGTTTAATAGTACAGTAAAAGTCCGGTTATCCGAGTTTCGATTATCCGAGCCGCGGGGTTAACTGAGGCAAATTTTTGAAGAAGATAAAAATGAAACTATTACAAAAATTTCTCATGCTGAAGGTTTAAAAAGAATAGAAGCAGCACTTGAGTATATTGAGCAACAGGAAGAAAACACAGCAGCCAACATAATAATGATGCTACAGCGTTGGTGCTATACGCCCGCTAAGAAGAGAAACAAAAGTAAGATACAGAAGACAAAGACTTTTTTGGCAAGTGATCGTAATTAATGTACAAAAAACAACTTTATTGCTTCACCAATTAGTTTTACACTATAAATGAATTGTATTATTTCAGTTTCAATACGTTTTTGATTCATTGTAACCTCTTTGATTGACCTCCGGTTATCCGAGGTGGTCCCGGTCCCGTTTACCTCGGATAATCGGACTTCTACTGTACTTCTACTCATAAAGCAAAAACAAAGAAAGGTTAATTTTTTACTGTGAAGTACTATTTATACATATATAATATTTTCAAACATTATTGGCGATGCTTAAAAGCATTTTTAATGAAATTATTATAGAATGGTGAAAATTAGTACAAATGTGAAGAATTAAATTTCTTTAGCAAACCAGACTGAATACAGACGGCAGGCCGGATTTGCCTCCCCCCCTCCCCCGGCGTTAGTTTGGCGACCCCTGGCTGGGAACTGTCAGCAACTTGTCATTTAATTAACTTGATTCAATGTGTATGTAGCACAAGCTTAATGAGTGGTTTCCAGTTTTTACACACTGTAACGGACCGAAGCCACCAGATCAAGTGACTGGATTATAAATTTTCGGTCATCGAAACAGGTGCTGTTGCAAAGTTCAAAGACGATGTTCATGAATACGTTTCTTACAGGAAACTAGATATATTACTTGCACAGGAGATTCAAAACGTTACCACTGTATCTAAAATTGGAGGAAGATACACCTGCAACAGCCGCTGTCAACGTATTTCATAACGGTGTTGGCAGCACATTGTCTATCCTACTTGTTTACGCTCACGAAGACTTCACTATGAATACTAATCTATCCAAAGACTTCGGATGCTTCTTCTAATGTATTATTTATTGTAGTTAATAATGAAAATCAAATAAAGATGCTAACAGAGAACTGGTTTAGATCTGGCAGTTAATAAATAATTATTTAATTCAGTTCTTAAAATGAAAAAAGGCGATAATGGAGAATAAAAAATAAAAATTAACCACCCTCACGACTTTCAAACTTCGCGGTTAGGCAGTAACATGAACATTACGGAGAATAAAATGTTTGTAAGAATACTTTAATATTAAGAGTTCGATGTATCACTGCCGTGAAACAAACAGATCTATTTACTGAGAAAGAATTCATTTCATCTAAGTTTAACCTTAATACTTAGCAATTGCCTTGCCCACAGCCTCCTCCTTTTCTTTTTAAAAATAATAACGAATCAAGTCAACCTGAAGAGCGCTTTAAATGAAAAATTATTATGATTGATAGTTCATTTAACTGGAAGTTAAGCAGTCTTTTGTATAGAAACAGGCATAAATAGTCCTTAAGTCTCAAATGTACTGCATTCAAGTCTGAGTTTATGCGTTATCCTACATGCATATCGAATGGAAAGCGTTAAATAACGGTAAACTGCTTGGAATTCGTCTCACATTTACAAAACCAGAAAGTCATTGATAATTGTTAGAGCATTCAACACTATTCATCAAAAACCCTACGGTTTTACTGCGAAAAGGACTAAGTGATTAAAATCAATTTGATGACATACTTTCCCAGAAACATTATTCTCATCAGTAGAACAATTGTCTTCATTTGTCCTTGGTGCCTTTATTGCTATGTTACACACATGAAAAAAAAACAATATGTGGGAAGTACTCACTTTTTACACCTCAGAGTCAACCTTCCACAACGAACAAATGTGCAACTCACTGTTAAGGAACACGCCTGCAGAAGTAAAGGTCCACGCCCCACCAGAAAGTTTCACCGGCACTTAACTTGACGTTAACCTCTTTCAATGTAAAATACTCCTCGCATTGAGTATCCGATTCCACGTTTAATCATAGGTCAAGTCATGACAGACACGGCATGACGGGCTCTCAAACAAAACTTCGTCACTCGAAATGAAAAATGAGACACTGTAAGAAAGTTGTGAGCGTCAAAAACACCTGCTACAATCTTGAAAGTTGTACGAGAATGGCTGAGCGTTGGCGCACAGTGTTTGTGTGTTGCGGGGCTGCGTACTCACCAGGGTGGCGGCGAGCCCCGCGGCGACCGCCCAGCCCCAGCCGCCCTCGGGCGCCGGCGCGCGCCCTCCGCTGCTGCTCTGCTGCCCCGTCATCTGACTGCCGCTCCGGGTGGTGGTCACTGGACTGGCTCGAGGAGTGCGCGTCGTCCGGTTCAACCGGGCCCCCACTACAACACACAGTGTGTAGACAGCACCACGCCGCCCATTATATAACAACCCGTCGCCGCCCGCAGACGCACTTCTTTATGTAAGGTGGTCACGGGGAGGGTCCGGAATCTTCGCTGTAGCACTAACCTGACTCCTTCAATGGACAACCTGCTAGTGGCAGTTCCACAGCTTATGAGGTAACGAGTGCAACCGAATGTACGATGTACGACAACTAGAAATAGTCCCTCAACTTTGCTCTTGGTCGTAATGTAGAGGAGTTGAAAGCTGGCCAACGCTAATATATTTCGTAACAAGTTAACTAATGAGAAACTCAAGGAGACTAATAATCAAGCCAGTGAAATGAAGGTCATGTCATAGCAGAGAGTTGAGAGGCTATAAGAGAAAATCGATAGAAAAATAAAATGGTTAATAGAATGCAATAGGAACCGATATGGAGACAGATAACTGAAGGAATGAAGATAGGAGGAAGACTCAGAGAAAAATTGTTTGATAGCGAAGATCCTGAATTGGAACACAGTTATAGAGCAAGAGTGGTGGACTGAGATAAGAATGTGTAAAAAGTATCATATGTGATCCTACCAGACATGTGCTAGGTACGTCATGATGATGATGAAGATTGTGATGATGACAATGTCCTAACGATATCAAATGGTCATAATATATACAGGACTTTCTGTAACAGTATAACCATTGTGAAACTTCATGCAATAACTTGGTCTTTACCACAATGTACACCTCTCTCTTAAACATTTATTAAACATTTGGATTTATGATTCACTCTGAGCGTAAGATCATTACGTAACGGTATTTTGGGCGACATGCGGCGAGCTATAGAGTTATTACTGCAATAATTGCTTCGTAACAGTTGCGATTGCACAGGATAACATTGTAAAATACCAGATTAACATTGTAAGGACAATTATATATGAGCACACAAAAAAGAAAATAAATAAATGAGTTTCTTAATTACATCGCACTTCCATACTAAGAAGACAAATTTTCTTCTTGGTTGTCCTAGTGGAGCTGAGTCGATTTTTTCAAAGTCCTCTGAAGAAACCCATAGCAAGATGACAGAAAAGCCAGATTTTAAAAAATCTACGCGTTTCCACCCAGAGAACCAAGCAAACATCGATAGCGACCTCTAAAATCTACGCAATCATTGGAAAATGAGTTAGAATAAAAGCCTTGACCGGATCTGCTTTGTAGTTCTGCTAAGTGTTCAAGAGCGTCATCCAGATTATCTATCAGTTGAGTAGCACCAGGAATCAGGCTTGTCACCGCGTATCGGCTTCACATGTATGATATGAATAATAGAGTACTACATCAGCACTTGATTCTTGTTTCTAATTCACAGATGCAGAATTGCACCTTTTAGCATCTGATAATGTAAAATCTGAACAGCAATTTTGATTTGAATATCCAGCGTGAGGTTCTGGTTATCAGTGTGCTAAAACATAACCTACTGTATTGTACGAGATTAATAAATGTTGCTGCCTACAATTATTCACATTTCGAAGAGAAACGAGATTTCATGCGTATTATTCCTCTTTAACAAATAGTGTCGTCTGTTTTAGTGGAATACACAGAGGAGTGTTGAAATGAATGAGAATCCCAGAATTTTTACTATTGTATTTAAAAATCATGAAATATCTGATGGTGAAAAAATATTATTTATGTTGTCTCCTTGAGAGTAATAGAAAATCGTTTAGTGTTAAAAGTATTGCGCACTAAAATCTACGACACGCTCCTTCCAAAGTAGTTAAAACCAATCTCAATTCGGTAGTTTCATGCATTTCTAAAAACACAGCCCTAAACAAAAATTAATTGATCTTAAAATAAATAATATTTATATCTCAGATCTAATCAAGAATCGAGAAACAGGTTCAAAATAGTGGATTTGTGAAGGATTCAAACAGATTTTGACGCTAGAAACTTCCAATGATCTCATAATTTTTCAAGACTTCCAAACAATATTTTTGATGTTTTACCTATGATACTTAAGTTGATTTAACTTTCTGCGTTTTAGAACGAAATTAGTCAATATCTTTCTTGTGCCAATAAGAGGTATATTTGTGCATATTTTAATTATCTACGATATATTTTCACACAATTACGAAAATAAACATAGCATTAGTGGATAAAACTAAATACATGGTCTGCACTGGTAACATCGTCTTAATCCCTTCCTTATATACAACAGCTGAAAAAAAATTACATTAAAATATATGGAACCTAGATCATTTTTATATTGCGAGAATTTTTTCTGTGCGTTTAACGTTTTGTAAAAAGTATATCGCTGCATTGAAAAATGTAGAAAAATGTATTGTTAATGCTCAGCAGCTATCTATCAATTAGAAAACCTGCATTCCTCTTTGATAGTGTTTATCACAAAAATAAAAACTTGGTTCACTTTGTTTCACATATATATGCGAATTATTCTAACTTCTAAGCCAGTATTACAAATTACTTCATTTAAATGTAATAAAAGAAAGAAATCTACAGAGAAAAATAATTATCTAGATAGACTTGTAAAAGTAAATAAAATTCAAGGTTCAATAATTTAACTGTCAACAAAGGGAAAGTGAACTACGTCATGCAACACCATTAACAGAACCTCAAACACTCCTTGGAAACATCTGTTTCTGTAACAGGTTGGCAGCAGTTTTTCCCCTTACATGTCGAAATGAAGTACTTTTCGTGGTAACTTAGACGAAGAAAAATAATTAAGAAAAGAGAAAGACTTGTAACCGAAAATCAAGCCATCAGAGTGGAAAAAATGAGTACCGCTAGTTACAAGTCGATCTGACAGGGCAGTATCTACTTTATAATAGCGAAGAAACTGGAAAAGACGCAAGAAACGTAGTAGGCCTCTATTACACTTAATTAATTCAATGTGTGATAAGCAGTAAGAGCAGGTTTTCGTAACATATTCTAAATAATGACGTGTAAACAGAAAAGCTTGCATTTTTATGAAAATTTATTAAAACTTCTCATACATTACTGTTTCTAATGATTTCTAATTGCGTTACTGCGAGATCAGATGTAGAGAGTTTCGATTCAATAACGAAACTTGAATCGGAAAAGACGTATATTATTTGTAGCTTCTCACCTCAATTCATCATTTTAAAATTATACTTATTTCCAAATAACTTTACCTAATATGAACTGCTTTTACGGGTAATATCTTTTTTTTATAACCGAGCTTGGTGAATGAGAGGCAACTTTCTAGAATTCGGGAGGACGCGTATTCGAATGCAGGCCGGGAATTCTTAATTTTGGGTCTCAATGGTTCCCCGAAATCACTCCAGCCGGATTCCGGAATAGTAAGGTTATGTCCGAATTCCTTATTGTAATACTGATACTGCTATATACAAAACCCTGTTACAAATCTATGTATATAAAGAAGTATGTTTGTTTGTTTGTTCTTCATAAAAATCCACAGTTTTAATCCAATATCGATGAAACTTTGCACACTTATCCTTTGAAATAAGGAGAAAAACACTGTCTACATTTGGTTGAAAAATTATCTGTATAAATAATACATGTTGTCTTATAATTTCGAAAAAATTACAGAACGGTGATAGACAGACGCGTTGGATTTGGAGGTCTCTGTACTGTTTTTCCCTGTAACGGTCAGGTAGCTCAGTGCTTAAAGCGCTTGTTTACTAATGTTTGGGTTGTGGTCTCCGGTTCAAATCTCCGTGGATGCAAAGATTTTTAAAAATTGTTTTTGATCGTAAGAGTCACGCCTGGACCGTCAGTTATTCGGATTGAATGTTAAACCGTAGATATCATAGATATAGAGGCTCAATGCGAGGTAAATCGTAGGTTTACACGTTTTTACATTATAATGATCCCTCAGGGGTGATTTGCAGTCAGTGCTTGTGTGATCTGTATTAATAATACTATAAATGCGGAAGTAAGTCTCTATCTTTTTTTTATGTTTTGATGACTAAATGGCTATATCGATATTGATGTAATTTGACAAGAAAATCTGTAGGGAGAGCACAGGACATTTTTCCCGGTATGATTAACAGTTGTTGTCTCGAAATTTTGAGAACTTATCGGATGGCGACAGAAATATGTTGGAGACAGGTTCGACGGTAGAATGATATAGTGATAGCTTTCCTGTCATATTATGCCAACTCGGTGTTGTTTGGGACCAATCCTTCGTTACCAACAACTTTCTATATTCAATTCTGTTAAAGAAATTCTTAATCCACGTGTACGAAGTCGCGGGTATCAGCTAGTACATGAATAAAACAAGAGGTTAATTTATGTCTTTAGTCTCTGAGGCTCATGTTTCACTCAAGACTTAGTAATAATTGTCATTGTAAAAAAAAATTATTGTAAAGAACAGTGAGGAAAACTTATTTATATAAAGTTGAATTGTTAATAAGTAATCGCTAATGCAACTGTTTTATAACATTTCATTGTAGCACGCATTTTGCCTCGTTGAAACCAGAAAGCGCAATGTACTCTATGAGAATGATATTAATTTGATAGATCACTCCAGACGGATCATGTTTTGTGAGACAAGTAGACATGTACAGCAACCAAACCTGAAATATTTCGTCGTTCATGGTCCTCAACGGTATGAGAAACAAGTGCTACTATAAAACGTTAAAAATAGTTACATTGCCGGTTATTAATTAATAAATAAATTAATTAAATAACGGCAGAAAAATACATTGCTTCGTTTTGCATTGTTCTCCATTAGAATCAGGATTTCCTTTTACGTATGTACTGTACTAGTTAAAAACATACCAAAGAAAAGATAATATTCCAGTTAAATAGTAAATTATAATCACAAAATATGTACTCAGATATTCAATAGATCTGCAATACTTTCTTGATTCTGCCCATATCTTGTCTTTCATTTCATCATTCTTAGAGACATCTGCTGTAGTTGGTTCTGTATAGGCACATTGTTACTGGAATACGCATTATGTATAACAATATATAAGACCAAAGTATGTGTTGGTAAAAATGTAAAAACGAAGTTTTGATCCTTTCAAATTCTTGTGATGCATTTCGCAGAGTTCTTAAGAGAAAGACTTGCCACTGCAGTTCTATATGGAAATGTAGTATTTTGAACTAAATTGCAGAGTAATCCTTTTGTATCATTGAAAACCATTACTTATAGGTGCTATTACTGTGTAAACCATAATCTAGCCTAACGTAATAAACAGTTATTAAATATATTTCAAGTTCTTTACTTAATTTTTCTCTAATGTGCGGTTTAATGCTAAATTATTTATGATGTAGGTTATACATCTGTGTGACAGAAGCAGCAGCTTGACAGATCTGCCTGCTAACCTTGTAAACTTTTTTTTTTTTTTTTTTCTGTAGTAGTTTCCAACACGCTCGAATGAAAATGTCAGTGTGTATAGCATTATACTTAGCGATGTAGGAGTAGTTCTAACTTTTCACGTCAATGAATTTCTTTGCGCACCTGTTTTAATATGACGGAATTTCTCTGATACGTAACCTAGAATGTCAAGCACTTGTTTTCCTTACAGCTTTGTCTGCTAAAAATATGTAAGAACCAGTATTTGATGGGCAACAGATACCATTATTGAGCAGAACTCATCACTGAAAAATTAAATAATATGAACACATATATCAGTTACATTAAACCGGTAAACGCTTCAACTAACAAGAAAATTTGCTGCAGAATGGCGCTGCATAGATTTAATAGGAAGCAATAACTTATGTAGCTTTTGGTCACGTTACACATACATAGCGCATAAGCTCATTCCTCTTTCTAAACCTCGCTGTATCTTTGCATTTCAGTTATAACAGTACACATTCCCATTCTTTGAGCTAGAAAATTTAGTTTTATATTTCTTGTCCAGTCTAGGGATCAAGTTTATCATTCATACAACTTCATTGCGTGCGTGGCGTGTTTGTACGCAAGGTAAAAAGGAAGATGAAATTATAAGGTATTAACGTCAAAGAAACATGCGCAAGAGTTGCGTGCCTTTCTGACTGGAAAAAAATTGAGAGGAGTCAAATTTACATCGTGTATTGGCGAGAGGTAAATCATTTAAATTGGTGTAAAATAAAACAAATTAGAATATCGTTTACTGTGCTGGTGAGTGAGTGGTAATGTTTGATCTAGATATTCCGGAGGGTAAGATTTAAATTCCCACTGCGACCACCCAGATAGATTTTCCATTTTTTTATCCAACTCATCCTAGAAGAATGCCTGTATGGTTCTGGTTTAATCGCCACACAGTTGGTCAAATCGCCCGAAAAATAAATAAACGGCAGATATAAAAAAATCAATGTGTTTTAATATAGTATATGTCTGAATATGACTAAAGCAAGCATTATTAGCAATTGTAGCAGTATACAGTTGAATACAAAAATACTTTTGACAAATTAGTAACTAATTTTCCGCTTTCCCCAATTTGTTAGCTTCCTTAATCCCATGAGCCATATACACTTCGCCAAAGCTGATATTAGATTCTGTTTAGTACCATTCATACTACATTTCACAGATGAAAATTTAATCAGGTATTTTAATGCCAACATGAAATCATCCACTTTAGAGAAAAGCGTTGATTAGATATGACGTTCCACCTATTCTTATGGATTTTTCCCCTATGGTCAATGGCACTCAGACTGGAGTCAGTGGCGTAGCTAGGTCAACAAGGGCCCCGGTGCAAAAAAAAAAAGTTTTGGGCCCTCAGGTCAGATGGGCGACCTTCTTTTGCTTTGTATCCCCAGCTTGCCGTGTTCTCTGAACTGCGCTTGGGGGTCTCCAGAGGTGCGTTTGGGGGCCCCCTGAAGTATGGATGTATGCTTGGGGGCCCCCTGAGCGTAGGGGCCCCGGGTGCACTGCACCGCCTAGCCCCGTAGTAGCTACGCCCCTGTCTGGAGTGTAAGACATTTCTGACGTACAGCAATGTCACCTCATAATTAGTGTAGTAAAAACATTACAGAATCGGTGCAATACATCTTCCTATCACCAACTCAGTCGTAAAATATTAATTACTAGTCTAAACCTAACTCTCATGGGAAAAAAAAAAAATTACTCAATTCTAAGTATAAAAAAAATTGCAGGTTTTTTTCCAACTCTATGAAAAGTTTTGACAGATGTTTTACACGTAACATTGTTCATAATACTTCCCTCGATAGCATACTTCTTCTAGCCCATTTCAAAGCAAAACTTTCAACTTTTTTTTTTCGTTTGAGGTCAAGTGTTCATGGACTATTGTTTGCTGAATATACATTTGTGTTTCCTATTTCCAAGGTGTAAAGAAAATACCAGAATAATCAGGCCCAGTGAAGTGGCCTACGCCATTTGTCCACGAACCGTGTAAATCTTGCCCCAACATTTCTTCATTAAATCCGTAATTTTGAAGCACAAATTTTCGATCACCACAGCCGAACTTAGATGTTTATGACTGAAAACATAACCTGTACACTACCAGAATTTTAAACAATAACAAATCTTTTTGCACTCATTTGTTACCTCTCAAGTATTCAAATATTTTTGGCGTTGTTACAATGGGAATATATTTAAATTGTGTCTCCTCAGCATATTAAAACGGAAGAAGTAAATAATCTAACTTACATGAAACTATATGTCTACTAACGAAAGCAATACAAAGAGTAAAATAATTAAAACTCATATTAACAGAACCCAAAGAGCAAACATTAAAGTTGGTTACCATGAGAAACTAAAGTTTAATATGATTTTATTTTTTCTTAAAAAAAGAAGAAAAAGAAAGAAAGAGAGAAAAGAAATAAAACGGTAGTGTCACAAACATTGAATAATAGCAAATAATAACGCACGCACGTGAGTTTCAAACCTGCTTCCTTTTATAATAACGGAATTACAAGCCTTAATGCCTTCAGCTGATATCATATGTAAGTTGTTCTACTAGTTTCTTTTAAATTGACACTCGGCAAGACGAACGGCATTAACGTGAGATATGTGAGGTGTCATATCATCATCATATTCAGATTGAAGATCTCTCCTTGCGAACTTACAGAAACTAAACGAAATTCTACCCTGGAAATTATGGGGCTCATATGGGGTTTACATTTCCTACTCCGGGGCCAGGACATTTAAAGTAATAAGACATGCCACAGATTTTAAGAGAGAGCCTGATTTTCCAAACTGTGAAAACCCTATTGAAATTTATTCTGTAGTTATTGTAAGATGTCAGAACAAATTAATAAACAGGATACGGCGCGCTGCTTTATATATATACCTTAAGAAGAAGATGAGTTCTCCGAAGCCGCAATCCATCCAGATCAATTACTTATTAGACACCAATTAAAAATTGTAGCGGACTGCCATTCTATCCCCAGAAGGTAGATTGTTTCACCGCAGTCGGCAGTGGGTTCAAAGTTTCATCACGGAGCCATTCCGTGGGACCGCAACGTGAACGAAACCAGCGGGATATATCAGTTACGCAGCCGCGTTACATTACAAAAATGAATCAGTTGCAAACGTAGGTTCTTTACGACTGGTGCGGCAGGTAACCTGCCTGACCAATGAGCTGGTCTTACCACAGTTGTTAAGCAAGTTCCATATCATTGTCAAGTGCTTCCATTGAAACATTTTAACCAGTTTGAATTTGAACTGAAAAACATTATTCAGAACGCAAATACAATCAGGCTACAAGTCCTTGAGTGTGTTAAATAATGTAATATATTTCACTGACAACCTCAGTTCCCTTAAAAACGTGTGCAGTATCATCAAGGAAGTGTTAAAGAACTCTTTCGTGCAATTCGAGCGTATAAGATTATTTTTATTATTAAATTTCGACTGAGTTACGACTTGTGTGTTGTTAAAGAGATAGATGAATTTTTTATTTTGCGTATGATGCTATAAGACATTTAAGCAGTTCAATTATACTGTACGCAATGAATAATCTAAACACACATATTTCAGCGGAAAATGCCCGAAGCTGGCCACTGAGACAGGATCTCCAGTCACAACCACTACAACGTGACGTCGAGGCGCTCCAACCAGGCCACCACCTCGGACGTGGCGAAATTTAAGTCATCCAGACTACCAGGAAAGACACGCAGTGGGCAGTCCTGCACAAAGTGTGACACAGTTTGTAAAACCTCACCGCAGTCACAGTACGGAGAATCTGCCCAGCCCCAGGTGTGGAGAGTTGAAGCAGTTCTTCCCGTACCACATCTAATCCAATTTAATTTACACCAAATTGACCGCGGTAAGTTGATTCCTAGTAGTACTGAGCAGGGATTGTCAATTTACACCATGCCTTGTTGTGTTGGCGATACCCATTCCGTTGTCCTGGGCTGTAGGGCTGAAGACGTTAGATGCTAGACTGACAACAGTCTTCCAGGCAGGGCGACGTGATTAGAAATTATTAACTGGCTGCAGAAAGCAAGCAGATTTTTTTTTTTTTTTTTTTTTTTTGCTTCTGAATTTTCGTCACATTGACGTCGAGGTCATTAGAGGTGGGAAAGGACTAGGGGAACTGAACAGGAAGGAATTCGACCATGGTGTTTGAAGGAACCATTGGCCTAGAGTGATTTGGGGAAACCATGGAAAACTCAAATCTGGATAGTCGGACGGGGATTCCAGACCAGGCCCTCCCGCAACGCTCACCCACCACGCACGGCGAAGACAAGTAGTGATCTTGTCTTCGTTACATTTCCTTTAAAACATACATACGTAATCCAGGAATGTCAACACTGAAACAACGGAGCAGGTATTGCAGCATTTGTTTGTATTTTGAAGAATTTCATGTGGTGAGATCAATTATTTTTGTGTTCTGTAGTATATTATCATCTTCATGGACCGAACAATTAGTATGCGTCACGTAGTCTGTATGTAGACAGGAATCTCAACTCAGTTTTTCAGACACGCAGGAAATGAAAAAGATTTTTGTCTTGGGAATCTGCGTAAACATAACGTGGCGCCATTGATGGCTCTGTTAACCTTTATTCCCAGATTGGCGATAGCAGTCAAGGACTAGATTTTCCTCGTTAGCTAAATTCGACGCAATAAGTCTTCAATAAGCAATCAGTGTCTACATATGTTGAGCGGTATGGTGGCTCAGTGCGTGAGGCATATGACTGTGGATCGAAAGTTCCCCATTTTGAATCTCTGTCTCGGCAGGAATTTTCATACATTTAACCGATATTCACCTCTTACAAAGCTAGCTTTGTGTATGTGAAACATGTCAGAACCCTTTTTTGGTTCTGAATCCCCGTTAAACTGTATGTGCGCTTTAGTAGCGGTAAGGAGGAAAAAAACTGATCACCCTAACTGCTATACCGAGATACGTATGCCATTACCGCCCCAGGTGGCGTGGAGTTAGCTAGCTGGCTTCGCGTTGCAGGGGTTGCCAGTTCGAGTCCGGCCCAGGACATGGGTGGTTTTAATTAAGTGTTGTGTGCGTACTGTGTTGTGTGCGTACTGTGTTGTCCTTTCACTTATGTGCCCCTCAATAGCATTAGAAGAGGCTAATACAATTGACGAAACTAATTACAAACGTAGTTGCCTGTCGATTGGTCTATGACCGAATGCCATTTTTAAAATAATAAAAAAAAAACTATGCCTTCTTTGAGAGAGTCAAAACAACCTTCGGTTTGAATACCAAGTTTAGTTTTAGCTTGTATATGGTATAAAGAACTGACATTTTAGTAATTAAATGCGAAGCCAATTGTTTCATAGGTCGTTGCATTCGGAGTTAGCGCAGTTAAAAATTAAAACTTATAACACCTCATTCTACAAATAGTAATATGAGAAGAGAAAGTTTTGTCAGTAATAACCAAGGACGGAACAAACTAGTGTCACATTTAGTGGCCATTACTGTCTCTATCTGCAGACAGTGTTATCTGCAGCCTATGGTAACTGGACAGCATTAAATATTGACAGCGATAACAATGGACAATAGTAACCGTTGACCTAGTAGTTGGGTGTTTGAGTATAGATAAGACATCTGTTTGAATTTTTATGGGACATTAATGTCCTATACCTCAGGAAAATCTTATTTTGTGTATGGAAAGTAGGCTAGAAGACGCCCATGGTTCAGTAGGAGTAATGGATCAGTTTAGACAGGCAGGGCAGAAGCTGATCCTGTAAGATGGGTGGGCTGAACTACTGACGGGGCTTCATGCCAGTAGTGACATATACATTGATCTTTATTTCGGAATGTAATAACAACATACGCATCAGGGTGACTATAACCCTTCTTTCTTTGAATGCGATCTAAGATACTAATGATGATGGCGGTCATACCCGGTGATCAAGGCGTAGTTCCCAGCCGCATAAGGATGAACCCAGATATAATCTGCTCTTCTACTCTGCTGAACAAGTCCCGATTCCACCGGGAATTGAACCAGCCAATCCAGTGGCAGGTGTCGGAAGGAAATGAGCCAAAAGGGTGAGCTAAATTCTAATAGCGACGAATTAATTGGGAGGAACAATGAGGTAAGGTTCTAATCCCCGCGTATCGGCAGTCCTGTCTTAGGGTTTTAGGCGGTTTTCAGCAGGCTAATGCAAGGACGGCCCCTAATCTCCGCCTCGTAAACTACATATTTCACAAACAAAAATACACTTATCATAGGGAAGACTAAAGGCCCATTTAGACGACCCGTTCCCGATCACGCTGTCCCTTTCCTGTTTCTCGATTTCACTTTCCTCCGGTCAACAGTGCATTTAGACGACCCTTCGGCCGGCCCGGTCTGGTACTACCGTACTAGAGGCCTATCACAAAGCGCATATCCGTCTAGTTCTGCACGTTCCATTCAATAATAATACTAGTAATAAAATAAGTTAGTTACAAATTTTACTAATTTTCTAATATTTAAATTAAATATGTATGGCTCCATATTTATCAAAATCCACAAATTCTTGATGTAACCCTGATGCGAAAAGCCTAGGAAAAAGAAAAAAGACGTGTGCGAAGCAATTATATTTACGAAGGCTTATGTTCAGTCACTTTAGACGTGTTGGATGGTGAAGATTTCCGGAATTTCTGGCGGATGACACCTAAAATGCCTAATTTCTTGCGACTTTGTTATGATAGAGGGCATGTGAGTTTATGGTTGTCAACCATACTGTATTATAAAGTATCATATTTTATTTTTGGCTGTTATACTTTTTCCTGCGAATAAAGAATGCGAAAATACTTTATTTCGATTAAAGTATACAAAACATGTAACTGAACGTTCGTCTGCTAGTTTCACAACCTCCTGCAAGAAAAAGTACCTATCGCCGAGCGATTTTTTTCTCGCTCGCATCCTTTGATCTGTGTAATTATCGCTTCGGAGTCGAGGCAATAACGGCGGACCATTCATATTGTTGTACTCCAGTCGACTCGTCTCTGCTCGCCGTTATTCTGAACCATAAAGCATGCGGAAACAATTTATTTTTTGGTAAACTATACACTTCAATTAATTTCCATACGACATGTCAGTGCTTATGATGAATCGAAACAAATACAAGATGGTGGAAAAGGAGAAACAGAGTGTCCATAAATTTAAAAATGAGTGTTTCTTTTTTTGTTAACCAGATGTTGTATGTGGCTCCAGCTGTAACCTGAATGAAAACAACAATCAATAGCTAGTCCAGTAAGCCCTAAAATATATGTATTTAAGGCAATAATTTTTTCTTCTTTTATATACTTTTTATTTTCCTCTTCAAAAGACAAATATACTTTATTTTCTTTTAAACAAGTTGGCAACTCTAAGTGAGGATAAAAATTTGTGAGTCTTTTACATCTCCAGCAACTCTATCAATACTTATTCTTCTTGATTATCGGATGAATCAATCTCAAAATAATAGAAAACGGATAACCAGACAGTGTGGGCACAACCGGGCGAGGCTTTACACGGCCAGTTTTCAGGGCAGAGTGGTGGGGGCCCGACTTATCCCCACCATTTTGCCCTAAATCGGATGGAATTTCCACCCGACCTCCCTGCCTGGTTTGCCGGCAAAAACGTGAACAGGAGCCCAGTTTAGCCGACCCATTTTCAAGGCTTAAGCGGCGTGGCCACCATTTAGGGAGACCAGGGAGGGACGTATAAATGGACCTTAAAAGTTACGTGATTCGCAGACATAAATTCCTCCTATAGCTTAAGTACGCCGAGTTTAACAGTCCTTCTTTGTATTCGGGCAGGATACAGTCCCTCCTCCCTCTCATGATTGACATTGGCCTCCTGAGTACAACAGGGGACCGATGGCACTAGATCCTTAGAGATCAGACCAATTGGAAAAAAGTTATTGATAAGTAGCTTATATAACATTCGATCCAATTTTCTGGTTACCCTGCTTAAAAGAAACACACATTAAGATTTATCATGTGTTTATAAATATCCAGAAATACCCACCAGTGTGGCCGAGCACGTATAAGGCGCCAGCATACTGTATAGTGATTCGGGGAGGTACAACGGAACACTGCTCGATGCATGATTGCGGTGATTTTTCAGGCGGTTTCCCGCAATCACCTAGGACTCAGGGGTGGCCAACCCAAATGATCTTGTGGGCCACTTTGGAAACACATCATAACTCTGCGGGCTGCACGTAAAATCTCCATATTAGATTTAGACCCACTATAGAAATATATTTTTTATTATTTATTTATTTATTTATTTTATTGGCCATTGGTCCTGCCGACCATACAGCCATCTTCTAGTTTTACAATTCTTATATACATTTCAGGCTTGTTATCTTTACTTCCTTTTACAACGTGATGCTAAAGTTACAGAATTCTTTGTAACTTGACACATGTCTGTAGTTGTGATTTACATTTATATGATGCTTAACTGTATTTATTAACTAAATGGCTCTTAATTATATTTCCCTAAATATCTATATTAATGCTTTTATATATAATAGGAAGTATATTTCCTCTCTTATTGTTATATTTATACAGTTTAAACGATTTAAACAAGGTTGGATAGTACATAGTTATTTACATAACAGAGGAGCTTAATTCGGTTAATACAGAATTTACACAAGAGTGGTGGTTATAATAAACATTGTTTGAATTGGCTTTACCATGTTTTTCCCCTAATCTTTACTATTATTGTATGTCTTGTTTCTTTTGTAATGAATATATTGACGTGAGGCTCTTGCCTTGTAAATATCCTTATATTACACACTCATATGAGCTAACCGTCTTTATGGTTGCTTGCTACGTTTTATACATTACAATTTAATGTTTGCTTCACTAAGGAAAATAGCAATCGCCTTGTTGTTTTGAATTGAGCAGGACAGGTACGGATACGGGAAGGGGAATTTTAATCTTTACCAGACTTGTGTATAGGTTTTTTGTGGGTAACAGGTTGCGTCTGTAGGCCAGGACTATGTGATTAAATATATTTTTGGAGTGAAAAGTTTAAACATAATGAGTTATTATTATTGTGTTTACTATTATTCTTACATGTGAACATAGATAATATAATAATGATGACACTAAACGCACATTTTAAAGAAATATATATTACTAAAAATAATATATAAAAGATATATAAATATAAATGAAATAAACTTTGAAAATATGGATGTAAAAATAATGTATTTTTTCAATACACTGGATTTCACTACTTTTGCCATTATAAAATAAATATATTTTGTAAAAGTGTGATGAATCTCGCGGGCCGGAAAAATATTCATGGCGGGCCGCTTGTTGGCCGCCCCTGGCCAAGGTGCATGCTTGGGTCAGTCCTCAATTACAATTTTTTTTTAACTGCTTTAACAGCGAGGTCATTAGAGACAGGAAAGGATGGGGGGCAAGGATGGGGGCAAGGAATGGGATGGAATTCGGCCATGGCCTTTTGAAGGAAGTATCACGGCATTTGCCTGGAGTGATTTGGGAAACCATGGAAAACTCAAATCTGGATGCCCGGACGGGGATTCGAACCGCCGTCCTCCCGAATGCGAGGCGAGAACGCTACTCAATTACAAAATTCATAAACAAAAAATACACGTAGATAACTATGTACATTTTAGCGACGGCAATGCTGTATCTAAACTTCTCGGGTTACAAGCCGCGTCAAAATAGAATCGTCTGGCGACGTTTCGGAAGCTTGCACCGCTTCCATTGTCAAGCCCCACTTAACACCAGTGAAACCCGGGAAGTTTTTATACAAAAATAAACTTATTATACAGAACACAAGCTATACAGATAAAACACAAACATTCCAGTCTAAAGACAAACACTCCATCCAACATATCTGGTTCTAACTGTGATGTGGCCTCCATCACCTCCCATCCTGATTCGTACTATCTACGTAATCTACAGTGGCTGTAACTAGTCCTAATATAAAGTATCAGCGAAAATTAAGAAAATCTAATTATAATACCATTGCTTTAGATTAAAATAATGATAGCTTAAATTGTTCTGATTTAGTTTTAACTGCATTACTAATAATTGTTTAACGATATGAAGTGTACTGGTTAATTGTACCTTCCTTTTAATTTTTAATCAGCTATATTTAATCTGCATAACGAGACAACTTTGTGTATTACATACCAGAGACAATCTACATGAATAAACAAAGTAAAAGATATTCACACTGATTAGTCACAGATATTGTTCTGAGCGAGTTTCTAAGGATAATCTTTGAGATAAACAATTTATTCTACATATCATATAATCTCAGGGCGTCTCGGGATTACAAATATTAAAAACCAACACACACAAATAAAATTACAATCAACTCACAGCGTTTCATGCGCCAGTCCAAATTCCATTGTTAAATTGTCCTGCACAGACCGATGATACTCAAAAATGCATATTCTTTAATCATCCGATCTTGACGACCACTTCTTCAGTCTTCTCTGTAGCACGTGATGCTCTTCTGTTCGTTATTCTCAGAGACCATTAAAAGTATCATACACTCACAGATATAATATAAATATGTAATGTATCCTAATGGTACATTACATTGCCCTCGGTCTTCCAATTGTCAAGACATGAAGTAGATCTTGACAATTCACTTACACAAAGTATGTCTCGTTTCCTTTTCTTAAAATGACACAGAATCCACTTTAAATATAATATGCATATGCACAATATGAAGTACTTATAATTTATATAATTGGATAAACATTTACACGTTTAATTCACACAACTCCAGAATATTCTTATACTTCATAAACCGATATGCTTTACCACCGATTACGTCAATAATAAACATAATTTTGGCATTACTCGCAAGGAAAAGGTACCTGGACCTTGAAAATTATATAGTATTAAACTACGTGACATGGTTCATATCTTTGTTGTTTCAGAAAGGTTCCTTAAGAATAATAATTGACACAATTTCTGTATATGTCTAATTAACCATAATGTTTATTTTCCCTTTTATTATTATTGCCTCCGTACTCATCAGCGATCACTACACAAGATGAGTCCTCCATATTCATCCTAACTAATGTTGTCAACTTTTAAACAAGTGCAAATAATATTTCTTACTATCGCTGCTTTCTTCGGCATCATCCTCTTTGATTTTCAAGGAACTGTTAGTCTGCTTCTCTGAGCTAAATATTTCCATTATTTTCATATTGTTGCATTGTTTAATTCATCTTTTTTTTATCATTTTAAATTCTAAAACACTCATTTTTTTTTAATTGTTTAGCAAAATTGTACTTATTCCAGTTGATTTGTCACTATGACCAATGAACTTGAGGCAATACAGTATGTTCTGAATTGTTACATTTCTTGTCAGCAGTAATGCCCTTTTTTTTTTTTTAGTAATATAATTTCCAAACCCGTTGATACTCTTCAGTACCTGTTTTGCTGAACTTTGGCTTTTCCACTTCACTGTTTTCTTCTGCAGGTAATTAGTTTTTGTGATAATTTTCATTTTCTGCTTCACCTTCTTCTTCTTCAGGAAGTTGGTTTCTGAAGAAATTATTCTTTTCTTTTTCACTTTCTTGCTCCTCATAAAATTGGTTTGTGTCTCTTTGTACAATTCTCCTTTTTTACTATACGGTTTCTGCTGTGCTCATTTGTCCTGTATCTCTAGGAGTTTCATTTCTTGTGACTGTAATGTGAATTTAACTGCACTCACCTTGACCCCATTATCAGTAAGTCTTCCAGCTATTACTTCTAACTGAGGAACCAGGTAGCTTTTATCTCTTTCCATAACATCCTGCATTAACTTCTCAGATACATCCATTTCACCCAATTTATTCCCAACAGATTCAAAATTGTTTTTATTTTTTATTTCTACAGCATGAATATGCTTAGACAATTTTCTACGCTCATTTGCGGTTTCAAGTCGCAAATTCAAAATTGCTCCTTCCGTACTTGTTGTTCTGGCCTCCAACTGATTTTGTTCTTTCTGAATGCGTTCGCAATTCGTTTTTATGTCCTCGCGATTGCTTGCCTGCACAGCTTCCAATTTAGCGACCATTTCATCCTGAAATTTAGACATTGAATCATTCAACTTGGCACTTATGCCATTCTGCACCTTTTCCAAGGAATCAATACGTTCCCACATCGCTTGAAACTGGCCATTGATGCTTTCCTTCATAGAGGATAATTGAGAATTAACCTCTGTTTTTACAGAATTAACCTCTGTTTTCACAGAATTAATCTGAGAAGACATGGCGGACCTTTGTAAAAACATTTTCTGTAATAATATGACACTCATGTCTGTATCGTCATCTCTTATTTGTTCTGTTTGCAGATTACTGCACTCTGGAACAATTGATTTCGGTATGTTCATTAAATCATTTTCGGTATCATTTTCCGTAATTTGTCGGTCTTCATCAGCCGCTCCAGCGATATTATTCTCTCGAACATTCGGTTCTCCCGAAAAATTTTGCAAATTGAACTCCATGACTTCACTATCTCTCACGTAACTTAACACTTTACCAGAGCGTAATTTCATATAATGAAGTCTTAAACAAATTATTACACCACTATTGAATGAATGAAAATATTAAAGAATTCCTCGTTCAATTATATGACTTTAAATTCTCGACACACCGAAGTATTTGAAAATTTGTTCTGACAAGCAATATAATCTTAATTATGCTAAGTTCATATGCATATTATACTTATAATACACAAGCACACACTGGCGTACTACTGAAAAACATCATAATATAAGGAAACATAAGGCAAAATTATGTTCATCACAAATATAGTGTTTTAAATAGTTAATTTTTCGTGCCCCACGTTGGTTAGCGCCAAATGAAGTGTACTGGTTAATTGTACCTTCCTTTTAATTTTTAATCAGCTATATTTAATCTGCATAACGAGACAACTTTGTGTATTACATACCAGAGACAATCTACATGAATAAACAAAATAAAAGATATTCACACTGATTAGTCACAGATATTGTTCTGAGCGAGTTTCTAAGGATAATCTTTGAGATAAACAATTTATTCTACATATCATATAATCTCAGGGCGTCTCGGGATTACAAATATAAAAAAACCAACACACACAAATAAAATTACAATCAACTCACAGCGTTTCATGCGCCAGTCCAAATTCCATTGTTAAATTGTCCTGCACAGACCGATGATACTCAAAATGCATATTCTTTAATCATCCGATCTTGACGACCACTTCTTCAGTCTTCTCTGTATCGCACGTGATGCTCTTCTGTTCGTTATTCTCAGAGACCATTAAAAGTATCATACACTCACAGATATAATATAAATATGTAATGTATCCTAATGGTACATTACAGATAGAACAACGTAAGGATTAAGAAATTGTTTTGTGGGTGGCACTAGGAACAGGCTATTTTTAGTCATTAGAGGCGGGAAAGTATTGGTGGCATAGAGCAGGCAGGAATTCGACAATGGCCTCTAGAAGAAAAGATCCCACCGTTCATCAAGAGTGTTTTCGGAAAACAATGGCAAACAGGAATGTGAATAGCCGAGCGGGGACTGGAACTCGCATTGTTCCAAATGTCAGTCTCCAATCTTAGTGGTCACCCACAGAGCTCGGCACCACAGGTTTTGTTTGTGAGTTTTTTTTCTGCAATCTCCCTGCTGGTTTATGAATGCTAAGAGCTTCCCGGTACATCTATGATAGTATAATATTATAAATGCGAAAGTAACTCTGTTATGTTTTCAGGGCTAAACGGCTAATCTGATCGTGATGAAATTTGACAAGGCGAGGCTGTTTGCTTTTAGAAAGGACATAGGATACTATGTTGTTATTGAATTTTGAAAAATTAACTGAACTGTGAAAGACAGACGCATAGCATGGATATGGCCCTTAATGCTTATAAACAAAGCGGGCTGGTAGTGCAGTGGATAAGGTGCTTGCTTTCTAGTGTTCTCTGTATACTCTTCGGTTCAAATCTTGTTGGGAGCAACAAGTTTTAAAAATTGTTTTTGATCATATGAGCCACTTCTGGAAGTTACGTTGTAAAGATCCAATGATAAAATGTAGGTCCCATAAATTCAGGGGTGAAATGCGTGGAAAATGGTAGGTGGCTGAACAGTGTGTAAGCGTTTACTTTATTTACACTATACTGATCTCTCAGGCTTTGTTTCTTTCGCAGGAAGTTTGTGTGTGATCTACACTAATCTATATTATAAATGCAAAAGTAAGTCTCTGTCTTTTTTGTTACGTTTTCACGACCAGATTGCTATACCGATATTGATGGAATTTGACAAGGAAATATTTTGTATCTTTAAGAAGGACACAGGATACTTTTTTCGGTATGATTAACAGTTTTAGTCATGAAGTTATGATATCTTATCGAGTGGTGACAGTCAGACGGATGCGTGTGTAAGTCTGTAATGTTAAATCGCTCAGACTGTGCTTCTCTCGCAGTTAGTGTATGATCTGTTAATAAATTACTTATTTGCACTGCACTGTTCTATTACTTCCTGTCTGCCTAAAAATTTCTGGTATCATTTTATTTTGTATATATATATATATATTTATTTTTTATTTATTTATTTTTTATCGTGCCTCGCAGTCGTAAACTAGATCTAAGGTTTTGCTCCTGCAGAGCATGAGCAGCTAAAGTTATTAGAACCCAAGAATCTGATGCTCATGTTGAAGAAAGAAGAGAAGACAAAGCTGAAATCGAAGCTTCCTTCAATTAACCCCCCCTCCCCCAAAGTCTCCGCACCTTTTTTTTAAACATGTTAGAAATTGTTTCTCTTCATGAGAAATGTTCGACGGTAGAATGATATAGTGTTAAGGAGCGTGGTGGGTGAGCGGTTTTGCTCTGACCTTGCATTCGGGAGGGTGCAGGTTCGAATCCCCGTCCGGGCATCCAGATTTGGGTTTTCCATGGTTTCCCCAAATCACTCCAGGCGAATGCCGGGATGCTTCCATTAAAAGGCCATGTCCAAATTCTTTCCAGTTCCTTGACACCAGTCCCATCCTGCTTCTGATGACCTCGACGTCGACGAGGCGTAAAGTCATTAGTTAAAAAAAGGTATAGTGATGGCTTTCCCTTCAAATTTTGCCGACTCAGTGTTGTTTTTTTGGATAAATCTTACGTAACTTACAGCTTTCTATATTCAATTCTGGCAATGAAATTATAAGTCCACGCGTACGAAGTCACGGGCAAACAGCTAGTACTTTATAGATTGGTGCTTGGTATCACTCCCACGTGGCCATGAAAACACTTTACCATGGAACTGATTATAAAGCGGCCTTGACGTAAATAGTGGTGGTGCGCACTAGTTGTGAGTGGCGTCGCGTGTTTACATGTCGCCGGGTTATCTCACGGCAGGCGTGTGTCGTGCGCACTGCCGGATGACCCCCGTGCTCTCAACGCGACACTAGGCTACCTCGTGCACACATCCCAACATCAACACGGCTTCTGCGTGGCTTGCACACGATCCATCAAAACTCTCTCGTCACTGGCCACATGCACATGTCTCCGATAAACGACTGGCGTAGGAGTAACAGTTCTAAGACTTTCCGTTGGGTTTCAGATCTCTACTGTAATCACATTGATACGACATTAGACTGTGCTTGTTGTCGAATTTGATGCCAATGTTATAGAACCATTCGTCATTTCAAATGGTGAAGAAGTTACATCCTTTGGCAATATGAAGATAACTGGAAGGTAGTCTGGATCAATGAAAACGAAGGAGTAAATAAAGGAGTTGGAGTAGGATTTATTGGAGGATAGACGGAGGGTGAAGAGAGGAATTTACAAGGCCTATATTGGTTGTGAAGTGAGGAAAGATATTGGTGGTAAAATTAAGAGAGATTCTTGGAAGGATAAAGATGACAATGACCACAATCTGGCGCTTGATTTCAGGCATAAGGGTGTGGGTAAATTTTCTTTTACAGAAAAGGTGGTAAGGGATTGGAATCAATTGCCAAAAGAAGTGGTGAACAATTAACCGAAAACACTGAAAGAATTTAAAGTAAAAATTAGTTGAGGGCAAATGTGGCCCGGAAGAGGAAGGGAGAAGGTTGGGTGTGTAGGGAGATTGTCACCGGAGCGTGCGCTCCATCGCAATTTTATCAATTATTATTATTATTATAATATTACTTAGAAGCACCGTCGTCTCTTTACGGATCTGACGAATTCACTATAAAACTTCTCTTCATTTGTCTCATTTGGTTGGGAATTGTAAATGGTCCTGTTTGACTTCCGTCAGTTCTCCATGTACAGGTTGTCCCGTAAATAGAAGTAAAAACTTTAAGAGCAGATGGAGAGAATCAAAACTATTTAGAATGGCACAGGGACCAAGATGTTTTACTTTGGGTGGCACTTAAATCAATTGTGTACGAAATATCTGTCGATTCTGAAATTTCTACCGTGTTTGCCAATCCATCGTCCGGCGGAGCATAGATAGGAATGGTAGACACTTCGAAAATTTACTGTGCCTTATTTCCTTTTGTTTCTTGTTCTTTCACTACTATCTATCCTATGCAATTCTGAATCGTTCTGATGCTCTTCGCTTTCTCTTAAAGTTTGTGCTTCATGGAACTTCGTGTATAAACGCTCTGGAAGATTCTAGTAACGACACTTGAGAATTTATCGACCCAGATTGCATAATGTAACTTAACTAGATACCATCTAGAATTGCCTCATACTATAAGAAGGTCTTTGAAATATATCTGTGGAGGTAGAATGACATCACAACCCACAATACGCTGTTAGCTTTTATCCGATATGATGCTTTTGCTAGTTTCTCTAAGGTCATCAAAAAAATGGTTAACAATAGTCTGGTCAATAAATCGATTCGTATTTCACTTAACTTTCTTTGGTGTTGACTTATGATGACGTATTTATCAAACCATTAATACATTAATATTTAGTTCATGGAAACATGAAATTATGCTGTCAGTCTTCGATCCATACATCTAGAAAGACTGAAAGTCTGTACATTTAAGATAATCTTGAATAAATTAGTGTTAGTGACCAACAGAAAAGGAATCAAATTTATTATCGGTCTAAGTTTGTTTGTTTGGATGAAAGGGATTTGTGAAAAATCTACATTTCGGATTTTGACGTGTTTTCCAGTAATGTTTAACCCCTGGTATTGATGTTAAAAAAAAAAAAAAGGAAGTAGGAAGTAGGAAAGCTGAGACATCCAAGATAAAAGTTTCCACCAATTAGAATCCATTTGTCTTTGAACCAGATTCACAAAAGAATTAATAGTCGGATCTATTTAATTTTTCCAGTAGAAATGCTTATCGTGATTTCAGCGAACGAACGACGTCGTATTATTCCATAAAATTAAGTTACTTTTTTTTTCTCGCTGGCGTTGCGGTGACTGTGGCATCATCGATTTAATCCGCACATTTAGAGAATACGTAAACAGAGCTACGGGAAACATCTAGTATTCGTATTAAGGGGAGAAATGTTGGTGAGAAACTTGGAGAAAATATTCGTGCCTTTTATAGAGGAAATTTTTCGGTATACCGAAATGTGGATTCAGGTTCCAGGTGTCGAATTTCCTCTTCTAATGATGGCTTCCCACTGCCCGTGGTTTTGTATTCCGCGCCATGCAGCCGAATTGTACGGATCAACACGCGCCACAGGCTAGCCCTCGCCTCCTCACAGCCACCCGGGGTGTTTCAGCTACCCGGGCGTTTGATGTTTAGGCCGGCCACACACAGAACCGGGCGAGGCAGGGCATTTTGCCCCGGGGCGTCTTGTGCGACGGGAAACGCACGGGTGCCTATGGAGCACCACACACAAGACCGGGCGGGGCAGGGCACGTCGAAAAGACGCCCCGGGCAAAATGCGAAGCTGACACAAATTATGCCCCGGGGCAAGTCGCTGCCGGGCAGAACGTTCTGCGCATGCGCTGTCACGGGACCCTCCCTCCCTCCCCGGGCTCCACTATCTAGCGGTCTGGTTGTGTTGAACACATGGTTGTGTTGAGTTTCGAATATTCGACTGATTTGTATGTGTGCCATGTATGACTGTAAATTTTTATGACTATACAGTGTTATTATATGGTTGAATAACTAATGCTGAGGAAAAAGAGGACCAATATACATACGTTAAGGTTATCAAAAGCCGCTCCTCTGGGGGTATGGCTGTTCTCCAGTTGGTATTTTGCTTTTCTATTCTGCTCCGAATGCTCTCAAGTACAAAGTCGAATATCGAAATTGACATGCGACAATAATCAAAAAACTTGTCTGGGTCGGCTCGAAGCTCAGAAATAAAACTTCCTATATTCCTTTTCAGGGATATAGGGTGTACCCACATCTCTCTGTTGTTAACATTGTAATCCAAGAGCTGCAGATAGTTCCAAATTAACAAAACGGTCTCCTCATCTTCATCCAGTTCAAAATGATACACTACACACCAGTATGCTCCCACTAAGTTCACTGACAGGTGATTTGCTAAATGTTTGACTTGTCGTGCCCCGCCTCGTTCTGTGTGTGACAGCAGCACGACAAGGCAAGTCAGGCGTCTCGTCGCGCCCCGCCCGGTTCTGTGTGTGGCCGGCTTTACCGACTGCGCGACGGATAAGGGCGCGCCATCCCTGCCAGCAAAGGCGCCTCCCTTCCCAAAGCCAGCAGTTGGGAGCTTGTCCGCGCGGCCGCCAAATACATGGGCCGAGGGAATTCACCTTTAACCAGCGTAGAATTCGAAAGTACGCTGGTCCAAATCGTCATCCAATCATCCAGATTTAATTTTTACACGGTTTCCCAAACAAATCCAATCGAATGGCGCAATGGCTTCTTCAAAAGGCTATGGCCTAATTTTTTTTCCACCATCCAGTCACGTCTCTGATGATATACCATAAAGCCCGAAGCAAAAATATTAATGATACTATTCTACTATATAATTTCTTAAGTTCACTCATCCACTCACCTCGATAGCTATTGGCTGGAGAACGGTGTCACGTGTCAGCCTTCGCTCGCAAAACAGCGACCAGAGATACCATTAGAAGAAATTCGTGGTTATGTCCACAATTTAATAGCTAAGCAACTGCTACCAAATTAATTGCAATAATAAATTCATTAAGTTAGCCCTTCATAATTTAAAAACATCGATAAACATGAAAAAACGTGGATCTGCTTTTGAGTAACATGTTGCTAATGAAAGCAACTTAAAAAAAACTTTAAAAAATTTAATTACTCACGGTCTCTGCTGTAACCACGATTTCCAATTGTCATCCCGGCTTGGGATGAATTTCAATTTATTTAAAACTTTCACTAATGATGTTGCTTGACCAAAGTTTATGCATTACGGTTTATTTGCTTTTCAGGTATTTTACTCATAACTTTCGTTAATGGTCTTTCTTCATGTTCGCTGTACGTGAGTTATTAGGTTATAATTAAATGGTCATCAGACCAAATATGTTACTGAATCAACTATTCTGGCAATTAATTTCTTCGGATTTGCTCAACTGTTTAATAATATGGAATGTGTATTAAGATTTCTGGCTGTTACAGATACTGTTACCAATGATTAAATTACAAGTATTTGCTCCGTCTCAGTAAAAAAACAATGTGATGCTTTCGAAGCAAATAGGAAATTTTTTTAAATTTAACAGCGTAAATTTTTAGGGTCAAATACAAGTCAAATTTGTATTTAAGCAAGTTCGAGTCTACGATCTTTGAAACAATTATACGATTGCACGATCTTACCTGTCCGTGCTTAATACCTACGCTTAATAATACTTCTCAGTCCTTCAAGGTCAAGAGATTTTATTTACCCTAAGGGGAAACACGGGTCAAGTTCATATTGTGTCAAATCAGGTCGACCTGTTATAATCTTAGACCCTAAAAACTGGAAGTATTCCAAACCCGTGACGATACGAAAAAAAACGGTCACGGGCTTATACTAGTAATAATAATAACAACCAAACATCGCCGCTGACCCACAAGAATCGGTTTTTTTTTTTTTTTGTGACTTCGACCCATTGGACGTAATTGTTCAAAATATATTTTAAAGATATCGCTGCTTGATTCTGCATATATCTAATAATGATGACATATGTCGTAGGTGATTTTATAATTATAAACATTCTTATCTCTCAACAATTTCTTATATCTCGATTTGGTACCAATAGTGGAGGTTACTATAATTAATGAGTATAACTGAAAACCGATAATTGACAGCAAATTTCAAGAAACAAAGAGAGTTTAGTTTCACCTTTTCGCTGTTGCTCCTTACGTAAGGTATGTTAAGTCGGGGTTGCTAGGTCAAGGCTTGGCCATTACTCATTCGATATCGCTTTTTTCTTGTTTCAGCTTTACGCTCGTCTTGTATATACTGTACCTCATCTAAATCAATTGAAAATATAAATAAACCGCTATACCAAGTGCATGAACGAGAATGAATAACTTCAGGTGTGTTATTTATTTTACGACACTGTGTCTCTGTTTGGAATTAGGTGAGTAATCAACGCAGCCAAACAGCGATATTGTTTCACCAGCGTTACTCAACACAGCGGACACTACCTAGGCACTGGCAACGATTAATTGCTGCCGTGCACTTCTGGATGGTTTTTGTTTCAATTACATTTCAGAAGAGCTAGGGTTTGATTTTCTACACCAAGCGCCGTTTTATGCTATAGCATTAATAAGTGAAAGTACGCTTTTTAATACGTGTGTAGTAAGAATACCTTTTTTTGCTTCGGGCATTACGGCTCGCTGACGTCGAGATAATTAAAGCCTGGAGAGGATGGGGGAAATAAACGGCAAGAAATTCGGTCATGGCCTTTTGAAGGAACTTGGGCGATTTCTGGAAACCATGTAAAACGGAAATCGTTACCGCTCACTCAATAGGATTTATGTTAAATATTTGGAGTAATTGGAAGACAGAACTCGGCGCTGGTTATTTATAAGCGTAATCGAGGATGTAACCTGGGTGAATATCGGTAGAAAAAATACGAGGAGAATGTGGAAGAGAAGATGTAGTCGTGACTTTAAATCAACTCTTGGTTTCAGGCACTTAGCAAAGTATTAATCTATAGACAGGTGGATAGGAGACTGGAATAAATTACAAACAAAAATTTTGAACAATTCACTTCACACAGTGAAAGCATTTAAAGCAAAACTTTCAAAAAATGCATAAGTATATGCGTAGCGAAATTGCCACTGCAGCATAAGCTACTTTGAAACTGAAATGAGCAATAAAATAATGGCCTCTCGGTCCTAAAGTTTGGATTTTGTTGAAGTTAAAGTAAATTCCTCAGAATCTATTATTATTTTGCACAAACTGAACATTAAATACGAACTCCCAAAACTCTTCAAAAGCGGAATTTGAAAATAAGAACTTTTGTGCATGTGAAATAGCATACAAAATAAATAAAATTACAAACTAAAAGAAAACTAGTTAAATACAGTAGGCTCCATTAGCACTTTCTTTCTAGGCGTTAAAGAGATCGTGGTCATTAAATTCGAACCCAGCGTTTAATATGATATCTCACTTCAGGGGCTGAATTAGAAAATAAGAGTCAGGATGTGGGAAACTTTGTGTGGCTCCAGATCCTCCCATCGATTAGCTTTCCTACCGTTTTCTAATGATGTTTAGCAGGCAGGTAAGCAAACGTGACACATTTCGTATTTGCCCTCCAAAATGTGTTATCATGTAGACTTGAAAGATAAAATTAGTTTTCACAATCTTTAACTGATAATCTGTTCCCTCTCTATTAACAAACAGCATCCATCCATTTAAATGCTAACAAATACCTCCATTGAGCCGCCGAGCTCTAACGTACTTGAACTCCAGGTCACTGAGGACAGAGATTCAGTTCATTTGTAAATCGAATCATGGTGTCCCAAATATTCCCTGATGACATAAACAGATAAGCACCACCCGAGCAAAAAACGGTTCTAACAATGAATTTTTGCAGTATAACGATACCAGTTTACCTTTTGGTAAAAGGTAAACTAAGGGCTGCCATAAGAGCTATGGAAAGGTCAATGCTAGGCTTAGGAGAAAATACAAGAAAAGAGCAACTGACATTAGGCCAGTTAGGAAGGTCACAGACATCTTAGGGAAGACAACATCCTTGAGGTGGCAATGGGGCGGCCATTTTGCTGAAGAAAAGACCAAAGATGGACAAAAACAGTGTTAGAGTGGAGCCCACGAGATCGCCACAGATCGAGAGGAAGACCACCAGACCGACGAGACTAGGACATTCGCAGGCTTGTCGGAGCTAACTGGCAGAAGATCGTCCAATATCGTGCGATCTGGAGAAGACTGCTCCAGTTCTACACGAATTCATAACTTTAAGAGGTCACGTCAGTAAAAGATTGTACTGGCTGCTGCTGATGCTGAATGGTACCAGTCCTATGAATTTATAAAACAAAACAGCGTTAAACATATGTACAGATTTTTGTTCGCGGTAGCTTATGATCCGGATACTTGGCTTCAACAGTGCACAATCCAGTTTTCTTCTTTTTTTCCAATGTAATCACTGCGCAGTAAAATATAACCTGTTGGAGAAGCTGAAAAGAAAGCAATAACATCAGGAAGTGTTTGAAACACGTGTACGACAGCTAACTGCTGTTACGCAGTGGGCGGTGACTGGAAATACAAAAAAGCACATAACATTCAAGGGAATCTGACGCAGTAGACTGTAAATCTATATGCACTGAGACACAATACCTAGAGCTAATGTCGAAAGTCAAAAGAATCAATTAGATGCTGTAAAAGAAAATAAGCCTCTAAAAAGATGTTTACTGGAAGTGACAGATAAAAGTCAAATGCAAAAAACATACACCAAACAGTTCGAGCAAGGTTGTATATCATCTTGATCATAATAACTGAAAATGTCTTGTGTTATATCAAAAGAATTAAGAGGTGGACTTACTGAAGATTTTCGCTTATCGTTTGCTCATAGTTAAGTTCGTTCTTCCTTTAAAGAGCTCTTTTTGTTTATTAAAATACTTCCGATAAATGAATGATTTCAGTTGATTTTTATCCTTGAATTACGTCGCACTTTAACATATGGGTACGGGTTGGAGGAATGGGTGTCCATAACGTGTGAAATGGCGTGAAAAGTATTAGCAACGTCATGTTGAAAGTGCTGTTTTAACCAAATTTAAAATTGCAAAATGCGTGATATCAAAACGGGAGAAGGCACAAAATTTCACATGGCCTGACAAGGGTGGAGGAAGGGTAAAAAACTATAAAAGTGTGACGTAATTTATGGGTGGCTCTTTATCTGATGACATCGAATTCTTAGAGACATATATGTGATGTGCGTTTTGTCCGATGCCAGCAAATACAGTAACCGTCTGCTTGTTTGTACAGTTTTGGAATGTTTGCTTACCACAGTGAAAACATTTTCACTTTAAACGTACTAATTCAGTGGGAGGAATGTTCATAGGCTGTAGGATTTCCGAAGCGGAAATATCTTCATCGGAGTTGGAGGTGAAAACCACTGTCATTGACATACGTACCTAACAAGTAACAATCCTATCTGTGTGTAATGTACGCATGTACAACAATAAGCACCTATAGGTGCTAATATGGACTATTGTTGAACTATTGTCTGTTCTTTGCAATAAATACCAAATTTCTCACATTAATGAAGAAATCTTGAAATTCTACTAAATACGAGTGACACCAAACAGCTTTAGGTTATGGGGACTGTAAGTTGTTAAAGTCCGTCGGACAACTATGCGATATTAATGGAAATAATAACTTTATATTTGCGGCAGTTGGCAAATAACCTAAGTATTGCAGGTCTATTTCTGTAAATTCCACATGCCACATAGTCTGTCTGTCTCTTATACTTCGATCTATGGAAAATTAATACTGTATTGTAATAAACAACGTAAGAGATGTTCGAGTCTGATAGTTGATAGACGTTTCACACAGATGATAGCAGAAAGCTTGTATGTACTCTTTGGGGAATGCCAGCTACGGTAACCAGTGACAGCAAGCAGCTTTCTTAAAGTCAATGGTACCGGTTTCTGCAGCCACAGAAGCGGCTTTGATTTGGACAACATCCAGATACACTCTATATCCGCTTCTAACTTGTAATAATTCCTGCTAAAAACGAATATTTGAAACTTTCAGCCAGCAGCTGCCAATTTAAATAACCATAGAGACAAAATATTAACAACTTAGTTATATAGTTGACTTCAAATATTTCAAATGCGAAAAGCAAATTCTGTTCTGTTGAGCGCAATTCACGCAAAAACGACTGGCCAGATTTTCAAAGGATTTCAGACATTTTGTAGGCCAGGGTCTCAGGACTAATATCAGGCCATATTTTATCATAATTTGGCTTCAGAAAAGCTGAGAAATAAATGAAAAATACCCGTTTATTTCATTTACTGCGACTGTCTCAAAAACTTCTGTGGTTTTGAACAGTCTATCAAAATGGATATGTTTCAATTTCATGTGACATCGATAAAATGAGAAATTGAGATAGAACTGTCCACAAAAGTAGTATCACTTTCAAGTTATTTGTCGCAGACGAAATGTTTATAAGTATATTTATTACTACAAGTCATTTAAGTAATTTCTAAGTTTTTCCTCACTGCTCTACTGGTTATGTAATTCTTAACGATGCGTTGACCTCAAATTCGGTTAAATTATTCATATAACTTCCGTAACACTTTGTAAAACAAATAAACCAAGTGAACGGAGTTACAGCCAGCACACGTTAAGCAATTCAAACATTGTTGCCTCATATTCACGACATGAAAACAAACTGGGAAAATACAGACAGCAATTTAAACTATTTCTAAATAGCATTATTTTATTGCTAATTAATTAATGTGGAGTATTTGCCCTGCTGCCAGCCATTTTCTTGCACATCTGCTTCAAATTTCACGTATCTTCACTTTATATTCCTGCAGTGTTTGTGGCAACTTCTTTAGCATGTGTTTCGATATGATATTCAGTCTCTGTCTACCTTAGGTACAAATGAATATTTTCATGCTGTTTTGTGCGTGAATTCATGTGCTAGTTTATTATCATGGCCACCTCTTCCTTTCCAAGTTCTACTTTTAATTCGCCTCCCAATATGGATATTATCCCAAATTCTAACTGTAAACACGATCATTCATTAGAATAAAGAACGGGTCCTCAGTACAATACTATATGGTACTTTTGATAACAATTTCACCTCTTCTCATATTTGCTTCCTATTCAAAATTTTTACTTCTTATCTATTAAGCGCCGTTCCCACGACGTCTCTTAACGGAAGCCTCCCGGGACGGATAGACAACAATACGCCGTAGGAACGGGGCTGCCTCTGTTAGTGGGGATGAGACGCAGCTACCCACTCTATGTCGGTAAACATCACAGGCGTGTATAGTGGTGCCCTGTTGCCATCGGTTTGCAGCAGAGATGCGCACCCCTTCTGTTGCTGTAATGTGCTCTGTTCCAAACGACACTAGACAACATGGTGAGGAGGTGGTGGCTGGGTAGTGAGGGCTAAACTGCGGCGCGCGCTCATCCCTACACTACGGCGTGCGGCCTCCGTTAGAATTCCTACTCCCAGAAAGTAACTTGTGCACTCATCCTTAATATTACAGCTCACTCTATTTTCTTCTTATGATGCCACACCTGATTTCAGTAGTAGGCGTTATCAGGGAGGATGTTCTTCCTTCATTGGAACTCTCTTGGGAAGATGAAGCAGGATGGTTTCCAGTTGCCTTCCCCAGTTGAAGCATTCCGCATTTCGTTCGCTTCATTTTGCAAGAGTCTTTGCTGCGTGCAGGGTGGCGCTGGGTAGGCCTCACGGGACCGCAGGTAGCAGCTTGGAATGTGTTTACACGGGGAAGCGAAGAACAGGTGTTGCGGCCAAAATTTTCCATTAGTAGGTAGAGAGGAACATAGTGTGTGACAAAACATGCAGAAGGGTAACGCCAGAGAGTGGGTGTGTGTGTGTTTGAGCCAATCATAGTCCGTGCTTGGTTTCACGTGGACTAATGTGCATCTTGCTTTCCATGCAACGGTGGAGAAGGGACTGTGCTCCCGGACGGCGGGCCGGAGAGTGCTTGCATGGGCGAATGAGCTTCCGACCGGAGTCGGCGGGAGTTCGAACCCTTGGGAGACACTACAGCCTTCCTTAATGACAGGCTGATTGGAAGTTTGTGCGGCGAATGCAAGTTTGTGCAGCTCCGCAGTGCCAACGAGTACAATTTATACTTGGTGTGTGTACAACGCGTCAATGTGTCCTCACACAAACGTGAGATCTTGAGTGACGTGTCTCGCTATAATTACCACCCGGTAATTTGTAATCTTTTGTGGTAATCTCTTGTGGTGATCTCCATCGATCCTCCTTCGTCGACAAAGACCAGCTCCACGGTCTTTCGACTATTTGCTACCGCAAATCTTCATTTGACACTGTCGAGACCCCAAAACTGTGTTATAAAACCCAGTAACGGCCCTAATGAATAGCTTCACTGAGATAGACACTTATCCTCTCTGATCTGAGCTTAATTATATTCAATTGTGAATGATCTGTTATTCCTCGGATTCGTGTTTCCTTCGTAATTTTTTTCTTTTTCCTCATTGGATTCGATGTTCAGTGTGGTGATAATTTTCATGAATAAATTAACTGTTTGCTTTGCATGAGAATAAATGTATAATGTAATTAATAGTAGATTACCGGTTTCAATTCTTAGCATCTACAATTTCCCAATGTTAGATAATTATAATTAGATTCTTGCATTGGTTTCATTACTGTAATTATTGCAGGAAATATAGTTTATTAATTTCATGTGAAAGTAATTCCTGGCAACCGTCTCTTAATCAGGAATACATGTTATTTAGCACACAGTCACAGCTCTCGCCAATAAATGGTGAAAGGTGTAGGTACATGGTCTATACCAAAAGTAGTAGGACTGATTTAAACAAAAAAAATTGTTGAAGATATGTTTATAATTCCTTAATCCACTTTGAAATAGCACCCTAGGGCAGCTCTCGTACAGACTTAGAATTACGCTGCTGCCATTGGCCGTACGCCTTCTGTAAGTCAGATTCGAGGATGCTGTTGAGAGCCCTCGTCGATGCTGCTTGATCGTCCTGTATCGAGTCAAACCGCTGTCCCTTCAGCTGCCTTTTCATCCGTGGGAATAAAAAAAAAGGTCATTTGGAGCCAGATTGGGACTGTAGGCGGGGTGCAGCAACGTGGCAACGCCGAATCGGCCAACAGTTGCCTTCCAAAGATCAAGATCGTGTTTTTTGACCGTCTAGGGGTGATTCATAAGGAGTTCGTTTCCCCTGGGGAAACTGTCAATTCGAACTTTTACGTGCAAGTGCTAAACCGCATGCGGGACCGATTGAAGCGGTCCGACCAGTCATCTCCGCCAACTATTGGCCCGATTCGACATTGCCGCGTTGATGCACCCCGCATACAGTCCTGATCTGGCTCCATCTGACCTTTTATACTCACACAGATAAAAAGGCAGCTGAAGGGACAGCGGTTTGACTCGATTCAGGACGTTCAAGCAGCATCGACGAGGGCTCTCAAAGCGTCCCCGAATCTGACTTCCAGAAGGCGTACGGCCAATGGCAGCAGCGTAATTCTAAGTGTGTGGCTGCCCAAGGGTGCTATTTCGAAGATGATTAAGGAATTTTATAGATATCTTCACTAAAATGTTTTTAAATCAGTCCTACTACTTTTGGCAGCATAGACCTTGAATCAAGGGTACACTACACAGTGTGTGTTCGTATGTGTAATTTGTACGAGTGGATTATTATGTAGTGTGTGTGTTCGGTATAGAGTGTTGTTTGTGTAGTATGAATAAAGAGATGAAGAAGGAGGTAGAGGGCCTACTATTCCGAAAGACACCTGCGTGGCTTAACGTTCACCTCCAACGGATGAATCACCATCAACAGCACCGCATGCCCCAACGCCATATGCACTGCAGAGACGTTTAGGAATTAACTCTGGACTGTAGCGAACAATCTGGTGATTAGTAATTGTACACCACCACCTCTCCTTCACTGCTAGCGAAGTCGTGATGATGGAAATTTTTTCATCACCATGACTCGAACCTGCTAATCCCGTGGCAGCGTTGAGCACCATCACAGAGCCGGAACCAACTGAGCCAACGAGTCGGGCCCCACTGTATCAAACGTCTTATATCCAGCACTAGCTGATACCCACGACTTCGTACGCGTGGGTTAAGAATTTCTTTGCCATAAAAACATAGAAAGTTGATGGTAACGAAGGATTGGTCCTAAACAACACCGAGTCGGCATAGTGTGACAGGAAAGCTATCACTATATCATTCTACCATCGAACTTGTGGCTTGAAGAGAATTTCCAACATATTTCTGTCACCATTCGATAAGTTCTCAGAATTTCGTGACTACAACTGTTTATCTTACCGGAAAAAATGTCCTGTGCCTTTCCTACAGATTTTCTTGTCAATTTCCATCAATATAGGTATAGCGATTTAGTCGTCAAAACGTAACAAAAAGACAGACTCTTACTCCAGCATTTATAGTATTATTACTGCAGTTCACACACACTGACTGCAAACAAACCCTGAGGGATCATTATAACGTAAAAATGTTTACGCCTACAGCATTGCAAAACTACCTACGATTTGCCTCGCATTGCAGTCCTAAATTCGTGATATCTACAGTTTAATATTCAATCCGAATAACCGACGGTCCAGGCGTGACGATCAAAAACAATTTTTAAAAACCTTTGCCTCCATGGAGATTTGAACTGGAGACCACGATCCAAACAGCAAGCGCTTTATCCACTGAGCTACCAGACCTCTATATAGAAAGGCAGTACAGAGACCTACACATCCTACGCGTCTGTCTATCACCGTTCAGTAATTTTTCGAAATTATAAGACAAGATGTATTACTTATACATAAAAATTTTCAACCAAATCTATACAGTACTTTTCTCCTTGTTTCAAAGGATAAGTGTGCAAAGTTTCATCGAGATTGGATGAAAACTGTAGATTTGTATGAAGATCGAACAAACAAACATATATACATTCATCTTTATATATAGTCTATAGATTACATTATCCACTTTTTCGTCCCCGTCAATTTTATCTAAAATATCTTGCACGTAGCTCGATGACTGAGATTCACATAACTTATCCGCAGATCGCTTTCTTTCTTTACAGGCATGCCTTATGTGGTTGTATATTAAGTTATCTGTCTCTGACATCCATACATCCCCATAACCCTTTCAGTGTTTGGTTTGCAGTTTCCAAATTAGGAAGAAAACATAAAACCACCACAATACGAATGAGAGTGGAGTACGTGTGCTACCCAAGTCATCTTTATAAAATCAAAGTATTCTATTCACTGTTATGCCTAATAAATTAGTGAGACAAAGTGCCCTTTTAATTACAATCCTTTTAATAAAGAAATTTAAATAAAGCTTTCTGTTTGTATCAAAATTGTATTTAAATAGAACTTTGTACTATAATGTAATTATATTTTATTTATCTGTATCAATAACTGCCATATTGCGCATTCAGATAGCTCAGTGATTGAGACGTCTGACTGGCGATTGACAGGTCCCCGATTCGAATTCCGGCTTCGGCTGGAATTTTAAAAGTTCCCCTAACCAGACCTTCACCTCTGGCACAGCTGCCGTGTAAAGTGAACTACGCCAGAATGCTTCCGTGGTTCGGATTCTACGTGAAGCTGTAGCCTCCTATCCCTGGTGGGATTACAGGGTTAAGTTAATTAGTCACGACAAGAGCCGCATACCACGGCAAATCGAAAACGATGTCATTTGGAGGTCAAACTTTTATTCGGGATGTGCCATACTATGATTTTATTTTGACTGCTATATTTATCTTTTGCATGTAAGACTCCCTCCGAAATTACTAATTTTAATTTTTTTGTATTTTAAAATGGCGACGTTTATAACGACATATAAGTATTCTGGTCCTTGATAATATGTAACGATTTACCTAACACAGATTTACAGTAAGACTTAAATTGAAACTATTAATTTTTTATTAATTTATAATTTTAATTTCATTTTCAATAATTTGTAAAAAATATGGATACGGTTGAATGGTCGTAAAGACTGAAGGCCATAGAAATAAAATATATCTACCTCTGATGTCAATGTAATCAGCCAGTAATTCCAAAGCCTAAGCAATCAAGCAACATAATATCGTCAAAAATATGCTAAAAAAAGTTATAATAATCACTATTTCACTCATTTCAGACGATAAATCCACATTTTCCATGTTGATTTATTTTTGCTTATGGCTGTACGCCTCGTCGACGTCGAGGTCATTAGAGGCGGGAAAGGGCTGAGGACAAGGAACTGGAAGGAATTCGGCAATGGCTTTTTGAAGGAAGCACCCTGGCATTACAAATCAGGATGCCCCGACCGTAGTTTGAACCGACGTCATCCAGAATGCGAGGCTAGATGCCACCTTGAGTTCAGCTTTCTGCAAAAACTTTGCAGACAAGCAGTTCGTTTCCTGTCTACCGATAGTAAAAAAGAATCGATGCTGGCTCCAGTTCTAATTTTCCTTACAAGACGACCCATAATTTAAGTCAGCTTTTAACATCGCTCTGAGGAAACTTGATTTATTAAAATACGGCTTTCACTCCGTCCCATATTGGTGACATTTTGACGTGAACGTACAGACGTGACAGATTTAACATCTAGAAATGAGAGACAAAGAAACAATTTTAATAAAAATAAAAAAATTGGGGGGGGGGTGTAGTAAGTAGTAACACAAGAAAGATAAGAACACAGCATAACTTCAAATAAGATCCGATTTTGAAGACAATAACAAAAGCAAAAACCATGCAGCAAGCGTAGTTATTGTGCCTGGTATTAGTGCCCGTGGGAATGCAGACAGTCTAACATAGGCGAAGCATTCTTCTCTTGACGATAAATGACAGTGCATTAACGTGCTGACATCATCCATTCACTAAGTAACCTGTGTGACGAAGAAAACAAACTAATCTAGGCCATGTAATTTATCGCATGCTTGGAAAGGATAGAATGTACTTCGTCTGTCACCTGTTAGCTGCACTGAAATATTGTGTCTGTTATTATGGGAACTTTGAGTTACATAAAGGATCATATTGAGACAAGAAAGTCTTTAATTCCGGAAAGCGTACACTAACCTCTGATAAGCTAATATCTTCATTATTTAAATAGCGTCTCATTTAAATTCTTTCGAAATGATACTTCAGTACAGATGTATTGTAAACTATTCCACAATCGATCCTTAAAATTCATTTAAATCTTGTAGTGTTATAAAATATCACTATTTGCTAGTCAAGGTGGAGACAGCCTGTGTCAGTGTGTGTGTATGGTAGAAAGAGACAACTACTGCCATCTATGTGCAGAAATGTTTAAAACGCTACTCTTGTTTTTCATGTTCAACCATCCAACGAACGGCAACGTCGGTAATGGGTTGAAGAAATTCCATTGGTTCCCCAATATTGCGCGCCAAGGGACTGGGAAAGACGTAAGTGAAGGAGACAAAGACTGGTCGCCAAGAGAGACATACTGGCGAACTGCAGCGGCTCTAGTTTTTGGATGTTGGAGTTGGTGCACCAGTTTATGCACATTGTTTGTTAAGGTGATCTTATATAAGGGGTCAAGGGAAAAACGTTTCTGGTTCATATCAGTGACAACATAGTTTTCATGTTCGGTTTGAGATGGCAGACGTGGACATCGTATGATGTGATGCAGTTTCTAACATAAAAATGGTAAAATAAAAATAATTCGTAATTGCATTTGTGTTTTACATGTGATCTGGAACACCCTAAGCGACCTATGAAGAGTTCTCATGTCTCATTACTTGTGCTAATTTTTTTATAACTGCATATTGTGTTTTTTGTATTTGAAATATTTTTTTATTATTCATTTCTCGTGTTTGAGTTTCTTTGTCATCCAAGTGCGCTGTTTTCTTATGTTTTCACATATCCTGTGTGATTACAGTCAATTGGAAAAGATAAACTGCGTATTTAAATTCGTTAATGCATATTAAATATTTGTCTATTGGACTGGATGTTTATGAAATGAAACTTTATCGCATCATCATTCCGAAATTAAGATCCAATAATTAATATTTTAACAGTAAATTCCCGTTAATACCCTTTCTGTAACAAATAAATCAAGACAATATACTCTAATTTTGCTTTGTCAGGTGTGTAATGATCAGACAAATATAAATGAACTGCTAAATATCTCATTTCTTAATTCATATAGGTTCTGGCGGACCACGAGACACTAGCACTAGTGCACAGGCGTCCTTTGTGTAATTATGAGAGAAGGATGACATGTGCCCTACCCGTAGCAGAACCAGATTTCTCAGATCAGGAGCATTCAGACTTTTGGAGGAATGTTGTGTCACCATCTCTCTGCAAAATGTGTAACCATGTTCTGCATGTGATAAGTGTATTTTTTTTTTTATTTTTTTTTTTTTTTTGTGAAATGCTTAGTTTATGAAGTGTAGATTATTCACCTTGAAGACTGCGGGAAGCCGCTTAAAAACCGAAATCGGGACGGCGGGTATGCGAGGATCAGAACATGAATCTGATTTTTTTTTTTTTTTTTTACTTATGGCTTTACGCCTCGTCGACATCGAGGTCACTAGAGGCGGTATGGGACTAGGAATGGGGAGGAATTCGGCCATGGCCTTTCGATGGAAGCATCCCGGCATTCACCGAGAGTGCTTTGGGAAAACCATGGAAAACCTAAATCTGGATGTCCGGACGGGGATTCGAACCGGCGTCCTCCCGAATGCGAGGCCAGAGTGTTAACGGTTCCGTTGTACCTCCACGATCCAGTGTATTGACTCCTTAACGCGTGCATTTTTTAGTAAAATATGTTACATTATAAATGTTGGGGCAAATGTGATCAAAAGTATGTAAAAGCTAAGGAACTATTGTAAAGAGGATACTCAAAGTTAAATTTCCGTTTAAAATTCAGTATTGCTGAACAATGTTTTCCCTAAGCAGCAGGGAAACACCGGTGACAGCTCAGGCTCGGTGGAATTTGTGTGTGTGCGTGTGTGATGATTTTAAGCCTCGTCAACGTCACGTCATTTTGGGTGAGAAAGGACTAGGGGCAAGGAACGTAAAAGAATTCGACCGTGGACTTTCTGAAGGACGCATCAAGGCATTCAGCATTGGGGAAAGCATGGAAAACCCAAGTCCTGATGCCCGGACGGGGAATCAAACCCGCGTGTTCCGAATGCGAGGCCAGAGCTTTTTCCGCACATCCACCACGCTCGGCAGGTTGATTAGAACTTTCTGAGCTGTCTCCGGCTCCAGTAAACAGTATACTGTAGGTGTATAGCAGGCATCAGCTGGAGCATTTGCTCGTGGTGTAATCAAGTTGTTGACTGCTTGCAGCGGCCTAACCTACATTACGATAGAGCTTTGTTGATAGGTTGATAAATTGTTTTAAAGTGACAAACCCATGCGGTTAGGGTCATAAATGGATTTATTAATGACTTGTTGACAGGTTGCTTCACCAATAGACAACGATCGGCCAACGGCACGGGCTCGGAGTTATGGAATTATTAATGACATTAATGACGTATTAAGTGGCAGTGCACCTCCCGCCCGCATCCCGCTTGCCACGACCACAAATGTAGGGTCATTATTCACTCCTATTCTAACTTATCTCAAATTTTGTGCTTTGACACGACCCGAATGCTTATTAACAGATCCACATAACACAGATAGACGTACCAGACCCCATAAGCTTCCTACAGCTCGTACGCAACAATGATCGAAGATTTATACCCATTTTATATGTCTCACTCTTGATAAGAGTTAGTAACCTTTTTAATATAAAAAATCTGATTAAAATGTTATTTCAATACCACTAATTAACTGCACATATATAACTGAAATATAAAATCATGCCTTGAAAGTATAAATAACAGTGCACAGAAATAATTAAATGACGTTTGCAACTGCCTATGTCATCTGAGTAGCAAACTGTGCATGCCTCCTCTCTTTTCTCAAAGAAAAATGCTGTCTTCAAAGTAATTCTAAGTATGTGTGTATTACCGAAGTATCGAACATAGTTTCCAACTACTTTACCGTAATCTAGAACAAACTTGCTCGCAAATCAATAGAACATATTCAATATTTTCACGTAATGTAAACTGTTTCCTGACTTCTAATCGAGTGTTTGTATTACTTATAGCTATTTTAAAACATAACGTTCTGGATATGAGGAAAGTAAACACACACGGGAAAAATTCCTTCATAAATGTTTGGAATAATCTATAAATTAGAACTAAAATTTAATTATGTTTGGATTGGAGGTAATTTTTTATACCAATCTCCTAATTTAAATTGTAAAATATTCTCCTGTACTATATGATTTTACTTTTAATTAGACATATAATTTTTTTCCAAGTCTTCAACGCTGGCACGTTTCTCCCAATGTTTTCATCTTATGTATTTGGGGCACTCCACAAAATACATCACTTCAAATCCAAATACATTTTACCCCCCCCCCCTTACTTTTCCGTTTGTCATACTTCATCATATTTTCAATAACTGCCCAATTTAATACGATATTACGACACCACGCACCATCCCCTTCTCCAATCGTTCTATGCTTAAAGACTAGGTATTAATGATTATTAGTATGATTTTCAGTAATCTGACTAATTTATTAAAAGAATATTCATTTAAAAGGAAACGACTATACACAAACGTCATGCAGGTATAGTTTGGCAATCCTGCAAACCTAATTAAATCAACTACTAATAATTAAACTAGTAAATCCATATCAATCAAAGGTTAGTATTCATATTGTCATAAAATCTGAAATTAATAAAAACAACATTATTCATTAGAAGTCCAAGGATATATTAAATGTTCAGAAATTTCTGCTATAGGTTGCGGCAAAGGTAATGTAATATCCTGAAACCATTCCATGTCCTATGCAGTGGTGATTTCATTACCTAAGGTACACAGCAACTCCCGTGCTCTGCGAACTTCGATACGGAATAGCTGTATACGATTCAGGATGTAGCTGTTTACTGATTTATGTTTCTAGCACATAATTTTTTAAAAAATCGAAATAATGTTTAATTTGTAGAATGATAATGACCACATTCGTTACATGTTCTGCTTACAATTGTATTGTGTGCGGAAGAGCTGAACTAATCGTATGGCTCTTGCAGAAAATCTTTGGTTTCAGGAAGCAGACGTACAGAGAGGCAGGTGAGTAATTCGTCGGAAATGCCATCCTCAATGAGTACTCTAGCTATGTTCGCACCTCTGTCTAAAGCATTCTTATTGGTGGAGGTAAAGTTTTGTTTGGAAGCAAACATATAAGACTGTTCCTGATCTCGCCGCGACATTCTTTCTATTAGATTCACAAATACATTTACTGTACCAATCACCTATCAGAACTTCAATTTTGCTACAATCACTGCGGAATTTGGTAATAATCTACACGAACGGTAGACGGAGAAAGAAATGATAATCTGTTCGTAACCTGAACGGATAGTCACTGAAGATAACACTTCATCAAATACTAACACGTAACCTGAAAGACACGCATCAGAGATCGTACTATATCAAAGATAAATATTCTGCTCTTTGGATTCTGTTAATATTGTTGTTGACTAAGTAACTTTCCTTATTTTGTAACATTGCAATTTAAATGATTAAAAACTAGTTTCATCGTATTGGACCATTTGGGTAACCTTCACGAAATTGAGTTTTTTTTTGTGTGTGTGTGTGTGAAATTTGAAGCCCTACGCGAGTGCAACTGCTGGTTAATGGAAGTACCATACAAATTTTTCGTACCTAGGGTTTTCATCACGCCCAACATTAACAGCTATTATTACAGTAGGTTCTGTTTGCCCCTTGTCGGTATGTGTGATACTTTGAAGTTATTTCTTTCAAAGATTTTCTGCAAATCGTCTACTTGCAACTTTACAATGAACGTGTTTTCCGCTTCATACTGCCTCACATATTGGTCATGAATAAGTAGTTGTAAGTTTTTCGGAACCCATTTGACTCAATAACCATACTATCATACACCAATGGTATGAATTATGTTCCAAGGCAATCACCTAGTGTTGAAAAAGAATTTTATACTGCACATAACCCAAAAGGTGTACTTGTTTCTTCATGATAACCAAGTAATTTTGTATAAGTTTTAATTGTTTTGTATGATTTCTACTGTTAGAGCAATTATCAGCGTTCCAGAAGCGTCGGGTGACTCTTTTAATGTTTTTCTGAAAATTCTGCAATTATTTAAACTCCTGAATATCGCGAGCGGACAACCTCGCTCGCAACGGTGTTAACATGACGCTATGTCATTTGTTTATTAACGTGCTTTAAATCTTTTAAAAGAAGTCTAGTGTCTTGTTCATGTATGTTTTCTGAGTGTTGCGACGCAATAAAAGTCAAGTTAAAAATTTATCGACGCTGTTGTTATTCATGAAGCTACCTATCACTGAAAAGTATTAGGAATTCAGGTTCTTTTGTGACCTGACAAATGACCCGTAAATCTTCGTAAATCAATAAAAACACTAAGTTTCGGGTACTGTAACAAGTTCTATATTTCTAAATATCTATTTGAACTTGTGGCAATGCATTTTTCAACATGTTTCTTTTTTAAAATAATTCTGAGTTCAAATTAACTTTACTGACATTGTAGAAAAGTATCTTTGTCTTAGAGCCTTCCAAATTTGATAATAAAAACGCAAATAAGTAACATTTTGAACTAACTGGATTCCAATAGACTTTAATTCATCACGCAATTGATCCGAAATTTTAAAATTTCTAATTGCTTCTATTCTGCACCATTTATCAGCAGGACTTCCAAACTTCGCAATCCTTTTAATATCTTGGAGTAAGTGTGGATGGACATCGTCGATCTCCTCTTAATTTTTTAATTTGGTTGCGACGTCTGGGTATGCCATCATTTTAATATCTTCTTGTGCCCGTGTCTTATATTTAAGATTGTTTTTCAGTCATAGATTTTCTCTTAATTTCACTATCAAAACTCATTCTACGTTTTACCAACCCTCAATCTTTTTACATAATTAAATAATTTAAGCTTTCTAGAAGAACAGAAATTCACTTTTTATTTTCTTCTTGTGCTCCTTATCTCCTCACGAACAGAATATAAAACTAATAACACCATCAAAACTGACATATGTAGCAACTCCCGTCCATATTAGTTCTCTGCATCGAAACAACAATGACTCAGGTACTCACTACGGTGTGTACGTTTGGGATAATCTCTAGTGAACGATGCACGTCACAACAGGCTGTTCGCAAACAGTTTTCAACGCGTTGTCATCCTATCAATATTCATAAAAATCACACTAAATCGACTTTTCAGAAGTAAGATGAACCTCAACCATCGTCTAACTGAAAACATAGGTCAAAGTTTATGGGTATATATAATTCTCGTCGTAGACTTTTCCAGTATTTACTGTTTGGTGGTCGGAAGTGAAACACGAAGGCGTATTGTCTTACGTGGATTGGAAACATGCGAGACATGCCTGTGCTGACGGTTACCCACGTCCCTGGAGCGTGATGCTGGTTATATAAGCGCGTCTTTCTTTCACGAGGAATGCCGACAACTCGTTTAGTACGGCGTTTGCCCCTATTACGAACCAGTTCCACGATGATCTGGCACCGTTTCACTCGCCGCTAGTGGCGCGTAAAAACTGGGGGCAGCATTACGTTGCCGTTAGTGGCCAAAGAAACTGACCTCCCACTCTGTGGTCAGACCAGCGTGGGGTGGAGTACGGAAGGTGACATGTGGCTTGCTAAGTAGGTTACCAGGTTACTCATGTCCCACATTGTGGGACCAAATTAGGAGTATCTAAATTCAGCGTAAGTACACCATCCAGACAGCAACAGGTAAAAGGCTAAAAGTCTTAATCCAGCAGGTGTAAGTAACTCCAGTAACAATAAAAGTTCTTTTGTGAAACGTGTTTTAAATTAACCCAATAACATTTTTTTAAAGTAGTATATTTTTTGTTTTGTTAAATAATATTTTAGATGGTATGTATAAATAAACCATAAAATAAAATCAGTAAAAAAAATATTGTGTCTTAGAAATTGTATTAAAATTTTTGAAAATTTTCAAGGAATATTTACTATTCCATTCACGAAATTCTCTGTTGAATGGTTTACATGATGCTTGGTGGAAAAATTACCAAGTATCGAATTTGTAAAACTATTCGTTTAGTTATTTTTCAGAAACCATAAACTACAAAGTATTCTTGTAAGCTCTGGAGAGCTACCTGTTACTATAAATTTTGAAAAAATTTTAGGAGGGTTATATTCGGAAAGAAAGTGGGGATGGAATTTTCATGGAATACAATAAAATCCACGTTAGTTAAAAATCTTCAAGGGTCCCAGAAACGAGTGTATTGTAAAATATAAATTTCACATTAGTAGTACTATCCTGCTGAAAGAAAAAAAGAGTTCACGTTTGCAGTAAGGCACCCTTCTGTTTCGTTCCCCACGGTAAAAATAGTTATTTACCACAGATTCCAGTATCAGAGATCTACGCTAGGTGTTTTAGAAAGGGGTCAGTTTACAGAAAAGGCTTTACATAATAAAATAGATATTTACACCAGAAGATAAACTGTCACAGAATAATATGTACATTAATTATAAAAACTCCATTTCTGCAAGACTCTTGCCATAATTTTGCAGATTCTTTTAGAAGAAGTAAGTTATCGATTGAAAATTCTTTTTAATTTTGATCCAGATTTGTTCTTATTCCTCGATAGATATTTAATATCAATAGGAGGCTTGTTTGAAGATATGCAACCATGAATATCTGACTCCATTTAGAACAAAGGACAACAACTTTAATTCTTATGGAATTTACGCCAGGAACGAAGTTTCTAGAGAGACAGAAAAGAAGAGATAATTATTACGCCATGTTTTGCGATACAATTATTTGCTTATGATGATTCCTAAAAAAATACAACAGGAAACGGAGAGGAAGATTAAGCTATGTGAACCGAAATATGATTGACATGTAATGCAGCACCTGTGCAGAATTAAAAAGGAAGGCAAGGAAGTGGCATTCATGGATATTGCAACAAAAAATCTTGGAACTGATACACCAAAACATGAAATGTCACTTAATAGTAAGCATATTAATTAAAAAACTTCATTTCTACAAGGCATTGGCAATTATTTTGCAGATATCTTTTGAAGAAAGGAGTTACCGATTTTTTATTTTTTATTTTTTTTTGCCTGAATTTATTTGTATTTACCGCTATAAATTTAAAATGTATTGTGAGTTTGCCCAATATGTGTATCCCTTAATACCTGAATTCATTTTGAACAAATAACAAAGAGTGGTAAATCTTGTAAAGATCATTGTTACCTCTAATGCCATAATTGTGTTTCATTCAGATCAAATATTAAAATACACAATTATGTCGTTAGAAGTAAATACAATACTATTTAAGATTACAAGCAGTTTAAGACTGTCCATTGATGATGCAATCATCTACACGGTAGTAAGGAATTCGGCCAGTTGCTTAAAAATTCAGCAGGATCTGGACATTACTTCAGCATGGTGAGATGAATGAAAACTTACACTAAATTGTAAAAAGTGCAAGATAATGTGCATAACTAATAAAAAGAATCCATTTATTCGGAAACACAAAGAGTTCAGTTATTGATATGGCCGATTCCATTAAGTATTTGGGAGTAATAGTAGAAAGCAACATGAAATGGGACGTTCACAATACATCTGTAATAGGTATATGTATATGTAGGCTGCGATTCATAGGTAGAATCTTGAAAAATTGTAATGCACGAAGAAAGGAGAGAACGTACAAAACTCTCATGCGAACACTTTTGAACTGTTGTTTTGCCGTTTGGGGTCATTTTCGTAAGGAGTTTATTAACAGTATGCAGAACAGAGAAGAGCGGCTCGATTCGTGACTGCTTGCTACATTCCTTACGAAAATGTCACAGAGTTGATTGTAGATTGGGCTGGAATTGTTTGGTAGATAGACGACACAGGTATCGTTTGCGCTTAGTGCTAAACATCCGTACACCCACTTTCACTTACGAGTGCGATGAAATACTTCGTCCACCAACCTATTTGGGTCGCAATAACAGGAAAGATAAGATTAGGGAAATGAGGTACCGCACTGATGTCTATATGAATTCCATTGTGCAATTTGGGATTGGAATGCACAGAGTAGAGATTAGTTTTGATGCAAATCACCATCTTTCATCCACTGTTTTGTGAATTGCTGAGTATGTATGTAGATGTAGTTATTTGTTCAAACAGAAATCATCTATTCAGGAATATATATTTCAACAAACTTAAAACACGTTATAACAGACCCCAATCTTTAATGAAATTGTATTTTAAGAATTATTTGTAGCAAGCTGGAAGCTGAGTGAATATTGTTTTGCATATTTTTCATGCAGTTAATTGTGAATTTGTGTGCATGAACTTTGTTTTATGGAAAGAAACTACGTAAATACTATTTGATAAGTTCAATGACAGTACCATGCATGAAACATTGATTAAAAGTTTGAAATTCTAAGTATTGAGGTGAGCTATGATGTTTAGAGGACAATTTGTCACCGTTTGGACTGATTTTTGTGGATAATTTTAATTGGAAATATCTTTAATTGTCATTTCTGTGCATTTCATAATGATTGTGAATGATTTTGCATTAATTCCAAATGTTTTAATGTGATTTTAATTGTTTAAGTATTGTTAGAATTCCAGAAACGTCGGTCGGAAGTCTTTGAATTATTTTCGTAATTTTTGTGAAACCTATATAAGCAATCGGCAGAGACGAGTTTCAGTAGTATCTTTGGAGTCTGGTGTCTTTAAAGAAAATAAACAAAGTTGAATCTGAATCTTGTTGGACTCGTTATTTGATTATTATTTTTAAACGAGATATCTATCAACATTTTAATGTTTATTATTATGCTTTCTCAGCATCGCTTAGTGTCTCACGACTGTTGATTGAATTGGAAGATGAAAAATTAATGGAACACGACAGCCGCTTTGGCAGCTCTTGAAGGAACAGAAGAGACCGCCGCAGAGAAGGAGACCTCTACCAATTATTACGGTGCGTGGCGGGTCGTCGGCCTGCGCGGCGTAGTTGCGCAACACGAGCCAGTGAACCACTTGCGTAACATCAGCCAGGGACACTCATTACCATCAATCACAACGGCCTCTGGATACCCGACAGTTACGATATGAACATAGCTGCCGAACATCTAAACATAGGAATGTCAATAGTCTCCCATAAAACAAACAGCTGTGAGTGCACATCTTGAATCAACGTTTCTAAACAATCTTTTTTACGTCTATGGTGTTTGTAATGCGGATGAGGGGTGGAAGAATGGTAAGATGAAGCCCAGTGCCGGTTCATTCAGGTGTACCTAGCAGAAAGGTACCAATGAAGACTATAAAATCAACGTCCCATTCAGTGGATGAACCGCCATCTAGGATGTAGCATACTAGTATTCCTGTCACATTGATGAATGTTTTGGAATTTAGCTCAGGCGTTAGGTACACAATATGGCGATTGACGTGCACCACCACCTCTTCTACTCAAATAATGAAAACCTCTTTCAAAACTGATCCTCTGAATCGCCAACTTTACGTCTAGAGGTAAACCATATTATGATGCCTCAGAGACCTTTGCAACCAGGGGCGACCAGTTATAATAATCAATTCAAAATTTCGTTAGATTTACATACTTTGTCGGTATGAATGCAGTTTTTTGAGAGGTTTTAAAATGGACTTTTGTTTTTGATTCAGACGGTCTAGCAGGTATAGACATTTTGTCAATCACGGATCTCTTACTTATCAGAAAACGTATAGTTGTTGAGGAATGTAAAAATTCCACTCTAATGTTTGTAGAGACCACAGCGCTTAACATTATTGCAGTGCTGATCCACTTCGAAAACTGCCTTCAAGCGTATATTTCAGGCGATAGGTGAAGAATCATTTGGTTAAGTAGCTACATCGTCTAGTTCCAAGGACGTTATTTAGTAATTATATCACCTAGATATTTCTTTCATCTACAAAAGTCTTAATTACTTTCAGGTAAGTATTCTACCTATTACTTATTGTATATACTGTAACAGAATGACCAAATATGGGTCATTTCGTACATTTTTACATATAATATTTTGTATATTTTTATATATGAAAAGAATAAGAGAGGAAGTTTAGGGAGAGATTGGTCAGTGTTTGTGGGACCTGAGCTAGACGCGCCAGATTGTCGCGACAGGCCGGCGGCTGCCAGGGACAATGGACACCAGCTACCCTTTCTCACGCATTTGGTCAAGCGTATAATCCCTTGGCTCCGGGGAAACTGTACACTGGGGTGAATGATCGTATCCAAACACCAGGTCTCCCAACGGTCAGTTTGGAGGTCACAGGTGACGAATAAGTCCGAGGCTATGTCGAGTTCGCACGAATCGAGAAAGAAAATGTTCGCCTATCGTGACAGCCGCAAGGAGAAGCTTGAAAATGACACGACCAATCGAGAGAGACTTCCTTTGCATTTTGTAATGCCGGTGTATTTTTGCTCTATGTAAACCACGAGCGACGGGAGGTGGCTTTTTCCAGCGGACGCTGGAGAGGACTTGACTCCGAGCCTTCAGACTTGAAGGAGCGGATCTTCCGAAGTTAGAGATCTCTCCGTCTTGGCATCGAACCTGAGGGTCAATAAGCGTGTCTTGTACAGTGAGGTCACTGTGCACGCATCTAGTACGCTTGCTGACGGACGCGGTGCATTGTCCGCTATAGCCAAGGGGCTATAGTAATTCCGCCGTCGCGGGAAATACATCGCCGTCACTGTAATAATTCAACAGTGCAGTGTGGTACTTTTATTCGGTCATTGATTACAGCCCTGTAACGACCACTGAATGATTAGGAGTTCTCGCACCCCCCAAATATTCAGCTAGCTGGGGCAGACTTTCTTAAAGCCACACTTGGTGGACAATTTAAATTATCCTGGCGCCCGGCATTTGAGATCGGATACAGTTAATGTCAATACTGTGTTTGATTTATGGTTCCCGATCACTGTGAAGGGAACTTTCATTTGAAAAATCAAGTGTGAAGCTTTCTTGCTTGCCAATTAACATTGGGAGTTTGTTTCAAGATTAATTTTAAAAGTTGTTGTGTTTTAATGCTTTGTTTATTTGTTAATATGTTGGCAATTGTAGAAGAGGCTTTGCATAGTTCTTTTTATCATATTTCAATGTGTCAATGTTAAGGATAAATAAGCCTCGCCTGTACGCCATTATGAGTACCCAATAAATTAGCACCATAGGGTTTCTTTGAATTATAAAAGGAAGGGAAAGGTTTTCACCCTTACCTCCCCACCGGCACATACCGCTACAATACTAATGGGTGCAATAAATAAACCAACATTGGTTGTGGTATAAGATTAATCCTAGTAACATGCTATTTTAATGCATTATCAATGTATCAGCTTCCTGGTATAAGGAGGTTCTCATTGCAACATAGAAAAGGCTGTCGTGTTCGAAATAACACTGTTCACGTGAAAATTACTGATGCACTAAATGCACCCCTCTGTACTCTATAGTTTTCAAATTGTAGAAGCAAGGGAGGAATCTTTCAACGTATTTTATAATATAATTTCATTCAAAATAATTTCGCCAGCAACATAACACTAAGTGCGGCAATTCCCTACACTGTAAGAACCTCTTGCCACACTGCATGCAGAACACTATAAAAACTTTTTTACGTATTTTCCCAATGTCGTCCAGGCGAGGTGGTGAGAATATATCACAAAAGCTCACACTCCACAAAACACATACCACAGCAGACACTTTTGCGTGTTTCTAAGACATTTTATGGCAACCAGGAACAAGGTGATGACGTCAATAATGCTTGTATCCGTGTCGGAAACATTTTTTTCCGTATTTACCTTTTCATGTTCATGTTCATTCTTGAAGAAGTGAAAATATTTGCTCACGGTATCATTGAATTATCAGTGCTCATCACCCATACTGAATTGGGCGGAGGCGACAGCACTGATTTGGAATGGTGTTTCCACAGCATGGGACAGCCTTATTAGCTTCAAACAGGTTCTGAGTGGCCATCCACCGAGAAAACCCCACAATTTCTATCAAAATTTTGATGTTTGCAAAACAGAAGGCGGCAGCAGATTGCATTTCTTGTTCTTGCCAACGATAAACAGCAGTTAAATACGGGATAATATTAAATTCAGATTCAGCTCATAACCAAGCAATCAAATTTCGCAATTAATTGTAATTCCTGATGCGCGAAGACTCCTACTTGCTCTGGTAGCATTAAGAGAATAATGACACATGCAAACGTCCTGAAATATTTTTTTTAGGGCTGTATGCCCCATTAACGTCTTTAGAGGCGAAAGAGATTGGAGGAAAGAAACGGGAAACTAATTTCAGGAAACCATGTAAAACCGAAATCTGGATTGCCGAACGGGGATTTTAACCCAAGTCCACTTGAATACCAAACCAAATCGTATCTTTAACTTACCGGACTCGGTGTTGAAAAGAAAATATCTCAGACAAAATAAATTGTTGAACATGTAAGATGGTAAAGCTAAAATTTATCAGTTTGGAAAATAATTTGATTTATGACATTGCATTTTGGAGTTGTGGTTTATTTTCAGTCAGTGTATTCAATAATGTAGCCAGTTTTAATTAGTCTCTTATCACTGTTTATCAACTAAATTTGTTTGTGTTCAAAGACGCAACATATTTCGGAGGAAACAGAATAGAGCTCATGAGACTGATTGCTTGCTGCCATTCGGGTTAGAAGAAGCACCAGTGAGCGGACGTGTCGTGCTGTGCGCTCCGACTTAGCAGTGTATGTAGTGTTGTTGCTGTCGGAGATTAAGAGCAATATTATCTTTGAACTAGCAGTTACGATTATCTGTGGATTCTGTTTATAGTTACTTTCGTTGTACTCAGATAGATTAATAACGAGTTAAAGCACGTTTGTAAAGCACGTCTGTTTATAGTATTTAATACGCTACAGTTGCAGTGTTGGTTTTGGTTTTTGTGGATTCTGTGTTTCTACCAGTGTCCGGATACGCCTGCCATTGCAGCTTCAGCATTGTACAATGTACAGGTACTGTGAATAATCGCTATATTGTGAGATAGATCCAGCGAGGTTTCGGCCTTGAGAATTGACTTGCAACTGCAGGTTAACAAAATGGATTTAGTTTGTGATGAACCCACGTATTAGGAGTCGCAGATGGAGTTCAGTAACGGAAAGAATACGACAAGCGATACTAGTGACTGCGTTCCAAATGCAATTCCTTTTGCATTTGGAGAGAGGTACAAGGAGCTAGTTAAATACCTAAATGAGATCCAGGGTCAAAAATTATCAGAACAAAAGCTAAGAGAGCTAAAGGATAAGTTTGCGTCCTGGGCAGTCGCTGCATCTCATATGGAGGGAAGACTGAAAGAGTTAATCAACGAAAATAATAGACTAAGACAAGAAATTAAGGAAAGCGGGGGTGTGCAGCCCACACATAGCTATGCTGCAGTCGCAGCTGGTGGTGGAAGGCACACACCAAAAATTATGATAACCCCAACAGCGACTTGTGCAGTGTTCATTTCTTCTAAAAAAAAAAAAAAAAAAAAAAAGGGGGAGACGCCTAAACAAGTGGGGGAAAGGTCACTACGATACTAAGGCCGCAGAAAAACAAAATAAAAATAAACAGCGTTAGGACAACAAAGCAAGCTGTAATTGTTGAGACTAATACCGCGCAGGATGCAAAGAAATTTCTAGATAACCAGACACTTAATACTGACATGAGATGCGAATTACCCAGGAAGTGGAAGCCATTAGTTATTCTATATGATATACCAGTCTCCATCGGTACAGAGAAATTGAGAGATATTGTTTATGAGAAAAATTTTGAAGACAAAGTAGCCAGAACTGATTTCGTTTAAAACCAAGATTTAAAACAGGTGCGAGAAATAAAGCTACCGTCCATCATGTAGTGGAAGTTAGTGGAAAATTAATAACTATGTTGTTAGAACAGAAAAAAATATTCATCGAATTTTCAGCTGTGACGGCTAAGGATTACATTACAGTACTGAACTGTGTAAGGTGCTGTGATTGGGGTCATGTCAGCAAGCACTGTCAGCAGGCTGACTCAATATGCGGCCACTGCGGTGCAAGCGGACACAAGAAAGACCAATGCAAAAAGAAAGACATTGCTCCCGTACGCATCCCTTGCGCGAAGAGAGGTAAAACGTGCAAAAAGAAAGGGAAGGAGTGTCTAACCTATCAGATGCTCCTTCAGCGTATGATCAGCCGAATAGATTATGGATAAGCCAGTTAAAGCAGCGAAAGGGATTGAAAAAACCATTATATATGATAATAACAAACAAGAGGAAAAATAAAAATCCGTCACGGAAGCGCAGGGATGCAGAACGAGCGGCAAAGTTTAGAAGTAAAAAACAAGGCAGCCGAGACTTTACAGACGGAAGAATTTGCAGAGACACAAAACACAACGAAAGACGCTGCAGTTCATACTGAAGAATACGTACAGACGAAACACATAGCGAAAGACACTGCAGTTCAGACCGAAGAATACGCAAAAATAAAAAACATACTGAAGGATACAATCACACAAACTATTATCAGCCTTCCTTACCCAGGAAGAAGGGCAGGACTTGGTTGGTGTAAAGGGCCTAACTTCATCGATGCAAGCCCGACGGCAGCGCAATCTACACACCCTAAAATATCACTGCAAACAAAGTTTGAAAAAAAAAACTGCATTAGATTCCACAAAAATATACATAGACCTTGAGAACACGGTAAAAATTAGGAGACTAGCACAAGAACATGTGTTGGCAATGGCGCTTAGGCACCTCACTAGGATGCTGCACCCAGCAGGGAAAACAGTCACCTTTCCCCAACTTGAAGCAGTGGACAGAATACAGCTCAAGGCCAGCAACTTACCCACGGATCCAGCCCAGTTGCTGACGCTAGTTAAAAAATTATTCTACAACAGAAATGAGATTTTTGACCCGGACCAAATACATAAACAATTTGTGATGATTTACGGAAGGATAGTTTTCGACGCGAAACTTCCATGGCCTCAGAGTAATGTTTACACTAAGCTCCCATAGATGAAAGGTACAATCAAAATTGCACAAATCAAAGCAAGAAGGACACATATGGTCCTGTATGAGCTAAGGAATCTTGCTGCACAATATGACTGGGATGTTATCTGTGTGCAAGAGCCTTACTCTAAAGGCGGACAAATACCACACATGCCAGTATCCGCAGAAACAATAGTAAGTGGACCTAAACCTATGGCAGGAATCATTGTACTAAACAAAGCACCAACTGTAACCAAAATATCGCAATACTGTGATGAGCACAAAGCATGTGCAGAGATCGATACCGGGTGGTGTAGCGTTACTTTGGTATCGATGTACTGCCAATACATGGACCCTATAGATGCTTATCTAAATAAAATAAAAAAATTTTCACTGAGTTACAAAATCAAAGGATTATTATAACAGCAGATATAAATGCACACTCCCCGCTCTGGTACAGTGATAAAACGGATGAACGAGGCTTAATGGTAGAGGAACTGTTAAATGAGTTATGCCTGGAAGCCAGGAACTGCCCTAATAATGCTCCAACCTTCAGTAATAGAGCCAGTGCAAAATCGAATATAGATGTATCGCTGACCAACCAGCTGGCAGGAAATCTAGCCAGAAACTGGAGGGTGGTTGAAAACGAAACTACAACTGACCACAACTTGATTCTGTTTGATCTGGCCAAAGGAATCAATGAAATTAACGACACAAGGAAAAAATATAACTTGGGCAAAACTAAGAGATGAATTCCGTCTACCAGTTCTGATGCAGATGTCGTAGCAAGAGGGATCACACGTGAAATTCAGCGCGTAATGAAAATGGCCATTCCCCTCAAAAGACCAGCGAATACTACAGACATACCGTGGAGCGACCGATTGCAAAAACTACGATCGGAGATGAGGAAAGCGAGAAAAGAGTACCAACGGTCCATGATTGCTGCCGATAGGTGCTTGTTTCTCGATAGATAGAGGGAAAGGAAGACTGCCTTTAAAGAGCTGCTAATAAAAACAAAGCAGCAGAGTTGGGAGGCTTATGTAAACGCTAATTTAAAGTCAGATCCCTTGGGCGTCCCCTACAAGATCGCAGCTAGCAAATTGAGACCACCAACTACACTATCAAACGTAATAAGAGCAGACGGGACCATGACGGCCAATTGAAGCGCAACAGCTGAGGAACTGTTAAAAGTACTATTACCCGACGATAAGGCAGTAGGTGAAAGTTTAGAGCAACAAAATCTCCGTAAAGGTCACAATGAAATTTATACCTCAGCTACATTAGCTGATGATGTGACACCAGACGAAGTAATTAAAGCGATTAACGCCAGGTCGCTGAAAAAGACACCTGGTCCGGACGGAATCGCTGCTGAAGTGCTCCAGGCATTAATTGTTCAGTTGGCTTCACCACTATGCATACTATTTAATAAATGCCTTCAGCAAGTCCAGGTTCCAAATATCAGGAAGCAGAGTGAAGTGGTGATCCTAAAGAAGGGGAACGACAAGGATCCATTAAATCCTAAATCCTACCGGTCGATCTGTCTGCTAAATGTGTTTTGAAAAGTGCAGGAAAAAAATTTAGTATGGAAACTACAGCAACACAGGAAAGAGTATGGTATGAGTATACATCAATTTGGTTTCATAGCGGGTAGGTCGACCGAGGATGCCACAAATAAGGCCGTACATCTAGTGAAAAGTGGTAATAGCAAGTATGTAATAGCCATTTTTGTTGACATTACTGGAGCATTCGATAACTTATGGTGGCCGGCACTTTTTAGCCGCCTACTAACAATAGGAATTCCTAGTAACCTCTACGGAACGCTACGCGACTACTGTAAAAACCGATTTGCCAAACTGAGGTGTCCTCGAGTGACTATAGAGAAAAAATTAACTAAGGGCTGTCCGTAAGGATCGGTGTGTGGACCAGTGTTCTGGGATATAACATTCGAAATGGCCATAGAAAGCATGATTGGGCAAAAAGGACTCCTGGGGCTGGTTGCCTTCGCGGATGACCTCCTACTGCTGATACAAGGCGAAACAAGAGACGAAGTAGAGACTAGAAGCAGAATGGCATTAGGACATTTACAAAACTGGTGCTCTAAAGTGAAATTAACCCTTGCACCATACAAGACTCAATTCATGGTTCTCAGTAGCCGCCCCAAGAGAAATCCAATAATAAAAGTTAACGACGTCTCCATAAAAAGAGCTAGAACTTGTAAATATCTGGGATTCACGTAGACGAGCGACTAAACTTTGCTGACCATATAACGGAGGTGTGTAGTCGTGCCAAAATACTGATGAACAAACTGATCAGTATTGGGCAAAGAAAAATTAATCTTCCAACGTCCATAGTAAGGAGGTGTCACGACAGTATATTATCCTCGATTGTGGGATATGCTACTAGCAGTTGGGCGCATAAGCTACGACAAGTTAAACCTCGCCAGGCACTAAGAAGCGTACAAAGAAACGTACTGATAAGATTAAGTGGTGCATACAGCACAACAGCAACCGACGCTCTGCTGGTTGCGTTGGGCGTTTGGCCACTTGACCTAGAAGTTAGAAGGAGAGGGCCACACTATTGGCTACGAACCGGTGACTCCGAAAAAGTAGAACAAATTTTAGGAACACCAGTTACAGAAGCACGGGAGATAAAAACAGTCTTGATGGAAGAATGGCAAGAACAGTGGTCGCGTAGTACGACTGGCAGGAGAACCTACAATATTTGGCCAACAATTCAAGAGAGATTAAACCTTCGTCACCTAGATCCATCAACTGGACTTATTCATTACATCACCGGTCATATCCCAGCCTACTACATAAAAGAGGACTAAAAGACACAAGCTTGTGTGAGTGCGGGGAAGAAGGTAAACCCGAAAACATCGTCTGGGATTGCACACAAATAGCAGAAACCAGAAACGAAGGATGTCATGAACTAAGAAACATGAAAACGGAAGACATACTAAAAAATGAACAACTATGGCGCAAACTAGACGAAGTGACGCAAAACGTATCAAAATTGCAAAAGGAGAGATTCATGCAAAGTTAGCGACAACAAGAGGAAGGCCAAGTCAAGTCGACTATGAGGTCACAGGGTAACACCCGAGAGCAGCCACAAGCGAATGCGTGTCTGAAAACGCAACCAGCTGGTCTGCGGAGAGGAGTGCTTAAACCATATTAAAGGCTTTAAATGGACCGTTTCGAAGTAACACCACTGGAAATTCTATCTACAAAAAGAACTTGCTAAACCAACACTTATAAAAGTATATATTGTATGTATAAGTTCTTTACTAGTGCTTAGATGAACTATAGTCCGATGCATAAAATGTGGTCTGACATTGCAATAACACAAATAATAGATAATAGATGCAGTCTCGAGCAGCTTCTGCATATTCTGGCATAGATACATTTATGGACAGAAAATAAGTAAAACATTGTTATCTCTTAAAATATGTAAAAATGTTAATAGTTAGTAATGAGTAAAAGTTGTAAATTATGTAACCAATAATCTTAAAATAAGAATTTGTTCAAACTTATACTATTGGAAATAACAAATACCGGCAGTAGATGTTAAACTAATCTAGTTCACCTGTGAAAATGAACAACCTACTAGCCGTATATTAAAGACTCCTTACTTCTGCAATTATGTATATACTAGCAGTTACCCGCGACTTCGTCCGCGTGGAAGAGTGTTGTAATATAAGATTTTCTTGAGAGGTCTGGTCGCTCAGTGGTTAGGGCGTCCAAATGGACATTGAAAAGTCCCCAGCTTGAATCCCAGTCTCGGAGAGGATTTTCATAGGTCCTTAGCTCGACCTTCACCTCTGGCAGAGGTTGTTGTGTGATGTGAAGTACGCCAGAATGCTCACGTGGTTCTGATTCCACATTGAACTGTAGGTCCTCTATGTCGAGTAGGATTACTACGTTAGGTTAAGCGGCTACGAAAGGGACTGACTGCGTAGACGTAATGAAGCCTTGCCACCAGATCAATACGACTATACAATTTATTTTAGAGCTATTTTTATTGGTAATAGTAGTAATAAATATTGCAATAAAATAACAAAAATTAATTTGTTCCAAACAACTTCATCGAACTTTTAAATCATTAAAAATATTCTGTATGTTAGGATTATTTTCAGTTTAATACATCGGTATATACAATATTGTAGGACTTGTTATTTTCTGAAAAAACATGTAAATTTTTCGCACTCGATACCCGCGAGCAGGCAAAATATAGTTGACCAAAGGAAAAGCAGTGAGTATCCAAGTGTATTCCCACCAATTTCAACGCTTGACCCTGCGATTTATTAATTGTCATTGATAATGCAATTTTTAATGGGAACTGTAATGTTTTAAATTGAAATGGAATATTACTGGTAATAATTGGGATACGCGGAATTATAACGGCTTCCCCTTTACATTCACCGGTAAGAATTGTCGCCATCACAATGTTTCTTCCTAGTTCTGTGATGTGTAATCTGGTGCCATTCGAATACTTTGAGGGGCAGGGGGGGATCGATATTACGCATCAGGAGAACTCGAGCGCCAACCTTAAGCTCCAGTTTGTGGGACGATAGCCCAGATAACTCGAAGGAGTTTGAAAATTCGACGGGGTAGGTAGCAGCATCGTCAGTTAACATTACTGTATCGATGGAAGAGTGTGTTGTCACTTCCCCGACTATTTCATCTAATACATTTTTTAGCTCTCGCATAACCAGTTTTCGTCATTGATAATATTTAGTTGAATGCTCGGGAAAATATTAGTAATGAGCTCGCGTTTGTTCAGGTGTTTCAGCAACTCGTTGCAATACCAGATATGCGGCATATTGTTGTCGCCGTCTTTTTGTTTGCTTCGGTGTTTCAGAAGCTCTTGAGATCGATTGCCATTCCGCTTGCTCTTGCACCGAGCTCGCGTTTTTCCCGGTGTGATCGTCCAGACACCAAGTGTTCAGTTTGGCGTCGTCGCCCAACTTGCGACTGCTTCGGCAATTCAGCATCCCCATAAGCCGCAATACGTGCTAAGTGTTCTACCCTGTGCAGCTCTGCTAGAGGATTTGTTCCTGGGTTTTGGCTATTTTCACATCCATAGTTTTCTTACATTTCATTGAAAGATTTGACTTTCTTTTACCCGGTATCTCTTAAAATTACTAATTTCAAAATTTGCGAATTAAAATTAATATAGTTTTAATTATGGAAACTGGAAACGTCAAAATATGATGGAAGCGACTATCATCCAAAAAAATTACTGACATTCAAAGAGCAAATAAATACCTAAGTGGCCTAAGGACGTTCATCTCGTTAAAAAATTGCGAAACTAAAAATGTATATTTGATTTGCGCTGGATATCTGAAAATTTACTAATATTTTTTTTTTTAAGTGAACTTAATTTGCTCTGTGAATATTGATTTTGTTTTGAAGATATGTGGGCTCCATCAATTAATTCTGCTTTAAAACAGAAATTTAGGTATTATAATAGTAATTGATTCTTTTATTCGTAATGATCAGTGTTAATGTTCGTTTCTCTATCTGTGAAAACAGTTTATCAGTATACTATACTATAGTTCGTTCGTTTCGATCCATTAATTCTGCTCTGAAATATAAATTTCAATGTTAAAGTAGTAATTGATTCTTTATTCATAGTGGGGTTCTCAATCTGAAACATAATTGAATGTCTACCGGCAAAATCACCACTCTGCTTGTCTGACACTCCACTATCTGAATAGAACATTTATAAATTTGAAAAAATTACTTCGAGCAATGCCGCGTGTTCTGCTAAGTCATCCAAGCTTATTATATATCTTTTGAAACAATATCATTATAAAGCGATACAGACGTCATTAAAATGGTGCTCGTGAAAGAAGCTTAAATAACCAATAATGTTCTCATTTTGGCCCATGCTGCATTTCAACCAAGTCGCAAACTCCGCTAATAATACCGCTAGAAAATCAAAGCTTCTATTACTCGCGCATTAATACATTAGTAAAGTGAATTATTATTTCAGATCGCAGGAAAATAAATACTGAATACATCTAAAACTACATTCATTATTGCAGTAACGTAATTAAAAAATTTATACTAAAATGTTTGTAACTTACAGTGTACAAAGGAAAGTCCATAATTCTCTACAACTCTAAGACAACTTTCATTAATATTCCTGGTCAAGTTTACATCGCAATAAAGTGACTGTTACTGCTCGTGATTTAGTAAGGTGTATAATGAAATTAAATGTGATGGTAATTTATGCTACACTATTTAGGAATCTTGATATAGAAAATTCTGTTACTACTAGAAATGCTCTTGCAATGCGTTTAATGTGTTGAGTTGTGTTCATATCGTTTGATTTTATAGCGGCAATATTAGCAGACATAGTGGTTAGATTGAAATGCTGCCTGGAACAGATTATTTTTTTGTTACAGCATAAGGCAGAAGTCATTTAGTTATTATTAGTACTAAATAAGCAGCTTTCATAAGCTCCGTGTAAATGGGGTTTATCGCGTTGTAAACGACTTCCAATATTGCTTCATGAAACAATACATTTCTACGTTAGGCCATTGAATACATTCGTTTTAAGTGAAGGATTTATTAGATATTTGTAGAAATCGAACAGTAAGTTAAAAAAAAAGCACTGTTTGTGAATCATAGTCTACTATTTGTGCTGATTTATACAAAAATTTTGAACAAAAAAGGGTTAGTTAAGTTTTAAATTTTGGCAAAAATAATTTGTAATATTACAGAGACTGTATAGTAGCAAAAAAGAAGACACACAGGAAATAAATTAAACCGAGAAAGAATGGAATCCGTAACATTTTTATAAATACGACCTTTCGGGCACCGGCATTTTGAACTTTTAGCAAATCGACTTTCGTGCTGGTATACTCATAGCATTTTACGTTTTTTGGGTTTTTTTTTCCAAGTTCTCATTTTTTACATTTTGTATGACGCATATATTACGATCGAAATTATGGTGTAGTATTTGAGATGTCATACTATTTTCTGCACGCAAAAGAAAACATCTCTTTGTGAACTTAACAACAGTACCTACCTTTCTTTTTAATTTAAGGTTAACTACTGTACAGATTTATATTTTTGCTTCCAAACTATTAGTTGTTTAGTGCATCGGTTTTGTGGCTTTTAAACTAAACACAAACTTGCATATGTAAGAATGTTTTTGCTTTTATTTCTGTAAAGTAGTGTTTGCGATTTACATAAAAAGCATAGAGTAAACGTTGCACGGCTGTCTACGAAGTAGGAAACTCTTTGTTGTTTGCGAATTGATATTGATGGCAATTTTTTAAAAGAACTATGCGTTTTTAGCGAGATAACATCTATCCTATGTCACTTCGCACACAATTAACTGACCTCATGCCAACTTTCATTTAAATATGTTGAGTTATTAAGGTGTGATTGATTCCAGGAGTATATGCCAAACACACATCCGAATTTTCTCATTTCTTATTTATAGATATATAGATTATTGTAAAATTAGTTATCAGAACCATGTATTGGAGGTGGACCAGTACTTCCGATGGGCGGCCTTCTCGATCACATTGGCTGCCAGAGAGACTGAGAACGTGTGCTATTACGGGAGATCTGGAATTCGGATTACCAGCTCCGATACCAATAGCTGGAAAATGCTTTCTTAGGTTGTAGCAGTAGATAGTTAGTAGTATAGTAGCAATGGTAGAAGTACAAAGTGACAAGTGACATAGTGAAATATCAAAAATTCTAACCATAAAGGGACCAGAAACTTGCAAACACTATACAAAACTAGAAAACTGTAACAAATCAATTATGACAAAATGCGGCAAGTTTAGGAAGTCAATAATATACGTTAACAGCGAAACAATCGTATGTATCGATGCCAACAAGAAAAGACTGTACAGATATTGCCAAAACTATACGTAACAAAAATTGAAGTTATTCATTGTGGAATTATCATATGTAAAACTGTTATGTTAAATTGAGGCCTGTTTTAATTTCTAGATTACTAGGCTGCAAAAATGTGTGCTAAATTTTAAAAAATAAAATGCCATTATTATATCATCTACGACTCAGCTGCTCATCAATGTAAGAAATATTAAAGTAACCCTTCAGCGATATTCGATTCATAACGCTAATGCCTCAGTAACATTACCTACCATTAAAATCCTTTTGGGCCTACATATCTTGAAATTATGAATCTTCAGAACACAAAAGCAAACGTCATGCTTTTATCTGTTCCATTTAACATACAATATCATCAAACGTTAAAGCTCTAAGACATGTGGCTTAGAATATAACTCAACTAGGGCTGTTGATAAAATATCGATATATCGATATATCGATATTTTTTTAAAAAAATATCGATATTTATGAGTGATATTTTTAGGACGATATATCGATATATCGATATTGAAATTTGGATATCGGAGTCCGATATTTTTTAAAAATAAGTTGTTATTTTCCGTTTTCCTTGTAAAATATTCCAAGTTATTATTGGAGGGAAAACGATTACCTGTATTGCACATGCAATACATTTTCATAGATAGAATCTTATGAAACAATGAACGATCCGAGCACATGGAGAAGCAGGATCGCCGTAAGTGGACGTGCAAGGCAGCATATTATGTAGCCGGGATGGCAACTATGGGGGCGGCAATCTCACAGTTTTTTCACCCGTTTCGGAAATTTCCTAGATCCGCCACTGACTGTACCTTCATGGATTCGATCAAGGCTGAACTGCAAACTCAATCAATTTTGAAGACTCTTGTGGAGAAATTTTATCTGTTTTGCAAAGCAGTGACGGAGAAATATTTATGAAAATGGCAAAATCTAGTAATAAATATTTTAAAAGTAGTTGGTTCAGATCTGTTTTGATTGATATTGATTTAGCAAAAGATTGATGCTAATTTTTTTTTATTTGTTGATAAAACCTGATGTTGATTTTCTGCCTAATTTTAATTAATGAGCCTAAAAGAAGTGTTCAGTTTTTGTTTAATATTTTTGAGATTTTGATTGATAATACCCGATGTTGATTTTGTACCAAAGTAAAAAATTCCTAACGAGGTGGTCAATTTTTGTTTTAAGTTTAGTATTTTTCCTTTTGATTCATGATACCTGATGTTTAATTTCTACCATACTTTAATTAATAAACTTAAAAGAGGTGCTATATATATGTTAGATAGCATATTTACCTAAAATAGAATTTTTTATTAATTAGCATTTTTGTTCACTCTTTAAACATACCGCTAAAATAGTTTTTAGACCCAGAAATGTCCCTGAAATTATAAGCCTGTTTCTGGCACTCCACAGTTAAATATTTCGCCCGAATTGGATACGCTTCTTGTTCCAGACTAACAGAAGAATTGAGCTCCAAAATTATGTCACAGCCAGTTTTGTTATATCACTTACGAATTTATTAGGATAAGAAATTGAAAAAAAGAATCTACCACTTTTGGATTGCCTTTACAAAGCGCTATGCTAAAAACTTATTATTATATATTGGTGCCCTCAAAAAACAATTTGTTAACGTCAAAGGAACTAGGGCTGTTGATAATATATCGATATTATTTTACAGAAATATCGATATTTTTAATGATATTTTTAAGACGATATATCGATATTTCGATTCTGAAATTTGGATATCGGCGTGGATATTTTTTTAAAAATTATTTTTTTTCCATACGTTTATCAATATACGGTACCTATTATCTTGAAATGATTGATAAGTATACTTTCTTTGGTTATTTTCACAAGTGAATATCTCGTAATTAATAATAAACTCAATTAAAACACAAGAGGTCATTCAGGAATTCATAAAAGTTACAACAGAAGAAGCTATAAATCAACACTAAATGCATTTCTATCGAGGAACAGTTTTTATTCTGTTTATTTTAAGGAAACATAAAAAATAGTACTTTAGCATATATGAAATTTGTGTAAGTGGTCTCTTAAAAAACGGAGTTCTTATCATGTTTTGTCAGTTTTGTTATTTTCGATATTTCTCCGTTGCTTTCGTCCCTCATATTTTTCAAGGCGACTGTTGCGTCTCCCCTGTTCCTGGCGGACCATTGTCACCAACAATCCAGCTGCGGGTGTCTAATATCTTTATTGACCACCCAGACGCTGTTAACTGTCAACTACTAAGTCGCGATTGTCAGCAGCAATAAATCACCCTGACCTTCTGTTTGCTCTACAATCGAAGACCCTCAGGCTGCAGAAGTCGTAAACAAAAAAACAGATTGCATCATTACACCGCCTGTTCCAGCGTCTCCCCCTCAGGACCAGGGCTGCCAGATTGTATAATTGGATACAAAACTTGTATAATTTGGTTACCTCTTGTATCCTGTTTGTATAACAGATTGCCTTGTATAATTGGATACAAAAATGAGCACTTAAAAGTAAAGTTCATTCCAGCACCTTTTTGAAAGTATTTGCCCTTTGTTTCATTGAGTTGGCAACCCTTCCTGCATATCTATTTCCTTTTTGTTATTCAAAATTTATCAATGTATAGGCCTACATTGTTTACTTTTCGTGGACTTTTTTTGCTCCCAGCACTTTCACTCACGTATGTAATCAATGGATGACCCCTTTGTATAACTGGGTTTCATTCTGTATAATTTCAAAGAGACAGCGGTATAATATAAGTTGGCTGTACTGGCAGCGCTGCTCAGGACATTATATTATGAAGTTTAGTACAGTAATACAGTTAGTGAGGAATAGTGAAGGGCCCTAATATGTCGTCTGCAGTAAACTCCTCGATTGTTTGGAAGTATTTCAAGAAGGTGGACACGAGAAGTGCTTCATGTAATTTATGTGGAAAAAAAATACAAAAGTAGTGGAAATACCACGAATTTAGCTACACATCTGAAGAATAAACATCATTATGCATACGCTCAATTAACCATAAAAAGTAAAACTAATAATACCAAAGGTGCGTCCAGTGGCACCAGTGTGAGTGGTGAGAATGAAAGTTTCAGCAATGCGTCAGCTTCAGTTTCAAACACCAGCAACAACAGCTTTTCTGATGAGAGCGGGGATTTAGTTGATCAGGTAAAATTTTCTTTACGATTATTCCGTTTAATATAATGCTGGTGCCAAACTAACGTTAATGTTTAATGTGCATTTGCAACTGTAGTTGTCGCACCAAAACACAGAATTAAAAAAAAAAAAAAAAAAAAAAAACGCATTTACTGTAGAAAAAAACTGTTATTTCGGGTTGAAATTATGAATAAGTTTCTCATTAAGTCTTCAAGAAAAAGTGTACCCCAAAGCCATAAAATAGGTAACAAAAGTGTAAAGGTTACTGAAACATACGGTTACGCACATTACTGACAACGTCAAAAGCCGTATCCAGCCGCCTGTAATGGCTGCTACCTTCTTCACTCAAAATCCACTAAACACCACGGAATATTAGTCTTCATTCCGATCTAGGGTGCATTTCAACCTAACCACACCCCCCGCTAATACATTCCCTCGAAAATCAACATGCGTAAGTAGCACATTCATGGTATTAATGACGGCTGCCTCCGCGTACCGAAGGTCGCTGGTTCGAGTCCGGCCGAGGGCATGGGTGTTTAGTGTTGTGTCTGTGAATGTCCTTGTCCGTCTTGTAGTGTCCTTGTGTCAATACTTGATAGCAACAAATCACATTGAGCTGGCTGTATGGCCCAGTAGGCGAATGCCATAAAAAAAAATGACGGCTGCATGTTGACTAATATTACACGTAACCCGACGATTGGCATTATATTACTCCTGTATTACCTGTTTTGTCGTCTTCGCGTACACTTTTTCTTGGATACTAATGCCTAAGGAATGTGTTAATCAAGAACAGTTTTTTCTACTTACCGTACTTTAGCACAGCAGCAATAAACGCCTTAAGGTCGGGCCACTCTAGACCGTAGGGCAACCGGGGCGCACCGCACCGTCACTTTTCTTATTGTTGTCGCTCACTCGACTGAAGTGAGATCAAACGACACCGCGTGTCGGCCGACACACGGCCGTGTGTCGGCCCCGATAAATTTGGTTTATATTTTGACGGTGCGGCCCGGTGTCGGGCTGGTCGATATGGAGAACTGTATAGAAAGAGTTCGGAGATTTCCGGTCCTTTACGACTAAATATTGTTTAAATGTTACTGATTGCTTTAGAAGTGTGTCCTTTTTTTTTTTTCAGCCTCACTACAGGTTCATCAGATATTCGTAAAATGTAGTCACAGCCCTTGCATGTTCGCATTAACAAATCAAATCTTTGCCAGTGGTGAAAGTCGATTTTAAGGACTGTAAAAATTGCATCCGAGATCCGGATTTTGAACCGCGGACCTTCCGTACCCAAATCACTCGCCGCAAGAATCTGAATCTAGAAGTAATGGAAAATATGTATTCAATCATATAATAAAGTACCTTTGTGTTTTGGCATGGCAAAAATAAATTATAAGTACGTTTATTTTATTATGTTTGAATAATAATTTTTGATTATAACCAGATTTGTCTCTTGTCTCAGAAGGTTACGGCGTACAATTGTGGAAATGAAAGTCACTGGTTCAAATCCCTGTCTCAGCTGTAATTTTTATGGATCGTACAATTGACATTCACCTCTGGAAAAGCTTTGATTTGTTAATAAAATGCTAGGACGCTCGGTGTTACGAATTTCACGTTAATCTGTAGTTTTCCTTTTCAAATTAGGTGACAACGATAGAGGTGTACTGCGCAGACCGATAAGTAACTCCGCGACTGGAGTTTTTAGATCACATTAAATTATTATTACTTTACGGAATCTTTGCGGTCTGCATTAAAATAAAAATGTATAATAATCTTATTGTTTTTTGTTAAAACAAATATTGAGTGACTCGAAAAGGAACCTCAACCAAAACAAACACGTTAAATGTGAAGTGACATTTAATCGTGATCATATAGAATTACACGAAAATCTTTCTGTCAGTGTGACGACCATTTTGTCAAAACAGTTTTGGAATACTATTTTTGTGCATAAGAGATCAAACAATTAGGAGATAACAGGAGTCACACAAAAAAAGTATTTTAACGTACTTTATTACCTTTGTAGATTACAATGTACAGTATTCTATAATAAAGTACGGGTGGTAGCCGCAGCTACGATACCGAAATCACTTTTAAGGTAATTTTTTAACATTAATTCCGTGAAACAGTCAAGTGTATACGTTAAAGGAGACCGAGTAGGAACCCGTCCCTCACACGGCCGTGCTACGGACCAGTGTGGACGCGAGGGGGGCGAGCCGACATACGGCCGAGTGACGTTGCGGTGCGCCCCGGTTGCGTTGCGGTCTAGTGTGGCCCGACCTTTAGACGATGTGGCTACATAAACATTTAACGATGATAAATAATGCGTTATTTCAAGTTGAAGGTAGAGGCTATTTAAAAGGTCACGGGATTCCTACGGCTCCTACGATATCCCGTAGGATTCACGGAGCTAGAGCTCCGCACTCCCATTTCAACCTTCGGCACTAGAAAGGATGTGGTAGGGCCGGCGCCACGATGCGGTTAGAGGCGTTTATGACTGTCGGTGAATATTTTATAAATGTATTACATTACGCGAGCAAGCAAAGCAATAAAAGCGTTTTTAGAACCAGTGTTTTGTTTGAAAAAATTCAAAGAAACACCTTAGTTGTACCACAGTCCCGACCGCTGTTGGATGACGAAGTAAATGAGCCGTTAGTCAAAGCTGCGTATTCGCGGGGGATAAGTTTTGTAAATATGCAGAAGCCGTGAATAGGGAATGGTAATTAGTGTAGGATTATGGGGGATACGTTCCAAGTTTACAAATCAGTTTTTATGTTATGGGGTGATAGTCACACTTGGAACTTATTAAAACATCATTCTGGTACTTGAAACCGTCTACAAAAATATTCACTGTAAGACTTTCAAATGTTGATCACGAATTAACTATAGTGCCACTCAAAACCACTATTCTCTGATTGTGGTGATACTTATAGCTACTGAAATCCTCTAACACACCTGTAGAAAGACTGTAAAATTGAATAGATAAAACAGATTGCATTTATGTATTTATAAAAGGCAATGTTCATATGTGTGTCCGTTACGCGTATTGAATTGCAGAACGACCGATGTGCAGTATATTTTGATAGAATATTATGGATATTGGAAATAGAAAAATTATTTCATGGCGAGTCTAGCAATATCGAAGCATTGCTGGGTCAGCTAGTATTTAATAAATAGTAGCACAGCAGGAAAATAAACATCCGCTAAGCTAACATTTTTCACTATTATGAATGCAGACATAACTGCATTAAGTAGTTTGAGGCAAGAAGTAGGCATTTTCGGAGCCTTACGGCACAAATTCGTGTGGCGGTAAACTCCTCCCTTCTCATCCTCTCCTAGTGCCCCATCACTGTGAAGCCGCGATTTTGTTTTCAGTCGAGGGTACCTTAAACATGTTTCCATTCTAAAAACTAAGATTACTTCTTTTTCATTAGACCACACCATTTTGTGTTTTTGTAAATCGACGACTGAGCATGGTGGGTGAGTGGTTACGTTCTGGCCTCGTATTCGGGGAGGATGCGGGTTCGAATCCCCTTCCGGGCATCCAGATTTGGATTTAACATAGTTTCCCAAAATCACTCTAGGCGAATGCCGTCATGGTTCCTTCAAAGGTCATAACCTAATTCCTTCCCGTTCCGTGCCTGCAGTCCCTTCCCGCATCCATTGACCTCGACGTCGACGAGGCGTACAGCCGGATGCAGTAATTCGTCGTAGTCAAAACTACAGCGTAGGGAACTTCCATAAACCACGTAGCTCCATTTTGGCCTTCTGTGAACCCCTCTCCCTTCCACTTAGCTTTTCCTCTATTGATTCCAGAGACATTTTGTACTGTTTTCTCTGTCAAACTGTCGTAAATTACATACGGAGATATATTCATATACTGTTGTGTGTTCTGTACCTCATTTTAACAGTGACAAATAAGATAAATGGAAAGATACGTGGCCTGGCTCAGAAACCACCACACTCCACTTTTTCTCATGTAGCCTCGCGTAGCTTTCAGCCAACACCTCCACTCCTAGACCGAGCCACGTAGTTTATGGACGCTCCTATAAACATTGTGAAATGTTTGTGTGGCTACAACACCAGCCGTGAACGACGCATTAAATCCCTTTCATGTGACAGCAGAGACCGCCACCCAAGCTGTTGCAAGCTATTGTTAGAGGCCACATCATATTAAGTCTCGGCAACTCCGGTGATTAATGTTAAATATCACGATGAGTATTGGACATTAGACGTTAGTGCGGCCCCGTATAATAATTACCAAAAATATATTAGATTTTCGACGAGATACATAATTTTACAATTAGCCTATAAAAAATACGTTATAAACACTTAATGTTTATTACAGACTAACCAGGAAGAAGATAACCACAGCTTTGAGTAATGTATCTGTTTGTAGTACATCATCTAAGTTAAAACAACAAACTGTATCAGAATTGTTCGAGAGGAGTGCAAGTTTATGATGGTAAAACATTTATTGTTTTCTTCCGTATGTTTACATCTTATATTTGATCTTTTAGCCTACTTAATGTTTCTTCCAATCTTAGACGGAGGAGAGCGTCATACTGCAATTACTCAAGCTTTAGTTTACATGATCATTAAGGACAATTTACCTTTTGCTTGTGTGAAAAGGAGGGGTTACAAAAAATTTGTCAACACAGCATGTCCTCGTTATAAACTACCATCAAGATTTAAGGTGAATGCGTTGGATCTCTAAACAATTTGTTCCCTTAAAATGTTTCTAACTGTATAATTTGCTCTTCAAATTCAATACCGTTCTAATTCTAACAATTGTTCGTTTTAGGTGACCTGGATTAATCGAACAAAGATACATTACTACAAAAGCTATATAGCTAAATGATTTACAAGAAATTAGGTATCTCACCATGAGTAGTGACATAGTAACAGTAACAAATTCAACAAGAAGTTTTCTTATAATAACAGCTCATTTCCTCAATGTTATTGATGCTAGTCTCAACAGCTGTTGTCTTACTGCCCTATAACATGACACAGGGTAGAATTACTTTTGAATATTTTTCTTCGCGCTTTTTCCATTTTATGACTAATATTAGATCATGTAAATTATTAACTATTAATTTTGCATTTCAGGCGCACACAGGAGAGTATATTAAACAATGTTTTGAAAAAATAACAAGTGAGTTTTCAATAGATAAAGCAAGGATTGTAAATTTCTCTACAGATAATGGTAGCAACATGATAGAAGCAGTCAAGTTATTCTTGGGAGAGAATAAAAGGATTCCCCTGTGTTGCACATACAATAAATTTAATTATTGATGGTGTTTTAAGGAACAATACAAATTTTTCAAACCTGGCTGATCATATCAAATCTATAGTAACATATTTTTAAACACTCAGTTAGTGCTTCTGATTCAATTGCGATTCTGAGCAACAAGCAGAAGGCGAAAAAAGAAGGCCAGAAACTAATGCTCATCTCAAGCAGTTAGCACGCGCTTGAACTCTTGCCTAGAAATGATGGAAGAATTTTTGAAATTGTCTTCAATTGTCGAAAAGGATTTTAGCACTAAGAAACAAGTTCAATGTGCAAGTATATGGGTCAGCAACATCACAGCTAAATATTTTGCGGCCGATGTGGTTCGCTTCTCGGTCCATTTAAAACAGCAAACAGAAGAAATTCTGAGCGTGCAAGAAAATAATTGTCGACAGCAGTTTGGTTAATACATTAACAAATTGTAGCGTAAATGGTAAGAAATAGAAACTAGTCAACCATCTACTACTACTGAATGTCAGTAAAAAGCGATCTGCTAAAAGGTATAAATGACAGATTGGTGCCTCTAGAACATAATTTGTTTTTCGCGAAAGCAACTATCTTGGATCCCCGATTCAAAAATTGCATTTCAGTTCTGCATTGGCTGTTTCAAATGCAATATCATATCTGGTAAAAGACATTTGTGTGGAACATAAAAGAAGGGGAAATATTTCACCAAATATTGGGGCTTCTCCATGTAGAGCAGAAGAAACGACGCCTTCTCTTTGGGATAGACATGAGCATATGCTCTTGAAAAGTACGTCGAATGAAGTTTCTGGCACAAGTTTCGGTACAATGCCTGCTGAATTAAAACAATATTTAGATCAGCCGAATATTTCAAGATCTTCAAAATGCCCTAAAATTCTGGATAGACAGCAGACATTTTATTTCCTGTGCTGTCAGAAAATTTCTTTAAAATATTTGATTTCTTCTGCCACATCTGTTGCATCTGAACGAGTTGCTTCAACAATTAATCTCCTAGTGCCTAACAATCGCAGCAGCGCTAACAGCAGAACATATAAACAAAGAGTATTTTTAAAAAACTGTTGCTGAAAAATATTGGCAAACATAATTTTATATATTTTTATTAATTATTTCTGAAACACAGTGACCTAAGGTTTTAATTAATTTGTAATTTGATATATTTAATAAATATAGCATCATTTATAAACTGCGTAATACCTTTTTATATAGCCGATATATCGATATATCGATATTTTTTTACCGATATAATCGAACCCGATATTAATATTTTTTAAAATATCGATATATCGAAAACTCGATACTTTTAAAAATATCAACAGCCCTAAACTCAAACAAGACTGGATACCGCAATGATTTTGTGTTTTTGCCGACAGTATTGTTGATTGTAATTTAACTGTTGCGTAATGCGGACCGACCGCTCTGGTCTCGACATTCGTGAGGACGTGGCTTCGAATTCCGATCCGGCCATCCAGACTTCGTTTTTTATGGTTTCCCCAAATCACTCCAGGTGAATGCCGGGATCATTCCTTCAAAAAGACCATGGCCGCATTCCTTCCAGTTCCTTGCCCCGGTTTCTAACGACCACTACGCCTCGTCGACGTAAGCCAATAAGCAAAAAATAAACAAATAGACAAACGTAGTGCGGACAATATTGTAGAGCAATTGACGACGGATAAAATGCTTCGAACACGGAGACTGGGCTCACTTCAATAGCTCGGCAACTTTCGTCTAATCTCGAAAATGCCCGAAGTGTTAGTTGCATTGGCTACTCCCATAGCGCTGTTTGGCTATCCAGGAAATTTCGAATAAATAATTACATTTGCTTTTATTTGAGCCATGGGCGCCGTAACAGAGGTGCAAGAGGGTGCACATGCACCCCCCTGCTATTGAAAGAAAATAAACAGAAAAAGATTAAGAAACAGAAATTGTATTATTAAATTCACTGTTTGAATAATAATGTCCAAATTTGATCAAAACGTTTTAATAAATTCAGTATCCTTACGTAATAAGTGTTATATATTATAATGTATAAAAAAATAAACAGATGCACCTCCTGAAAGTAATCCTGACGACGCCCATGATTTGAGTTTATATTGTTGAAAAAAGTATAAATGTCCAATAAATAATCGATTTCTATTTTATTTGAACTTACATTGTTAAAAGAAAGATCAACTGCGGTGCCTGATAAAACGTAATTATCTGTTATATAGCAAAAATACAAATTATAATGCGAGGCAGAGATACAAAAATTATAACGTGATGTTTGTTTGAATTTATATGTTGCTTTTTGTTCATGACGACGGATGCAGAAATTCATATAAGGAGAAGAGCATCCGATATTTACGCTGTAACAGTTACTGGAACGAAGTGACAATATAAACTAAGAACTTTTGACAGAGGATACGAAACAGTGAAGTTTATAAAATTCGGAGAAGGTTTACACGAAACGTAAGTAATCACGAAATACATCAAATAAATAATAGTTATTCGTTTTCGAAATTATACATAGAAACTTTTTCATAACATTAAACATTTCCGTCATTATAAAAACATAATGATTAAACGTTGTACTTTTTTCCTTAGAATCTTTCCAGAATAATTCTTACTATCACCGTAGGATCTTTAAACAAGTGATGAACTGAAGATCTCATCAATATATTTTGCATTTGTAAATTTGAATAAAATTTTTTCGTTGCACATCATGTTCTTTCAAAATGTAATTATTAATCCATGGAAACATGGCAATCCTCTTACGTCCTACATGACTATCAGGCTAGATGTCATGGGCGCCGGGAGGGGGTGCAAGGGGGTGCACTTGCAACCCCTGATATCCCGGTCGCCATCTGGGCAGTAGTAGAGCTAAAAAAAAGGTCGCCCAGCCGGAAATTTTTGGGCCGATAAGGGAGGGGGGCACCAATGCAGCCCTGGTGCACCCCCCCTAGAAGCAATCCTGCCGGCGCCCATGCTAGATGTGTTAAACATATCCAAAGATTGGATATTACCAGAATGCCAAAAATTTTACATCAGTTTAATTCGATGTTAAACGAGACAAGGGACGCCCACAAAATGATCAGTCCGACTTTTAAACGTTGAAGACGGAACAGTCTTTAAGTAGATGATAAAGAGGTTGAGTTTTCTGATCAGCAACGCTGAACAGAAACAAATTTAAAAGCGTAATCCACTTCATAACATTCTTTAAGTTCGAGACTGTAAATTTTCTGGACTGCAATTAATAAAACAAGAAGTGGACTACATTTTTCAGTCTGATGAATTTTGAACACTTGGTTTGGCATTATACCAATTCTCTCCCCCCGCCCCCCCCCTCCGAAGGATTTGTGGAATAATAACAGTTCAATATAGTTCAAGCGAGCGAGGAATGTAAGAAAAGTTAAATCAATGTGTACTTGAACTTTTTTGTTCCGAGCTTGTTGACGTCGAGATCGTTAAGAGCCTAAAGAGGATAGTGGGCAAGGAATGGGAAGAAATTCTGCCATTACATTTTTGAAGGAACCATCCCGACACTCGCATGGAGTGATTTTTGGAACCATGAAAACCGAACTCTAGATTACCGACGGCTATTGGCTATTTTTTTCCGGTATGTACTTGAGATACGTCCAATAATACGACCTGTCGCACACTTTTTTACATTACTTCAAATTCTTTTAAAAAAGGGAGTGTTTAAAAAAATACTGATTTAACATTGCATAAACGTAGTTGACTTCCTACTGAGTACAACTATGAATCTGACTTAAAAATCCTTGCATTCAGCTTTACTCCAAATTCCTTCACTTTGTTTTCTTACACAAGAAGCATCATTGCCAAGTAACAGACGTTCACACAAACATACAGATGCATCTAACATGGATTAATTCCCTTAACTCTATTTACGTCATCACACAGACAATGTTCTGATAGCTACAACGTATACAAAACATCATCGTCGTAAAGAGCTTTGCCTCAGCGTCGTTCAGCACCTTTATTGTGGCTGCGACACACCTGTGGATTAACACAGCTGCGTGCATACGCCATACTTCCTGCCACGCGATAATGTCATGCTGACTCAAGCCAAGAAGCGAGGTGGCATAATTTGAGGCGTCTGCCATACCCGGATATGCACCATGAGGAGGTTATGAAAACTGACCTGTAATTCGTGAACTTAATTCTCTATGACGTCATTAGTGTTTTTCCGTCAGTAAGCGGAGCATAACCACAATGACGATACCGAGAATCTTTGTCCCGATCTCTACTATGCCAGAGTAAATATGTTGACTGTATTTAACTTGTTTATTCAAACCTACGACTGAATACAGGATATGAGTAAAGTGAATACGCTTGGTATTGTTACACAGGATATCCTGAAGGATTGTTGTTTTTTTTTTTCATTTTATAGGCAGTAGGCTCAAATACCATAACGTCATAAAGTTTCTGCTTAAACAACGAGGACTTAGTAATAATAATACTCTCATCCAAAAACTGAGGCTATTGGAAACCACTGACTACAGAAGATACTGGACCCATAAGATCTGAATAGGAACCAATATGATATTTCCAACAGCAATCAAGACCACAGCTGCAATATGCACAGAAAATCAGACATTGCAACATGCGCTACTGTACCACATTCACATTCCTACCTGGCAAATTAGCAAGTACATTTACAGGATGGCAACAAAGATCCAAAAGTTTGAGAGGCACAGTGAAAAAGGAATACTGGCGTAAAGAACATCTCCTCCGTGGCCTCAATGTCATGTTCAGAGTGGGAGCCCTCTCTCGCGAGCTACATTACCAACAAGAGCCTTGTGTAAGTATTAACAGGGAAAATCCAGAATTGACACCGTGTACAAATGAAAGAAAAGAAGGTAATAAAGCTTATTACTTCTTCAGTCGGATCAATTTCAAGAGGATATATTAGGGATTGAAACTAATCGACACCAGCAGGGTAGCCGAAGAGCGCCATAGTACCTGTTGGGATGGAATGAATACTGTCGATCATCGCTGGTTCTGTGGCATCAATTATATTCCCATGATTGGACGTAATGCTACCATTTCAAACTCTGACTTAAGTTTCTTTCATTATTTATTCATCTTTTAACTGAATGTCAATATTTCTAATTAGGACAATCTTTTTTTTTTTTTTGCACTACCAAACTGTTAGCTCACTGTTTGGATTCTATTTCTTATTAATGATATTTATGATAGCCTGCTTTAATCCTTACCTACGTTGGGTGCCTTCACTCCATATTTCGTCCAGGTTCTTCCACAATCAGTGTATGCTTATTCTGCAAATGGGTAGAAAGGGCCTAATTCAGATACATGTAAATAACTCTCCTGATTCCTCATGATACCTTCTTATTGATAGATTCCTCTGTTAGTAGAGGAGAACATGTTATTGAAGTGTAAGCGTCATCATATCACCGCACCCAAATCAACGGCATGCCCCCTACAGCACTCCAGACGAATGCCGGGATGCTTCCTTCAAAAAGGACATAGCCAAATTCCTTCCCATTCCTTGTGCCCAATCCCATCCCGCCTCTAATGACCTCGACGTCGACTAGGAGTAAAGCCATAAGGAAAAAACAGTATGCCCAATGGTGTCGAAGACCGTTGAGAAGTTTGTTAATGTTTTAGTGAGCAATATGTCACCCTTAAAGGATGTCTGCTGTAGCCAGACTAAAAAGAATCGCCTCAAAAGTGGTTGTAAATTTCTCTAACACTGCTCTTGAGTTTGCTTGTGGCTTGCGTGTTTAGAGATAACGTACAGCGTCGCGTCGATTTTTTCCATTACTGCAACAACGCTTCAATTGCCACATCGTTTGAATCACTTACATCTTCTAGCAAGTCTTCAAGAGGATTACCTAGAGCTCGCCTCTAAAGAGTAATGACTTTAGCCGTCGACGAGGCGTAAAGCAGTTAAAAAAAAATACCTAGTGCTTTGCTAATGTTCAACTCAGTTGATCGAGAAGGTAATTATCGACCATTTGTGTGTTCCACCATTGTCGACAGGGGTAAGGAGCAAGCTGCCTAGGCTGTTGATCATCGGGAACTGATAGTTATAGCTGAGCAGGCACTTCGCGTAGCACAATATTTCACTAGCTGTCCTTCAGGCTACACGCAGGCGAGAACACCGCTTCCTTGAAACGTCCGAGTTCGCAGAAGAGACGCAACTGAAGCATTGTTCAACAATCAAAGGCCATAGGTTCCCTTTGGCGCGTATTCCACTTTTGCCGTGACTTTTAAAGCATATCTTCTCTCTTACGTCGAATCCGAATCGTGCATCGTTCTATTTCACATAGACGAATCAAATATTCACCTGAGTTAAACGTCACTGTATGGGCATGTACAGTTTCTGGCCAAGAACCAAACATCTGGTATGAGCGGTAACACTTTGGCCTCACATTTGGGAGGACGCAGAGTCAAATCCTGATCCGGCTACCCAGATTTCGGTTTCCCATGGTTTTGAACCCAAATCACTCCAGGCGAATGCCGGGATGCTTCTTTCAGTAGGTCGTGGACGAACTCCTTCCCGTTCTTTGTTCCCCACGTTCTTTCCCGTCTCTAATTTCCTCGATATCAACGAGGCGTAAAGCCATAAGCAAGAAAATTATCCGGCCAAGGATTTGACTCGAGGAAAAAAACCTCACCATCACCACACATATACCTCAGACACATAAAATAAACGCTGAATAGCATTTGCATAAATGAAATAAATAACCTGCTAAGAAATACAACAACTTATATAAAACAATAATTTGTCGTGTTATTTCTCAAATACATTAAACATCAACATTTCCACATTTAGGACATACGCTAAGAAGATAAAGAAGTTAGGAACAAACGTGATTCGATCCGCATCTAAAAATGACGTAATATAGACCCTACTGTAATCTTTAAATTCTGAAACAGAACATTTGACAGACTTCTTTGTTCCATCAGATGACGTTTACGCTGAATAATTCTCGTTGCTGGAGGACAACTAAAGGTCATGGCACTTCTACACCACTGGTAAATTGAATACTAAGCTTTCAAACAAGATAAAGTGCTGCAGCAAGGTAGCAAATCTGTCAAAATTTAATTGTTGTGAATTATGAAGGAAAAATAATTATTTATAACAATTACTGCGATTTTATCTCCTCGTGGGTGTCCCGCACTTCATAAATAAAGAAACTGTTCGTGCTGGCATTCAGCTTCTACGTAATAATATTAAAGCAATGAAATATGTAAACGCTTTGCGTTTACGGAATCAACAGATAGATGCTACATAGAAGTTATGGGATTGAATGAATAGTTTAAAATGTATGTTACACATTTTATTCCAAAACGCAATTTCTCATCAGAATTTATGCCCGAGTTTATAAATCTATGAGCGGGTGCGTCTGTCTTTCGTTTGTTGCCGCATCACGCAAAAATCATTAAACCGATTTGGATGGGATTTTACTGTTTGAAAGGTTATGGTCTAGTTTAAAATCTGCTGTATATATTACCACTATACGAGACCGGAGGACGTAGCAAAAAATAATAATTTGATCGTTACCAGATAGGCGCCACAGATCACATTGCATCTAACATAAAGACTCCTTTCCTAAGCTCGAAAAGATACCTTCAAGATCACACTACATAGAAGATAATACTACACTCTGTAACAAGAAAAATTACCGACTCGTTACATTTTGTTTAAATAAAACAAAATCGTGGCTCCTGGACTTTCAGATTCCAGCCCGACTCGCCTGCCTAGTCAGTCTCCCGTAAATAATTTTGACATGGTCAAGGGAAGAAGCTTCACACAATAGACAGTTGCTCGCCTG
>CM061920.1:321176018-321214500 GCA_031002005.1 Vandiemenella viatica | reverse complement strand
CATCCCACGCTGGTCTGACCACAGAGGGGGAGGTCAGTTTCTTTGGTCACTAACGGCAACGTAATGCTGCCTCCAGTTTGTACGCGCCACTAGCGGCGAGCGAAACGGTGCCAGATCATCGTGAAACTGGTTCGTAATAGGGCCAAACGCCGTACTAAACGAGTTGTCGGCATTCCTCGTGAAAGAAAGACGCGCTTATATAACCAGCATCACGCTCCAGGGACGTGGATCACCGTCAGCACAGGCATGTCTCGCATGTTTCCAATCCACGTAAGACAATACGCCTCCGCGTTTCAGTTCCGACCACCAAACAGTAAATACTGGAAAAGTCTACGACGAGAATTATATATACCCTTAAAGATTCATCTATGTTTTCAGTTAGGCGATGGCTGAGGTTCATCTTACTTCTGACAAGTCGATTCAGTGGGATTTGCGAACAGCCTGTGCTGACGTGCATCGTTTACCAGAGGTCGTCTCAAACATACACACCGTCTTGATTACCAGAATCATTGTTGTTTCGATGCATAGAACTAATATGGGTGGGTCTTGCTATATATGTCAGTTTTGATGGTGATTTTAGTTTTATATTCTGTTTGTGAAGAGGCAAGGAGTACAAGAAGAAAATAAAAAGCGAATTTATATACATATGGAAAGTTTAAGTTCTTTACTTATATAAAAAGATTGAGGGTTGGTAAAACTTAGCTTGAGTGTTGCTAGTGAAATTATGAGAAAATCTAGGAGTGAAAAACAATCTTAAATATAAGAAAGGGGAACAAGAAGATATTAAAATCTTGGGATACCCAGACGTCGCACCCCGATTAAAAAATTAAGAGGAGATCGACGATGTCCAGCCAAATTTACTCCAAGATATTAAGAGGATTGCGAAGTTTGGAAGTCCTGCTGATAAATGGCGTAAAATAGAAGCAATTAGAAATTTTAAAATTTTGGTTCAATTTCGTGATGAATTAAGTTCTATTGGAATTCAGTTAGGTCAAAATGTTACTTATTTGCGTTTTTTATCAACAAATTTGAAAGGCTCGAAGACAAAGACACTTTTCTACAATGCCAGTTAAGTTAATTTGAACTCAGAATTGTTTTAATAAAGGAAAAATGTTGAAAAATGCTTTGCCACAAGTTCAAATAGATGTTTATAAATATAGAACTTGTTACAGAACCCGCAGCTTAGTTTTTTTATTGATTCACGAAGATTTATAGGTAATTTGTCAGGTCACCAAAGAACCTGAATTCCTAATATTTTTCAATGATAGGTAGCTTAATGAATAACAACAGCGTCGATAAATTTTTAACTTGACTTTTATTGCGTCGAAACACTCAGAAAAACAAACACACGAACAAGACTTCTTTTCAAAGATTTAAAGCACAATAATAAACAAATGACATAGCGTCATGTCGTGTTAACACCGTTGCGAGCGATGTTGTCCACTCGCGGTAGTCGGGAATTTGAATAAGTGTAGAATTTTCAGAAAAACATTAAAAGAGTCATCCGACGCTTCTGGAAGGCTGACAATTGCTGTAACAGTAGAAATCGTACAAAAACAATTAAAACTTATACAAAAGTACAACTTTTCATTTATGTGAGGCAATATGAAGCTGAAAACACGTTCACTGCAAAGTTTCAAGTAGACGATTTGCAGAAAATCTTTGAAAGAAATAATATCAAAATATCACACATACCGATTAGGGGCAAACAGAACCTTTTGTAGTAATAGCTGTTAATAGTTAGCGTGATGAAAATCCTAGGTACGAAAAATTTGTATGATACTGCCATTAACCGGCAGTTTCACTCGCGTTGGACTTCAAATTTCACAGAAAATAAGAAAATAAAAAAACACAATTTCTTGAAGGCTGCCCAAATGGCCCAAAACGCTTAAACTAGTTTTTAATCATTTAAATTGCCTTCAGAGTGCCATGTTACTAAATAATCAAAGTTACTTAGTCAACAACAATATTAACAGAATCCAAAGAGCAGAGTATTTATCTTTGATATAGTAGGATCTCTGATGCGTATCTGTTCAGGTTATGTGTTCGTATTTGATGCAGTGTTATCTTCAGTGCCTATTCGTTCAGGTTATGAACAGATTATCATTTGTTTCTCCGTCCACCGTTCGTGTAGATTAATATCAAATTCCGCAGTGATTGCAGCAAAATTGAAGTATTGGTAGAAAATTGTTACAGTAAATATGCTTGTGAATCTAATACAGGGAATATCGCGGTGAGTGTAGGAACAGTCGTAGTTGTTTGCTTGCAAACAAAAGTTTACCTCCACCAATAAGAATGCTTTAGACAGAGGTATGAACATAGCTCGAGTACTGATTGATGATGGTATTTCCAACGAATTACTCATCTGCCTCTCTGTACATCTTCTTCCTGAAACCAAAGATTTTCTTCAAGTACCATACGATTAGTTCAGCTCTTCCGCGCACAATACAATTGTAAGCAGAACATGTAAAGAATGTGATCATTATCATTCTCCAAATTAAACTTTGTTAAGAGACTTTTTAAAAAAAAAAAAAAAAATATGCACTAGAAACAGAAATCAGTAAACAGTGACATCCTGAATCGTATACAGCTATTCCGTATCTAAGTTCGCAGAGCACTGGAGTTGCTGTGTACTTTAGGTGATGAAATCACCAGTGCATAGGACGTGGAATGGTTTTCGGATATGACATTACCTTTGTCGCTACCTAAAGCAGAAATTTCTTAACATTTAAGATATCCTCGGACTTCTAATGAATAATGTTGTTTTTATTAATTTCAGATTTTATGACAACATGAATACGAACTGTTAATTGATATGGATTTACTAGTTTAATTACTAGTTACTTAACTTAGTCCACAACCCGAAGGTTGGTTGGATCGTCCCGAAGGAGGCATACTAAGCCATTGTGTCAGAGGTAGGACGGCCAGTTCCTTTCCTCTGGGACCTACAGTTTAACGTGGAATCCGAACCACGGAAATTATTAGTAGTTTATTTACTTAGGTGTGCAGGATCACCAAACTATAACTTTAATTCTGTACCTACATGATGTTTGTATGTATTCGTTTCCTTTTAAATGAATATGTTTTAATAGATAATAGTCAGATTACTGAAATTCATACGAATAATCATTAATACCTCGTCATTACGGATAGAACAATTGGGGGAGGGGATGTTGCTTGGTATCGTAATATAATATTAAACTGGGCAGATATTGAAAATATGATGACATATGATAAAGGGAAAAGGAAGGAAGGAAAAAACATTTTGGATTTGAAGTGATATATTTCGTGGAGCGCCCCAAATACATAAGATGAAAATATTGGGAGAAACTTGTCAACGTTGACGATTTGTAAAAAAATTATATGTCCAAAAAAAGTCATATAACACAGGAGAATAGCAACCAAAAACGAATAAAAATTAGCTAGGACATTTTACTAACTAATTAATGTTGTTGCAAGCAATTCCTCTGCAACTACGTAATTAAATAATTGTTAATAAAATGGCAATTCAATTTCTTATTTGTTTATTGCCTTATACATTTACTCACTCATAGTGGTATTTTTTTTTGCGTAGAAACTGCGTTGAAATTTAAACTCATTTTTAAAGGTTTTTGAATCATGTTTGACGTAATCCCAATATTGTACAATTTGAATTAAGAGATTCGTATAAAAAATTACTTCACATCCAAAAATAATTAAATTTTAGTTCTAATTTATAGATTGTTCCAAACATCTATGAAGAAATTTTTCATGTGTGTGTTTACTTTCCTCATATCCAGAACGTTATGTTTTCAACCAGCTATAAATAATACAACCGTTCGATTAGAAGTCAGGAAACAGGTGACATCACGTGAAAATATTGAATCTGTTCTATTGAGTTTCTGAGCAAGTTTGTTCTTAGCATTTTAGTACGCTAACGTAGTTGGAAACTATGTTCGATACTTCGGTAATACGCACATACATAGAATTATTACAAAGAGAGTATTTTTCTTTGAGAAAATAGAGGAGGTATGAACAGTTTGCTGCTCACACGACATAGCCAGTTGCAAGTATTTTTTTTAAAAAATTATTTCTGTGCACTTATTTATACTTCCAGGGCATGATTTTATATTTCAGTTATATATGTGCAATTGATTAGTGGTATTGAAATGACATTTTAATCCGATTTTATATATTAAAAAGGTTACTAACACTTATCAAGAGTGAGATATATAAAATGGATATAATTGATCATTGTTGCTTACGAGGTGTAGGGAGCTTATGGGGTCTGGTACGTCTATCTGTGTTATGTGGATCTGTTAATAAGCATTCGGGTAGTGTCAAAGCACAAAGTTTGAGATAAGTTAGAGTAGGAGTTAATAACGACCCGACAGTTGTGGTCGTGGCAAGCGGGATGCGGGCGGGGGTAGCACTGCCACTTAATACGTCATTAGTAATGACATAACTTCGAGCCCGTGCCGTTGGATAATCGCTGTCTGTTGATGAAGTAACTTGTCATCACGTCATTAATAAATCCATTATGACCCTTGCAGCATGGGTTTGTCTCTAAACAATTTGTCAACAGCGTGTGCCAGCACAGTGCGCATGAAGAAGCTTTTGCTTAACAAAGCTCTATCGTAATGTAGGTTAGGCCGCTCCAAGCAATCAACAACCTGATGACACCACGAGCAAGTGCTCCAGCTGATGCCTGCTATACACCTGTGCTGTCTACTGGAGGCCGGATACGGCTCAGTAAGTTCTAACCAACCTGCCGAGCGTGGTGGATGTGTGGAATAGCTCTGGCCTCGCATTCGGGAAGACGCGGGTTCGATTCCCCGTCGGCGCATCCAGATTTGGGTTTTCCATGTTTTACCCAATGCTGAATGCCGTGACGCGTCCTTCAAAACGGCCACGGTAGAATTCCTTTACGCTCCTTGCCTCTAGTCCTTTCTCGCCTCTAATGGCGTGACGTTGACGAGGCGTAAAATCATCATCATCACACACACACACACACAAACACACATACACAACTTCCACCCAGCCTGAGCTGTCACCGGTGTTTCCCTGCTGCTTGGTGGAAACATAATTTTAAAAGAAAATGTAATTTTGAGTATCCTTTTTGAAATAGTTCTTTAGCTTTTACATACTTTTGATTACATTTGTCCCGACATTTATAATGTAACATATTTTATTAAAAACTGCACGCGTTAAGGAGTCACTACACTGGATCGTGGAGGTACAACAGAACCGTTAACGTTCTGGCCTCGCATTCGGGAGGACGCCGGTTCGAATCCCCGTACGGGCATCCAGATTTAGGTTTTCAAAGGTTTCCCCAAATCACTCTAGGCGAATGCCGGGATGCTTCCATCAAAAGGCCATGGCTGAATTCCTCACCGTTCCTAGTCCCATCCGGCCTCTAGTGACCTCGATGTCAACGAGGCGTAAAGCCATAAGTAAAAAAAAAAAAAAAAAAAAATCAGGTTCATGTTCTGATCCTCGCATACCGGCCGTCCCGATTTCGGTTTTTAAGCGGCTTCCCGCAGTCTTCAAGGTAAATAATCTACACTTCATAAACTAAGCATTTCACAAAAAAAAAAAAAAAAAATAAAAAAAAATACACTTATCACATACAGAACATGGTTACACTTTTTGCAGAGAGATGGAGACACAACATTCCTCCAACAGTCTCAATGCTCCTGATCTGACAAATCCGGTTCTGCTACGGGTAGGGCACATGTCATCCTTCTCTCATAATTACACAAAGGACGCCTGTGCACTAGTGCTGGCGTCTCGTGGTCCGCCAGAACCTATACGATGAATAAAAGATATGAATTAAGAAATGAGATCTTTAGCAGTTCATTTATATTTGTCTGGTCATTACACACCTGACAACGCAAAATTAGAGTATATTGTATTGATTTCTTTATTACAGAAAGGGTATTAACGGGAATTTACTGTTAAAATATTAATTATTGGATCTTAATTTCGGAATGATGATGGGATAAAGTTTCATTTCATAAACATCCATTCCAATAGGCAAATATTTAATATGCATTAACGAATTTAAACACGCAATTTATCATTTCCAATTGACTGTAATCACACAGGATATGTGAAAACATAAGAAAACAGCGCACTTGGATGACAAAGAAACTCAAACACGAGAAATGAATATAAAAAAATATTTCAAATACAAAAAACACAATATGCAGTTATCAAAAAATTAGCACAAGTAATGAGACATGAGAACTCTTCATAGTTCACTTAGGGTGTTCCAAATCACATGTAAAACACAAATGCAATGACGAATTATTGTTACTTTACCATTTTTATGTTGGAAACTGCATCACATCATACGATGTCCACGTCTGGCCTCTCAAACCGAACATGAAATCTATGTTGTCACTGATATGAACCAGAAACGTTTTTCCCTTGACCCCTTATATAAGATCACCTTAGCGAACAATGTGCATGAACTGGTGCACCAACTCCAACATCCAAAAACTACAGCCGCTACAATTCTCCAATATGTCTCTCTCGGCGACCAGTCTTTGTCTCCTCCACTTACATCTTTCTCGATCCCTTGGGGCGCAATATTCGGGAGCCAATGGAATTTCTTCAGCCCCTTACCGACGTTGCCGTTCGTTGAATGTTTTTTTTAATTTTTTAAATATGGCCTTCGGTCATTTCGACCATTTCGACCATTTAGCCACCTCCAATTTGTTTACGGTGCAACTGCTGTATCAGAATTTCACTATGACATTGTGGACAACACAAGACGAATACAACACTTATTAAAACCACCCATGCCCGAGGTCGGACTCGAACCGGCGGCCCTTATAATGCGAAGCCAGCGCGCTAGCCACTACACTGCCAGGACCGGCACGTTGGATAGTTGAACATGAAAAACAAGAGTAACGTCTTAAACACTTCTGCACATAGATGGCAGGAGTTGTCTCTTTCTACCATTCACACACACTGACAAAGGCTGGTTCCACCTTGAATAGCAAGTAGTGATGTTCTATAACACTACAAGATTTAAATGAATTTTAAGGATCGATTGTGGAATAGTTTACAATACATCTGTACTGAAGTATCATTTCGAAAGAATTTAAATGAGACGCTGTTTAAATAATGAAGATATTAGCTTATCAGAGGTTAGTGTACGCTTTCCGGAATTAAAAACTTTCTTGTCTCAATATGATCCTTTATGTAACTCAAAGTTCCCATAATAACAGACACAATATTTCAGTGCAGCTAACAGGCGACAGACGGAGTACATTCTGTCCTATCCAAGCATGCGATAAATTACAAGGCCCAGATTAGTTTGTTTTCTTCGTCACACAGGTTACTTAGTGAATGGATGATGTCAGCACGTTAATGCACAGTCATTTATCGTCATGAGAAGAACGCTTCGCCTATGTTAGACTGTCTGCATTTCCACGGGCACTAATACCAGGCACAATAACTACGCTTGCTGCATGGTTTTTGCTTTTGTTATTGTCTTCAAAATCGGATCTTATTTGAAGTTATGCTGTGTTCTTATCTTTCTTGTGTTACTACTTACTACACCCCCCCCCCAATTTTTTTATTTTTATTAAAATTGTTTCTTTGTCTCTCATTTCTAGATGTTAAATCTGTCACGTCTGTACGTTCACGTCAAAATGTCACCAATATGGGACGGAGTGAAAGCCGTATTTTAATAAATCAAGTTTCCTCAGAGCGATGTTAAAAGCTGACTTAAATTATGGGTCGTCTTGTAAGGCAAATTAGAACTGGAGCCAGCATCGATTCTTTTTTACTATTGGTAGACAGGAAATGAACTGCTTGTCTGCAAAGTTTTTGCAGAAAGCTGAGCTCAAGGTGGCATCTAGCCTCGCATTCTGGAGGACGTCGGCTCCAACTACGGTCGGGGCATCCTGATTTGGATTTTCCATGGGTTCCTCCAGGTGAATGCCAGGGTGCTTCCTTCAAAAAGCCATTGCCGAATTCCTTCCAGTTCCTTGTCCTCAGCCCTTTCCCGCCTCTAATGACCTCGACGTCGACGAGACGTACAGCCATAAGCAAAAATAAATAAATAAATCAACATGGCAAATATGGAATTATAGTCTGAAGTGAGTGACATAGTGATTATTATAACTTTTTTTAGCATATTTTTGACGATATTATGTTGCTTGATTCCTTTAAGCTTGGGAATTACAGGCTGATTACGTTGACATCAGAGGTAGATATATTTTATTTCTATGGCCTTCAGTCTTTACGACCATTCAACCATATCCAGGTATTTTCATTTTACAAATTATTAAAAAATGAAATGAAAATTATAAATTAATAGTTACAAATTAAGTCTTACTGTAAATCTGAGTTGGGTAAATCGTTACATATTATCAAGGGACAGAATAGTTATATGTCGTTTAAAACGTCGCCATTTTAAAATACATCAAAAATTAAAATGAGTAATTTCGGAGGGTGTCTTACATACATAAGAAAAAAGATAAATATAGCAGTCAAAATTAAATCATCGTATGGCACATCCCGAATGACATCGTTTTCGATTTGCCGTGGTATGCGGCTCTTGTCGTGACTAAATAACTTAACCCTGTAATCCCACCAGGTATAGGAAGCTACAGCTTAACGTAGAATCCGAACCACGGAAGCATTCTGGCATAGTTCAATTTATACAGCAGCTGTGCCAGAGGTGAAGGTCTGGTTAGGGGAACTTTTAAAATTCCAGCCGAAGCCGGAATTCGAACCGGGGACCTGTCAATCGCCAGTCAGACGTCTCAATCACTGAGCTATCTGAATGCGCAATATGGCAGTTATTTATACAGATAAATAAAATATAATTACATTATAGTACAAAGTTCTATTAAAATACAATTTTGATACAAACAGAAAGCTTTATTTAAATTTCTTTATTAAAAGGATTGTAATTAAAAGGGCACTGTGTCTCGCTAATTTACTAGGCATAACAGTGAATAGATTACTTTGATTTTATAAAGATGACTTGGGTAGCACACATATTCCAATCTCATTCGTATTGTGGTGGTTTTATATTTTCTGCCTAATTTGGAAACTGCAAACCAAACACTGAAAGGGTTATGAGGATGTATGGATATCAGTGGTATATAACGTGATATATAACAACATAAGGGATGCCTGTAAAGAAAAAAAGCGGCCTGGAGAAAAGTCATGTGAATTTCAGTCAGCAGGCTATGTGCAAAGTATTTTAGATGAAACTGACGGGGAAGAAAGAGTGGATAATGTAATCTATATATATATAATGATGATTGTATGTATGTATGTTTGTTTGTTCTTCATACAAATCCACAGTTTTCATCCCATCTCGATGAAACTTTGCACATTTATCCTTTGAAACAAGGAGAAAAGTACTGTATACATTTGGTTGAAAAATCTTCTGTATAAGTAATACATGTAGTCTTATAATTTCCAAAAATTACTGAACGGTGATAAACAGACGCGTAGGATGCGTAAGTCACTGTACTGCCTTTCCATATAGGGGTTTGGTAACTCAGTGGTTAAAGCGCTTGCTTACTGCTGTTTGGATCGTGGTCTCCGATTAAAATTTCCGTGGAGGCAAAGATTTTTAAAAATTGTTTTTGATGGTAAGAGTCAGGCCTGGACCGTCGGTTATTCGGATTGAATGTTCAACTGTAGATATCACAAATTTAGGTCTGCAATGCGAGGCAAATCGCAGGTAGTTTTGCTACCTGTAGAGGTATACCTTTATACGTTATAATGATCCCTCAGGGGTTGTTCGCAGTCAGTGTGTGTGTGAACTGCAGTAATCTTTATATATAAAGATGAATGTATGTTTGTTTGTTTGTTGGTTTGTTTGTTCTTCATACAAATCCACAGTTTTCATCCGATCTCGATGAAACTTTGCAAACTTATCCTTTGCAACAAGGAGAAAAATACTGTCTACATTTGGTGGGAAAATTACCTGTATAAATAACACCATGTTGTCTCATAACTTCGAAATACGGCGATAGACAAACACGTTGGATATGGACGTCTCCAGACCGTGTTTCCGTGTAGTGAACTGGCAGCTCAGTGGCTAAAGAACTTGCTTACGAACTTTGTGGTCTCCGCTTCAAATCTCCGTGGAGGCTAAGATCTTTTTTAAAAAAAATTACAGTGTAAGAGTCAGGCCTGGGCCGTAGGTTATTTGGATTGAATGTTAAACTGTAGATATTAGAAAGTTAGGGGTGCAATGCGAGGCAAATCGTAGGTAGTCTTGCAATTTTGTAGGTGTACACTTTTTTACGTTATAATGATCCCTCAGGTGTTGTTCGCAGTCAGTGTGTGAGTGTGAACCACAGTAATCTTTATATATAAAGATGAATGTATGTTTGTTTGTTTGTTCTTCATACAAATCCACAGTTTTTATCCGATCTTGATGAAATTTTGCACACTTATCCTTTGAAACAAGGAGATAAATACTGTCTACATTTGGTTGAAAAATTATCTGTATAAATAACACATGCTGTCTCATAACTTCGAAATACGGTGATAGACAGACACGTTGGATGTGGACGTCTCCGTACCGTGTTTCCGTGTAGTGGACTGGCAGCTCAGTGGTTAAAGCGCTTCCTTACGAACGTCGTGGTATCCGATTCAAATCTCCGTAGAGGCTAAGATTTTTAAAAATTGTTTTTCATCGTAAGAGTCAGGCCTGGGACGCAGGTTATTTGGATTGAATGTTAAACTGTGGATATTATAAAGTTAAGGGTGCAATGCGAGGCAAATCGTAGGTAGTCTTGCAATTTTGTAGGTGTACACTTTTTTACGTTATAATGATCCCTCAGGTGTTGTTCGCAGTCAGTGTGTGTGTGTGTGAACCACAGTAATACTAATATAAATACGGAAGTAAGTCTCTGTCTTTTTGTTACGTTTTGACGACTATATGGCTATATCGTTGTGATGAAATTTTATAAGGAAAGCTGTATGAAGGGCACAGGATATTTTTTTCCAGTATGATTAACAGTTGTAGTCACGAAATTTTGAAATCTTATCGAATAGTGACATAAATATGTTGGAAATTGATTCTCTTCAAGAGGCAGGTTCGACGGTAGAATGATATAGTTATAGCTTTCCTGTCATATTATGCCGACTCGATATTGTTTGGGACCAATCCTTCCTTACCAACAACTTTTTATATTTAATTCTGGCAAAAACATTCTTAATCCACGCGTACGATGTCGCGGGTACGAGGCTAGTAATACTATAAATGCGGATTTTCTGTCTTTTTGTTACGTTTTGACGACTAAATTGCTATACCGATATTGACGATATTTGACAAGAAAATCTGTAGGAAGGCTCAGGACATTTTTTCCGGTATGATTAACAGTTTTAGTCACGAAATTCTGAGAACTTATGGAATGGTGACAGAAATATGATGGAAATTGATTCTCTTCAAGAGACAGGTTCGACGATAGAATGATATAGTGATAGCTTTCCTGTCATATTATGCCGACTCGGTGTTGTTTGGGATCAATCCTTCGTTATCTACAACTTTCTATATTTAATTATGGCAAAGAAATTCTTAATCCACGCGTACGAAGTCGCGGGTATCAGCTAGTACTGGATATAAGACGTTTGATACAGTGAGGCCCGACTCGTTGGCTCAGCTGGTTCCAGCTCCGTGATGGTGCTGAGCGCTGCCACGGGGTTAGCAGGTTCGAGTCATGGTGTTGAAAAATATTTCATCATCACGACTTCGCTGGCAGTGTAGGAGAGGTGGTGGTGTAGAATTACTAAGCACCAGATTGTACGCCACAGTCCAGAGTTAATTCCCAAACGTCTCTGCAGTGCGTATGGCGTCGGGGCATACGGCGCTGTTGATGGTGATTCATCCGTTGGAGGTGAACGTTAAGCCACGCAGGTGTCTTTCGGAATAGTAGGCCCTCTACCTCCTACTTCATCTCTTATTTCATACTGCACAAACAACACTCTATACCGAACACACACACTACATAATAATCGACACGTACAATTACACATACTGCGTAGTGTACCCTTGATTCAAGGTCTATACCAAAAGTAGTAGGACTGATTTAAATTTTTTTTATTGAAGATGTGTTTAAATTTCCATAATCCTCTTCGACATAGCACCCTTGGGCAGCTACACACTTAGAACTACCCTGTTGCCATTGGCCGTACGCCTTCTGGAAGTCAGTTTCGAGGACGCTGTTGAGAGCCCTCGTCGATGCTGCTTGATCATCCTGAATCGAGTCAAACCGCTGTCCCTTCAGCTGCCTTTTCATCCGTGTGAGTATAAAAAGTCAGATATAGCCAGATCAGGACTGTAGGCGGGGTGCAGGAACGCGGCAATGTCGAATCGGGTCAATAGTTGCCTTATGACGGCGCGCCTCGGCAAGGCGCATAGTCGTGATGCAGAGTCCAGTTGGCGGAGACGACTGGTCGGACGCGATTCACTCGGTCTCACAGGCGGGCACTTGCACGTAAAAGTTCGAAATGACAGTTTCACCAGGGGAAACGAACTCCTTATGAATCACTCCGCGACAGTCAAAAAACACAATCAGCATTGTCTTGATCTCTGGAAGGCAACTGTTGGCCCGATTCGGCGTTGCCACGTTGCTGCACCTCGCCTACAGTCCCAATATGGCTCCAAATTACTTTTTTTTTTATTCACACGGATGGAAAGGCAGCTGAAGGGACAGCGGTTTGATTCGATTCAGGACGATCAAGCAGCATCGACGAGGGCTCTCAACAACATCCCCGAATCAGAATTCCAGAAGGCGTACGGTCAATGGCAGCAGCGTAGTTCTAAGTGTGTAGCTGCCCAAGGGTGCTATTTCGAAGTGGATTAAGGAATTGTAAACATATCTTCAATATTTTTTTTAAAAATTAAATCAGTCCTAGTACTTTTGGTACAGACCGTGTACCTACACCTTACACTATTTATTGGCGAGAGCTGTGAATGTGTGCTAAATATCATGTATTCCTGATTAAGAGACGGGTGCCAGGAATTACTTCCACATGAAATTAATAAACTGTATTTCCTGCAATAATTACAATAATTACAATAATGACACCAATGCAAGAATCTAATTATAATTATTAAACATTGCCAAGAAATGAAACCGGTAATTACATTATACATTTATTCTCATGCAAAGGAAACAATTAATTTATTCATGAAAATTATCATTACACTGAACATCGAATTAAATGGCGAAAAATTACGAAGGAAACACGAATCCGAGAAATAAAAGATCATTCACAACTGAATATAATTAAGCTCAATTCAAAGAGGACGAGTGTCTATCTCGGTGAAGCTATTCATTAGGGCCGTTACTGGGTTTTATAACACAGTTTTGGGGTCTCGACAGTGTCAAATGAAGATTTGCGGTAGCAAATAGTTGAAAATTTTACCGTGGAGCTGGTCCTTGACGACGAAGGAGGATCGATGGAGACCACCACAAGAGATTACCACAAAAGATTACAAATTACCGGGTGGTAATTATAGCGAGACACTTCACTCAAGATCTCACGTTTGTGTGAGGACACATTGACGCGTTGTACACACACCAAGTATAAATTGTACTTGTTGGCACTGCGGAGCTGCACAAACTTGCATTCGCCGCACAAACTTCCAATCAGCCTGTCGTTAAGGAAGGCTGTAGTGTCTCCCAAGGGTTCGAACTCCCGCCGACTCCGGTCGGAAGCTCATTCGCCCATGCAAGCACTCTCCTGCCCGCCGTCCGGGAGCGCAGTCCCTTCTCCACCGTTGCATGGAAAGCAAGATGCACATTAGTCCACGTGAAACCAAGCACGGACTTTGATTGGCTCAAACACACACACACCCACTCTCTGGCGTTACCCTTCTGCATGTTTTGTCACACACTACGTTCTCCTATCTCTATTAATGGAAAATTTTCACCGCAACACCTGTCCTTAGATCCCCACCGAGTAAACACATTCCATGCTGCCACCTGAGGTCCCGTCAGGCCTGCCCAGGACAGCCCTGCACGCATCAAAGACTCTTGCAAAATGAAGCGTCCGAAATGAGGAATGCTCCAACTGGGGAAAGCAACTCAACTGGAAACCATCCTGTTTCATCTTCCCAAGAGAGTTCCAATGAAGGAAGTACATCCTCCCTGATAACGCCTACTACTGAAATCAGGTATGGGAATCATAAGAAGAAAATAGAGTGAGCTGTAACATTAAGGATGAGTGAACAAGTTACTTTCTGGGAGTAGGAATTCTAAAGCTGCGTTCCTACTCGTCTTGTAACGGAGGCTGCAAGCCGCACGCCGAAGTGTAGGGATGAGCGCGCGCCGAAGTTTATCCCTCACTACCCCGCCACCACCTCCCCACCACGTTGCCTAGTGTCGTTTGGCACAGAGCACATTACGTCAACAGAAGGGGTGCGCATCTCTGCTGCAAACCGACGGCAACAGCGCACCACTACACACGCCTGTGATGTTTACCGACATAGAGTGGGTAGCTGCGTCTCATTTCCGCTAGCAGAGGCAGCCCCGTTCCTACGGCGTGTTGTTGGCTATCCGTCCCGGGAGGCTTCCGTTAAGAGACGTCGTGGGAACGGAGCTTAAGAGATAAGAAGCAAAAATTTTGAATAGGAAGCAAATATGAGAAGAGGTGAAATTGTTATCAAAAGTACCATTTAGTATTGTACTGAGGACCCGTTCTTTATTCTAATGAATGATCGTGTTTATAGTTAGAATTTGGGAGGCGAATTAAAAGTAGAACTTGGAAAGGAAGAGGTGGCCATGATAATAAACTAGCACATGATTTCACGCACAAAACAGCATGAAAATATTCATTTGTACCTAAGGTAATCAGAGACTGAATATCATATCGAAACACATGCTAAAGAAGTTGCCACAAACATTGCAGGAATATAAAGTGAAGATACGTGAAATTTGAAGCATATGTGCAAGAAAATGGCAGGCAGCAGGGCAAATACTCCACATTAATTAATTAGTAATAAAATAATGCTATTTAGAAATAGTTTAAATTGCTGTATGTATTTTCCCAGTTTGTTTTCATGTCGTGAATATGAGGCAACAATGTTTGAATTGCTTAGCGTTTGCTGGCTGTAACTCCGTTCACTTGGTTTATTTGTTTTACAAAGTGTTACGGAAGTTACATGAATAATTTAACCGAATTTGAGGTCAACGCATCGTTAAGAATTACATAACCAGTAGAGCAGTGAAGAAAAACTTAGAAATTACTTAAATGACTTGTAGTAATAAATATACTTATAAACATTTCGTCTGCGACAAATAACTTGAAAGTGATACTACTTTTGTGGACAGTTCTATATCAATTTCTAATTTTATCGATGTCACATGAAATTGAAACATATCCATTTGAACTTTAGGACCTTGTTTGATAGACTGTTCAAAACCACAGAAGTTTTCGGGACAGTCGCAGTAAATGAAATAAACGGGTATTTTTCTTTATATCTCAGCTTTTCTGAAGCCAAATTATGATAAAATATGGCCTGATATTAGTCCTGAGACCCTGGCCTACAAAATGTCTGAAATCCTTTGAAAATCTGGCCAGTCGTATTTGCGTGAATTGCGCTCAACAGAACAGAATTTGCTTTTCGCATTTGAAATATTTGAAGTCAACTATATAACTAAGTTGTTAATATTTTGTCTCTATGGTTATTTAAATTGGCAGCTTCTGGCTGAAAGTTTCAAATATTCGTTTTTAGCAGGAATTATTACAAGTTAGAAGCGGATACGAGGTGTATCTGGATGATGTCCAAATCAAAGCTGTTTCTGTCGCTGCAGAAACCGGTACCATTGATTTTAAGAAAGCTGCTTGCTGTCACAGGTTAGCGTAGCTGGCATTCCCCAAAGAGTACATACAAGCTTTCTGCTATCATCTGTGTGAAACGTCTATCAACTACCAGAGTCGGACATCTCTTACGTTGTTTATTACAATACAGTATTAATTTTCCATAGATCAAAGTATAAGAGACAGACTATGTGGTATGTGGAATTTCCAGAAACAAACCTGCAATACTTAGGTTATTTGCCAACTGCCGCAAATATAAAGTTATTATTTCCATTAATATCGCATAGTTGTCCAACAGACTTTTAACAACTTACAGTCCCCATAACCTAAAGCTGTTTGGTGTCACTCGTATTTAGTAGGAATTTCAAGATTTTCTTCATTAACGTGGGAAATGTGGTATTTATTGCAAAGAACAGACAATAGTTCCACAATAGTCCATATTAGCACCTATATTGCTTGTTGTTGTACATGCGTACATTCTACACAGTTAGGATTGTTACTTGTTAGGTACGTATGTCAATGACAGTGGTTTTCACCTCCAACTCCGATGAAGATATTTCCGCTTCGGAAATCCTACAGCCTATGAACATTCCTCCCACTGAATTAGTACGTTTAAAGTGAAAATGTTTTCACTGTGGTAAGCAAACATCCCAAAACTGTACAAACAAGCAGACGGTTACTGTATTTGCTGGCATCGGACAAAACGCAAATCACGTATATGTCTTTAAGAATTCGATGTCATCAGATAAAGAGCCACCCTTAAATTACGTCACACAAGTTTTATAGTTTTTAAACCCTTCCTCCACCCTTGTCAGGCCATGTGAAATTTTGTGCCTTCCCCCGTTTTGATATCACGCATTTTGCAATTTTAAATTTGGTTAAAACAGCACTTTCAACATGACGTTACTAACACTTTTCACGCCATTTCACACGTTATGGACACCCATTCCTCCAACCCGTACCCATATGTTAAAGTGCGACGTAATTCAAGGATAAAAATCAACTGAAATCATTCATTTATCGGAAGTATTTTAATAAAAAAAACGAGCTCTTTAAAGGAAGAACGAACTTAACTATGAGCAAACCATAAGCGAAAATCTTCAGTAAGTCCACCTCTTAATTCTTTTGATATAACACAAGACATTTTCAGTAATTATGATCAAGATGATATACAACCTTGCTCGAACTGTTTGGTGTATGTTATTTGCATTTGAATTTTATCTGTCACTTCCAGTAAACATCTTTTTAGAGGCTTATTTTCTTTTACAGCATCTAATTGATTGTTTTGACTTTCGACATTAGCTCTAGGTATTGTGTCTCAGTGCATATAGATTTACAGTCTACTGCGTCAGATTTCCTTGAATGTTATGTGCTTTTTTGTATTTCCAGCCACTGCCCACTGCGTAACAGCAGTTAGCTGTCGTACACGTGTTTAAAACACTTCCTGATGTCATTGCTTTCTTTTCAGCTTCTCCCAACAGGTTATATTTTACTGCGCAGTGATTAAATTGAAAAAAAAAAAAAAAGAAAACTGGATTGTGCACTGTTGAAGCCAAGTATCCGGATCATAAGCTACCGCGAATAAAAATCTGTACATATGTTTAATGCTGTTTTGTTTTATAAATTCATAGGACTGGTAACATTCATCATCAACAGCAGCCAGTACAATCTTTTACTGACGTGACCTCTTAAAGTTATGAATTCGTGCAGAAATGGAGCAGTCTTCTCCAGATCGCACGATATTGGACGATATTGGACGATCTTCTGCCAGTTAGCTCCGACAAGCCTGCGAATGTCCTAGTCTCATCGGTCTGGTGGTCTTCCTCTCGATCTGTGGTCATCTCGTGGGCTCCACTCTAACACTGTTTTTGTCCATCTTTGGTCTTTTCTTCACGCAAAATGGCCGCCCCATTGGCACCTCAAGGATGTTGTCTTCCCTAAGATGTCTGTGACCTTCCTAACTGGCCTAATTTCAGTTGCTCTTTTCTTGTATTTTCTTCTAAGCCTAGCATTGACCTTTCCATAGCTCTTATGTCAGCCCTTAGTTTACCTTTTACCAAAAGGCAAACTGGTATCGTTATGGTGCAAAAATTCATCGTTGGAACTGTTTTTGATTCTGCTGTGCTCGGGTGGTGGTCATCTGTTTATGTCAGCAGAGAATTGTTAGGACACCATGATTCGATTTACAAATGAGCTGATTCTCTGTCCTCAGTGACCTGGAGTTGAAGTACGTTAGAAGTTCGGTGGGCTCAATGGAGCTATTTGTTAGCATTTCAATGTATGGATGCTGATCGTTAACAGAGAGGGAGCAGATTATCAGTTAAAAATTGTGAAAATTAATTTTATCTTTCAATACTACATGATAACACATTTTGGAGGGCAAATACGAAATGTGTCACGTTTGCTTACCTGCCTGCTAAACATTATTAGAGGAAAGCTATTCGATGGGATGATCTGGAGCCACACAAAGTTTCCCACGTCATGACTCTTATTTTCTAACTCAGCCCCTGAAGTGAGATATCAGATTAAACGCTGGGTTCGTATTTAATGACCACGATCTCTATAACGCCTAGAAAGAAAGTGCTCATGGAGCCTACTGTATTTAATTAGTTTTGTTTTCGTTTGTAAGTTTATTTATTTTGTATGCTATTTCACATACACCAAAGTTCTTATTTTCAAATTCCGGTTTTGAAGAGTTTTGGGAGTTCGTATTTAATGGTCACTTTTTGCAAAATAATAATAGATTCTGAGGAATTTACTTTAACTTCAACAAAATCCAAACTTAGGACCGAGAGGTCATTATCTTATTGCTCATTTCAGTTTCAAAGTAGCTTATGCTGCAGTGAAAATTTTGCTACGCATATACTTATGCATTTTTTGAAATTTTTGTTTTAAATGCTTTCACTGTGTGAGGTGAATTGTTCAAAATTTTTGTTTTTAATTTATTCCAGTCTCCTATCCTCCTGTCTATAGATGAATACCTTGCTAAGTGCCTGAAATCAAGAGTTGATTTAAAGTCACGACTACATCTTCTCTTCCACATTCTCCTCGTATTTTTTCTCCCGATATTCACCCAGGTTACATCCTCGATTACGCTTATAAATAACCAGCGCCGAGTTCTGTCTTCCAATTACTCCAAATATTTAACATAAAGCCTATTGGGAGAACGGTAATGATTTCCGTTTTACATGGTTTCCAGAAATTGCCCAAGTTCCTTCAAAAGGCCATGACCGAATTTCTTGCCTTTTATTTCCCCCATCCTCTCCCGGCTTTAATTACCTCGACGTCAGCGAGCCGTAATGCCCGAAGCAAAAAAGGTATTCTTACTACACACGTAATAAAAAGGGTACTTTCACTTATTAAGGCTGTAGCATAAAACGGCGCTTGGTGTAAAAAATCAAACCCTAGCTCTTCTGAAATGTAATTAAAACCAAAACCATCCAGAAGTGCACGGCAGAAATTAATCGTTGCCAGTGGCTAGGTAGTGTCCGCTGTGTTGAGTAACGCTGGTGAAACAATATCGCTGTTTGGCTGCGTTGATTACTCACCTAATTCCAAACAGAGACACAGTGTCGTAAAATAAATAACACGCATGAAGTTATTCATTCCGGTTCATGCACTTGGTATAGCAGTTTATTTATATTTTCAATTGATTTAGATGAGATACAGTATATACAAGACGAGTGTAAAGCTGAAACAAGAAAAAAGCGATATCGAATGAGTAATGGCCAAGCCTTGACCTAGCAACCCCGACTTACCATAACATACCTTACGTAAGGAGCAACAGCGAGAAGGTGAAACTAAACTCTCTTTGTTTTTTTAAATTTGCTGTCAATTATCGGTTTTCAGTTATACTCATTAATTAAAGTAACCTCCACTATTGGTACCAAATCGAGATATAAGAAATTGTTGAGAGATAAGAATGTTTATAATTATAAAATCGCCTACGACATATGTCATCATTATTATATATGTGCAAAATCAAGCAGCGATATTTTTAAAATATATTTTGAACAATTACTTCCAATGGATCAAAGTCACAAAATAAAACCGATTCTTGTGGGTCAGCGGCGATGTTTGGTTGTTATTATTATTACTAGTGTAAGCCCGTGACCGTTTTTTTCGTATCGTCACGGGTTTGGAATACTTCCAGTTTTTAGGGTCTAAGATTATAACAGATCGACCTGATTTGACACAATATGAACTTGACCCGTGTTTCCCCTTAGGGTGAATAAAATCTCTTGACCTTGAAGGACTGAGAAGTATTATTAAGCGTAGGTATTAAGCACAGACAGGTAAGATCGTGCAATCGTATAATTGTTTCAAAGATCGTAGATTCGAACTTGCTTAAATACAAATTTGACTTGTATTTGACCCTAAAAGTTTACGCTGTTAAATTTAAAAAAATTTCCTGTTTGCTTCAAAAGCATCACATTGTTTTTTTACTGAGACGGAGCAAATACTTGAAATTTAATCATTGGTAACAGTATCTGTAACGGCCAGAGATCTTAATACACATTTCATATTATTAAACAGTTGAGCAAATCCGAAAAAATTAATTGCCAGAATAGTTGATTCAGTAACATATTTGGTCTGATTTCCATTTAATATAACCTAATAACTCACGTACAGCCAACATGAAGAAAGACCATTAATGAAAGTTATCAGTAAAATATCTGAAAAGCAAATAAACCGTAATGCATAAACTTTGGTCAAGCAACATCATTAGTGAAAGTTTTAAATAAATTGAAATTCATCCCAAGCCGGGATGACAATTGGCATTCGTGGTTACAGCAGAGATCGTGAGTAATTTAATTTTTTAAAGTTTTTTGTTTAAGTTGCTTTCATTAGCAACATGTTACTCAAAAGCAGATCCACGTTTTTTCATGTTTATCGATGTTTTTTAAGTTACGAAGCGCTGCGAAACGCTAACTTAATGAATTTATTATTGCAATTAATTTGGTAGCAGTTGCTTAGCTATTAAATTGTTGACATATCCACGAATTTCTTCTAATGGTGTCTTTGGTCGCTGTTTTGTGAGCGAAGGCTGACACGTGACACCGTTCTCCAGCCAATAGCTATCGAGGTGAGTAAATGAGTGAGCTTACGAAATTATATAGTAGAATAGTATCATTAATATTTTTGCTTCGGGCTTTGTGGTATATCATCAGAGACGTGACTGGATGGCGGAAAAGAATTAGGCCATAGCCTTTTGAAGAAGCCATTCCGACATTCGATTGGATTTGTTTGGGAAACCGTTTAAAAATTAAATCTGAATGATTGGATGACGATTTGGACCAGTGTACTTTCGAATTCCCCGCTGGCTAAAGGTGGATTCCCTCGGCCCATGTATTTGGCGGCCGCGCGGACAAGCTCCCAACTGCTGGCTTTGGGAAGGGACGCGCCTCTGCTGGCAGGGATGGCGCGCCCTTATCCGTCGCGCAGTCGGTAAACATCAAACGCCCGGGTAGATGAAACAGCCCGGGTGGCTGTGAGGTGGAGAGGGTTAGCCTGCGGCGCGTGCTGATCCGTACAATTCGGCTGTATGGCACGGAATACAAAACCACGGGCAGTGGGAAGCCATCTTTAGAAGAGGAAATTCGACACCTAGAACCTGATTCCACATTTTGGTATACCGAAAAATTTCCTCTATAAAAGGCACGAATTATTTTCTCCAAGTTTCTCACCAACATTTCTCCCCTTAATACGAATACTAGATGTTTCCCGTAGCTTTGTTTACGTATTCTCTAAATGTGCGGATTAAATCGATGATGCCACAGTCACCGCAACGCCAGCGAGAAAAAAAAGTAACTTCATTTTATGGAATAATACGACGTTGTTCGTTCGCTGAAATCACGATAGGCATTTCTACTGGAAAAATTAAATAAATCCGACTATTAATTCTTGCGTGAATCTGGTTAACTTTTATCTTAGATGTCTCAGCTTTTCTAATTCTCATCAAAATAAAATACACTTTTTTTTTTAACATCAATACCAGGGGTTAAACATTACTGGAAAACACGTCAAAATCCGAAAAGTAGATTTTTCACGAATCCCTTTCATCCAAGCAAACAAACATAGACCGATACTAAATTTAATTCATTTTCTGTTGGTCACTAACACTCATTCATTCAAGAACATCTTAAACGTACAGACTTTCAGTCTTTCTTTATGTATGGATCGAAGAGTGACAGCATAATTTCATGTTTCCATGAACTAAATATTAATGTATTAATGGTTTGATAAATACGTCATCATAAGTCAACACCAAAAAAAAGTAAGTGAAATACGAATCGATTTACTGACCAGACTATTGTTAACCATTTTTTTTTATGACCGTAGAAAAACTAGCTAAAGCATCATATTGGATAAAAGCTAACAGCGTATCGTGGGTTGTGATGTCATTCTACCTCCACAGATATATTTCAAAGGCCTTCTTATAGTATGAAGCAATTCTAGATGGTATCTAGTTAAGTTACATTATGCAATCGGGGACGATAAATTCTCTTTCAAGTGTCGTTACTAGAATCTTCCAGAGCCTTTATACACAGAGTTCCATGAAGCACAAGTGATGAGCATCAGAACGATTCAGAATTGCATAGGATAACTATTAGTGAAAGAACAAGAAATGAAAGGAAACAAGGCACAGTAAATTTTCAAAGTGTCTACCATTGCTATCTATGCTCCGCCGGACGATGGATTGGGGAACACGGTAGAAATTTCAGAATCGACAGATATTTCATACATGATTGATTTAAGTGCCACCCAAAGTAAAACATCTTGGCTAGTGACGAAAGGTGATTTTTTTCAGTCTTAGGACCCTGTAAAATTCTAAAGAGTTTTGATTCTCTCCATCTGCTCTTAAAGTTTTTTACTTCTATTTACGGGACAACCTGTACACGGAGAATTGATGGAAGTCAAACAGGACCATTTATAACTCCCAACCAAATGAGACAAATGAAGAGAAGTTTTATCGTGAATTCTTCAGATCCGTAAAGAGACGACGGTGCTTGTAAGTAATATTATAATATAATAACTGATAAAATTGCGATGGAGCGCACGCTCCGGTGGCAATCTCCCTACACACCTATCCTTCCTTCCTCCTCCAGCCCACTTTTGCCCTCAACCAATTTTTACTTTAAATTTTTCAACGTTTCCGGTAAACCATTCATCACTTCTATTGTCAATGTTTTCCAATCCATTACAACCTTTCCTATAAAAGAAAATTTACCCACACCACCCTTATGCCTGAAATCAGCTTGTGGTCATGGTCATCTTTACCCTTCCAAGCATCTCTCTTAATTTTACCACCAATATCTTTCCTCGCTTCATAACCAATATAGGCCTTGTAAATTCCAATGACTCACTTTACCCTCCTTCTATCCTCCAATAAATCCCACTCCAAGTCCTTTATTTTGATTGATACAGATTATCTTCCACTTATCTTCATGTTGCCAGAGGATGTAACTTCTTCGCCATTTGAAATGACGAATGGTTCTATAACATTGACTTCAAATTCGACAACAAGCACAGTCTAATTTCGTAGAGATTTGAAACCCAACGGAAAGTCTTAGAACTGTTACTCCTACGCCAGTCGTTTATCGGAGACGTGTGCATGTGACGAATGACGAGAGAGTTTTGACGGATCGTGTGCAAGCCACGCAGAAGCCGTGTTGATGTTGGGATGTGTGCACGAGGTAGCCTAGTGTCGCGTTGAGAGCACGGGGGTCATCCGGCAGTGCGCACGACACACGCCTGCCGTGAGATAACCCGGCGACATGTAAACACGCGACACCACTCACAACAAGTGCGCACCACCACTATTTACGTCAAGGCCGCTTTATAATCAGTTCCATGGTAAAGTGTTTTCATGGCCACGTGGGAGTGACACCAAGCACCAATCTATGAAGTACTAGCTGTTTGCCCGTTACTTCGTACGCGTGGACTTAGAATTTCATTGCTAGAATTGGGTATAGAAAGCTGTAAATTACGAAAGATTTATCCCAAAAAACAACACTGAGTCGGCATAATTTGAAGGGAAAGCCATCACTATAACTTTTTTTAAACTTATGGCTTTACGCCTCGTCGACGTCGAGGTCATTAGAGGCGGGATGGGACTAGGGTCAATTAACTGGAAGGAATTCGGCCATGGCCTTTTAAAGGAAGCATCCCGGCATTCGCCTGGAGTGATTTGGAGAAACCGTGGAAAACCCAAACCATGTTTGGTATCACTATACCATTCTACCGTAGAATCTTTCTCATAAAGAGAATCAATATCCAACATGTTTAAAAACAGAAAAAAAGGTGCTGAGACATTTGGGGTGTGGGAGGGAGGTTAATTGAGGGCAGCTTCGATTTCAGCTTTGTCTTCTCTTCTTTCTTCAACATGAGCATCAGATTCTTGGGTTCTAATAACTTTAGCTGCTCGTGGTCTGCAGGAGCTATACATTAGGTCTAGTTTATGCCTGCAAGGCACGTTAAAAAAATACAAAATAAAATGATATCAGAAATTTTTAGGCAGACAGGAAGTAATAGAACAGTGCAGTGCAAATAAGTAATTTATTAACAGATCATACACTAACTGCGAGAGAAGCATAGCCTGAGCGATTTAACATTACAGACTAACACAAGCATCCATCTGACTGTCACCACTCGATAAGATATCATAACTTCATGACTAAAACTGTTATTCATAACGAAAAAAGTATCCTGCGTCCTTCTTAAAGATACAAAATATTTCCTTATCAAATTCCATCAATAATGGTACAGCCATTTAGTCGTCAAAACGTAACAAAAAGACAGAGACTTACTTTGCATTTATAATATAGATTAGTGTAGATCACACACAAATGCCTTCGAGAGCAACAAAGCCTGAGGGACATTGTAAATAAAATAAACGCTTACGGCACTGTTAGGTTACCTACGATTTTACACGCATTTCACTCCCTGAATTTATGGGACCTACATTTTATCGTGGGATATTTACAACGGAACTTCCAGGCGTGGCTCATACTATCAAAAACAATTTTTAAAACGATTTGCTCCCAGCGAGATTTGAACCGAAGACCATACAGAGAACTTTAGAAAGCAAGCACCTTATCCACTGCGCTACCATCCCACTTTGTTTATAAGAATCACAGGGCCATATACGTTCTATGCAACTGTCTTTCACAGTTCAGTTAATTTTTCATAATTCGGTTACAACATGTAATATCTATATAGATAATAGTATCCTATGTCATTTATAAAAGCAAACACCATCTCCTTGTCAAATTTCATCACGATCAGATTAACCGTAACAGTTAGACAGAGTTACTTTAGCGTTTATAATCTTACACTAGTATAGATGTACCGGAAAGCTCTTAGCATTCATAAACGAGCAGGGAGATTGTAGATAAAAACTCACAAGCCAAACCTGTGGTGCCAAGCTCGGTGGGTGAGCAGTAACACTGGGGACTACCATTTGGAACAACTCGAGTTCCAGTCCCCGCGTGGCTATTCACTTTCCTGTTTGCCATTGTTTTCCGAAAACACTCCTGGTGAACGGTGGGATCGTTTCTTCTAGAGGCCATTGCCAAATTCCTGCCTGTTCTATGCCACCAATACTTTCCAGCCTCTAATGACTTAAAAAAACACCGAGCGTGGTGGTGTAACGGTTAGCGTTCTCACCTCACATTCGGGAGGACGCCGGTTCAAATCCCCGTCCGGGCATCCAAATTTGGGTTTTCCATGGTTTCCCAAATCACTCCAGGCAAATGCCGAGATGCTTAATCAGTAAAAAAAAAAAAAAAATAGAAGCCTGTTCCTAGTGCCACCCATAAGACAATGATGCGATCCTTACGTTGTTCTATGTTTAAACAATTATTAGTAACGCAGTTTAAACTAAATCAGAACAATGAAAGCTATCATTATTTAAATCTAAGCCAAAGGTATTATAATTAGATTTTCGCCACTGTGGATTAAGTAGATAGTACGAATCAGGATAGGAGGTGATGGAGGCCACATCACAGTTAGAACCAGATATGCTGGATGGAGTGTTTGTGTTTTATCTGTATGCGAAATATATAGCCTGTGTTCTGTATGATTAGTGTATTTTTGTATAAAAACCTATCGGTTTTCAAGCCGCGTCAAAACTGAATTGTCTGGCGAGGTTTCGTAAGCTTGCACATCACTGATGTTAAGCGAGGCATTACAATGGAAGCGGTACAAGCTTCCGAAACGTCGTGTCGCCAGACGCTTCTTGAAACCCGAGAAGTTTCGATACAGCATTGCCACCGCGAAAATGTACATAGTTATCTAAGTGTATTTTTGTTTATGAAATTTGTAATTGAGGACTGACCCAAGCATTCACCTAGGTCAGGGGTGGCTTGAATATTTTTCCGGCCCGCGAGATTCATCACACTTTTACAAAATATATTTATTTTATAATGGCCAAAGTAGCGAAATCCAATGTATTGAAAAAATACATTATTTTTGCATCCATATTTTCAAAATTTATTTCATTTATATTTATATATCTTTTATACAATATTTTTTGTGTTATACATTTCTTTAAAATGTGCGTTTAGTATCATTATTATTATATTATTTATGTTTAAATGTAAGAATAATAGTAAACACAATAATAATAACCCATCATGTTTAAATTTTTCACTCAAAAAATATGTCTATATTGGGTCTAAATCTAATATGCGGATATATAATTTTATATGCGGCCCGCAGAGTTATGATGTATTTCCAAAGTGGCCCACAAGATCATTTGGGTCGGCCACCCCTGAGTCCCAGGTGACTGCGGGAAATCGCCTGAAAAATTACCGCAATTATGCATCGAGCATTGTCCCGTTGCACCTCCCAGAATCCCGATGCAGTTTGCTGGTGCCTTAAACGTGCTCGGCCACACTGGTGGGTAAACATGATATATCTTAACGTGTTTTTCTTTTAAGCAGTGTAACTAGAAAATTGAATCGAATGTAATATAAGCTACTCATCAATAACTTTTTTCCAATTGGTCTGATCTCTAAGGACCTAGTGCCATCGGTTCCCTGTTGTGCTCAGGAGGCGAATGTGAATCATGAGAGGGGAGGAGGGACTTGTATCCTGCCCGAATACAAACCAGGACTGTTAAACCCGGTGTACTTAAGCTATAGGAGGAATTTTTGTGTGCGAATCACGTAACTTTTAAGGTCCATTTAGACGACCCGACCTGGTCTCCCTAAATCGTGGCTACGCCCCTTCGGCCCTGAAAACGGGTCGGCTAAACTGAGCTCCTGGTCACGTTTTTGCCGGTAAAACAGGCAGGGAGGTCGGGTGGAAATTCCATCCGATTTAGGGCAGAAGGGGGGGGGGGGTAAGTCGGGCCCCACCACTCTGCCCTGAAAACTGGCTGTGTATAGCCTCGCCCGGTTGTGCCCACACTGTCTGGTTACCCGTTTTCTATTATTTTGAGATGTATTCATCCGATAATAAAGAAAAATAAATAAATTATTGATAGAGTTGCTGGAGGTGTAAAAGACCCACAAATTTTTATCCTCACATAGAGTTGCCAACTTATTTAGAAAGAAATAAAGTATATTTGTCTTTTGAAGAGGAAAATAAAAAGTATGTAAAGGGAAAAAATTAATATTTAGTTATTTATGGCCTTAAATACATATATTTTAGGGCTTACTGGACTAGCTATTAATTGTTGTTTTCATTTCAGTGTTACAGGTGGAGCCACATACAATATCTTGTATAACAAAAAAAGAAACACTCATTTTTAAATTTATGGATGCTCTGTTTCTCCTTTCCCACCATCTTGCATTTGTTTCGTTTCATCATAAGCACTAACATGTCGTTTGGAAATTAATTGAAGTGTATAGTTTTCCAAAAATAAATTGTTTCCGCATACTTTATGGTTCAGAAATAACGGCGAGCGGACACGAGTCAAATGGAGGACAGCAATATGAATGGTCCGTTATTATTGCCTCGACTCCGAAGCGATAATTACACAGATCAAAGGATGCGAGCGAGAAAAAAATCGCTGGCCGATAGGTACTTTTTCTTGCAAGAGGTTGTGAAACTAGCAGACGAACGTTCAGTTACATGTGTATTTTCGCATACTTTATTCGCAGGAAAAAGTATAACAGCCAAAACTAAAATATGATACTTTATAATACAGTTTGGTTGGCAACCCTAACCTCACATGCCCTCTATCATAACAAAGACGCCAGAAATGATGCATTTTAAGTGTCATCCGCTAGAAATTCCGGAAATCTTCACCATCCAACACATCTAAGAGTCTTAAGTGACTGAACATATCCCTTTGTAAATATAATTGCTTGGCAGACGTCTTTTTTATTTTTCCTAGGCTTTTCGCATCAGCGTTACACCATTCCATGGTTTCCCAAATCACTCCAGGCAAATGCCGGGATGCTTCGTTCAAATGGCCATCGCCGAATTCCTTCCCATTCCATGCCTCCCATCATTTCCCGTCTCTAAAGACCTCGCTGTTAGAGAGACGTTAAGCAGATATATATATAAAAAAACAGGGTTACACTTTAGTAAAATTTGTAACTATTACTATTTTATTACTAGTATTACTATTGAATGGAACTTGCAGAGCAAGACGTATATACGCGTGGAGGTAGGCCGCTAGTACGGTAGTACCAGATTAGGCCGGCCGACGGCGACGGGTTGTCTAAATGCAACACACTGTCGACCGGAGGAAAGTGAAATCGGGAAACGGGAACGGGACAGCGTGATAGGGAACGGATCGTCTAAATGGGTATTTAGTCTTCCCTATGATAAGTGTATTTATGTTTGTGAAATTTGTAGTTTACGAGACAGAGATTAGGGGCCGTCCTTGCATTACCCTGCTGGAAACCGCCTAAAATCCTATGACAGGACGGCCGATACGCGGGGATTTGAACCTTTCCTCATTGTTCCTCCCGATTAATTCGTCGCTATTAGAATTTAGCTCCCCATATTGGCTCATGCCATTCCGACACCTGCCACTGGATTGACTGGTTCAATTCCCGGTGGCATCGGGACTTGTTGCGCAGAGTAGAAGAGTAGATTATATGTGGGTTCATCCTAATGCGGCTGGAACCTACGCCTTTGTCACAGGGTACGACCGCCATCATCACTAGTATCTAAGATTACATTCAAAGAAAGAAGGGTTATAGTCACCCTGATGCGTATGCTGTTATTACATTACTAAATACAGACGAATGTGTATGTCACTACTGGCATGAAGTCCCGTTAGTAGTTCAGCCCACCCATCTTACAGGATCAGCTTCTGCCCTGCCTGTCTAAACTGACCCAGTACTCCTACTGAACCATGGGCGTCTTCTAGCCTACTTTCCATACACAAAATAAGATTTTCCTGAGGTATAGGACATTAATGTCCTATAAAAATTCAAACAGATATCTTATCTATACTCAAACACCCATCTACTAGGTCAACGGTTACTATTGTCCATTGTTATCGCTGTCAATATTTAATGCTGTCCAGTTACCATAGGCTGCAGATAACACTGTCTGCAGATAGAGACAGTAATGGCCGCTAAATGTGACACTAGTTTGTTCCGTCCTTGGTTATTACTGACAAAACTTTCTCTTCTCATATTACTATTTGTAGAATGAGGTGTTATAAGTTTTAATTTTTAACTGCGCTAACTCCGAATGCAACGACCTATGAAACAATTGGCTTCGCATTTAATTACTAAAATGTTAGTTCTTTATACCATATACAAGCTAAAACTAAACTTGGTATTCAAACCGAAGGTTGTTTTGACTCTCTCAAAGAAGGCATAGTTTTTTTTTTATTATTTTAAAAATGGCATTCGGTCATAGACCAATCGACCGGCAACTACGTTTGTAATTAGTTTCGTCAATTGTATTAGCCTCTTCTAATGCTATTGAGGGGCACATAAGTGAAAGGACAACACAGTACGCACACAACACTTAATTAAAACCACCCATGTCCTGGGCCGGACTCGAACTGGCAACCCCTGCAACGTGAAGCCAGCTAGCTAACTCCACGCCACCTGGGGCGGTAATGGCATACGTATCTCGGTATAGCAGTTAGGGTGATCAGTTTCTTTCCTCCTTACCGCTACTAAAGCGCACATACAGTTTAACGGGGATTCAGAACCAAAGAAGGGTTCTGACATGTTTCACACACACAAAGCTAGCTTTGTAAGAGGTGAATATCGGTTAAATGTATGAAAATTCCTGCCGAGACAGAGATTCAAAATGGGGAACTTTCGATCCAAAGTCATATGCCTCACGCACTGAGCCATCAGACACTGATAGCTTATTGAAGACTTATTGCGTCGAATTTAGCTAACGAGGAAAATCTAGTCCTTGACTGCTATCGCCAATCTGGGAATAAAGGTTAACAGAGCCATCAATGGCGCCACGTTATGTTTACGCAGATTCCCAAGACAAAAATCTTTTTCATTTCCTGCGTGTCTGAAAAACTGAGTTGAGATTCCTGTCTACATACAGACTACGTGACGCATACTAATTGTTCGGTCCATGAAGATGATAATATACTACAGAACACAAAAATAATTGATCTCATCACATGAAATTCTTCAAAATACAAACAAATGCTGCAATACCTGCTCCGTTGTTTCAGTGTTGAAATTCCTGGATTACGTATGTATGTTTTAAAGGAAATGTAACGAACACAAGATCACTACTTGTCTTCGCCGTGCGTGGTGGGTGAGCGATAACGTTCTGGCTTCACTTGCGGGAGGGCCTGGTTTTGAATCCCCGTCCGACTATCCAGATTTGAGTTTTCCATGGTTTCCCCAAATCACTCTAGGCCAATGGTTCCTTCAGAACACCATGGTCGAATTCCTTCCTGTTCAGTTCCCCTAGTCCTTTCCCACCTCTAATGACCTAGACGTCAATGTGACGAAAATTCAGAAGCAAAAAAAAAAAAAAACTGCTTGCTTTCTGCAGCCAGTTAATAATTTCTAATCATGTCGCCCTGCCTGGAAGACTGTTGTCAGTCCAGCATCTAACTCCTTCAGCCCTACAGCCCAGGACAGCGGAATGGGTATCGCCAACACAACAAGGCATGGTGTAAATTGACAATCCCTGCTCAGTACTACTAGGAATCAACTTACCGCGGTCAATTTGGTGTAAATTAAATTGGATTAGATGTGGTACGGGAAGAACTGCTTCAACTCTCCACACCTGCGGCTGGGCAGATTCTCCGCACTGTGACTGCGGTGAGGTTTTACAAACTGTGTCACACATTGTGCAGGACTGCCCACTGCGTGCCTTTCCTGGTAGTCTGGAAGACTCGTCGTCACGTTGTAGTGGTTGTGACTGGAGATCCTGTCTCAGTGGCCAGCTTCGAGCATTGTCCGCTGAAATATGTGTGTTTAGATTATTCATTGCATACAGTATAATTGTAATTGAACTGCTTAAATGTCTTATAGCATCATACGCAAAATAAAAAATTCATCTGTCTCTTTAACAACACACAAGTCGTAACTCAGTCGAAATTTAATAATAAAAATAATCTTATACGAAAGAGTTCTTTAACACTTCCTTGATGATACTGCACACGTTTTTAAGGGAACTGAGGTTGTCAGTGAAATATATTACATTATTTAACACACTCAAGGACTTGTAGCCTGATTGTATTTGCGTTCTGAATAATGTTTTTCAGTTCAAATTCAAACACTGGTTAAATGTTTCAATGGAAGCACTTGACAATGATATGGAACTTGCTTTAACAACTGTGGTAAGACCAGCTCATTGGTCAGGCAGGTTACCTGCCGCACCAGTCGTAAAGAACCTACGTTTGCAACTGATTCATTTTTGTAATGTAACGCGGCTGCGTAACTGATATATCCCGCTGGTTTCGTTCACGTTGCGGTCCCACGGAATGGCTCCGTGATGAAACTTTGAACCCACTGCCGACTGCGGTGAAACAATCTACCTTCTGGGGATAGAATGGCAGTCTCGCTACAATTTTTAATTGGTGTCTAATAAGTAATTGATCTGGATGGATTGCGGCTTCGGAGAACTCATCTTCTTCTTAAGGTATATATATAAAGCAGCGTGCCGTATCCTGTTTATTAATTTGTTCTGACATCATGCAATAACTACAGAATGAATTTCAATAGGGTTTTCACAGTTTGGAAAATCAGGCTCTCTCTTAAAATCTGTGGCATGTCTTATGACTTTAAATGTCCTGGCCCCGGAGTAGGAAATGTAAACCCATATGAGCCCCATAATTTCCAGGGTAGAATTTCGTTTAGTTTCTGTAAGTTCGCAAGGAGAGATCTTCAATCTGAATATGATGATGATATGACACCTCAGATATCTCACGTTAATGCCGTTTGTCTTGCCGAGTGTCCATTTAAAAGAAACTAGTAGAACAACTTACATACGATATCAGCTGAAGGCATTAAGGCTTGTAATTCCGTTATTATAAAAGGAAGCAGGTTTGAAACTCACGTGCGTGCGTTATTATTTGCTATTATTCAATGTTTGTGACACTACCGTTTTATTTCTTGTCTCTCTTTCTTTCTTTTTCTTCTTTTTTTAAGAAAAAAATGAAATCGTATTAAACTTTGGTTTCTCATGGTAACCAACTTTAATGTTTGCTCTTTGGGTTCTGTTAATATGAGTTGTTAATTATTTTACTCTTTGTATTGCTTTCGTTAGTAGACATATAGTTTCATGTAAGTTAGATTATTTACTTCTTCCGTTTTAATATGCTGAGGAGACACAATTTAAATATATTCCCATTGTAACAACGCCAAAAATATTTGAATACTTGAGAGGTAACAAATGAGTGCAAAAAGATTTGTTATTGTTTAAAATTCTGGTAGTGTACAGGTTATGTTTTCAGTCATTAACATCTAAGTGTGGTGATCGAAAATTTGTGCTTCAAAATTACGGATTTAATGAAGAAATGTTGGGGCAAGATTTACACGGTTCGTGGACAAATGGCGTAGGCCACTTCACTGGGCCTGATTATTCTGGTATTTTCTTTACACCTTGGAAATAGGAAACACAAACGTATATTCAGCAAACAATAGTCCATGAACACTTGACCTCAAACGAAAAAAAAAAGTTGAAAGTTTTGCTTTGAAATGGGCTAGAAGAAGTATGCTATCGAGGGAAGTATTATGAACAATGTTACGTGTAAAACATCTGTCAAAACTTTTCATAGAGTTGGAAAAAAAACCTGCAATTTTTTTTATACTTAGAATTGAGTAATTTTTTTTTCCATGAGAGTTAGGTTTAGACTAGTAATTAATATTTTACGACTGAGTTGGTGATAGGAAGATTATTGCACCGATTCTATAATGTTTTTACTACACTAATTATGAAGTGACATTGCTGTACGTCAGAAATGTCTTACACTCCAGACAGGGGCGTAGCTACTACGGGGCTAGGCGGTGCAGTGCACCCGGGGCCCCTACGCTCAGGGGGCCCCCAAGCATACATCCATACTTCAGGGGGCCCCCAAACGCACCTCTGGAGACCCCCAAGCGCAGTTCAGAGAACACGGCAAGCTGGGGATACAAAGCAAAAGAAGGTCGCCCATCTGACCTGAGGGCCCAAAACTTTTTTTTTTGCACCGGGGCCCTTGTTGACCTAGCTACGCCACTGACTCCAGTCTGAGTGCCATTGAGTATAGGGAAAAAATCCATAAGAATCGGTGGAACGTCATATCTAATCAACGCTTTTCTCTAAAGTGGATGATTTCATGTTGGCATTAAAATACCTGATTAAATTTTCATCTGTGAAATGTAGTATGAATGGTACTAAACAGAATCTAATATCAGCTTTAGCGAAGTGTATATGGCTCATGGGATTAAGGAAGCTAACAAATTGGGGAAAGCGGAAACTTACTTTTAGTTACTAATTTGTCAAAAGTATTTTTGTATTCAACTGTATACTGCTACTATTGCTAATAATGCTTGCTTTAGTCATATTCAGACATATACTATATTAAAACACTTTGTTTTTTTTTATATCTGCCAATTTAATGAAATATGAAATTTCGCTATACCACACATATTCTCTTGATTTTTCATCCCGTGCCGTTTATTTATTTTTCGGGCGATTTGAACAACTGTGTGGCGATTAAACCAGAACCATACAGGCATTCTCCTAGGATGAGTTGGATAAAAAAAATGGAAAATCTATCTGGGTGGTCGCAGTGGGAATTTAAATCTTACCCTCCGGAATATCTAGATCAAACATTACCACTCACTCACCAGCACAGTAAACGATATTCTAATTTGTTTTATTTTACACCAATTTAAATGATTTACCTCTCGCCAATACACGATGTAAATTTGACTCCTCTCAATTTTTTTCCAGTCAGAAAGGCACGCAACTCTTGCGCATGTTTCTTTGACGTTAATACCTTATAATTTCATCTTCCTTTTTACCTTGCGTACAAACACGCCACGCACGCAATGAAGTTGTATGAATGATAAACTTGATCCCTAGACTGGACAAGAAATATAAAACTAAATTTTCTAGCTCAAAGAATGGGAATGTGTACTGTTATAACTGAAATGCAAAGATACAGCGAGGTTTAGAAAGAGGTATGGTTCGTTCAGACCAATGAGCTTATGCGCTATGTATGTGTAACGTGACCAAAAGCTACATAAGTTATTGCTTCCTATTAAATCTATGCAGCGCCATTCTGCAGCAAATTTTCTTGTTAGTTGAAGCGTTTATTTTTGTACCGGTTTAATGTAACTGATATATGTGTTCATATTATTTAATTTTTCAGTGATGAGTTCTGCTCAATAATGGTATCTGTTGCCCATTAAATACTGGTTCTTACATATTTTTAGCAGACAAAGCTGTAAGGAAAACAAGTGCTTGACATTCTAGGTTACGTATCAGAGAAATTCCGTCATATTAAAACAGGTGCGCAAAGAAATTCATTGACGTGAAAAGTTAGAACTACTCCTACATCGCTAAGTATAATGCTATACACACTGACATTTTCATTCGAGCGTGTTGGAAACTACTACCAAAAAAAAAAAAAAAGTTTACAAGGTTAGCAGGCAGATCTGTCAAGCTGCTGCTTCTGTCACACAGATGTATAACCTACATCATAAATAATTTAGCATTAAACCGCACATTAGAGAAAAATTAGTAAAGAACTTGAAATATATTTAATAACTGTTTATTACGTTAGGCTAGATTATGGTTTACACAGTAATAGCACTATAAGTAATGGTTTTCAATGATACAAAAGGATTACTCTGCAATTTAGTTCAAAATACTACATTTCCATATAGAACTGCAGTGGCAAGTCTTTCTCTTAAGAACTCTGCGAAATGCATCACAAGAATTGAAAGGATCAAAAACTTCGTTTTTACATTTTTACCAACACATACTTTGGTCTTATACATTGTTATACATAATGCGTATTCCAGTAACAATGTGCCTATACAGAACCAACTACAGCAGATGTCTCTAAGATGATGAAATGAAAGACAAGATATGGGCAGAATCAAGAAAGTATTGCAGATCTATTGAATATCTGAGTACATATTTGTGATTATAATTAAAATTTACTATTTAACTGGAATATTATCTTTGCTTTGGTATGTTTTTAACTAGTATAGTACATACGTAAAAGGAAATCCTGATTCTAATGGAGAAACAATGCAAAACGAAGCAATGTATTTTTCTGCCGTTATTTAATTAATTTATTTATTAATTAATAACCGGGCAATGTAACTATTTTTAACGTTTTATAGTAGCACTTGTTTCTCATACCGTTGAGGACCATGAACGACGAAATATTTCAGGTTTGGTTGCTGTACATGTACTACTTGTCTCACAAAACATGATCCGTCTGGAGTGATCTATCAAATTAATATCTTCTCATAGAGTACATTGCGCTTTCTGGTTTCAACGAGGCAAAATGCGTGCTACAATGAAATGTTATAAAACAGTTGCATTAGCGATTACTTATTAACAATTCAACTTGATATAAATAAGTTTTCCTCACTGTTCTTTACAATAATTTTTTTTACAATGACAATATTACTAAGTCTTGAGTGAAACATGAGCCTCAGAGACTAAAGACATAAATTAACCTCTTGTTTTATTCATGTACTAGCTGATACCCGCGACTTCGTACACGTGGATTAAGAATTTCTTTAACAGAATTGAATATAGAAAGTTGTTGGTAACGAAGGATTGGTCCCAAACAACACCGAGTTGGCATAATATGACAGGAAAGCTATCACTATATCATTCTACCGTCGAACCTGTCTCCAACATATTTCTGTCGCCATCCGATAAGTTCTCAAAATTTCGAGACAACAACTGTTAATCATACCGGGAAAAATGTCCTGTGCTCTCCCTACAGATTTTCTTGTCAAATTACATCAATATCGATATAGCCATTTAGTCATCAAAACATAAAAAAAAGATAGAGACTTACTTCCGCATTTATAGTATTATTAATACAGATCACACAAGCACTGACTGCAAATCACCCCTGAGGGATCATTATAATGTAAAAACGTGTAAACCTACGATTTACCTCGCATTGAGCCTCTATATCTATGATATCTACGGTTTAACATTCAATCCGAATAACTGACGGTCCAGGCGTGACTCTTACGATCAAAAACAATTTTTAAAAATCTTTGCATCCACGGAGATTTGAACCGGAGACCACAACCCAAACATTAGTAAACAAGCGCTTTAAGCACTGAGCTACCTGACCGTTACAAAAACAGTACAGAGACCTCCAAATCCAACGCGTCTGTCTATCACCGTTCTGTAATTTTTTCGAAATTATAAGACAACATGTATTATTTATACAGATAATTTTTCAACCAAATGTAGACAGTGTTTTTCTCCTTATTTCAAAGGATAAGTGTGCAAAGTTTCATCGATATTGGATTAAAACTGTGGATTTTTATGAAGAACAAACAAACAAACATACTTCTTTATATACATAGATTTGTAACAGGGTTTTGTATATAGCAGTATCAGTATTACAATAAGGAATTCGGACATAACCTTACTATTCCGGAATCCGGCTGGAGTGATTTCGGGGAACCATTGAGACCCAAAATTAAGAATTCCCGGCCTGCATTCGAATACGCGTCCTCCCGAATTCTAGAAAGTTGCCTCTCATTCACCAAGCTCGGTTAAAAAAAAAAGATATTACCCGTAAAAGCAGTTCATATTAGGTAAAGTTATTTGGAAATAAGTATAATTTTAAAATGATGAATTGAGGTGAGAAGCTACAAATAATATACGTCTTTTCCGATTCAAGTTTCGTTATTGAATCGAAACTCTCTACATCTGATCTCGCAGTAACGCAATTAGAAATCATTAGAAACAGTAATGTATGAGAAGTTTTAATAAATTTTCATAAAAATGCAAGCTTTTCTGTTTACACGTCATTATTTAGAATATGTTACGAAAACCTGCTCTTACTGCTTATCACACATTGAATTAATTAAGTGTAATAGAGGCCTACTACGTTTCTTGCGTCTTTCCAGTTTCTTCGCTATTATAAAGTAGTTTAATGTATGGTGATACTGCCCTGTCAGATCGACTTGTAACTAGCGGTACTCATTTTTTCCACTCTGATGGCTTGATTTTCGGTTACAAGTCTTTCTCTTTTCTTAATTTTTTTCTTCGTCTAAGTTACCACGAAAAGTACTTCATTTCGACATGTAAGGGGAAAAACTGCTGCCAACCTGTTACAGAAACAGATGTTTCCAAGGAGTGTTTGAGGTTCTGTTAATGGTGTTGCATGACGTAGTTCACTTTCCCTTTGTTGACAGTTAAATTATTGAACCTTGAATTTTATTTACTTTTACAAGTCTATCTAGATAATTATTTTTCTCTGTAGATTTCTTTCTTTTATTACATTTAAATGAAGTAATTTGTAATACTGGCTTAGAAGTTAGAATAATTCGCATATATATGTGAAACAAAGTGAACCAAGTTTTTATTTTTGTGATAAACACTATCAAAGAGGAATGCAGGTTTTCTAATTGATAGATAGCTGCTGAGCATTAACAATACATTTTTCTACATTTTTCAATGCAGCATATACTTTTTACAAAACGTTAAACGCACAGAAAAAATTCTCGCAATATAAAATGATCTAGGTTCCATATATTTTAATGTCAATTTTTTTTTTCCTGCTGTTGTATACTACATAGAAGGAAGGGATTAAGACGTGATTCATGTTACCAGTGCAGACCATGTATTTAGTTTTATCCACTAATGCTATGTTTCATTTTCGTAATTGTGTGAAAATATATCGTAGATAATTAAAATATGCACAAATATACCTCTTATTGGCACAAGAAAGATATTGACTAATTTCGTTCTAAAACGCAGAAAGTTAAATCAACTTAAGTATGCTACCATCATAGGTAAAACATCAAAAAATTTTTGGAAGTCTTGAAAATGCACTAAATTATGAGATCATTGGAAGTTTCTAGCGTCAAAATCTGTTTGAATCCTTCACAAATCCACTATTTTGAACCTGTTTCTCGATTCTTGATTATTATTATTTATTTTAAGATCAATTAATTTTTGTTTAGGGCTGTTTTTAGAAATGCATGAAATTGGTTTTAACTACTTTGGAAGGAGCGTGTCGTAGATTTTAGTGCGCAATACTTTTATGACAACACTAAACGATTTTCTATTACTCTCA